>JAANHX010000432.1:0-600000 GCA_011320135.1 Phytophthora betacei
CGGCTTCGAGCTGTCCGTTCCAGGCTCCGGTGTGCTCCAACAGCTCTGGGATGGTCGTGAAGCCTCCCTCATGGATCCGAAACGGTTTTAGAGCGTTTTTCACTTTACGCGAGTAAGCTCCCGAGTCACGCGAGTAGAGCTTGGACAGGTTGTCGATGACCGGATGTTGTAGGACTTGGCGTCTGGAGCGTTCCGACCTGGCTGCTACTCTCGCCTTCGTCCTCTTCATACGCTGACCGTCCTCACTCGCTTCCTCCCAGACCGCCGTATAAGTACCATTGGTGCGCCTCGTAAGCCGCAAATCCCGCGGAGTCCGCTTCGGACGAGTCGAGAGGAGTTACCTTGGGTGTACGAAGAGCTTCCTTCTCCCGTTCGCGCGAAAACTTAGCCGACATCTTCTGGAGACGAGGGTAGTGGCTTAGCGCATGCTAGACCCCTTTCGAACGGTCTCCGACCCAATTGGGGCTCATGGACCTCCTTCGACTTCATGTCCAGCAGAACGGGAGCTAGAGCGGATCTGTGAGCTGACTGTCCGGCTTCGAGCTGTCCGGTTCCAGGTCTCCGGTGTGCTCCAACAGCTCTGGGATGGTCGTGAAGCCTCCCTCATGGATCCGAAACGGTTTGAGAGCGTTTTTCACTTTACGCGAGTAAGCTCCCGAGTCACGCGAGTAGAGCTTGGACAGGTTGTCGATGACCGGATGTTGTAGGACTTGGCGTCTGGAGCGTTCCGACCTGGCTGCTACTCTCGCCTTCGTCCTCTTCATACGCTGACTCTTCCTCACTCGCTTCCTCCCAGACCGCCGTATAAGTACCATTGGTGCGCCTCGTAAGCCGCAAATCCCGCGGAGTCCGCTTCGGACGAGTCGAGAGGAGTTACCTTGGGTGTACGAAGAGCTTCCTTCTCCCGTTCGCGCGAAAGCTTAGCCGACATCTTCTGGAGACGAGGGTAGTGGCTTAGCGCATGCTAGACCCTTTCGAACGGTCTCCGACCCAATTGGGGCTCATGGACCTCCTTCGACTTCATGTCCAGCAGAACGGGAGCTAGAGCGGATCTGTGAGCTGACTGTCCGGCTTCGACCTGTCCGGTTCCAGGTCTCCGGTGTGCTCCAACAGCTCTGGGATGGTCGTGAAGCCTCCCTCATGGATCCGAAACGGTTTTGAGAGCGTTTTTCACTTTACGCGAGTAAGCTCCCGAGTCACGCGAGTAGAGCTTGGACAGGTTGTCGATGACCGGATGTTGTAGGACTTGGCGTCTGGAGCGTTCCGACCTGGCTGCTACTCTCGCCTTCGTCCTCTTCATACGCTGACTTCCTCACTCGCTTCCTCCCAGACCGCCGTATAAGTACATTGGTGCGCCTCGTAAGCCGCAAATCCCGCGGAGTCCGCTTCGGACGAGTCGAGAGGAGTTACCTTGGGTGTACGAAGAGCTTCCTTCTCCCGTTCGCGCGAAAGCTTAGCCGACATCTTCTGGAGACGAGGGTAGTGGCCTTAGCGCATGCTAGACCCCTTTCGAACGGTCTCCGACCCAATTGGGGCTCATGGACCTCCTTCGACTTCATGTCCAGCAGAACGGGAGCTAGAGCGGATCTGTGAGCTGACTGTCCGGCTTCGACCTGTCCGGTTCCAGGTCTCCGGTGTGCTCCAACAGCTCTGGGATGGTCGTGAAGCCTCCCTCATGGATCCGAAACGGTTTGAGAGCGTTTTTCACTTTACGCGAGTAAGCTCCCGAGTCACGCGAGTAGAGCTTGGACAGGTTGTCGATGACCGGATGTTGTAGGACTTGGCGTCTGGAGCGTTCCGACCTGGCTGCTACTCTCGCCTTCGTCCTCTTCATACGCTGACTCTTCCTCACTCGCTTCCTCCCAGACCGCCGTATAAGTACCATTGGTGCGCCTCGTAAGCCGCAAATCCCGCGGAGTCCGCTTCGGACGAGTCGAGAGGAGTTACCTTGGGTGTACGAAGAGCTTCCTTCTCCCGTTCGCGCGAAAGCTTAGCCGACATCTTCTGGAGACGAGGGTAGTGGCTTAGCGCATGCTAGACCCCTTTCGAACGGTCTCCGACCCAATTGGGGCTCATGGACCTCCTTCGACTTCATGTCCAGCAGAACGGGAGCTAGAGCCCAATCTGTGAGCTGACTGTCCGGCTTCGAGCTGTCCGGTTCCAGGCTCCGGTGTGCTCCAACAGCTCTGGGATGGTCGTGAAGCCTCCCTCATGGATCCGAAACGGTTTAAGAGCGTTTTTCACTTTACGCGAGTAAGCTCCCGAGTCACGCGAGTAGAGCTTGGACAGGTTGTCGATGACCGGATGTTGTAGGACTTGGCGTCTGGAGCGTTCCGACCTGGCTGCTACTCTCGCCTTCGTCCTCTTCATACGCTGACTCTTCCTCACTCGCTTCCTCCCAGACCGCCGTATAAGTACCATTGGTGCGCCTCGTAAGCCGCAAATCCCGCGGAGTCCGCTTCGGACGAGTCGAGAGGAGTTACCTTGGGTGTACGAAGAGCTTCCTTCTCCCGTTCGCGCGAAAGCTTAGCCGACATCTTCTGGAGACGAGGGTAATGCTTAGCGCATGCTAGACCCCTTTCGAACGGTCTCCGACCCAATTGGGGCTCATGGACCTCCTTCGACTTCATGTCCAGCAGAACGGGAGCTAGAGCGGATCTGTGAGCTGACTGTCCGGCTTCGAGCTGTCCGGTTCCAGGTCTCCGGTGTGCTCCAACAGCTCTGGGATGGTCGTGAAGCCTCCCTCATGGATCCGAAACGGTTTGAGAGCGTTTTTCACTTTACGCGAGTAAGCTCCCGAGTCACGCGAGTAGAGCTTGGACAGGTTGTCGATGACCGGATGTTGTAGGACTTGGCGTCTGGAGCGTTCCGACCTGGCTGCTACTCTCGACTTCGTCCTCTTCATAAGCTGACCTTCCTCACTCGCTTCCTCCCAGACCGCCGTATAAGTACCATTGGTGCGCCTCGTAAGCCGCAAATCCCGCGGAGTCCGCTTCGGACGAGTCGAGAGGAGTTACCTTGGGTGTACGAAGAGCTCCTTCTCCCGTTCGCGCGAAAGCTTAGCCGACATCTTCTGGAGACGAGGGTAGTGGCTTAGCGCATGCTAGACCCCTTTCGAACGGTCTCCGACCCAATTGGGGCTCATGGACCTCCTTCGACTTCATGTCCAGCAGAACGGGAGCTAGAGCGGATCTGTGAGCTGACTGTCCGGCTTCGACCTGTCCGGTTCCAGGTCTCCGGTGTGCTCCAACAGCTCTGGGATGGTCGTGAAGCCTCCCTCATGGATCCGAAACGGTTTTGAGAGCGTTTTTCACTTTACGCGAGTAAGCTCCCGAGTCACGCGAGTAGAGCTTGGACAGGTTGTCGATGACCGGATGTTGTAGGACTGGGCGTCTGGAGCGTTCCGACCTGGCTGCTACTCTCGCCTTCGTCCTCTTCATACGCTGACTCTTCCTCACTCGCTTCCTCCCAGACCGCCGTATAAGTACCATTGGTGCGCCTCGTAAGCCGCAAATCCCGCGGAGTCCGCTTCGGACGAGTCGAGAGGAGTTACCTTGGGTGTACGAAGAGCTTCCTTCTCCCGTTCGCGCGAAAGCTTAGCCGACATCTTCTGGAGACGAGGGTAGTGGCTTAGCGCATGCTAGACCCCTTTCGACGGTCTCCGACCCAATTGGGGCTCATGGACCTCCTTCGACTTCATGTCCAGCAGAACGGGAGCTAGAGCGGATCTGTGAGCTGACTGTCCGGCTTCGACCTGTCCGGTTCCAGGTCTCCGGTGTGCTCCAACAGCTCTGGGATGGTCGTGAAGCCTCCCTCATGGATCCGAAACGGTTTGAGAGCGTTTTTCACTTTACGCGAGTAAGCTCCCGAGTCACGCGAGTAGAGCTTGGACAGGTTGTCGATGACCGGATGTTGTAGGACTTGGCGTCTGGAGCGTTCCGACCTGGCTGCTACTCTCGCCTTCGTCCTCTTCATACGCTGACTCTTCCTCACTCGCTTCCTCCCAGACCGCCGTATAAGTACCATTGGTGCGCCTCGTAAGCCGCAAATCCCGCGGAGTCCGCTTCGGACGAGTCGAGAGGAGTTACCTTGGGTGTACGAAGAGCTTCCTCCTTCTCCCGTTCGCGCGAAACTTAGCCGACATCTTCTGGAGACGAGGGTAGTGGCTTAGCGCATGCTAGACCCCTTTCGAACGGTCTCCGACCCAATTGGGGCTCATGGACCTCCTTCGACTTCATGTCCAGCAGAACGGGAGCTAGAGCGCCCAATCTGTGAGCTGACTGTCCGGCTTCGAGCTGTCCGGTTCCAGGTCTCCGGTGTGCTCCAACAGCTCTGGGATGGTCGTGAAGCCTCCCCCATGGATCCGAAACGGTTTTAAGAGCGTTTTTCACTTTACGCGAGTAAGCTCCCGAGTCACGCGAGTAGAGCTTGGACAGGTTGTCGATGACCGGATGTTGTAGGACTTGGCGTCTGGAGCGTTCCGACCTGGCTGCTACTCTCGCCTTCGTCCTCTTCATACGCTGACCTTCCTCACTCGCTTCCTCCCAGACCGCCGTATAAGTACCATTGGTGCGCCTCGTAAGCCGCAAATCCCGCGGAGTCCGCTTCGGACGAGTCGAGAGGAGTTACCTTGGGTGTACGAAGAGCTTCCTTCTCCCGTTCGCGCGAAAGCTTAGCCGACATCTTCTGGAGACGAGGGTAATGCCTTAGCGCATGCTAGACCCCTTTCGAACGGTCTCCGACCCAATTGGGGCTCACGGTTCCTTCGACTTCATGTCCAGCAGAACGGGAGCTAGAGCGGATCTGTGAGCTGACTGTCCGGCTTCGACCTGTCCGGTTCCAGGTCTCCGGTGTGCTCCAACAGCTCTGGGATGGTCGTGAAGCCTCCCTCATGGATCCGAAACGGTTTAAGAGCGTTTTTCACTTTACGCGAGAGTAAGCTCCCGAGTCACGCGAGTAGAGCTTGGACAGGTTGTCGATGACCGGATGTTGTAGGACTTGGCGTCTGGAGCGTTCCGACCTGGCTGCTACTCTCGCCTTCGTCCTCTTCATACGCTGACCTTCCTCACTCGCTTCCTCCCAGACCGCCGTATAAGTACCATTGGTGCGCCTCGTAAGCCGCAAATCCCGCGGAGTCCGCTTCGGACGAGTCGAGAGGAGTTACCTTGGGTGTACGAAGAGCTTCCTTCTCCCGTTCGCGCGAAAGCTTAGCCGACATCTTCTGGAGACGAGGGTAATGCCTTAGCGCATGCTAGACCCCTTTCGAACGGTCTCCGACCCAATTGGGGCTCACGGTCCTCCTTCGACTTCATGTCCAGCAGAACGGGAGCTAGAGCGGATCTGTGAGCTGACTGTCCGGCTTCGAGCTGTCCGGTTCCAGGTCTCCGGTGTGCTCCAACAGCTCTGGGATGGTCGTGAAGCCTCCCTCATGGATCCGAAACGGTTTGAGAGCGTTTTTCACTTTACGCGAGTAAGCTCCCGAGTCACGCGAGTAGAGCTTGGACAGGTTGTCGATGACCGGATGTTGTAGGACTTGGCGTCTGGAGCGTTCCGACCTGGCTGCTACTCTCGCCTTCGTCCTCTTCATACGCTGACCTTCCTCACTCGCTTCCTCCCAGACCGCCGTATAAGTACCATTGGTGCGCCTCGTAAGCCGCAAATCCCGCGGAGTCCGCTTCGGACGAGTCGAGAGGAGTTACCTTGGGTGTACGAAGAGCTTCCTTCTCCCGTTCGCGCGAAACTTAGCCGACATCTTCTGGAGACGAGGGTAAGTGGCTTAGCGCATGCTAGACCCCTTTCGAACGGTCTCCGACCCAATTGGGGCTCATGGACCTCCTTCGACTTCATGTCCAGCAGAACGGGAGCTAGAGCCCAATCTGTGAGCTGACTGTCCGGCTTCGAGCTGTCCGGTTCCAGGTCTCCGGTGTGCTCCAACAGCTCTGGGATGGTCGTGAAGCCTCCCCCATGGATCCGAAACGGTTTGAGAGCGTTTTTCACTTTACGCGAGTAAGCTCCCGAGTCACGCGAGTAGAGCTTGGACAGGTTGTCGATGACCGGATGTTGTAGGACTTGGCGTCTGGAGCGTTCCGACCTGGCTGCTACTCTCGCCTTCGTCCTCTTCATACGCTGACCGTTCCTCACTCGCTTCCTCCCAGACCGCCGTATAAGTACCATTGGTGCGCCTCGTAAGCCGCAAATCCCGCGGAGTCCGCTTCGGACGAGTCGAGAGGAGTTACCTTGGGTGTACGAAGAGCTTCCTTCTCCCGTTCGCGCGAAAGCTTAGCCGACATCTTCTGGAGACGAGGGTAATGCCTTAGCGCATGCTAGACCCCTTTCGAACGGTCTCCGACCCAATTGGGGCTCATGGTTCCTTCGACTTCATGTCCAGCAGAACGGGAGCTAGAGCGGATCTGTGAGCTGACTGTCCGGCTTCGACCTGTCCGGTTCCAGGTCTCCGGTGTGCTCCAACAGCTCTGGGATGGTCGTGAAGCCTCCCCCATGGATCCGAAACGGTTTAGAGCGTTTTTCACTTTACGCGAGTAAGCTCCCGAGTCACGCGAGTAGAGCTTGGACAGGTTGTCGATGACCGGATGTTGTAGGACTTGGCGTCTGGAGCGTTCCGACCTGGCTGCTACTCTCGACTTCGTCCTCTTCATACGCTGACTCTTCCTCACTCGCTTCCTCCCAGACCGCCGTATAAGTACCATTGGTGCGCCTCGTAAGCCGCAAATCCCGCGGAGTCCGCTTCGGACGAGTCGAGAGGAGTTACCTTGGGTGTACGAAGAGCTTCCTTCTCCCGTTCGCGCGAAAACTTAGCCGACATCTTCTGGAGACGAGGGTAGTGGCTTAGCGCATGCTAGACCCCTTTCGAATGGTCTCCGACCCAATTGGGGCTCATGGACCTCCTTCGACTTCATGTCCAGCAGAACGGGAGCTAGAGCCCGGATCTGTGAGCTGACTGTCCGGCTTCGACCTGTCCGGTTCCAGGTCTCCGGTGTGCTCCAACAGCTCTGGGATGGTCGTGAAGCCTCCCTCATGGATCCGAAACGGTTTTAGAGCGTTTTTCACTTTACGCGAGTAAGCTCCCGAGTCACGCGAGTAGAGCTTGGACAGGTTGTCGATGACCGGATGTTGTAGGACTTGCGTCTGGAGCGTTCCGACCTGGCTGCTACTCTCGCCTTCGTCCTCTTCATAAGCTGACCTTCCTCACTCGCTTCCTCCCAGACCGCCGTATAAGTACCATTGGTGCGCCTCGTAAGCCGCAAATCCCGCGGAGTCCGCTTCGGACGAGTCGAGAGGAGTTACCTTGGGTGTACGAAGAGCTCCTTCTCCCGTTCGCGCGAAAACTTAGCCGACATCTTCTGGAGACGAGGGTAGTGGCTTAGCGCATGCTAGACCCCTTTCGAATGGTCTCCGACCCAATTGGGGCTCATGGACCTCCTTCGACTTCATGTCCAGCAGAACGGGAGCTAGAGCGGATCTGTGAGCTGACTGTCCGGCTTCGACCTGTCCGGTTCCAGGTCTCCGGTGTGCTCCAACAGCTCTGGGATGGTCGTGAAGCCTCCCTCATGGATCCGAAACGGTTTTGAGAGCGTTTTTCACTTTACGCGAGTAAGCTCCCGAGTCACGCGAGTAGAGCTTGGACAGGTTGTCGATGACCGGATGTTGTAGGACTTGGCGTCTGGAGCGTTCCGACCTGGCTGCTACTCTCGCCTTCGTCCTCTTCATACGCTGACTCTTCCTCACTCGCTTCCTCCCAGACCGCCGTATAAGTACCATTGGTGCGCCTCGTAAGCCGCAAATCCCGCGGAGTCCGCTTCGGACGAGTCGAGAGGAGTTACCTTGGGTGTACGAAGAGCTTCTTCTCCCGTTCGCGCGAAAGCTTAGCCGACATCTTCTGGAGACGAGGGTAGTGCTTAGCGCATGCTAGACCCCTTTCGAACGGTCTCCGACCCAATTGGGGCTCATGGACCTCCTTCGACTTCATGTCCAGCAGAACGGGAGCTAGAGCGGATCTGTGAGCTGACTGTCCGGCTTCGACCTGTCCGGTTCCAGGTCTCCGGTGTGCTCCAACAGCTGGGATGGTCGTGAAGCCTCCCTCATGGATCCGAAACGGTTTTAAGAGCGTTTTTCACTTTACGCGAGTAAGCTCCCGAGTCACGCGAGTAGAGCTTGGACAGGTTGTCGATGACCGGATGTTGTAGGACTTGGCGTCTGGAGCGTTCCGACCTGGCTGCTACTCTCGCTTCGTCCTCTTCATACGCTGACTCTTCCTCACTCGCTTCCTCCCAGACCGCCGTATAAGTACCATTGGTGCGCCTCGTAAGCCGCAAATCCCGCGGAGTCCGCTTCGGACGAGTCGACGAGAGGAGTTACCTTGGGTGTACGAAGAGCTTCCTTCTCCCGTTCGCGCGAAAACTTAGCCGACATCTTCTGGAGACGAGGGTAGTGGCTTAGCGCATGCTAGACCCCTTTCGAATGGTCTCCGACCCAATTGGGGCTCATGGACCTCCTTCGACTTCATGTCCAGCAGAACGGGAGCTAGAGCCCAATCTGTGAGCTGACTGTCCGGCTTCGACCTGTCCGGTTCCAGGTCTCCGGTGTGCTCCAACAGCTCTGGGATGGTCGTGAAGCCTCCCTCATGGATCCGAAACGGTTTTAGAGCGTTTTTCACTTTACGCGAGTAAGCTCCCGAGTCACGCGAGTAGAGCTTGGACAGGTTGTCGATGACCGGATGTTGTAGGACTTGGCGTCTGGAGCGTTCGACCTGGCTGCTACTCTCGACTTCGTCCTCTTCATACGCTGACTCTCCTCACTCGCTTCCTCCCAGACCGCCCGGATAAGTACCATTGGTGCGCCTCGTAAGCCGCAAATCCCGCGGAGTCCGCTTCGGACGAGTCAAGAGGAGTTACCTTGGGTTGTACGAAGAGCTTCCTTCTCCCGTTCGCGCGAAGCTTAGCCGACATCTTCTGGAGACGAGGGTAGTGGCTTAGCGCATGCTAGACCCCTTTCGAATGGTCTCCGACCCAATTGGGGCTCATGGACCTCCTTCGACTTCATGTCCAGCAGAACGGGAGCTAGAGCCCAATCTGTGAGCTGACTGTCCGGCTTCGACCTGTCCGGTTCCAGGGCTCCGGTGTGCTCCAACAACTCTGGGATGGTCGTGAAGCCTCCCTCATGGATCCGAAACGGTTTGAGAGCGTTTTTCACTTTACGCGAGTAAGCTCCCGAGTCACGCGAGTAGAGCTTGGGACAGTTGTCGATGACCGGATGTTGTAGGACTTGGCGTCTGGAGCGTTCCGACCTGGGCTGCTACTCTCGCCTTCGTCCTCTTCATAAGCTGACCGTTCCTCACTCGCTTCCTCCCAGACCGCTGTATAAGTACCATTGGTGCGCCTCGTAAGCCGCAAATCCCGCGGAGTCCGCTTCGGACGAGTCAAGAGGAGTTACCTTGGGTGTACGAAGAGCTTCCTTCTCCCGTTCGCGCGAAAGCTTAGCCGACATCTTCTGGAGACGAGGGTAATGCCTTAGCGCATGCTAGACCCCTTTCGAACGGTCTCCGACCCAATTGGGGCTCATGGACCTCCTTCGACTTCATGTCCAGCAGAACGGGAGCTAGAGCGGATCTGTGAGCTGACTGTCCGGCTTCGACCTGTCCGGTTCCAGGTCTCCGGTGTGCTCCAACAGCTCTGGGATGGTCGTGAAGCCTCCCTCATGGATCCGAAACGGTTTGAGAGCGTTTTTCACTTACGCGAGTAAGCTCCCGAGTCACGCGAGTAGAGCTTGGACAGGTTGTCGATGACCGGATGTTGTAGGACTTGGCGTCTGGAGCGTTCCGACCTGGCTGCTACTCTCGACTTCGTCCTCTTCATACGCTGACTCTTCCTCACTCGCTTCCTCCCAGACCGCCGTATAAGTACCATTGGTGCGCCTCGTAAGCCGCAAATCCCGCGGAGTCCGCTTCGGACGAGTCAAGAGGAGTTACCTTGGGTGTACGAAGAGCTTCCTTCTCCCGTTCGCGCGAAAGCTTAGCCGACATCTTCTGGAGACGAGGGTAGTGGCTTAGCGCATGCTAGACCCCTTTCGAATGGTCTCCGACCCAATTGGGGCTCATGGACCTCCTTCGACTTCATGTCCAGCAGAACGGGAGCTAGAGCCCAATCTGTGAGCTGACTGTCCGGCTTCGACCTGTCCGGTTCCAGGGCTCCGGTGTGCTCCAACAACTCTGGGATGGTCGTGAAGCCTCCCTCATGGATCCGAAACGGTTTGCGAGCGTTTTTTCACTTTACGCGAGTAAGCTCCCGAGTCACGCGAGTAGAGCTTGGACAGGTTGTCGATGACCGGATGTTGTAGGACTTGGCGTCTGGAGCGTTCCGACCTGGCTGCTACTCTCGCCTTCGTCCTCTTCATAAGCTGACCGTTCCTCACTCGCTTCCTCCCAGACCGCTGTATAAGTACCATTGGTGCGCCTCGTAAGCCGCAAATCCCGCGGAGTCCGCTTCGGACGAGTCAAGAGGAGTTACCTTGGGTGTACGAAGAGCTTCCTTCTCCCGTTCGCGCGAAAGCTTAGCCGACATCTTCTGGAGACGAGGGTAATGCCTTAGCGCATGCTAGACCCCTTTCGAACGGTCTCCGACCCAATTGGGGCTCATGGACCTCCTTCGACTTCATGTCCAGCAGAACGGGAGCTAGAGCGGATCTGTGAGCTGACTGTCCGGCTTCGACCTGTCCGGTTCCAGGTCTCCGGTGTGCTCCAACAGCTCTGGGATGGTCGTGAAGCCTCCCTCATGGATCCGAAACGGTTTGAGAGCGTTTTTCACTTTACGCGAGTAAGCTCCCGAGTCACGCGAGTAGAGCTTGGACAGGTTGTCGATGACCGGATGTTGTAGGACTTGGCGTCTGGAGCGTTCCGACCTGGCTGCTACTCTCGCCTTCGTCCTCTTCATAAGCTGACCGTTCCTCACTCGCTTCCTCCCAGACCGCCGTATAAGTACCATCGGTGCGCCTCGTAAGCCGCAAATCCCGCGGAGTCCGCTTCGGACGAGTCAAGAGGAGTTACCTTGGGTGTACGAAGAGCTTCCTTCTCCCGTTCGCGCGAAAGCTTAGCCGACATCTTCTGGAGACGAGGGTAGTGGCTTAGCGCATGCTAGACCCCTTTCGAATGGTCTCCGACCCAATTGGGGCTCATGGACCTCCTTCGACTTCATGTCCAGCAGAACGGGAGCTAGAGCCCAATCTGTGAGCTGACTGTCCGGCTTCGACCTGTCCGGTTCCAGGGCTCCGGTGTGCTCCAACAACTCTGGGATGGTCGTGAAGCCTCCCCTCATGGATCCGAAACGGTTTGAGAGCGTTTTTCACTTTACGCGAGTAAGCTCCCGAGTCACGCGAGTAGAGCTTGGACAGGTTGTCGATGACCGGATGTTGTAGGACTTGGCGTCTGGAGCGTTCCGACCTGGCTGCTACTCTCGCCTTCGTCCTCTTCATAGCTGACCGTTCCTCACTCGCTTCCTCCCAGACCGCTGTATAAGTACCATTGGTGCGCCTCGTAAGCCGCAAATCCCGCGGAGTCCGCTTCGGACGAGTCAAGAGGAGTTACCTTGGGTGTACGAAGCGCTTCCTTCTCCCGTTCGCGCGAAAGCTTAGCCGACATCTTCTGGAGACGAGGGTAGTGGCTTAGCGCATGCTAGACCCCTTTCGAACGGTCTCCGACCCAATTGGGGCTCATGGACCTCCTTCGACTTCATGTCCAGCAGAACGGGAGCTAGAGCGGATCTGTGAGCTGACTGTCCGGCTTCGACCTTGTCCGGTTCCAGGTCTCCGGTGTGCTCCAACAGCTCTGGGATGGTCGTGAAGCCTCCCTCATGGATCCGAAACGGTTTGAGAGCGTTTTTCACTTTACGCGAGTAAGCTCCCGAGTCACGCGAGTAGAGCTTGGACAGGTTGTCGATGACCGGATGTTGTAGGACTTGGCGTCTGGAGCGTTCCGACCTGGCTGCTACTCTCGCCTTCGTCCTCTTCATAAGCTGACCGTTCCTCACTCGCTTCCTCCCAGACCGCCGTATAAGTACCATCGGTGCGCCTCGTAAGCCGCAAATCCCGCGGAGTCCGCTTCGGACGAGTCGAGAGGAGTTACCTTGGGTGTACGAAGAGCTTCCTTCTCCCGTTCGCGCGAAAACTTAGCCGACATCTTCTGGAGACGAGGGTAGTGGCTTAGCGCATGCTAGACCCCTTTCGAACGGTCTCCGACCCAATTGGGGCTCACGGTTCTCCTTCGACTTCATGTCTAGCAGAACGGGAGCTAGAGCCCGATCTGTGAGCTGACTGTCCGGCTTCGAGCTTTCCGGCTCCAAGGCTCCGGTGTGCTCCAACAGCTCTGGGATGGTCGTGAAGCCTCCCTCATGGATCCGAAACGGTTTAAGAGCGTTTTTCACTTTACGCGAGTAAGCTCCCGAGTCACGCGAGTAGAGCTTGGACAGGTTGTCGATGACCGGATGTTGTAGGACTTGGCGTCTGGAGCGTTCCGACCTGGCTGCTACTCTCGCCTTCGTCCTCTTCATAAGCTGACCGTTCCTCACTCGCTTCCTCCCAGACCGCCGTATAAGTACCATTGGTGCGCCTCGTAAGCCGCAAATCCCGCGGAGTCCGCTTCGGACGAGTCAAGAGGAGTTACCTTGGGTGTACGAAGAGCTTCCTTCTCCCTTTCGCGCGAAAGCTTAGCCGACATCTTCTGGAGACGAGGGTAATGCCTTAGCGCATGCTAGACCCCTTTCGAACGGTCTCCGACCCAATTGGGGCTCACGGTTCTCCTTCGACTTCATGTCCAGCAGAACGGGAGCTAGAGCGGATCTGTGAGCTGACTGTCCGGCTTCGACCTGTCCGGTTCCAGGTCTCCGGTGTGCTCCAACAGCTCTGGGATGGTCGTGAAGCCTCCCTCATGGATCCGAAACGGTTTGAGAGCGTTTTTCACTTTACGCGAGTAAGCTCCCGAGTCACGCGAGTAGAGCTTGGACAGGTTGTCGATGACCGGATGTTGTAGGACTTGGCGTCTGGAGCGTTCCGACCTGGCTGCTACTCTCGCCTTCGTCCTCTTCATAAGCTGACCGTTCCTCACTCGCTTCCTCCCAGACCGCCCTATAAGTACCATCGGTGCGCCTCGTAAGCCGCAAATCCCGCGGAGTCCGCTTCGGACGAGTCGAGAGGAGTTACCTTGGGTGTACGAAGAGCTTCCTTCTCCCGTTCGCGCGAAAACTTAGCCGACATCTTCTGGAGACGAGGGTAATGCCTTAGAGCATGCTAGACCCCTTTCGAATGGTCTCCGACCCAATTGGGGCTCATGGACCTCCTTCGACTTCATGTCCAGCAGAACGGGAGCTAGAGCCCAATCTGTGAGCTGACTGTCCGGCTTCGAGCTTTCCGGCTCCAAGGCTCCGGTGTGCTCCAACAGCTCTGGGATGGTCGTGAAGCCTCCCTCATGGATCCGAAACGGTTTAAGAGCGTTTTTCACTTTACGCGAGTAAGCTCCCGAGTCACGCGAGTAGAGCTTGGACAGGTTGTCGATGACCGGATGTTGTAGGACTTGGCGTCTGGAGCGTTCCGACCTGGCTGCTACTCTCGACTTCGTCCTCTTCATAAGCTGACCGTTCCTCACTCGCTTCCTCCCAGACCGCCCTATAAGTACCATTGGTGCGCCTCGTAAGCCGCAAATCCCGCGGAGTCCGCTTCGGACGAGTCGAGAGGAGTTACCTTGGGTGTACGAAGAGCTTCCTTCTCCCGTTCGCGCGAAAACTTAGCCGACATCTTCTGGAGACGAGGGTAGTGGCTTAGCGCATGCTAGACCCCTTTCGAATGGTCTCCGACCCAATTGGGGCTCATGGACCAACTTCGACTTCATGTCCAGCAGAACGGGAGCTAGAGCCCAATCTGTGAGCTGACTGTCCGGCTTCGAGCTTTCCGGCTCCAAGGCTCCGGTGTGCTCCAACAGCTCTGGGATGGTCGTGAAGCCTCCCCCATGGATCCGAAACGGTTTAAGAGCGTTTTTCACTTTACGCGAGTAAGCTCCCGAGTCACGCGAGTAGAGCTTGGACAGGTTGTCGATGACCGGATGTTGTAGGACTTGGCGTCTGGAGCGTTCCGACCTGGATGCTACTCTCGCCTTCGTCCTCTTCATAAGCTGACCGTTCCTCACTCGCTTCCTCCCAGACCGCCGTATAAGTACCATTGGTGCGCCTCGTAAGCCGCAAATCCCGCGGAGTCCGCTTCGGACGAGTCGAGAGGAGTTACCTTGGGTGTACGAAGAGCTTCCTTCTCCCGTTCGCGCGAAAACTTAGCCGACATCTTCTGGAGACGAGGGTAGTGGCTTAGCGCATGCTAGACCCCTTTCGAATGGTCTCCGACCCAATTGGGGCTCATGGACCTCCTTCGACTTCATGTCCAGCAGAACGGGAGCTAGAGCCCAATCTGTGAGCTGACTGTCCGGCTTCGACTGTTCCGGTTCCAGGTCTCGGTGTGCTCCAACAACTCTGGGATGGTCGTGAAGCCTCCCCCTTATGGATCCGAAACGGTTTTAGAGCGTTTTTCACTTTACGCGAGTAAGCTCCCGAGTCACGCGAGGTAGAGCTTGGACAGGTTGTCGATGACCGGATGTTGTAGGACTTGGCGTCTGGAGCGTTCCGACCTGGCTGCTACTCTCGCCTTCGTCCTCTTCATACGCTGACTCGTCCTCACTCGCTTCCTCCCAGACCGCCGTATAAGTACCATTGGTGCGCCTCGTAAGCCGCAAATCCCGCGGAGTCCGCTTCGGACGAGTCAAGAGGAGTTACCTTGGGTGTACGAAGAGCTCCCTTCTCCCGTTCGCGCGAAAGCTTAGCCGACATCTTCTGGAGACGAGGGTAATGCCTTAGCGCATGCTAGACCCCTTTCGAATCGGTCTCCGACCCAATTGGGGCTCACGGTCCTCCTTCGACTTCATGTCCAGCAGAACGGAAGCTAGAGCCGAATCTGTGAGCTGACTGTCCGGCTTCGACCTGTCCGGTTCCAGGTCTCCGGTGTGCTCCAACAGCTCTGGGATGGTCGTGAAGCCTCCCCCATGGATCCGAAACGGTTTTAGAGCGTTTTTCACTTTACGCGAGTAAGCTCCCGAGTCACGCGAGTAGAGCTTGGACAGGTTGTCGATGACCGGATGTTGTAGGACTTGGCGTCTGGAGCGTTCCGACCTGGCTGCTACTCTCGACTTCGTCCTCTTCATACGCTGACCTCTTCCTCACTCGCTTCCTCCCAGACCGCCGTATAAGTACCATTTGGTGCGCCTCGTAAGCCGCAAATCCCGCGGAGTCCGCTTCGGACGAGTCAAGAGGAGTTACCTTGGGTGTACGAAGAGCTCCCTTCTCCCGTTCGCGCGAAAGCTTAGCCGACATCTTCTGGAGACGAGGGTAATGCCTTAGAGCATGCTAGACCCCTTTCGAACGGTCTCCGACCCAATTGGGGCTCACGGTCCTCCTTCGACTTCATGTCCAGCAGAACGGGAGCTAGAGCCCAATCTGTGAGCTGACTGTCCGGCTTCGAGCTGTCCGGTGTGCTCCAACAGCTCTGGGATGGTCGTGAAGCCTCCCCCATGGATCCGAAACGGTTTTAGAGCGTTTTTCACTTTACGCGAGTAAGCTCCCGAGTCACGCGAGTAGAGCTTGGACAGGTTGTCGATGACCGGATGTTGTAGGACTTGGCGTCTGGAGCGTTCCGACCTGGCTGCTACTCTCGACTTCGTCCTCTTCATACGCTGACTCTTCCTCACTCGCTTCCTCCTCCCAGACCGCCGTATAAGTACCATTGGTGCGCCTCGTAAGCCGCACATCCCGCGGAGTCCGCTTCGGACGAGTCAAGAGGAGTTACCTTGGGTGTACGAAGAGCTCCCTTCTCCCGTTCGCGCGAAAGCTTAGCCGACATCTTCTGGAGACGAGGGGTAATGCCTTAGCGCATGCTAGGCCCCTTTCGAACGGTCTCCGACCCAATTGGGGCTCACGGTCCTCCTTCGACTCATGTCCAGCAGAACGGGAGCTAGAGCCCAATCTGTGAGCTGACTGTCCGGCTTCGAGCTGTCCGGTGTGCTCCAACAGCTCTGGGATGGTCGTGAAGCCTCCCCCATGGATCCGAAACGGTTTTGAGAGCGTTTTTTCACTTTACGCGAGTAAGCTCCCGAGTCACGCGGAGTAGAGCTTGGACAGGTTGTCGATGACCGGATGTTGTAGGACTTGGCGTCTGGAGCGTTCCGACCTGGCTGCTACTCTCGACTTCGTCCTCTTCATACGCTGACCGTTCCTCCCTCGCTTCCTCCAGGACCGCCGTATAGTACCATTGGTGCGCCTCGTAAGCCGCAAATCCCGCGGAGTCCGCTTCGGACGAGTCAAGAGGAGGTTACCTTGGGTGTACGAAGAGCTCCCTTCTCCCGTTCGCGCGAAAGCTTAGCCGACATCTTCTGGAGACGAGGGTAATGCCTTAGCGCATGCTAGACCCCTTTCGAACGGTCTCCGACCCAATTGGGGCTCACGGTCCTCCTTCGACTTCATGTCCAGCAGAACGGAAGCTAGAGCGGATCTGTGAGCTGACTGTCCGGCTTCGACCTGTCCGGTTCCAGGTCTCCGGTGTGCTCCAACAGCTCTGGGATGGTCGTGAAGCCTCCCCCATGGATCCGAAACGGTTTGAGAGCGTTTTTCACTTTACGCGAGTAAGCTCCCGAGTCACGCGAGTAGAGCTGGGACAGGTTGTCGATGACCGGATGTTGTAGGGACTTGGCGTCTGGAGCGTTCCGACCTGGCTGCTACTCTCGACTTCGTCCTCTTCATACGCTGACTCTTCCTCACTCGCTTCCTCCCAGACCGCCGTATAAGTACCATGGTGCGCCTCGTAAGCCGCAAATCCCGCGGAGTCCGCTTCGGACGAGTCAAGAGGAGTTACCTTGGGTGTACGAAGAGCTCCCTTCTCCCGTTCGCGCGGCGAAAGCTTAGCCGACATCTTCTGGAGACGAGGGTAATGCCTTAGCGCATGCTAGACCCCTTTCGAACGGTCTCCGACCCAATTGGGGCTCACGGTCCTCCTTCGACTTCATGTCCAGCAGAACGGAAGCTAGAGCGGATCTGTGAGCTGACTGTCCGGCTTCGACCTGTCCGGTTCCAGGTCTCCGGTGTGCTCCAACAGCTCTGGGATGGTCGTGAAGCCTCCCCCATGGATCCGAAACGGTTTGAGAGCGTTTTTCACTTTACGCGAGTAAGCTCCCGAGTCACGCGAGTAGAGCTTGGACAGGTTGTCGATGACCGGATGTTGTAGGACTTGGCGTCTGGAGCGTTCCGACCTGGCTGCTACTCTCGACTTCGTCCTCTTCATACGCTGACTCTTCCTCACTCGCTTCCTCCCAGACCGCCGTATAAGTACCATTGGTGCGCCTCGTAAGCCGCAAATCCCGCGGAGTCCGCTTCGGACGAGTCAAGAGGAGTTACCTTGGGTGTACGAAGAGCTCCCTTCTCCCGTTCGCGCGAAAGCTTAGCCGACATCTTCTGGAGACGAGGGTAATGCCTTAGCGCATGCTAGACCCTTTCGAACGGTCTCCGACCCAATTGGGGCTCACGGTCCTCCTTCGACTTCATGTCCAGCAGAACGGAAGCTAGAGCGGATCTGTGAGCTGACTGTCCGGCTTCGACCTGTCCGGTTCCAGGGCTCCGGTGTGCTCTCAACAACTCTGGGATGGTCGTGAAGCCTCCCCCATGGATCCGAAACGGTTTTAGAGCGTTTTTTCACTTTACGCGAGTAAGCTCCCGAGTCACGCGAGTAGAGCTTGGACAGGTTGTCGATGACCGGATGTTGTAGGACTTGGCGTCTGGAGCGTTCCGACCTGGCTGCTACTCTCGACTTCGTCCTCTTCATACGCTGACTCTTCCTCACTCGCTTCCTCCCAGACCGCCGTATAAGTACCATTGGTGCGCCTCGTAAGCCGCAAATCCCGCGGAGTCCGCTTCGGACGAGTCGAGAGGAGTTACCTTGGGTGTACGAGAGCTCCCTTCTCCCGTTCGCGCGAAAGCTTAGCCGACATCTTCTGGAGACGAGGGTAATGCCTTAGCGCATGCTAGGCCCCTTTCGAACGGTCTCCGACCCAATTGGGGCTCACGGTTCTCCTTCGACTTCATGTCCAGCAGAACGGGAGCTAGAGCCCGATCTGTGAGCTGACTGTCCGGCTTCGAGCTGTCCGGTGTGCTCCAACAGCTCTGGGATGGTCGTGAAGCCTCCCCCATGGATCCGAAACGGTTTTAGAGCGTTTTTCACTTTACGCGAGTAAGCTCCCGAGTCACGCGAGTAGAGCTTGGACAGGTTGTCGATGACCGGATGTTGTAGGACTTGGCGTCTGGAGCGTTCCGACCTGGCTGCTACTCTCGACTTCGTCCTCTTCATACGCTGACTCTTCCTCACTCGCTTCCTCCCAGACCGCCGTATAAGTACCATTGGTGCGCCTCGTAAGCCGCAAATCCCGCGGAGTCCGCTTCGGACGAGTCAAGAGGAGTTACCTTGGGTGTACGAAGAGCTCCCTTCTCCCGTTCGCGCGAAAGCTTAGCCGACATCTTCTGGAGACGAGGGTAATGCCTTAGCGCATGCTAGACCCCTTTCGAACGGTCTCCGACCCAATTGGGGCTCACGGTCCTCCTTCGACTTCATGTCCAGCAGAACGGGAGCTAGAGCCCGATCTGTGAGCTGACTGTCCGGCTTCGAGCTGTCCGGTGTGCTCCAACAGCTCTGGGATGGTCGTGAAGCCTCCCCCATGGATCCGAAACGGTTTTAGAGCGTTTTTCACTTTACGCGAGTAAGCTCCCGAGTCACGCGAGTAGAGCTTGGACAGGTTGTCGATGACCGGATGTTGTAGGACTTGGCGTCTGGAGCGTTCCGACCTGGCTGCTACTCTCGACTTCGTCCTCTTCATACGCTGACTCTTCCTCACTCGCTTCCTCCCAGACCGCCGTATAAGTACCATTGGTGCGCCTCGTAAGCCGCAAATCCCGCGGAGTCCGCTTCGGACGAGTCAAGAGGAGTTACCTTGGGTGTACGAAGAGCTCCCTTCTCCCGTTCGCGCGAAAGCTTAGCCGACATCTTCTGGAGACGAGGGTAATGCCTTAGAGCATGCTAGACCCCTTTCGAATGGTCTCCGACCCAATTGGGGCTCACGGTTCTCCTTCGACTTCATGTCCAGCAGAACGGGAGCTAGAGCCCGATCTGTGAGCTGACTGTCCGGCTTCGAGCTGTCCGGTTCCAGGTCTCCGGTGTGCTCCAACAGCTCTGGGATGGTCGTGAAGCCTCCCTCATGGATCCGAAACGGTTTGAGAGCGTTTTTCACTTTACGCGAGTAAGCTCCCGAGTCACGCGAGTAGAGCTTGGACAGGTTGTCGATGACCGGATGTTGTAGGACTTGGCGTCTGGAGCGTTCCGACCTGGCTGCTACTCTCGACTTCGTCCTCTTCATACGCTGACTCTTCCTCACTCGCTTCCTCCCAGACCGCCGTATAAGTACCATTGGTGCGCCTCGTAAGCCGCAAATCCCGCGGAGTCCGCTTCGGACGAGTCGAGAGGAGTTACCTTGGGTGTACGAAGAGCTTCCTTCTCCCGTTCGCGCGAAAGCTTAGCCGACATCTTCTGGAGACGAGGGTAATGCCTTAGCGCATGCTAGACCCCTTTCGAATGGTCTCCGACCCAATTGGGGCTCACGGTCCTCCTTCGACTTCATGTCCAGCAGAACGGGAGCTAGAGCCCAATCTGTGAGCTGACTGTCCGGCTTCGAGCTGTCCGGTGTGCTCCAACAGCTCTGGGATGGTCGTGAAGCCTCCCCCATGGATCCGAAACGGTTTGAGAGCGTTTTTTCACTTTACGCGAGTAAGCTCCCGAGTCACGCGAGTAGAGCTTGGACAGGTTGTCGATGACCGGATGTTGTAGGACTTGGCGTCTGGAGCGTTCCGACCTGGCTGCTACTCTCGACTTCGTCCTCTTCATACGCTGACTCTTCCTCACTCGCTTCCTCCCAGACCGCCGTATAAGTACCATTGGTGCGCCTCGTAAGCCGCAAATCCCGCGGAGTCCGCTTCGGACGAGTCAAGAGGAGTTACCTTGGGTGTACGAAGAGCTTCCTTCTCCCGTTCGCGCGAAAGCTTAGCCGACATCTTCTGGAGACGAGGGTAATGCCTTAGCGCATGCTAGACCCCTTTCGAACGGTCTCCGACCCAATTGGGGCTCACGGTCCTCCTTCGACTTCATGTCCAGCAGAACGGAAGCTAGAGCGGATCTGTGAGCTGACTGTCCGGCTTCGACCTGTCCGGTTCCAGGTCTCCGGTGTGCTCCAACAGCTCTGGGATGGTCGTGAAGCCTCCCCCATGGATCCGAAACGGTTTGAGAGCGTTTTTCACTTTACGCGAGTAAGCTCCCGAGTCACGCGAGTAGAGCTTGGACAGGTTGTCGATGACCGGATGTTGTAGGACTTGGCGTCTGGAGCGTTCCGACCTGGCTGCTACTCTCGACTTCGTCCTCTTCATACGCTGACTCTTCCTCACTCGCTTCCTCCCAGACCGCCGTATAAGTACCATTGGTGCGCCTCGTAAGCCGCAAATCCCGCGGAGTCCGCTTCGGACGAGTCAAGAGGAGTTACCTTGGGTGTACGAAGAGCTTCCTTCTCCCGTTCGCGCGAAAGCTTAGCCGACATCTTCTGGAGACGAGGGTAATGCCTTAGCGCATGCTAGACCCCTTTCGAACGGTCTCCGACCCAATTGGGGCTCACGGTCCTCCTTCGACTTCATGTCCAGCAGAACGGAAGCTAGAGCGGATCTGTGAGCTGACTGTCCGGCTTCGACCTGTCCGGTTCCAGGTCTCCGGTGTGCTCCAACAGCTCTGGGATGGTCGTGAAGCCTCCCCCATGGATCCGAAACGGTTTGAGAGCGTTTTTTCACTTTACGCGAGTAAGCTCCCGAGTCACGCGAGTAGAGCTTGGACAGGTTGTCGATGACCGGATGTTGTAGGACTTGGCGTCTGGAGCGTTCCGACCTGGCTGCTACTCTCGACTTCGTCCTCTTCATACGCTGACTCTTCCTCACTCGCTTCCTCCCAGACCGCCGTATAAGTACCATTGGTGCGCCTCGTAAGCCGCAAATCCCGCGGAGTCCGCTTCGGACGAGTCAAGAGGAGTTACCTTGGGTGTACGAAGAGCTTCCTTCTCCCGTTCGCGCGAAAGCTTAGCCGACATCTTCTGGAGACGAGGGTAATGCCTTAGCGCATGCTAGACCCCTTTCGAACGGTCTCCGACCCAATTGGGGCTCACGGTCCTCCTTCGACTTCATGTCCAGCAGAACGGAAGCTAGAGCGGATCTGTGAGCTGACTGTCCGGCTTCGAGCTGTCCGGTGTGCTCCAACAGCTCTGGGATGGTCGTGAAGCCTCCCCCATGGATCCGAAACGGTTTGAGAGCGTTTTTTCACTTTACGCGAGTAAGCTCCCGAGTCACGCGAGTAGAGCTTGGACAGGTTGTCGATGACCGGATGTTGTAGGACTTGGCGTCTGGAGCGTTCCGACCTGGCTGCTACTCTCGACTTCGTCCTCTTCATACGCTGACTCTTCCTCACTCGCTTCCTCCCAGACCGCCGTATAAGTACCATTGGTGCGCCTCGTAAGCCGCAAATCCCGCGGAGTCCGCTTCGGACGAGTCAAGAGGAGTTACCTTGGGTGTACGAAGAGCTTCCTTCTCCCGTTCGCGCGAAAGCTTAGCCGACATCTTCTGGAGACGAGGGTAATGCCTTAGCGCATGCTAGACCCCTTTCGAACGGTCTCCGACCCAATTGGGGCTCACGGTCCTCCTTCGACTTCATGTCCAGCAGAACGGAAGCTAGAGCGGATCTGTGAGCTGACTGTCCGGCTTCGACCTGTCCGGTTCCAGGTCTCCGGTGTGCTCCAACAGCTCTGGGATGGTCGTGAAGCCTCCCCCATGGATCCGAAACGGTTTGAGAGCGTTTTTCACTTTACGCGAGTAAGCTCCCGAGTCACGCGAGTAGAGCTTGGACAGGTTGTCGATGACCGGATGTTGTAGGACTTGGCGTCTGGAGCGTTCCGACCTGGCTGCTACTCTCGACTTCGTCCTCTTCATACGCTGACTCTTCCTCACTCGCTTCCTCCCAGACCGCCGTATAAGTACCATTGGTGCGCCTCGTAAGCCGCAAATCCCGCGGAGTCCGCTTCGGACGAGTCAAGAGGAGTTACCTTGGGTGTACGAAGAGCTTCCTTCTCCCGTTCGCGCGAAAGCTTAGCCGACATCTTCTGGAGACGAGGGTAATGCCTTAGCGCATGCTAGACCCCTTTCGAACGGTCTCCGACCCAATTGGGGCTCACGGTCCTCCTTCGACTTCATGTCCAGCAGAACGGAAGCTAGAGCGGATCTGTGAGCTGACTGTCCGGCTTCGACCTGTCCGGTTCCAGGTCTCCGGTGTGCTCCAACAGCTCTGGGATGGTCGTGAAGCCTCCCCCATGGATCCGAAACGGTTTGAGAGCGTTTTTCACTTTACGCGAGTAAGCTCCCGAGTCACGCGAGTAGAGCTTGGACAGGTTGTCGATGACCGGATGTTGTAGGACTTGGCGTCTGGAGCGTTCCGACCTGGCTGCTACTCTCGACTTCGTCCTCTTCATACGCTGACTCTTCCTCACTCGCTTCCTCCCAGACCGCCGTATAAGTACCATTGGTGCGCCTCGTAAGCCGCAAATCCCGCGGAGTCCGCTTCGGACGAGTCAAGAGGAGTTACCTTGGGTGTACGAAGAGCTCCCTTCTCCCGTTCGCGCGAAAGCTTAGCCGACATCTTCTGGAGACGAGGGTAATGCCTTAGAGCATGCTAGACCCCTTTCGAACGGTCTCCGACCCAATTGGGGCTCACGGTCCTCCTTCGACTTCATGTCCAGCAGAACGGGAGCTAGAGCCCAATCTGTGAGCTGACTGTCCGGCTTCGAGCTGTCCGGTTCCAGGGCTCCGGTGTGCTCCAACAGCTCTGGGATGGTCGTGAAGCCTCCCCCATGGATCCGAAACGGTTTTAGAGCGTTTTTCACTTTACGCGAGTAAGCTCCCGAGTCACGCGAGTAGAGCTTGGACAGGTTGTCGATGACCGGATGTTGTAGGACTTGGCGTCTGGAGCGTTCCGACCTGGCTGCTACTCTCGACTTCGTCCTCTTCATACGCTGACTCTTCCTCACTCGCTTCCTCCCAGACCGCCGTATAAGTACCATTGGTGCGCCTCGTAAGCCGCAAATCCCGCGGAGTCCGCTTCGGACGAGTCAAGAGGAGTTACCTTGGGTGTACGAAGAGCTCCCTTCTCCCGTTCGCGCGAAAGCTTAGCCAACATCTTCTGGAGACGAGGGTAATGCCTTAGAGCATGCTAGACCCCTTTCGAACGGTCTCCGACCCAATTGGGGCTCACGGTCCTCCTTCGACTTCATGTCCAGCAGAACGGGAGCTAGAGCCCAATCTGTGAGCTGACTGTCCGGCTTCGAGCTGTCCGG
Organism: Phytophthora betacei; assembly: GCA_011320135.1. Lineage (NCBI taxonomy): Eukaryota > Oomycota > Peronosporomycetes > Peronosporales > Peronosporaceae > Phytophthora > Phytophthora betacei. The sequence continues at coordinate 23,546 of JAANHX010000432.1, forward strand.
TTCCAGGTCTCCGGTGTGCTCCAACAGCTCTGGGATGGTCGTGAAGCCTCCCCCATGGATCCGAAACGGTTTTAGAGCGTTTTTCACTTTACGCGAGTAAGCTCCCGAGTCACGCGAGTAGAGCTTGGACAGGTTGTCGATGACCGGATGTTGTAGGACTTGGCGTCTGGAGCGTTCCGACCTGGCTGCTACTCTCGACTTCGTCCTCTTCATACGCTGACTCTTCCTCACTCGCTTCCTCCCAGACCGCCGTATAAGTACCATTGGTGCGCCTCGTAAGCCGCAAATCCCGCGGAGTCCGCTTCGGACGAGTCAAGAGGAGTTACCTTGGGTGTACGAAGAGCTCCCTTCTCCCGTTCGCGCGAAAGCTTAGCCAACATCTTCTGGAGACGAGGGTAATGCCTTAGAGCATGCTAGACCCCTTTCGAACGGTCTCCGACCCAATTGGGGCTCACGGTCCTCCTTCGACTTCATGTCCAGCAGAACGGGAGCTAGAGCCCAATCTGTGAGCTGACTGTCCGGCTTCGAGCTGTCCGGTTCCAGGTCTCCGGTGTGCTCCAACAGCTCTGGGATGGTCGTGAAGCCTCCCCCATGGATCCGAAACGGTTTTAGAGCGTTTTTCACTTTACGCGAGTAAGCTCCCGAGTCACGCGAGTAGAGCTTGGACAGGTTGTCGATGACCGGATGTTGTAGGACTTGGCGTCTGGAGCGTTCCGACCTGGCTGCTACTCTCGACTTCGTCCTCTTCATACGCTGACTCTTCCTCACTCGCTTCCTCCCAGACCGCCGTATAAGTACCATTGGTGCGCCTCGTAAGCCGCAAATCCCGCGGAGTCCGCTTCGGACGAGTCAAGAGGAGTTACCTTGGGTGTACGAAGAGCTCCCTTCTCCCGTTCGCGCGAAAGCTTAGCCAACATCTTCTGGAGACGAGGGTAATGCCTTAGAGCATGCTAGACCCCTTTCGAACGGTCTCCGACCCAATTGGGGCTCACGGTCCTCCTTCGACTTCATGTCCAGCAGAACGGGAGCTAGAGCCCAATCTGTGAGCTGACTGTCCGGCTTCGAGCTGTCCGGTTCCAGGTCTCCGGTGTGCTCCAACAGCTCTGGGATGGTCGTGAAGCCTCCCCCATGGATCCGAAACGGTTTTAGAGCGTTTTTCACTTTACGCGAGTAAGCTCCCGAGTCACGCGAGTAGAGCTTGGACAGGTTGTCGATGACCGGATGTTGTAGGACTTGGCGTCTGGAGCGTTCCGACCTGGCTGCTACTCTCGACTTCGTCCTCTTCATACGCTGACTCTTCCTCACTCGCTTCCTCCCAGACCGCCGTATAAGTACCATTGGTGCGCCTCGTAAGCCGCAAATCCCGCGGAGTCCGCTTCGGACGAGTCAAGAGGAGTTACCTTGGGTGTACGAAGAGCTCCCTTCTCCCGTTCGCGCGAAAGCTTAGCCAACATCTTCTGGAGACGAGGGTAATGCCTTAGAGCATGCTAGACCCCTTTCGAACGGTCTCCGACCCAATTGGGGCTCACGGTCCTCCTTCGACTTCATGTCCAGCAGAACGGGAGCTAGAGCCCAATCTGTGAGCTGACTGTCCGGCTTCGAGCTGTCCGGTTCCAGGTCTCCGGTGTGCTCCAACAGCTCTGGGATGGTCGTGAAGCCTCCCCCATGGATCCGAAACGGTTTGAGAGCGTTTTTCACTTTACGCGAGTAAGCTCCCGAGTCACGCGAGTAGAGCTTGGACAGGTTGTCGATGACCGGATGTTGTAGGACTTGGCGTCTGGAGCGTTCCGACCTGGCTGTCCCCCCCCCCCCCCCATCAACATAAGACGGCGTCGGTGCGCGCAGCGCTCAAATAACCGGAGAAAACCAAAGTAGCCTCAGGTCTAGATGCAGATACTCAGAAACCAGACGCGCGCGACCACCGCTGTCATCTTGGCCTTACGACGCTGAGTCTGGGCGTTGGAGGTTTTCAACGGAACGCCTGTCTACCAGTCCCAGAACTTGGAACGGTTCTCATTCCAGAAACGCCAGTGAGAAGCGTGCACGTGCGGATACTGTTGCGGGTTGTACCCCAAGTGCGAACCCGGTCACGGGTAAGCTAGCTGGTACGGTTATTGACCAAGCTCGGCCGCCTCGTAATATACCCTCTTTAAATCGTTGACATTTGGAGAAAGAGTCGTGTCCGACAGCTTATACGGTAGCACGAACGAAGCCCACGGGTGACACGGATGCTTCTTACCGGAGCGAGGACTCTACGTCATTGTTTTCTTCTTCGTGGAGCCGGAACTGACGCTCTTGATCGGAAATCGACCGTCGTGCGTGAAGCGTGGGTGTCGAGGCGGCTTCCCGCGAGTAGCTAGTCGAGTCGGTTTGGGCATGATCACTATAGGCCCAGGCAAAGCATCCGCGGCCTTCCCCGTGTCGTCCACGATTGCGGCAGCGATGACATCCAGCAGCTTGAGGCCGATAGAGCTGGCGTTCGCGGCGAGGATGTCGCGCATGATGACCCAGAAGCGCTCGTCGGCCGGAGTATCGTCGGGAGAGGAACCGGCGGAGTCGGACGACTCGACGTCCCAGACGGCCTTGAGTTTGCGGGGCGTCTTGCCGCGCGAAGTGCCCATAACAGGGTGGTGACGAAGAGGGAGGGTGCTAAGGGAAGCGTCTAGGGTCGAGGCAAAATTGCCGAATGAGCCGAAAGGCTGACCGTCGGTACCGGGACCTCCAGCACCGTCTCTCCCGAAATTCCTGTCAAAACTGCGTATTGGGTGCAAGAGTGCGCCGTTCGCTGTGCATCCTATCGTTCTGCTCAAAGGAGAAGAAAAGTATGGTCGCTATGGACGGATGCTGCGGAGTTGATGGATCGCCGGCAAGGTGACTTCCTCCGACTACATCCCGGAAGTCCTCCTCCGTACACGAGGCTCGGGCGTACGCTATTGGTACGCTTTCTGGGATGATTTCAAGGCCATCTGGATGCGCATGTACGCTGTGGGAGAGACCGTCTGCTGGCTGGTACTACTATGCCTTTCCCTGCTGCTATACGTACCAGTCAACGTGTTTGATCTGGTGGAATTCATACTCCTGGGACCTGAGGGTGCTGGTGCTGTACTGTTATTCCTACTGGCTTCCAACTACTGCCTCGAGTGGACCGGCTGGAGTCTCGCCGACACACTTATCGTGGTGATCGCCGGTGTGATATCCTACGCTTGTCGTCAGTACGACGAGGGAAGCCCTCGACGAACCGTCTCCCCTAAAGTACTGGTTGCACTAGCTCTAGTAAGCACTCGCCGGAACGCTTCCAAGCGCAGTATGGCCGAAGCTCGAAACATCGAACGTCTACGAGTCGACGACAACATCGAAGTGTTATATGACTTTCAGGCCGCCGACCCCGACTTCATAGAGGACTGCACCGAGGACTACCCTGATGCGTTCCAGCCTCTCCTACCAGTCGAAGCAACTGACGACGGAGTGAATATGCCTAACGTGAGGAATGTGCGCAGAGAATCCGTTCGCCGAGGTCGGCAACCGAAAGTCGGGGAGGATGTCCCGTACCCGGTAACGAAGGGGTCATTCCAGGAGCTGTGCATTCCGGCGGGATGACCCGAGGCCCTGTGGCTACTCCTCACCCGGCCGCCCCGTCAGGATGGTTCCCGTTGAACTCGACGGCTCACGCGCCCTGACCGATCCCGTTAGGGTGGTTCTGTAAGGTGATCTTAGAACATGGATTCTCTGGCGTCGTGGGACCAAAGCACCTAGCGTCATCAAGCCCCTTCCCAGAACTCCCTGTTGTCCCACGAAGACTGACGACAACTGAGGTGAACTCTTCTTTCTAGTATAAGCGAAGTGGTGTAGTGTATGTAAGGTAGAGAAGGTGTTAGACCTCTCTTCCAGTTAGCGCTCAGGCTTGTATTTCCCTCCTTCTACTCAAGCGGAAGCCAAGCCAATAAACAAACTTCTATTTCATCTTATAAGTGTTCCTATCTACCATTCCTGCAGCCACTGAACAAGACCGTACTCCCTGAACATCCGCGGACTACCCGACACTTGCAGGAAGAGGAGGTATACGACACAGGGTTATCTGTAGTGGCAAAGAAGATTTTGTGCGAGGACAAATAAACGGGCGTAAGGACTATTTTGCCTACCTAGTGGATTAAATAATAAAGTAGAGAGCGTGGTCCGGAGTAGACGCCGCGACACGATATGCCACAACTACTCTGTCAAGGCTACACCTGCCGCACTTGAATCGGAAAGACATAATTGCTATTCTAAAATGCAATGCCCAATTGAATATTCCTCACGGATTGCAATACTTAATTGCACTCGAGAAGCTAACTGCAATGTAAACTACAATAGGGCGTAATCCCAGAAAGCGATGCAAATTGAGTAGTTTACTGTAATGCGTCAATAAAGAAGCACGGGAGCTGATATCCTTGTAAACATTATATAGAACAAGTCATGCACTTGAGTATGGTGTAAAGTTCGGCAACGAACGAATGGAGTCGTAAAGTGTGCACAGATCAAATTGAAAAATACCTTTTTCTAGCACTTTGAGTATGCTAAGCTCCTTACTGACACTGTACATGTTGAATTAATGGTCAAGCAACCGCCCCACGCATAGTATACACACTCTCCGGTGAAGATGCTCCAAGCTGTAGAACTAGATGTACTTAAGTACTATTATTAAAAGCTGTTATATCAGATTGACCCCAGGATTGCCTAGGCAAAAGTGCCGATTTTAAACTAGATAAAAAGGCTACCAATTAAAAACCAAACCTAGGCGATCTAGAAAATGGAGCTCTTATACGTGCAATCCATAGCTGCTCACTTTGCAATCCCCTTCAGAGAACTAAAGAGGATTTGCCGGACTGCCAGAGCCAACGCCTGCACGAAGCCACTTCCCCCAACGTACGCACTAGTTCCGCCGAGACCATAGCGAGGCAGGATCGACGCCCAGGGGGGATGCCTCATCCGCCACCTGATCCAGGAAAGTAGACGACCCAGTCCCCAGGGAACGGGGATGCGGAGTCACCTTCCCAACCCCCTGGTAGCCTACTGTCTTCCCCTCCAGATGGGGGCTCCAATTCGGCGACGACAGCATCGGACGCGCCAGCGGAGCGCTCGCTGGAACGATTTGGGTCTGCTTCCAGCCCGACCGCCACTCGGGACTCTACTCGCATTTATGCGGTAGCGGTTCGTACGCCGGCAGCTCCAGTCTCATGCATTGCTCTACAACGGCGATGGTCGCCAACGGTGATGACTAAGCTAGTGAAAGTGCTTGATCGAGACTGGTCCGATAGCAGGCTCCCAGTCCTCACGGCGGTCCAGGAGCAACTACGGCAGCTAGCACAAGCTCCGCATAAGATTTGTCACGACTCAAAGCTACGAGGGAGGACGCAGGAGGAGATTGACGCGCTGTTAGCGTACATGAGGAGGGAATTGGAACTCCTTCATCCTCCCAATTTCATCAAGGAAATCATGACGGCCCTGGAGCGAGCCATGGTAGAGTAGGTACACAAACGACACATTGAATGTGTTCTAACGGCCGACGTTTCACCACAGGCTCGACTTCGCAAAAATATGTCCCACGCTCATTTGATGGGAGAGCGCACCAAGGCAAATACGGATGTATGGAATCGACTCGAACTTCTAGCCTGCCTTCGGCAAGATTTAAAAATGCTGTACTTCGATGGCAACCACACGCTTTATTTTGTATTTCACTCTCAGCGACTTGCAGCTCAATATGCTGGTGGTGCGTTACGACTACAAACGGTGGGTCTGGATCTAGAAGAGCCAGGTGATTTTCAGTCTGGAGTCCTCTTCCCGCCCCATTTCCGTCGTCTCTATTTCGTACGAATTCTTGGGGCGGACGCGATTGGAATCACTCCCGTTGTACATGCTCTTTCTCAACTTGCGGGGGTAACAGTGCTAGACGCGGAGCGTCCAAGATTGGAGTCAACTGCAGTCATCAACAACAGGTACTATCTGGTCCGCTTCACCCAGGATGCTTGTCCGGTGGCGTTGAATAGCGTCACTCATGTGTATCTAGGTCTCTGTACGGTGATCGTGCACGACCATATTTTATTTCAGCGTCACCCTTGCACGCGCTGCTATTCACCCAAGTACACTACGGTTTTCTGCAAGGTCAGACCGGAACACCTGGGGCCAGCCCGCCGGAGAGGCAAGCGGAGTTTTAAGGGTTTAATTGACGAGTCCGATGTAAGATAAACTTTTTTCTACTAACATTCGGATGCGTCCAGCTTTGTCAGCTTCTGGACGGCAATGATGGCAGAGCTCACAGCTACGGGAGCGTTATCCCATGCGGAACTTGTGCAAGAATCAGCAAACCCAGTAGCGTCCGTTCCCAGTGTGCGACTTCGGACGTTGCCACAACTAGGAGCGCAGGAAACGATCACAGATAGGGGCTATACGACTGTGCGTTTAAGGGCGGCAACCAGGGTAGCTGTGAGCAACTCCAAGCTGGCTAATTCATAGTCGGCTCTGGAGCCTCCAGTCAGGGCCACGGGCGACCCCCACCCCTCCCCTGGCGTCCTGATGGAGGCTTGGCCAAGACTGACGGGGATGATGCCGCTCCGGCCACTCTCCAGGACGAGAGGATTACTCCGGACCGTGTTCGTCCACCTTCTCGTCGGCGGGTCAATGAGTAATGGTAGTGGGGGTTACTGGTGGAGGACCGCTCGGCGGATCTCACACCAGCTCCGTCTATCCAGCTGCAGGCGGCGCAGAATGCGAATCGTGCTGCATACACGCGCTGGCGGGAACGGATGAAAGCCGTGTCCAGTGTCGAACCGTCGACAGACGTCATGCCCACAATGGCGGATTACTTTTTTCAAGCTGTCGGACCAGGCCCCCAGGTGCGAAACTTGTTTGCTACTCTGCTATATCCTGGGTTGGCGGCATCGGAACGCCCTTCCTCTTATCTTGAACGGTGGGTAGCACACGAGGCGTACTGTTCGAAGCAGGCTTTCCTGACTTGCATAGCGGCGGATGCTGGGCGGTCTCCGCAGGTGCGCCGGTATTGGCAGCGCTGGCTGACATTGCTGGACGGGTCGACACGTCTAGAGCGGCACAGCATCTTGGCAGACCCGGAGAGATGACGTCGCATGGCAAAGTGGCTGCCCAGCTCATTTTCCCGGGCGCAACCGATGGCCTCCCTGACACTGTCTGGGATTTTCTCCACATCCTTCCTTTCACACTCCGTACTTGGAAAGGTTCTATGATACGGCGGGTGGCGCACGGATCAATGACCCAGTGGGCCACGATCTACCCGTCGCTTGCGTCAATCAGTGAAGCAATAGTGGGCGGTAACTAAGGGGATGGGGGTATAGCCTCTGGAAGGTCTCACATTAGCAGCGAGGCAGGATACTAGTTTCCGTCTGAATATTTTGCCACGCCGTAATTCAGGGCGTGGCGAGCCCCGAGTGCCTTGATGACAATCCCGTCCGGCATCAATGCCTACGGCCTTCAAGGAGGCACATCAGGGCAGAGGGGAAGGGGGGGGGGGGGGGGGTCACACGGCCGCCTCTCCCTTCCCGTGCGGGGTAATCCCGTCGACTGGCGTCGGATACGGCAACGCTGCTTAGGAGACATTTACTTACCGCTCTCAGTGCAGGAACATGCTAGGGTCACGAGACGTCAGTTTTGTGCAGAGCGACGCCGGCGTGTCCGATCGCATCAGTGTCAGGAAGCTGTGGAGAGTGGTCGGACCCACCCAGCTCCTCCTGGCAGGCCGCTTCGCCGGGTCCAGGTAACTAGTTGCGTCCTCCCACAAAACGTAAACGATTTCGGAGAGGGGCGTCGGACAGGGACGCGTGGTTCCGCTCTTTCCTAACGACGCTGCCGCAGGGCCGGTTGGAGGTACTCTTCCCTCAAGAGACTCATGTCGAACAATGCTAGGTGCGGCGTTTTTCAATTCATCACGCCGCCGGCTGAGGGTTCCGAACTGGCCCGGGAACGCGTCCATACCCGTTTTAGGCCCCTTCAGACCATTGGCGTGGCTGGATCGCCATCCTGGTTAACCAGTACGGAAGTTTGACGGATGCGGCGGCAGTGCATGAAGTGCACTGGCGTCCCAACTTCAATACTGTCCAGGGGACACTTCACGGTCACCGCGTCCTGATGCTTAACGTATATGCGCCGCAACGCACAGCCCCCTGTCAAACGTTCTTCCGCCGGCTACTCGATAGGGACATACCGTCGGACACGCTGGTCGCGGTAGGAGTGGACTTCAACTGTACGTTAGACATCTATCGAGGTCAGGCGTCCATGACTCCCCCGGTCTCCGATCGCTGCTGGCACATTGGGGCTTGATCGACCCCATAGCGGATGCTCGGCGGAGTCGCTGGGCGAGCTGGCCAATCACCACGCGGATACACATACGTATCATTATTCGGTGGAGGGTGGGGTGACGCTTCCTCTCGGTTGGACAGGTCGTATGTGAATGGGGCACTGAGACAGTGGCTGGGGGGATGAGGAGCCCTCCCTCCGAGCGTTTGTGCTGGTCACAGTGGCGTACTGGTACACCTTCAACTTCCCTGCGACCCGATACACATTAAAAAGACAGGCAAACTCTTTCCTGTGCCGCGGTATGCCGAAGAGGCCGTCAATGAGAGTAAGGTGGAGCTTCTCAATGGGTTCCTTCAATGCATCTTCACACAGGAATTCACAGCGCGGGGAATAGCGGACCAGTGGGACACTTTCAAAACTAAGTTGGCCTCGACCACGAAGAGGACGGTGGGGACTAGGCGCGCAGTCATCGCAACTCTTGGCGTCAGAAGGTTTGACATCTCAAGACACAATTACGGCGTCTACAACGGAACAGAGCTGGAGCTCCAGAAACGGTTGACGTCATCACGGACGCTATGGCTACTCAATCTTTAGCCGATGTTGCCGGTGCTTCCCCAGACGCGCGTCTGCACCGACGGATAGCGGAAGGCCAGCGCCTCCGGTCGGCTAGTCACCAAGGCGGCTGTTCGACGAGGCCTCGCACTGGGATCGCAAAAAAGGACAAATGCCATGTTCAGACGCGTTTCTCGTAAATTCCAAGACAACACTGTGTACACTCTCGACCCAGTACCCGGCTATCTGGTCCACCGGGTGCATGATAAAGCAAATGTATTTGCGGATGCCTGGGGTCCCATCCTTCCGTAAAAGGTCACAAGCCCGGACTCAGTACCCGGCTGTCTATTCAAAGCAAATGTATTTGCGGATGTCTGGAGTCCCATTCTTCAGCAAAAGGTCACAAGCCCGGACTCCCAGGACGAGGTGGCTTTTTGGTTCACCCAGGTCCAGGCACCGTCAAAGGCCCAGGATGCCGTGGCGACAGATGTCATCGAAGCCGAGGTTGGAGAGGCCTTGATGGAATGCAAGCCGGGTAAAGCGACAGGGTCAGATGGCCTAGGCAATGACAGGTACTGAAAGTACGTGAGTATCTGGTCTCGATCCTCACTCGAATATTTACCATCTGGTACTCGACCGAGGAGTTCCCGTCCTCTTTCTTAGAGGCCAACATTTTTTGCCTCAAGAAATGTGGGAGCGCGCGATGCTCTTCATTATCGCCCTTTTGCTCTGCTCAATACCGACTACAAGATCTTCTCGAATATTTTGACAAAGCGAGGATGAGCACATTAGAGGTCAGAATCCACCCTAACCTAAATGAGTTTGGGCCGGGCCGTACCATCCTCGAGGCGCTGCACTTATTCGAAGCAGTTCAATGTCATCTTGACGAGGCCTCGGACTCATCAGAGGCGGTTGTACAGTTCCTCGATTTCATGAAAGCGTATGAGTCTCTGTCACGTGGCTTCCTGCTCCTCGCACTCAGACCGCATGGGTATCCCGAGTGATTCATCAGAACGGTGTCAAACGTCCATGATGACACTACCGCTCGCTTCATTGCTAATGGCTACCATTCGCGCTCGGTGTCAGTGACCAGTGGGATCAGGAAGGGGTGCCCGTTAACCGCACTGGATGTTCTCTATCAAGAACTGGATCGTCACCCGCAGCTACCGGGTATTCGGCTCAGTTCGGCGAATGGGGATCTGGTTGTGCACGTGGCAAGCTACGCAGATGACACTGCCTTTATCTAGCGTCGTACCGACACATACCTCAGCTCCTCGCCATCACCAAAGCGTTTGGTTTAGCTTCGGGGCTAAGCCTGAATCATCGGGAAACTAAGGTGGTTGCACTGAGAACACACGAGTCCGGAGGCCCTGTCATATTGCCTGACCCGTTAAGGCTCCTTTCGGTAGACGAATTCGGCAGATATCTTGGTATACAGGTCGACCGGCGGTCTAATGCTGAAAGGTTGTGGGTGGAGGCAAAACGTCAGTTGGGGACTCGCCTCACGATGGCCTGTTGCAAAACGTTGACTGTGGACCATCCAAGCGCGATCGCGGCGGCCGTGATTGTTTCCAAACTAAACTACATTGGATAATATGCGTGGCCTTCCCTGGCAGCCATTTATAGAATGGCGAAGAAAGTCAAGCGCTTCGTCTGGCATGGTGGCTTTGCGCTCGATATCCCACGGGTAAAGGCTTGGTTGGATGCGGACGTTGCGGCACTGTCCCGGACAAGCGCACGCTTGGCGGTTCCGGATCTTAAAGTGGGTTTTTTGGCGATGGCGGCCTCCACGGTGACCAATTAGGGCCCTGTGCGGAACACACGCCGCCCACGTGGCACGGGATTTATTGCTAGTTAAGGCGAACGCAAGTGGAGTGCACGGCACCTCCGTTTTATTTGACACCGGCCACGGGGTCCGATGGCCAACCACCGGTCCGGAACTAGCCGACGATGTGGAAGTCGGGACAGCGAGCAGTCACGACGGCGGGACCGGTTGAAGCGTCAGAAGTGGCGGGTATGGCAGGGGCTCTCGCGCACTTCGCTCTCTACTTTGGGATGGTGATTTTTGCCTGGCAGAGACGCACGCTACAGGTGGAGGCTTCGCAGCTCGAGGGCATCCCGACATTCAGAGCCTTCATGCAAGCGGATTCGGGGATATTTAGAACCTTCTGCCCTGAATGGTCGCCGTACGTAACCATGTCCGATCTGCGATTGATAGCAGTTCGGGGCAAGTCGTGCCTCCGGGTAACACTGCGTTGTTCTTAAACTGGCTGTCCGCCTTCGGGACGTCGGTCACTGGGTTGGAAATGGGCGCGGGCTTCTTGTATGCACAACGTTATGGGCACGGTCATACCAGACGCCCAAGGCGATGGAGTCTCTGCAGGGCTAGATGCTCCTGCTGATAACCAACTTCCCGGGTCTACTGAACACTCGTTGTTACAGCGCAGAGGCTCGGATCACTGAGCACATCCCGTTACGGTGAAACTGGGATCCGGGCAGCCACCGACAGTGTGGGTAACAAAGGATGTCCAGGCATGGCGTGATGGGGGCCGATGTACAGCACTCCGCACCTTAGCAAATTCCTGGTGGCATTCTTGGACCCCCACGTGAAGGTGAGCAAGACCCACCCGCACCCGAAATTGAGTCGTCTTCTATGTCTGCGGACGGACCGCCGCTACTGGTGGCGCACCAGACATAAATACAAGGCGGCGGCAGGGGGTAGCTCAAGACGAAGAACGTTGGAGAGCAAGGCAAGACGGGATCGGATCTGGCAGAGTGCGAACGAGGTGGCCGCCGAAGGGCTAGCAAAAATGGAGTGGGGAAGGCTGCGACGTATTGTGGGCTTGGGGTCATGAGGGGGGGCAACTGTTACTTCGTATCTGGCACTACGTTTATTTCTTGTATGATCCAAGTCAAGGATTTCGGGGCCGCCCACACGCGGACTGCGTTGGGAAGCGAGGGGTTGACCTATTCCATGTCTTTTGGGGGTGCTCCGCGGCTGGCCTCCTGCGCTCCGTATGGCTTCGCAAATGGCGTTGCGAGAAGTTGTCGCCGGAGTCTCTTATTCACGCGTGCTTTGGTCTAAATTTGTCCCGGATGCCTCCTGTGATTTGGGATCTTGCGTGTAGCCTGTATCCAGTCATGAAAGAGCGTGATCGGAACGATCTGATGTCGGTGCTGACGGAAGTGGCGGAAGGGTGCTGGAGACTAGGAGCGGCACGGTATCACCACGGTTTGTGGAGGTGGAGGGTTCCCCATTTTGACCCCTCAATGTGGTCACCGGCCAGCACCACTAATCTGCGTTGATATCTCGACTGGAGCAAGGATATGCCACGGTACACCCCCGGCTCCGCAGGTCCGCTGGCGATGGACTGTATGAGAAGGCCGTCCAGATCACTGCGTACGATGCTGAGGGCCCCGTGCGCACAACCAAGTCAGGTTATTAAATCCAGAGCGGTGCGATAATTTCTGTTCTTTGACTGGGGTTCCCGGGGGAATCCTGGCCCAGGCGGCAGTGGGGTGGTGGCTCTACGAGTAAACGTGGATGACACGGGCTTTGATCTATGCTGGGTAAGCAGCATGGCCTATGGGTTGCCCCAAATGACCAACAACCTTGCCGAATCTTTAGGACTACTTCGGGGCCTTAGGGAGTGTCAACGGTTCGGCTGGTCCCCACTGCATGTTGTAAGAGACAGCTCCTTGATTTTTGCGTCAACACCGCCGACGGGTGCCCCCGAAGTTATCACATCTACGACCAGTATTTTACCAATTCCAGAGGGCAGCGGATCGAATCACGGTGCTGTCGTGGCAGCATCACTATCGGGAGCATAACAAGATGGCGGACGTCTTGGTCAACTTGGCCATGGACGCCCGCGCAGCATACAAGTGCATCTACCTGGACCGGAGGTTGAACGCTGGGCAGAGGTCAGGGAGTATGCGGTGGGCGATGTCGAGCATTGGCTCTTACGCAATTGAAATGAGAACCTTTCGAGGTTAGAGGTCTCCCAGCCGTAAGGTGATAGGGGGGGGGGGGGGGGGGGCGATGTCTGCACTAAGGCATCGAGCAAGTGGATCCAGACGCACGCTGGCCTGGTCATAGGATGCTGTTACGAGTAGTGGTAAGTGACAGCCATGTTCCTTTTAAAGACAAAACACATAGCTGCATCGCAACGAAAAAACAAAAACGTAAATGTTGCTTAAGTCGGCTCAAAACCCATACGATGTTGGTTGAATCTGGTCATTTTTGACTCTAAGAGGGTATTCTCGCACGGCCATGCAAACAAATTAGGAGTTTTAAGATATTGAAACATAGGTTTCGGAATAGATAGCGACCAGAAGCAACGACAGCAAGAGCAGCACGATTGCAGTTCGCGTCTTCGCTTCCCAAGCTCAAGCGCCCAAGAATCTACCCCTCTGCCCGTGACTATGCCGTCGCCTCCGTCCCCCGCGATCGCTGTCCAGGCCAACCCCACCTCCTTGGAAACGCCTTCTTCCCAGCCCGGGCTGACGCCTGCGGTAACCGCCCCGACTTCTCCTCCCGCCGAGCTGCTTCCGGCCCCAGCGGCGTCTCTGGCCCAGGTCGCCCCGCCATCCTCGGCTCAGCCAACTTCGACCCCGGTGCCAGGTCCGCCATCGACATGTTCCGCAACGGCCTCGATCACGCCAGCAGCCAGTTCACCGAACGCATGCGTCCGTGCGAGTACGCGCATCGCAAAGAGGAAGAAGAGTGCGGCGACTAACACGGAGGCGCAGCGCCAGAAGAAGCGTCTCGTAGTCGACAAGGAGGAGGCCGCAGCACAGGCAACGCGAGCATCCACCGTGGCACTCGGCACCACATCAGCGCCGCCGATCAATCCCCTTTCGGATCCGTTCGCAGCCCACGGTTATGACTACGTCTCCAGCACCCCCCCCCCCCCCCCCCCCCAGCACACACCTACCCCGTCGGCTCGGCTCGTACCCGAGCAACGTCCTGCGGTCCCGGTGCCGCCCCCAGCACCCATGCATTTAGCTACAAGAGCCACAGCGGTCAGCAATCGACAGACCACCGTCCCCGCGCTCCATCCCGAGCCATCCAGCGATCCAACGCCTGCTAGCGCACCTCACGTCGCCTGGAGCCCGTCCAGCATGGATACGCCGGCGCCGGTCGGCGGCCCGCCGCCTAGTCATGCCTTGCCTAATCGCCCATCGTCGCCCAGTCCCAGCGACACCTTAGGCGCGACGGTGGCCCCGCACGCTGCCAGCACAACGACCTTCGGCACCGGACCAGCGCTCTCTCAACGTGAGCCATTCGACCTCGCCAATTTTCTCAGCACATTCAGCGCAAGGTCCAATCAGGCCGCTCCTAGCGCCCCCTCCCTCTACGTGCGGCCGGTCGAGGCCCCGGTTGTCCAGCAAAGTAACCGCCCAGCTGATCCCCAGTCCGGCACAGCTCCCGTCCCAGATGAGCCCCTAAACTTAACACACGATCCAACCTCATTGTACTCGGCATTTCTGCAGCTCCTTCAAGCCCGTCTGGAAAGAATGGTTCCTGAACCTTCACCCCGTACCACCGCCACCACAGCCGTTGGAACCGTGCAGGTACCTTCCTCTTGGACATTGGTCAACCTCCGCGGCCTACTACCGCCCGAAGCCGTGTGCGGCCTGCTCGCGGCCCAGTTCCCACCCTCAGCGTTGCGCGCCAGAGGAGACTTCGTACCTTTAGCCGTTCATAGCCTTCCCTCTCACCGGGCATTCGCTTACTGGCAGACACCAGCCGGTGAACACGAGACACCTTATTCGTTTGTCTTACGCATGTGCATGTTAGAATGCGTGCACTTCGACGACCACCCAACGATTATCGGGGTTACCGCCGGGTTTCGCTTTGGCCGACACGGAGCGTTCATCACGCACTATTGCCGCGCCGGCTCTGCAACTCAGCTCGAAGCTGGGTCATCCGACAATAACCTCACCTTGACTTCGGCTCTAACGCCACACCGCCTCCGTCCCCATTATGCAATACGTACTTCGACCTGCTTGGAGTGGTGCAAGGTCTGCTTACCTTTGCGCACGCCGAGCGGCACGAGATATTCACGCGCCCCTTGCACCGCATTCGCGAGTTCATCGTCGCTAACATGGACGCGGACCCCAATCATTTGCTGCGCGTCCAACGGACACTGCACGAGGTAAACCAGCACCTTGGGTCTGTGTACGTTCATCTGTCCAGCGACTCTCCTTTCTGGTGGCGGGAGTTTTCGTCCACAGCAACGCGAATTACGTTCCGGTCCATTAGGTGAGCCATGGCTCTCCAAGGTATCGCCAATATTAACGGCACGCACACCGCGACAGCTCTACCCAGCCCAATCGCGCCTCTCTCGGACGTTCGTCCCCATGCACGCAACCGCCGCGTGCACTGTGGCGACGACGCACGTCCGTCTTCTCGCCCGAGTGACATTCCAGTCAGCGTGCGCGCCATCATCCCACGTGACGCTGATGGGGTGGAGCCGTGTCTACAATTCTTCGTTGGGGGTATGAGCTCCGGTGGAACCCCGGACACGTGCGCGGCGGGCCGGAAACACACCTGGCCAAACGATCTCTCCGCTGCACTGGTTGGCTTTGACACCACAAGGTTCGGCCGACATCAGCCGTCCAACCGGCGCCGCACCTGATACGGCCAAGGTACTGCTGGTTCGCCAGTGCTTCATAACCCCAGACTCAGCCATAATCTGAATACACACACGTATGCTGACCATCTGATTTCTAAACGGGTTATTCCAACAGCCCATCACACTTGCCGACTGGCAGCCCTGCCAACGGAGACCGATGCGTGTGCACCAGTTCAACCTGTTCAGCCCAACGCCGGTGAGCCACCGCCCGCTTACAGCGTTGGTCATTCCACCGAAGATTTGGGTTCGAGCATCGAACAGCTCCCAATTACTCAAATCACATACGCGCCTTCCGGTGCCAGCCACAGCATGACGGCTGATCGGCATTCATCCGCGTGTTCGCCGTCGGCCGCGCACCGCATACTGGTCCCACGCTTTCCTGTTCCGCAGTCTCTCAACGCCCATCCCAAGGGAGCAAACAAGCTCTACGCCCATCACCGTCACGCGAAACGCTAGCACGGATTCGCGACTCAGGTCTCCAGCGCGCGAGACTTTAAAGTTCCATACGCGACGTGTCTCCCTCCTGTGCATTTCGCAAAGTCAATGTGCACTTTCCCGTCAGATACACTGCCATTCCCGTAGATACGACACCCAGCCGCGACATGCTCGACAAACCCATGTAGCACGCAATGTTTGAGTTTATCCGGCGCACACGAATGCCCCTCAAACCGTTCACAGAACTAGTTCGCTGCCAGTCACCCACAGACTATCGGCCCAATAAAGCACTACAGCCTGACACCCTGCGGGTATATTGCCAAGGATATGATCATGTCGACGATCTCCTGCGTATCGCTTCCGAGGGTTCCCGCGTGCGCCTCACCTCCCCACTCCCTCCGCAGCGGTCGTTCCCCCGCAACCACCCGTCTGCGTCGCAGCGCATCCATGTCTTGCGAGCCAAAATAAGGAAAGAATAGGATGCCTTTCGCTGTATCGATGTAGATGCAGACATCAAAATAATTTGGCCAGAGCTATTCATCAGCCCGTTCGGCATGGTCGACAAAGGCGATGGCGACCCACGCGTCTCGGGTAGAGTTATCCACGATCTCTCTTTCCCCGAGGGGGATTCGATGAACTCCCACACGAATGCAGACAACATCCCGTCTGCATCATTTGAACACTACTCCAGCGTTGCACAGGAAATCATTCGGTGTCGCCGTGCATCCCTAGACAAAACCGTCAGGTTAATGGCCGGCGACGTCGCGTCCGCATACCGTAACGCGTGCACCCATAGCGAGTGCGTATTCTTGATTGCGGGTCACATCCCCGAAGACAACGCGATCGTCATCGACCTTTCGGCCGCGTTTGGGTGGACCGGTAGCGCCGGAACGTACAACATCTTGGGCGGTGCGGTTGCATTTATACACGGATCGTGCACCAACACCGCATACCCCACCGGGTTCTATAACTACCACTGGGTCGATGATCACGTAAACGTCGCACCCGTCTCCGGAACGAATTGACATTGAATGTTCACTGCACCACGCTATGACGGTTGTGATGGGCCCTACCGCTGTTAACGACGACAAGTTTGCGCTATGGAGCTCGAGGCTCAAGGTGCTGGGTCTCGTCTTCGACACAGAATCCGGCAGGGTTGCTATGCCAACGTCGAAGATCTTGAAGGCCAAACTTCTAGTAGCGAAGGCATTTCACTCAACCAGCCTCTCTCGTACCGAGTACCGCTCACTTTTGGGGTCCCTTCGCCATGTTGCCACGTGCGTAAGACCTGCACGCATGTTTCTACAACGTCTACGCTCCGGTGAGCGCGCCATCCACCGCACCAAGCGCATTGCCTTGTCTTCGACGATGCGCGATGACCTCCTCTGGTGGTGGCACATTCTCCGCTCTCCGTCGCTCAACGGCGTCCCCCTCGAGTACTTCAATTCAAGTCCATTCCCCGGCGTCACCGTCTTTACGGATGCATCCGACACTGGGATTCGCGCAATCGTTCCATCGCGGCGCTTGCACCTCACATACCCATTCTCCCCTTCCGAGCGAAGCCGCATCAGAAGCTTCCACCTCGCTTCGTCTAACGAGTTCGACATCAACTATCGGGAGCTTCTAGCATGCGCATTTGCGGCCAAAATGTGGGCCCCTGTGGCGCGCCAGCCAACTCCAGGCAAGTCTCATTCATGTTCATTTCCGCATTGTCAATACCACCGCCGTCTCGTGGCAGTCGAGAATGGCTTTGAGAAACACTCGTGCACAGCTCTGGATCCGCCTCCTCGGCGCCTGGGAACTACAAATTGGTCTGCGTTTTATAGCGTCCCACATTCCCGGGTCCGAGAACACCACAGCCGACGCAGGGTCACGTCGGTGGGGCGGTGGCTCTCACGCCCTGTTGTTCACCGAGCTAGCCCGTGGTTGGTCACAGGCACTGACCCCGTCGTCCATCGAGGAGCGCGAGACAGCGTGGCTAGATATTTCCGCGAACACTTTGTTGCCGCCTCCTCCCTCCGATCTTACGCCCGTTCCTTCAGCTACTGGAAGCAGTGGACCCACCGGCGGGGTATCCCCTGGCACCTACGCCTTGATTTAGACGAGCAAGTGCGCACTATATCTGATTTCATCATTGACGCTCACGAACGCGGCTTTGGATCGAGCAGACCAGTTCAGAGATCCACAACTTAGTCCGCGCTTCATGGCATTCGCCATTATCGGAACGCCGTCGGGCACGAATTCCCAGCAGGCCATCCACAGGTCCGCATGCTCCTGCGCGGGGTGCGCAGACGCGACGCCCCCTCGCAACAAAAGTCTCCCGTGACGGTCGCGCTGCTCGAAGGGTGCCTCCGGTCCCTCTCCCTTCAGGACCCTGCGGACCAAGCTATATGGGGGGTTCTGAGCCTGGCCTCCCTTTTCGTTCTGCGCCGGTCAGAAATTGCAGCCACTACATCTACGACATTTCGCTTGGTTTGCTTTTAAGGCAGCAGACATTGCCGTCGTCAACGCAGAGGGGGCAACCACAACGGATCCCAGGACGGCATCGGCGGTGTGCATTCGACTCAGAGGCTCCAAGACTAATCAAAACGGCCCACCGGTTCAACGCATGCTCTCACGGTCGGGACACCCATTCTTGTGCCCAGTGTTGGGCGCGCTGCTGCTCCTTCGATCTAGAGGTAGCTTGCCGCCAACCATCTCGTCAGCCGTGTTCCTAGATAAGGACGAGAGGTCCCGCTGCGTGACGGCGGCCTGCGTCGCCAAAGAAATCCGAGGTGCAGCGGCCCGCCTGGGAAAGGATCCTCAACGGTACAGCACGCATTCGCTCAGGGTCGGCGGAGCCACGAGCATGTACCGAGCCGGCGTATATTCGCTGACCATCCAATTCCACGGCCGCGGGTCGTCGGACGCGTTTAAACTCTATACGCGCCTGTGCAAAGACTCGTCGCCGCCAAGCTGGTGAGTGGGGCCACTACTCTGGCAACGTTACAATGACGGGCATCCAACTACTATCCATGGGGCTCAAGCCGATCTGGCATTCGGCTTGTGACGCGGTAGTTTGGCAGCCCCTATTTGTAACAACAAAAGGTTTGGCCCCAAGTCTGAGCGTTTTAACCCTTTCGCGAGGAGCACATATAAGCTCATTTTTTCTATACTATACAGGTCAAGTCAATAAGAGCTAAAAGGGCGCAAAATTCGCCCTTTTACGTATTGGTAAAGACGGGGATGGTGTGCAAATCAAGCTTGATGCAGTTTGATGTGGTGTATTTTGCCCTTAAAAGGCGAATTTTGCGCCCTTTAAAGTAGCATTCTGATTGGCTAATAAGTGAACATTCAGACAACTCGAGGTCGATAGGACCACCTTCTATTATGATTGGTCAAAAAAATTCGGTACAGCGTACCACCGCTGAAATATAACGGCGAAACTTACGAAGATATTCGCGCCGCTGACCGTTTCTGGATGATGACATGTCGAAGGATGATGCCCACGCTGCTGCAGCTTCCGAAGTTCGCGCCATTATGTAGTATTGTGGTGTTGACCGGCGAGATCATGCCGCTGGTTTCCCGCGATAGCATATAAGCCGCTTTACGTTTGTGGATGCTTATGGAGATGCTGTTTCAAGTGTCACCTGTAGTTTTGAAGCTATAGGTGCTCAAGGTTCCGATTTGAGCGTGTAGAACACTAGGTTGCATATGTGTCCATTCCAGTATGGCCGGCGATGGTGTAACCACAACGCAGCGCAGTGGTGCATAAATCTTATGCTTTGTATTTGAATGTGGCATTTTGTATACTAGAATCGCTGCGCAAAATTGGCGCCCAAATTATGGAGGCTACTCCAAAACTTTATTGTTTATTTGTTTGAATGAATATAAAAAACAAGTCGTAATGGTATATACGTATTTATGTACCCTTAAACTCTCTACGAATAGGTGACGCGTATCAGCCGTCCATCGGTCCCCGCCCTCATTTGTAAATCAAGCAGAAAATGTCGGAAGTGCCGCGCGGCCAGAAGCGCAGGCATGAAGTCACGAATATGGCAAGGAAGCGGCGACGCGTGCGTACCGGTAGCGAGGAGGCACCTGGTGAGACAGCGAGCAGCCTCGGGGGCGTTGCTGTGTTCAACAGCGAGTGGCGAGCGTTGGCAAAGGCCGGGTGCACGTCCAAGCAGCCTTCTACCAAGTCTTTGGACACACGCTACAAATACATTCGGCCTGGAAGGCGACACGACGGCGAAGAGGGGGCTGACTACCTACTTGGAGAAATGGCCGTCCTAAGGTACATTGCGAAGACGCGCCTCCTTGAAGTCGGTGCTGAAGAAGGTATTGAAGGCGGAGGCCCAACAACTGAGGGGTACTGAAGACGCCGTGGACTAATTGTGTTTTGTTTTGCTTTTGATATAGGCACCAGCGCTGTCAACGTCGATGAAAGAGGCGAGTGCGGCGATCTTGGAGCAGGTGCAGCTCCCGGTGAGGAGGCAGTGGTCGGCCGTGCCGCCGCTATGGGTGCTGGTGTTCCGGCAGACGGCGCAGGTGCCGCGCGTGGAGCGAGAGGAGGGCGTGGAGCTCGGGGAGGGCGTGGAGCTCGGGGAGGGCGTGGTACTTCACGAGCAGATAGCGGCGGAAGTGCTGAAGGTGTGGGTTGGGCTGTGACGGTGGTGCGGTTCTAGTTTCTAACTATGTGCATTGTTGTTGGTGCAGGTGGAACATTTGGCGACGATGCTATGGCTGATGTCGGCCGTGCCGGTGACGCGCGCGGAGCGAGAGGAGGGCGTGGAGCTCGGGGAGGGCGTGGAACCCGCGGAGGTCGTGGAACCCGAGGAGGGGGTGGAACTCGAGGATGGTGCGGAGTTAAAGGAGGGCGTGGAGGCCCTCGAGCCACGAACGCTGCCCGCACTGAAGGCGGCGGCAGTGCAGTTGGTGCTGTCGACTTAGCCGTCAGAGCCGGGCATGTAACGGTAGAAGTACGAGAAGGACGTGGTGCGCGAGGAGGGCATGAAGGTCGAGGAGCTATTGAAGTTCCGCGAATCACTTGCGGCCCAATATCTGACGGTGTGTTTATGAGTTTGGTATTGGATTTAACCACAACGTAACCATGTGCTTGTTGGTACTGCAGACGCACGTGGCCGTGATGTAGGTGGAACTACGGTGCAAGCAGTCAGTGCTGGTCGCGGGATCCAAGGCCAAATTGCTGCAGGCCTAGAATCACCACAACCAGCACCAACTGAGACAGCAACTCCTACACGTACGCCTCGCATCATGCTGTATGATGTCTACGTGGACAAACTAGTTGCATTTTCGCCCGAAAAAGATCGATGGATGAAGGCAAAGGTCTACAGACCAATTGGCACAGCGTACATTATTGGTCGTGTATATCGCCTAGTCAAGAAAGGGAAGAACGCTGCGCTGTTCCAGATTCGATGGCTAGACAGTCAGTTCCAGAGCGCTGTGGAGCATATCAACGTTGGGATGGTGCAGGTTGGCATCAAAAACTACATTGTGCTTACACGAGTAAAGAACCCGGATTGGAGAATCCTCGTACGTCCCGATCCCACCGATGAGATCGACTTTGAAGAAAATGATTCAGATTGCAAAGAAGAAGAAGTACTTGAAGCTTTCGATCCGACTGAGTTACTTCCAACCAGCCTCGCTGAAGTTGAAGCAATCAGAAGCATGCGCTTTGTTCCGTCTGGAGAACTTCAGATGCCTTCGTATCTGTACAAACACGGTGATGGATCGACACGAAGCTACTTGCGTCCTGAGGTTAAACATTTGTTTGAGCATTCTGCCAGCTCCAGCTTCTTTGCCTACATTCCGCTTTACTTTTGGCGTCAAGTGTTGCAGGAAACTAACAAGTACGCCGTGGTGAACGGCATTGGGCTGGCGAACCAGTTCACGCTTGACGAGCTCATGATTTTCCTGGGCATTCTATTCTTCATGGCAACGAACGATAAAGGCGAGTAAGCAAATTACTGGGGTCTACAAGCGGAGGATCTAATTTTTGGTGGTGTTACAACTTCGCTCGATGGCATCATGACGCTGCATCGCTTCAAGCTACTGCGGCGATGTCTGAGCTTCAATGCGGTCCCTAACACACTAGATCAAGATGCTGCAGCTCGCATCCGACCTCTTCTGAACCTGCTAAAGATCACTGGTGGCCAGTATATTTGCGTTGGTCGAGATGTTGCGCTTGATGAAGCAAGTGTTGCGTGCCGTTCGCGTCAAGGTCGCCACATGATCGTGTATAATCCCATGAAGCCTACTGGGAAATATCATTTCCGGCTGTACATGGTGTGCTGCTCTACTACGTGGGTCGCGCTGAAATTACAAACTTCACTGCAACCGAAGCGCCATCTTGGACAGACTAAATGGTGTAGTTGACCAAGTTGAAGCGCAAAACCTGCGAGAGGAGCTGGAGGAAGTATCTAAAATCAGACAGCATGTGTTGGAGGTAACAAGACCGCTATTCGGAACAAATAGGGTTGTCAACATGGACAACTATTATACGTCCGTGCAGCTTCTCCAGGAGCTCCGACTGAAAGGCCTCTATGGTCGCGGCACTATCCATGCCAACAGCAAACATTTTCCAGGCCACACTATTCTTCACAAAGACGACTGTACCCGAGGGGACTATCGCCAAGCTGTCTCGCACGATCACAGCATGCTTGCAGCGTCATGGTGCGACGGTAACGTGGTCAACCTTGTGTCCAATGCGGACTCAACGAACATTACAACTATCACCCGCATGGTTGGTAACGAGAAGCAGTCGTTTCCAGCTCCAGAGTGCGTCGCTCAGTATAATACCAATATGCAAGGTGTTGATCGCCTTGATCAAATACGCGGGCGATTCTCTACTGCAGATGGTCATTCGTACAAACGCTGGCACAAGAATTTGACGCCCACGCTCATCGATGTGGCGCGCTCCAACGCGTATGTTATGCGACGTTTAGTACAGGCGGAGCCAGCAACTCGTGATCCCCATAGAAAGTTTGTAATGGAGCTAGTTGGTGAGCTTCTCAATGGACAATGGAAGAATGCACCCAGCGACGCTCGCATGCTGTACATCATAGAATTGGGTGACGGAGGAGAAGGAGGTCAACTCGACACGCCCTCTTCCCATCCCTCTCCTAGTGTAGTTGCTGTGCTCCCGACAACTGCATGTACTTCCGTGGCTTCAAAGCAAATTCATACCGAGAAGAGCAGAAAGCGGCGCCGCTGTATTGGTTGCCGATGGGAGGGACGATATCCTACCGAGGTAACCAACTATTGCCTCACGCATGGTGTCTGTTTGTGCCGAGTTGTGCACGACCGCCCTGCCAAGCCATGGATGTGCCGTCGACGACATCAACATGCTGGGATAAGTTCCACCAATTCTACTACCCTAACGCATTGTTTACAGATAAGGGAAATATCAGGCGACATTTCAAACTCGCCAAGTCGAAGGATGCGCACGAGCCCAGGTCTCAAGCAGTAAGGCGGTCTGCTACCGCTCGCTAAATTGCGTACGGGGCAGATCTCGGAGGTGCCATCGCTCACGCACTTGACAACGAAGGAGATGATGATACACAGGGTCTTGCTGCTTTCGGGGTTAGCGATAATGCTCCGCCAGGGTTGGTTGCGTTTGGCAGTGGCAATCTTTCGACTGGCCTAGCTGCGCCTGGACCATACGGCGACAGCCGTTTGGACAATAGGCCTGAAAGTGTGTTGGCTAGCAGACTTAGTGGTGGCCGTCGTGATGTTCGCGAAATTGGATGCACTAGTGAACGTGGTGGTCGAGCCCGCCGACGTGGCAGTGATGCCGTTCTCACAGGCGGCGAAGACACACACGAACTGGATGGCGGCGACGGGCCTCCCAGACTTGCCATAGACGACGAGGGCGGACTTGGCCGTGACGACGCGCGCAGACTTGGAGACGGGGGGCTCGGACTTGGTGGTGCCGCTGGTGCCGCCGGTGTCGGCGGCGCACGTAGCCTTGGTGACTCTAGCGGAGTCGGTGGCAGGCTAAGTGCTTCTGCTTACACAGACAGCGAAGATTGGCGCGAGCTTGGTGGTGCATCACATACAGCTGGTAGTTGCGGCGCTCGCCGACTTGTCATCGACGACGCGCGAATACGTGGAGGAGGAGATGATCACAGAACCCGCGGACTTGGCGGTGCGGCTGGCACAGTCAGTGACGGCAACGCTCATGAACCCGGCGGTGCTCACGGAATTGGTGGTGACTCGCATGACGTATGGGCTACTGCTACACTCGGACGTGATGATACTGCACGTAGCCGGGTTGCTGCTGCCGCACGCAGACTGGGTGGTGAAGCTGCATTTGATCTTGGTGGCGGTACTCATGAGCATCGAAAAGAGTCTGATTAGAAGCAGGTATGAGATAGCAGAATGGATCAAAGTTTCTTACGGTATATGTAAATGGGATGAGGTGTAGCCTTCCAGCTACATTGTACTTCTAGTTGGTGATCCAGTTTACAACTCTTGCAGTACGGCTCCGAGCACGATGATCGATGTCTAGGGCAGAAGAGCGACGTTGAAACTATCACCCGTGCCTCTGGCATTGCGCTTAGCTCTCGTGAAACAATCAGCTTAGCATCTTCTTCAAATAGAAAGATGTTAGCAAAGACAATGGTGGCTTCGCAAATGAGAGAATGCCGTGACATCGAAACATCTCTTACATCGACTTGCTTGAGCAGCACCTTACTGAGCCGTGGGTACTGCTTGTGTAGCTGCTTCATGCAACGTCGTCCAAGGGAGACGAGGTCCCTTCGCACCTCGATCCCGATACACGCTCTGACTTTCGTTGTAAGTGCTACCTGCGCAAGCACGTTGCAAACACCAGCTCCAACGTCAAGGAAGACGTTAGCTTTGCCGAGCGGTCCGACGGCAGCAAGTAGAAGGGTGACACCGGAGGGTAGCACCTCACCACCATTGGCATATGTTCGTCCAGTGGGCTGGCGAACGTCGTGAGCGCT
This sequence comes from Phytophthora betacei, assembly GCA_011320135.1. Lineage (NCBI taxonomy): Eukaryota > Oomycota > Peronosporomycetes > Peronosporales > Peronosporaceae > Phytophthora > Phytophthora betacei. The sequence goes on from JAANHX010000432.1 coordinate 48,444, forward strand.
TATACTTCCGAAAAAGATATCCACGGCTTCAGCAGCTTCAGCTGGGTCCAGATTATCTCCACAGCCCCCAACACCAGCACCTACACACACAGGTAAGTATTTGCTGACGTCATTTGTGGAACAAACAATCCGAGACTCACCTGAAGCGCTTTTCGCCTGAGTCACCTGTGGTTGACGGCATCCCCCGCAATCTCGCGCAATATAGCCGCCTGCGGGTCCTGTATCCTCACCTCTGCAGTCTTGGTTTCCCTGATCCACGTCGTCTGTCACCTGACTACCCCCGGCGTCGCTCCCATGCGTATCGCCACCAACTTATCGTCATCAGTCTCACGAACGGCATGCAAATACCCCCCAAATAGACAAACCTGGCATGCGGCGATCGCCGCCGAGAAGTAGAGAATTTGACGGAGTAGCAGAAGGTCGGCATGTTGGTTTTACGACTTGCTGCAAAATGAGGAGTGGTGGTGGTGGTGACCTCAGCGCTCCGAGAAGACGTCTTGATGGCATGCCGCGGAGAAAACATGGCGGAAAGCCACTAATCGCCTTTCCGTAGGTCCGCTTGACGCTAGCCAGCCGAAGCCGCAGTTGACGGGCCGGCCGCTTGGTCTGCATTCGGCGGGCCACGTAGTCCCATGTGATTCGTAAGCCCTCCTTTTCGAATTGGAAAGCGATCTGCACCAGCAGCTTATCTTCAGTGTCTGTGAAGGTAGTACGCATTAGTCTTGAGTACACTATAGCAAAATGGGAGGTCGGAGAGGTGCATTCGTCTTACCTTTTGTATGTTCTGGTGACTGGCTGTCAGGCGATTGACCGCTAGATCCATGGCACGACCGCGTAGAAAGGGCCGATTACGATCGTTGGAGCAATAAAATACTGTGCGATGAGCAGCCGATCCAAAATTAACTCCAACCTCTTTCTATTCACTGCTGCGATTGGTAGTTATGAAACACGGTTGGCAGAGTTGGAGAAAAAGCTAAAAGGGCGCAAAATTCGCCCTTTTACAAGCCCATTTTCCACCTTGTTTAGGTAATGGTGTTAAAAGGCGAAAAATGCGCCCTCGCACCTCGAAAGGGTTAAAAGGAGGAAATAGGAGTTTCAAGATTGAAACATAGGTTTCGGAATAGATAGCGACCAGACGCAACGGCAGCAAGAGCAACACGACTGCAGTTCGCGTCTTAGCTTCCCAAGCTCAGGCGTCCAAGAATCTAACCCACCGTCGCCGCCCTATCTATGGGGGCTCAAGCCGATCTGGCATTCGGCTTGTGACGCGGTAGTTTGGTAGCCCCTATTTGTAACGACAAAAGTTTTGGCCCCAAGTCTGAGCGTTTTAATAGGAGGAAACAAACTGAATTTCAAGTACATTTGAAAAAGGCCTCATCGAGGGGATACAGTGTAGTACATTTTGCTAATGTGTAAAGTACTCCCAGGTTGGAAATCGATATCGGAGGAACCGTTTGCGTATGGGTGACCGCTTTCTATCTACGCAGAAGTCGATAGGCTTGAATTATACGCGCCATCGTAGGCGTCGTCTGTACTGAAGTAACCGTGAAGATAATACTCCGGTTTGTCAGATTAAAGGCAGGCATTTTGTCCACACACGATTTGTCCAAGCGCGTGAGGTCCCCACCGACGCGCACATACGAAGCCAACACCTTCATTCCACAGGTTTCACTCGACGTGTCTCCTGCAACCATTCGAGTCGTCGCAACTGCCCCGTGCGATGCATACTCGAATGCAATCATGTCCTTCTTCTCGCCCTGCAGGTGCTTAAACATAATCTCAGCGTATTTGTTGGGGGTCTGGGGGTCTAGTTTACCACTCAACACCAGTACGCTGGCTTGGTTCGGAATCGTAGCAGTCTTGTTCCAGTACTGATCACGCTTGTATATGATGCCGTCAGATTCGTAGTTGCCCATGTTGATCTTTTCACAGGCCGTCGACTTGTCTTTTGAGAAGGCGCAGTACTGAGGAACAATTAAGTAAACACCCCCGATACTGCTGATTTTCGCACTCGTGAATCGGTCCTTCAACTCAGCCGTTGGTGGCAGTGGCATTTCCATCATTTCAGAGTACACGATGAGATTGTAAAGAAGCGTCGACTGGAACGCGCTGTCCTCCGTTTTATCCTTATCGGCTTGGCTGACAGCCAAGAAGAATTGTTTCAGAATATCCAAATCGTCAGGTGCACAACGCTGGAGTCGATAAACAACTGGCGGGATTAGAGTCCGATCGATCGAATCCATTAATGCACTGCCAAGTGCAGATCGAAGTCTGAATGATGCTGACTCGCCGGCTTCAAAGGTACTGCTGACCAACGCAGCACAAGTCGAGTTTGGATCGTGGTCAAACTCCTCGATTAACTGTTGAAGAGTGCCATTTACGCCCTTTGAGTCGAAGCGGGACTTGCAGCTGACGTCGTCCTCGCAAAGTGACAGGAAAGCATCGCCAACTTCGCCAAAGTTGCTGTCCCATCTCGACATATAGAAGAACTCGTCAACACGAGCGCCAGAAGTTGAAGCGACGCCATCTAGCACATATCCCGTTACCTCGGGAGGAGACAGATGCATAAGTCTTTCAGCAAGCATTGTGCCATAGCTGACGCCATACACGATGGTAGCAGCTCCATTCGTGAATTTGGTAATGAACGTTGCGAGGTCAGTGGCAGCCGTGGTGACGGAGAAGGATGCCAGATCACCATATTTGGTGTGCAGGTCTTTCGCGCATGCAGGCACTTCCGACGGATCAATATCAGCACCCCAGGGAGAACCTGTCGTGGATACTTGTGACGCAACACAATCAAGTCTGGTGCTTCGCCCCGTACCTCGGTGATCCATCGTGTAGACGTTCGCAGTTCCATTCAACTCGGAGTGAAGAGTCACCATCGAGGACTCCACTATGACATCAGGGGTTCATTTATATATTAGTAAAGCAATCACAATAATCTGAAGAGGACGTACAAACGAAATCACTTACGATCAGTTGACGAAGCTCCAGGTCCTCCTTGAAGCAGCCAGACGTTCATTGCAGTGTCGGGGTCGGCAGCCGTCGCAGGTAAACGTTTCACAAATATATCAACTTTTGAGTTGACACCTTCAGGAGTTTTACAGATTCCAGGATAGCACAACGGTGCAGCGTACACAGCACACTGCGCGTTTTGATCGGTAGTGCCAGTTACTTCCGAGAAGGTGTAGTCTGAGCATGGATACCATCCATTCAAGTCGCTTTTCGAGGTAGTGTTGGAAGCGTAGGAAGCCCCAATGGCTACCATTGCCAAAGCAATGGAGTAGCGAAGTCGCATCCTGCTTGTGAAGAAAAAGAAAAAGAACTTGGTAGATGTCAGAGAATTCAACAATGAAAGAACGGTTTCCGTGAACTCTAGTACTGTACATGTGCTGTACGTGTAAGGAGTGAGCTAATTGAAATAGCTAGCGTTACATCGTCGTGGAAGAGCAACAGCAGCAAATCACTAGATCCCGTGCCATATAGATTGTATCTACGTGTACATGACCTCTTTAGAGTGTATATCCCAACTTTGAAAGCTCGGGTGCGACTTTGAGTGGGTTGCTTTGTTTACTCAGCTTCGTGTAATACACATACAGAACTTTGTCAAATAAAAATGAGAGCTGGAAAGCGGAAATTATTAGCTGGAGCATTTGCGTTAATAGTCTACATATCGTTAAGTCGTTATTCTACGTTGCATCAAGTTGAAATTCGAAATATCGTATGATTAGTCACACTTCGCTACTAAAAGCCCACCGTAAACATCCAGATGCAGTTATCAATAAAGAGGTGTACTTTAGTGAGCTAAACCGATACCATTTTCCAACGGTCTTATCAGCTGCTCTGAAAATCCTTGCCAAAATGATTTTCTTTTTATATCGATACGGGGGGGGCTACAGTGCGGTGTTTTAAAGTGTCAAAATAGCCATGAGTATTTGGTGTTTGCATTTTGTCGTTCAATACTTTTCTCACATATCTCCGACAAACGTGTTCCAGGCGACATGATGGTGCTAGTGGTACGTCGTGATGGAAGCTGTCTGCGCTTATTGATGAATGAAAATACATGAAGAGCGCAGTATTCGATGCTTACGGTAAGCACTGAATACTGCGCTCTTCATATATGGTAAGCCTTACCTGCTAAATTGGGGCAGGTGCATAAACGCATAGACAGTAGAGCTGTAAATGTACGGTCACCAAGTGCTCCCAACGAACGAAAACAGAAACCATCCCTTCTAGTTTACAACTGATCGCCCTACTGCGCGATACTGAATGCCAACTGTGTCCATAGTTTATTCAACATTATTTTTTTTGCTGCAACGGGCCAATGTGGTAAAGATTCCTGGTCAATACTTGCTATTAATCAAGTTTTAACTGCATCGATTAAAAAGAACTCATTGCAATATCGTTGACGTAGCATCGAACAATACGTGCTCGGTCTACTGCAGCAGAAGCGCTTCAGTGCTGCGTTTAGAGACGCGGGGACGCGTGGCATTATATCACTGGCTGGCGTTGCAACGAATGTCTTTGGAAATCCCGAGCTAGCAGTTCACAGCGCAATTTTCGTCTAATTATCGGCCCAGACAGCGTTCCGAGTGTGAGGTTTGCAGCTTCAATCGCGCCCATAGCTAGCGCTCCTAGAATATGCTGATATGCTCACGGCCCACCTTCGCATATATTCATCTAAACCCGTTTATTCACATTTAAAGAAATTATTCGTTTAGTGAGGATCCCCAAAACAGCTGCTGAGAAACAAAAGTTCATCTCGTGCCCCAACTGTTTCTGTTCGTTTCGCCTTTCTCCCTACATTTACAGCACTATTATAATAGACAGTCGCTTCGAGAAAAAAAAAATATTTCTGAAGTTCGTATCAATCCGTTTGCGGTTTGCTGCAAACAAACGAGGAAAGTATCGGCTCCGTTCAGGTGGCGAAACTTTCGGTTGTTTTCAGTGGGGAAAGACTCTGGTCCGTCCGTTTACACCTCTAGCTATCAATGGCGGTCTATTGACTGTGGATACTTCAAAGTACGTCCAAGCATTTAAGTCCCACGGGAACAATGATATATATTGTAAAAAATTATCAAATAATGTAGCGAAACGATATACATGTACGGTATTATACTAATACAGTAGCTCTTAATACTCTGATGAGCTCAGCTCAACACGCGCTTCTCCTGTGTGGTTTGCGTAATACTGTTCTTTATCAAACAATAATAAAAACCGGACGAATGTTGCCTGTACTGAATGTTGCCTGATCTCAAAAGCTGTAAACTGCGAACTGACCGATGTACTATGTTTGGTACGCTAGAGACATGCTGCACGAATGTTACCTGATCTCAAGTTTGTAGGCCACCTAGTACAGTTCTTCGAACTGCGAATAATGAAAACTGCGTCCCATTTGGGCGAGCTTATTTCCACATCACTTAGTACACCTTTATTGATAACTGCATCTGTATGTTTACGGTGGCCATTTCGTTGCAAAGTGTGACTAATCATACGATATTTCGAATTTCAACTTGATGCAACGTAGAATAACGACTTAACGATATGTAGACTATTAACGCAAATGCTCCAGCTAATAATTTCCGCTTTCCAGCTCTCATTTTTATTTGACAAAGTTCTGTATGTGTATTACACGAAGCTGAGTAAACAAAGCAACCCACTCAAAGTCGCACCCGAGCTTTCAAAGTTGGGATATACACTCTAAAGAGGTCATGTACACGTAGATACAATCTATATGGCACGGGATCTAGTGATTTGCTGCTGTTGCTCTTCCACGACGATGTAACGCTAGCTATTTCAATTAGCTCACTCCTTACACGTACAGCACATGTACAGTACTAGAGTTCACGGAAACCGTTCTTTCATTGTTGAATTCTCTGACATCTACCAAGTTCTTTTTCTTTTTCTTCACAAGCAGGATGCGACTTCGCTACTCCATTGCTTTGGCAATGGTAGCCATTGGGGCTTCCTACGCTTCCAACACTACCTCGAAAAGCGACTTGAATGGATGGTATCCATGCTCAGACTACACCTTCTCGGAAGTAACTGGCACTACCGATCAAAACGCGCAGTGTGTTGTGTACAATGCACCGTTGTGCTATTCTGAAATTTGTAAAACTCCTGAAGGTGTCAATCCAAAAGTTGATATATTTGTGAAACGTTTACCTGCGACGGCTGCCGACCCTGATACTGCAATAAACGCCTGGCTGCTTCAAGGAGGACCTGGAGCTTCGTCAACTGATCGTAAGTGATTTCGTTTGTACGTCCTCTTCAGATTATTGTGATTGCTTTACTAATATATAAATGAACCCCTGATGTCATAGTGGAGTCCTCGATGGTGACTCTTCACTCCGAGTTGAATGGAACTGCGAACGTCTACACGATGGATCACCGAGGTACGGGGCGAAGCACCAGACTTGATTGTGTTGCGTCACAAGCAACCACGACAGGTTCTCCCTGGGGTGCTGATATTGATCCGTCGGAAGTGCCTGCATGCGCGAAAGACCTGCACACCAAATATGGTGATCTGGCATCCTTCTCCGTCACCACGGCTGCCACTGACCTCGCAACGTTCATTACCAAATTCACGAATGGAGCTGCTACCATCGTGTATGGCGTCAGCTATGGCACAATGCTTGCTGAAAGACTTATGCATCTGTCTCCTCCCGAGGTAACGGGATATGTGCTAGATGGCGTCGCTTCAACTTCTGGCGCTCGTGTTGACGAGTTCTTCTATATGTCGAGATGGGACAGCAACTTTGGCGAAGTTGGCGATGCTTTCCTGTCACTTTGCGAGGACGACGTCAGCTGCAAGTCCCGCTTCGACTCAAAGGGCGTAAATGGCACTCTTCAACAGTTAATCGAGGAGTTTGACCACGATCCAAACTCGACTTGTGCTGCGTTGGTCAGCAGTACCTTTGAAGCCGGCGAGTCAGCATCATTCAGACTTCGATCTGCACTTGGCAGTGCATTAATGGATTCGATCGATCGGACTCTAATCCCGCCAGTTGTTTATCGACTCCAGCGTTGTGCACCTGACGATTTGGATATTCTGAAACAATTCTTCTTGGCTGTCAGCCAAGCCGATAAGGATAAAACGGAGGACAGCGCGTTCCAGTCGACGCTTCTTTACAATCTCATCGTGTACTCTGAAATGATGGAAATGCCACTGCCACCAACGGCTGAGTTGAAGGACCGATTCACGAGTGCGAAAATCAGCAGTATCGGGGGTGTTTACTTAATTGTTCCTCAGTACTGCGCCTTCTCAAAAGACAAGTCGACGGCCTGTGAAAAGATCAACATGGGCAACTACGAATCTGACGGCATCATATACAAGCGTGATCAGTACTGGAACAAGACTGCTACGATTCCGAACCAAGCCAGCGTACTGGTGTTGAGTGGTAAACTAGACCCCCAGACCCCCAACAAATACGCTGAGATTATGTTTAAGCACCTGCAGGGCGAGAAGAAGGACATGATTGCATTCGAGTATGCATCGCACGGGGCAGTTGCGACGACTCGAATGGTTGCAGGAGACACGTCGAGTGAAACCTGTGGAATGAAGGTGTTGGCTTCGTATGTGCGCGTCGGTGGGGACCTCACGCGCTTGGACAAATCGTGTGTGGACAAAATGCCTGCCTTTAATCTGACAAACCGGAGTATTATCTTCACGGTTACTTCAGTACAGACGACGCCTACGATGGCGCGTATAATTCAAGCCTATCGACTTCTGCGTAGATAGAAAGCGGTCACCCATACGCAAACGGTTCCTCCGATATCGATTTCCAACCTGGGAGTACTTTACACATTAGCAAAATGTACTATTCCCTCGATGAGGCCTTTTTCAAACGTACTTGACATTCATTTTGATTTGTTTGCATAGCCGTGCGAAAAAACCCTCTAGTGTCATAAATGACCAGATTCAACCAACATCGTATGGGTTTTGAGCCGACTCATGCAACATTTACGTTTTTTTTTTTTCTTTGCGATGCAGCTATAGATTGCATGTATACCGGTACTGTTAGAGCTCCACTTTCTAGAGCGCCTAATTTTGTTTTTTAATTGGTAGCCTCTTTATCTACATGTAGTTTAAAATCTACCCTTTTGCCAAAGCAATCCTGGCGTCAATCTAGCTATTTTTAAGAATACTGAAGTACATCAACACCATTTCCCGGCCAAGTTTCCATTTTTTTCAACCATCGTGCAAATAGCCCGTTTCTGTGTAATCTAACTTAAGGATGTGTGGACTCACACCACTTTTAATTTTAGTCTACGGTATTTGGGATTTGCATGAAAAAGCCACTTTCCCCACGACTTGCATTTCTGCCTATCACACTTTTCAAGCAGGTTGCAAACCTGGTCAAATACATAGAGCCTACGTTAGTTCTACAGTTTTGAGCATCTTCACCGGTGAGTGTGTAAAAACAAAATTTCGGAAGCAAAAATACAAAGCCGTGTTTCACGGAGAAACTCTTAACTACATGTATACTACTATGTGTGCTTGACCATGAATGATAATGTGGCAAAAAAAAACGTACTTAAGTGGGAAAATATCCCAAAATATCATCTAGTATCTAATATTTTCCAAATCTCCGTGTTAATATTAAAATATTATGCTAACTTTTGAAAAATAAAGCTACTATTAATTTTTAAATATCAAACATAGTACTACTATCTAAAATGTGTGACTCCACACAGCCATAAATTAGTTTGCAAGATGGCTGGTAAGACTAGAAACTTGGCCGGGAAATGTACACCATCTACCCTCTCTGTGAGGTCGGTATCACCTCTGTCTATAGCGGTTAGAAGCGCCTGTCGCAAGTTCCATCGCAGGCCTCTGTGCGTGAGCAGATAGTCAACCACCTCCGCTTGAGCACCCACGATTGCACGAGTTAGGGCATCAACCTCAGGAGAGACACTATACCGATCCACATATCCCATTCTTTCGGCGTGGTCGAGCATGTACTTGACCACCTCAAGCGAACCGCTTGTTGCTGCAATATTTAAAATATCTCGAGCAGCCATGAACATTGGAGTGAACACCCTGTGATAAATGAATAGCTCTGAAAACAAAAGCTGCACGATCGGAAGTTGCCCGATCTCTACAGCTGCCTCTGCTGCCCTTTGCATGGCCTGCACTGTATTCTGTAGCATTTCTTCGTTCACGTAGTCAAGTTATATTTCTGTCATGGCGGAATCTCCTCTGATTGCTGCTTGATAGAAAGCCTCGGATGTATCGCATTCAAAGTTCCTTAATATCTGTAGAGCCCACTCCCATTGGCCCGTCTTAGATGCTTCTGTGATGGCCTTATTAGGGGCCAGTAGCATCGTCTCATGAGGTTCAGCAGGCCTGGATCTCAACTGGGAAGCATTGCTGCACTAGGGACGAAGTGTTGGCGGACCCCGACCGAGCGATTTCTTGACGGTCTTCCGTATTTTTTGCGGTCGACCGGGTGCGCTTTACGGCCGCTGGGGTTGGCGTCAGACTCGGCAATCGGGACTCTCTTTGAAGTGATATCCTCTTGTGCAAAAATAAAACCGATGGCTGGCCTCTGAAAGTGCTGAAAGAAGCGCTCGATGTCGTAGCGGGCAACAGGAAAGTCGTCAACCTGCTTGGCAAAATAATCTGCGATCGGGTGCTCAAAGAGCGACTTTGAAATTAAGAGACCTAGGGGAAAACACACGTTTCGTAGTTGTCGGCACTCGCACCACTCGCCACAGCTATACGCTTTCTTTGCTAACCTCTTCTCGCTGGTTCAGCAGCATATTACTATGTGTAATGTATTTTGTACACTGCTGGTTGGAATAGGAACAGTTCAAAACAATTCGGAGCAGTTTTAAACAATAGAAACATGTTCTGAACATGTTCCAAACCAGCACTATTAATAGTGAGGAGTCGTTGATCTCTTGAAAGTATCTGAACGCCACATCGATATCCGCCACAGATACGTGATAGAACCAGTCGCTCTGCAGCAGCTCTGCGGACACAGCTCAGCTGTAGCTGTCAGCTGGGTATATATCAAGGGTAAGAGATGTGCCCTCAGCTGCCGGGGGCTCGAACGCTTCTAGAGTAGTTGTGGCTGTGAGTTCAGGATAGCTTGCTGAGCGTGAGATACTTTTCTTTCTAGGCGATACTAGCCCACGACGACGACGTTTAATCTTTTCTCAGTACGTTTGAGCGTGAGTCATGACTTGGCTCGAGTCGGCGGTGTGTGCTGCCTGTGGAATAGACGATGGACTTGAGATGAGCGGGATTTGTGTATCCCAAGACCGTGCCACACAACCAGTGTTGGCAAAGTCCCTTACTTTCGGACAATCGTTAAAAGCCAGACGAAAGGGCAAAAGCCTTGGCGGAAGGAATTTAGGCCATAACTTAAATCATTGTTTTTTTTATCTAATTACCCATGTATTAAATAATTACGTGCAGTCTTATCATCGCAAGAACTGAAGTGACGGCAAAGACGCGCGCTCGTCAGGCAAGATACCTGGGCGACAGGATAGCATCGATGAAGGCCCGGTAGAGTCGCCAGGAAGTTGGCGCGCACGTAAGCCGCCACGTTCATCGAGCTGTTGGCGGGCTCTCGATCGAACACAGCGCGCTGAGCGGTGCAAAACAGCAGCACGGTCACCGACAATAATTTTCCGGGAACGCCTGCAGCAGCAGCACCGAGTACTCCTCTACCGGTACGTACTTGAAACCCTGGCACGCTCCTAAATTTTCTGGTAACTGAAGCTTTTCTTTGGTCGAGCAGGTTGACATAGTCAAGATCCGATTGCAGATCCAGACGTCGCTGCATGTGGCGGAACGACAAGAGGTGATGGAAATCGCTTGGGGTTTGAGTGTCCGGGTATTGTACCAAGGCGCCCAATTCTGCTTTCTACGAGATGTTCCGTACACCTTGTTGTTCTTCCCTTCCTACGCTACACTTCGCGATGCACGGGCCGACCAGCCTACGGGCAAGACCTCGATGCTGCCAATTGTTTTGGCTGGAGCAACTACAGGAGCTGGAGGTGCTGTAATCGGCACACACGCAGATGGGATCAAGAGCGGATTGGAAACAAAGGGGTCCATACATGGGAACAATGGACTGCCTCCGGAAGGTGGTGGTGGTCAACTTCAACGTTGCGGGACACCATCTCAATGTGTACAGCATAGATGAAATAAGTTCTACGCAGAAGCCGTGGTTTTAGCGTCCTTCATGATGATGTGTTGCTGTTGCAGCATGTTAGGCTTCTAATGGATTAATGTAATTGAGCTAGTAGAATTCAGTGAGTTTAAGATGGTGTCTACTTGTGTGATATCCTTTTAACGGCAAGGATACAGTTACTACTAGACCGACTTGCTCAACACATTATGCCATGGCAGCGTTTCGTGCGTCTTAAGCACCCATTTACCCGAAGAGATCTGCTAGCGTTGCCTTTTGACCACGGAATCCCTGAAGGGCCAAGGCTTCTTGTGGAAAATTGCGATCATTATGGTCAGTAAAGTTTAGCTTGACAGCCTCCGCAATTTCCTCGAGCTCGTTGATGCTCTCGTCATCCGAATACTCTTCATCGGACGTTCTTGACGCAGTCGCCCGGTTGGTTGGCATGTATGTGCTTCTAGTTGCGGTATAGTCTGCATCATTTTCGGCATCCTCAAATACTTTATCTAGATATTCACCCCACATCAAAAGGGTCGGGTTGCCATCAACGTTGTCGCCATGGTCTTCACCATCGTTATCCTCGTCTTCATTTATTGCTCCACGCTGCGGTGATCGAGAAAACAAGCTTGCGCTGCTTACAACATCACTAATTATTTGTCTCTCATCTGCAGATATGATGAGTTTTTTTTTTACATCACGAGCCTCTTGCTTCAACTCTTGCTGTCGGACATGCTGTGCTATGATCTGAAAATCAAGAGCCTTAAGCGCATCCATGCGATTACGTTTGGTAGTGTGAATAGCTCCAAGTTCGCTAGATAGGCGCTCACACGTCGCTGTGTTCACGGCTATCGACAGCACCCGCATCGCGAGCTTTGACAAAATGCATTCCAACACTCTCCCAGAACTCCCACGGAGACCCTTCGAATTCACTAGCCTTCTGTCTTGTAAATCGGTATTTCATCCATGCCACCATGTCGCGCCTTATCCGGCCGATATCATCAGTGCTTAAAAGCCGACGGTAGTAGTACATGACTGCCTTGCCCAATGATCCAATTCTAGACACAGCAGTATTGGGAAGTTCTCGCGCGGTTTCAGCATACAGCGGGTGTAATGCAAAACCCAACATGAACAAGGGTTGCTCACACGGCGCCCAACGGGTTTCGACGCACTCCACAAGTGCCTGTAGCGAACAAGATGCTTCTGAAATCCTCTGCGGATACCGCGAAATCACAAAACAACGTCACCAAGCGTATTCTCATCGCGCTGTAGCCGATAGGACGCGTACGATAGTGGTCCAATTATAGCTTCGGCTTCTTTAAGCTCATCCCAAAACACAGGATCGCCAAAGACTTGCAACCGGGTCGGGAAGTCGGTGTAGCTTTGGTAACGACGATAGAACATTTGCAGAGCTGATTGAATGCGCAATAGAGATGCAAAACATCATTGCATTGAATTCCATCTCGTTTCACAAAGTGTACGAAGTCCCAGCGCTTTCCCGTAACATTTCTTCATCATCTGTCGTGTACGTGGTAGCCATTTGCTAGATGCAGCATTCAAAACATTGACTGCTGTTGCTGCTCGGGCTGCCACGTCTTTAAAAGAAGACTGTAACGCTGCTTTGACCAAATTGTTCAAGCCGTGCGCGAAACAAAATAAAAAAAAACAATGTTAGGCCGGCGAAGCCCTAATATTCGACGTGCGCGGCCGCACTGCCCAGCGTTGTCCCGGTGATGATTGCACCAATGCGCCAGTTTTCTTCTTGCGCTTGCTCCAGTCGTTGGACAATAGCGATTCCGTGGTGTTCATCTCCAGCCAGTAGGAGCCCATACGTGAGAAGCACGCAAAACAACGACAACTGGCATCCCAGCAAATGGTCCTTACTGATGTTTTGCCAGACATCGGAAAGCAAATTAACCCAGCCTTCTGTCGTTTCCATCACCTCCTTGAAAGCTTTCATATCCATTGTTTTGCATCGATGCGCATGTTCTTGCCGGATACGCTTACCTAATGTCCGGCGAGAGGGCAAAATGGCCGAAATGCCGGGACATAGCAACTCAAAAAGACTGCGAACTGAAGTTTTTCGACGAAGCGATCAGGGAGGTAAAAAAACAGCACTCTATTTCCTTGACCTCACTGCTTGCGCCTTTGCTTCTTCACTTTTTTGCCGACAGTGTTTGTTTGCCACGAGGGGGGAGCGTCGCGCGGTGGTGGAGTATATGCCGAGCGCGAGTGTTCGCCGAGCCCGAGATTGTCCTGCGATTCGAGCACTCGATCGAACAGGAACTGCGTCATCTCGGTGTGATCTTGTACTAAAAGAACCAGGTCTCAATTCTGGCGTGACTTCGAACGAGAGTGCAGGCCTTTCCTGGGGCGGTGCTGCTGGGGTCGAGAGTACTAGAGACAAAACCGGAGGGAGCTGTGCGTTCCGAAAGTGCGTGCACCTGGCAAGATGATTGACGTAGTTGCGTGACCGTCCAATTAGTACATTTGGCGGAGTGCCAGTGACTTCGTTCTCGTAAGCAGCCCTACAGAATCTGCATTCTCGAAAGTTGTAGCCCCCTGGAGCCTCCCCCATATATGGAAGAGGCTTAACGTGTCTTGCATCCTGGCATGGTGGCCGCCCATGTGCTATCCTTCTCCCCTCTTGACCGACTGAAGTACTGTAAAATAGGTCCAATACTGCCAGGCCAGGCATTGGCCGTATGACCGATAGCCAGTGGCAAAAGTGGGTTTCGGACCGAATTTGGCCAAAATAAAAAGTCCTTGGTGCCAACACTGACACAACGTCGCAGTGGGACGAGAAAGGGTGTCAACCTTACAGGTCATCCCAATATCCCGCAAATTAGATCGCTGATTGGTCCATCCCTCTTTTGGGACGACATAAGACTGAGTCTTAGGACAACTCATTGAGGCTTGGTCTACACACACAAAAATGATTTGGTAACTTGCCGAAATGAGTTTGTAAAATCGACTAGTCCGTCACAAATCGCATCTCCGAAGGCGATGATATGCGGGTCTGTACAACGATCGAGCTCTTCGCTAGAGCATCTACCGCACTTCTTTCTAGATTGACGTCTTTTCGAGCTGAACATAAGCGCAATGATTTTGAACTAGAATCAGGCCCACAGTTATCCTGCAACAATCAAGTACAGTACACATGTCCGAACGCTCGACAGATAGTCATAATCTCCCAGGGATTCAACGTGAATATCCAGCACCTTAAGACCTGCTAGCACTGGATTAAATCTGTCAATAATACGATGTGGCAGCACGTGCTCTAGGCTAACATGGGGCTAGGTATAAACTCGCCAGAGATAGATGTGCTTCGTGTCAGGTCACACCAGGCTTTGCCTAGTCCAAGTAAGTACCAACCAAACAAAAGACAGTCAGTGGCAGTCAGTCGATGGTGGTTCCGCACACACCAAACACACCGATCAGAGGGGCAATGAAGGCGCATCAATACGCTACCCCGATCTTTAGTATCGACAGTGACGCGTCGTCCGGTCGTCACATGAATATCACAGCCTCCACGCCATTAACAACGCCTTCGCTTACCACGATCGCTCCAGTGCAGAGTGAAGATCCTGCAGGGACCAGCAGTGTCACGATGAGCTCCCCCCCTGACTTACTTGTTGTTGGGAGAACTGGAAACGACAAGACGCTGATGTCAGGGGCGTACAACAGGTCAGCGACAGACAAATAGGACCACAAGAATTTAAGGTAGAGGAAAGGAACCAGCTCGTTCTTGTTGCGCTCATTACTTGCTTAAAGGTATTGGTTCGAAACGTTGAGGTACTAGAAGGCGGGACACGAATGCTGCGCCTGTCGACCGCTATGATAACTGCGGCACAGGAGCAAGCACTAGCCACAACAGCTACAATGGCTGTCGATTCATCGTCCATGGGCTCTGGCACAAATGTGCTATGACTGGCACACGAAGTTTTGGTTTTCTGAAAAACGAGTCCCAGAACACGAACCAGCTAAAATGGTACAGTGTACCAAATTGATCCGCCAATCAATTCATTTTTTAAGGAAGTTCAGAACACGTGCTGGCACTTGGACATGGGCCTTAGGCCCTTGTCTTGTAAGGCCCTTGTCTAAGGGAAGTCTGCAGCTGTGGCAAAGCTGAGGATATCGTCGCCATTTCTCCCATGCGTTCTGCATCGTGCTGTTAAACATCACGTCGCCGTTGCGACTAAGTCGTCCATCTCCTTGAAGCGTCAGCACGACGGGATTGAAGCTTGAGGGGAAGTCAAAAATGTCATCCATCAGGTCAAGAAGCAACCCTTCAAAACTCGATCAATCGAAACCAACACCTTCCTCATTCTCCCTTTGAGGTGTTAAGTGGATCTGTCAGCAGGTAGGCTGACGTGTGATCTTCTCTGTATCTTTTCACCTCGTTCGACAAGAAGATGCCCTAGCAAAGGTGTTCAGAGTGTTTAAAGCCATCTGGAAGCTCCCCAACAGCTTGAAAGGCCAGGGTTTGTTAGGATCGCTCCATATAAAATTCACCTGGAGATTTTTTACTGATTTTTCGTGATAAGGAAGTTAAATTAGGGGCAAGGTTGTAGACGCTATCGAACAAAGCTTGAGTTGTTCGAAGCTCTGAATGGCGTTGCTACAACTTACTCGTCAAGTCCCTCGCAGTGTCCATGGCGACCACGTGAGCGTGGACGTATGTACTTTGACTAGATAGTAACATTTGTACACTCCACCCACCAAATCGAAACGAGCAATAGTACCGTGTAAGATCCGCGTCAAATGTCTCGACATAGACGTGAGAGCGACCTGCTTTGAAAAGTTAAGTATCTACAGTATTTGAAAGGGAAATGTCAATACGTGTATGGGTACACCGAAGCTTCTTCTCTCTATTTCTCGAGAAGGGTACCCATTTACAGAGTTGATGTAATCGCTTCTGTAGGAGTCATGGACGATGATATAGGCCCGAGGTAATTGTCTCACTCGTGTCGACGTCGACAGACAAATACACATTATTTTCCTCCTGAACTAGTGAGGGGTAGTGCTGGTTTGGAACAACCCTTGTTCTGAACGTTCCTTTTGTTCCAATTGATCAGAACGTTCAGAGCTGTTCCTTTTGTTCCTAATTGTTCCTTTTCATTTAAGTTTGAAGGGTTCGACTGAGCCAAAAGAAAATCAGCAAAAGGGAAAAGAAGCTGGCGCCCGCGTGCACACGCTGAGCGCGAGAATGCGGCTCATACCCTCGCCGACTGAAGTGCTTGCCACGCCTACCAGGCAGCCTACCCTGATCTATCATGTATGACTCGCTCAAATGATGACCTGTCTATAACACCGGGTTAAAAGTCCTGCGGATTCTCGAAATTGCAGACATCCCATCCCGCTGTTGTGGGCAGATATATTGTGTTTTACAGATGGAATGTCCATCAGTTTTATAGCCTAGATCGAGCATGGTCGGAGCATAAAATCACGCGTAAAAATGAGATGGGAAGACGCAGGCATCAATTTGTTTTATTTGTGATCGAATTACCTTTTCAAAACGGCAAAAAGGGTCGGTTGATCGACCCCGAACGGTCGATTTGGCTGCCGTAGCTCGATTTATTAACCAGTCTTGCAAGATCGATTTGTACTTTTTATAGACCTCGATTTAATAAAACGACCTATATTTATTACTATTTATTATAAATCGAGCATCAGGCTAAGTAAAAAGGACAAAAGCGTTGAAATGCACAATAAGATCGAGCCTAAGACAGACAACGAGCGCACTGAAATGGCAATCCTTCTGAAGCACAACCCAAGAAAAATTCGTCATAGAAAGCTTGAAGACAGCTATGATTTATAGCTACAGGAGCGCCCCAAAAGCTGCCTGGGGTTTTCTCGAAACTGAGCAGATATACTTCAAACAAGCCTGTATTTTACTACAGTATTTTAAACGTTTCACTCGTATCATACTACAGGAGTAGTACTAAGAGATGCTGACGTAACGTTACTTGAAAAGTTTGAAGCAATTCCATTCTACTTTCAATCCTGATCGTGCAAAAGCTGATTGAAGAAATACTTTGCCAGTATGTAAGCTACTCCAAGGAGATTCTACCATTGAAAACCCATAACAGAGGTACTGTTTGCGTATGGTTGACCACTTTTCATCTACGCAGATGATGTCAGGTTTGAATTGTACGCGCCGTCGTAGGCATCATCTGTACTGAAGAAACTTTGAAGGTAATACTCCGGTGTGGCCAGATTACAGGCAGGCATTTCCTTCACACATGATTTGTTCAAACGGGTGAGGTCCCCGCCAACTCGAACATACGACGCCAACACCTTCATTCCGCAGGCTTCACCCAGCGGGTTTCCTGCAACCATCTGGGTCGATACAATTGTGCCGTGTGTTGCAAAATCAAAGGCAACCATTTCCTTATTCGTGCCCTGCAGATATTTGAACAAGCTCTCAGCGTTTTTGTGGGGGGTCTGAGGGTCGAGCTTACCCCTCAGCACCAGTACGCTAGCTTGATTTGGAATCGTAGCAGTCTTGTTCCAGTACTGGTCACGCTTGTACACGATGCCGTCAGATTCGTAGTTACCCACGTTGATCTCTTCACATGACGCCGACTTGTCTTTTGAGAAGGCGCAGTACTGAGGAAGCATTTCGTAAACCCCGCTGCCACTGCTCATTTTCACATTCGTGAATCTGTCCTTCAACTCCGACATGGATGGCAGCGGTGTTTCCATCATTTCAGAGTACACGATAAGACTCTGCAGAAGCGTCGACGTATACGCGCTGTCCTGTGCTGTAGTTTTTTCGCTATAGGTGATAGCCGAGAAGAAATTATTCAAAACATCCAAGTCGTCAGGAGGCAACGCCGATAAACAAGAGGTGGAATCAGAGTCCGAGCGCCCGAATCTGATAACGCTGTGCCGAGTGCAGATCGGAGACTGAATGATGCTGACTTGCCTTCAACTGTACTGTTGACCAACGTAGCACAAGTCGAGTTTGGATTGTTGTCAAATTCTTCAATTAAATGTTGAAGAGTGCCGTTCAGACCATTTGAGTCAAGGCGGGACTTGCAGTTCACGTCGTCGTTGCAAAGCGATAAGAAGGCATCGCCCACTTCACCAAATCTACTGTCCGATATCGTCATATAGTAGAACTCGTCAGCACGAGCGCCAGAAGTTGGAACGACGCCATCTAGCACATATCCCGTTACCTCGGGAGGGGACAGATGCATCAGTCTTTCCGCAAGCATTGTGCCATAGCTGATGCCATACACGATGGTAGCAGCTCCATTCGTGAATTTAGAAATGAACGTTACGAGGTCAGTTGCAGCTGTGGTCACAGAGAAGGATGCCAGATCTCCATATTTGGTATGCAGGTCTTTCGCGCATGCAGGCACTTCCGACGGATCAATATCAGCACCCCAGGGAGAACCTGTCGTGGTTGCTTGTGACGCAACACAATCAAGTCTGGTGCTTCGCCCCGTACCTCGGTGATCCATCGTGTAGACGTTCGCAGTTCCATTCAACTCGGAGTGAAGAGTCACCATCGAGGACTCCACTATGACATCAGGGGTTCATTTATATATTAGTAAAGCAATCACAATAATCTGAAGAGGACGTACAAACGAAATCACTTACGATCAGTTGACGAAGCTCCAGGTCCTCCTTGAAGCAGCCAGGCGTTTATTGCAGTATCAGGGTCGGCAGCCGTCGCAGGTAAACGTTTCACAAATATATCAACTTTTGGATTGACACCTTCAGGAGTTTTACAAATTTCAGAATAGCACAACGGTGCATTGTACACAACACACAGCGCATCATGGCCACCAGAGCTACTTCCACTCGAGAAGGTATACTCTGAGCAAGAATACCATCCATTCAAGTCGCTTGTCGAGGTAGTGTTGGACGCGTCGGAAGCCCCAATGGCTACCATTGCCAAAGCAATGGAGTAGCGAAGTCGCATTCTGCTTGTGAAGAAGAAGAAAAGGAACTTGGGAGATGTCAGAGAATTCAAAAATGGAAGAACGGTTTCTGTGAACTTATGTACGTGTAAGGAGTTAGCTACTTGAAATAGCTAGCGTTGCATCGTCGTGGAAAAGCAGCAGCAGCACATCTTTGGATTCTTTGTCTTATAGACTGTAATTACACGTACATTAACTCTTGATTAAATCCCAACCCCAAAAAGCTCGGGTGCTACTTTAAGGCGTTTGCTTTGTGCTGTAAGACGCATGCAGTAAAATAAAGATGAGAGCGGGAGAGAAAGTATAAATAGCTAGATTATTTGTGTTCATGGTGCCAAATAGTCTAGCTACCGTTTAGAACTCAGATGTTCTCCTACCGGCACTTGGTATCACGTTCATCGCACAAACATGCAATGATTAGTCACACTTCGTTACTACAAATGTCCACCGTAAGCATACACTTGTACTGGTAGTTATCCCCCAACCAATGGCACTTTTGTACAGCATGTACAACCATCCAAAACCATAGTATTTAAAAAGAAAGATGTTGTTGATTTGTTAAATAATGTTGGGGAACGGAGGAGTATCCTGTACGGAAATACTACTATATCCTGAAGCATGAGGATCCTATGATTTAAGAAACGCGATGGTGCAGCATGCCCTTAATTTAGACAAGGTCCTGTAGTGATAGCTAGGCAGGGTAGCAGGCAGACCTCAATCCATTTCATTCTCCCTTCGATTAAAGTCGACCCGCTCACCGCTTCCTTCGACTCTCCACATGGCATGACACAAAGTTTGCCCCGATCCTATTGCGTAAAGGAATTTCCTTGTAGGGTTTTCCTAAGGAAAACCCTACAAGGAGTGAATTCGTGTGATCCAGGCACGCACTCAGGGGACAAGCAACGGATTAATTCCCTGCATCTGATTGGCTGTTGCCAAGCGAATCACTTCTCTTGTTTTTTGGCAGGAGGACAAGTACCTTACCATGTCACACATCCACTTTCTAAATTTAATACAATCTCAATAAAGCGCTCTATTTCTTATTTGGAGGTCTATTGGCAGTTGAGGCTCAACTGCTCATCCAGATTGTAGGGATTGGAAGAAAAAGAAATCGCTAACCCCTTCCTTACCGGAATTCAGGCCTCCGAACACGTTAATCACGGTACTTTTACGTCGTATAATACGACGAAGATTATCACAGTATATTTGTATGGCGTATATAACCGCCTGCGGGAAACTGCATAAATTTCAACAGGTTTTGTTAGAGATGTCGTCAATTATACTACATAGATGGCGGACTTCCTCTCCTGGATGTCATAAGTTACCCCGGTTGACAGCAGAGCGACCAAAAGAGTGGCACAAGAAATCGAAACACATGGTAAAACAGGAAACAAAAAAGACATAAACTGAGAAAAAGTACATAAGCACATAACACTCAACATCGCTTGCATGTCAGCTCATCGTGCTGGCTCCAAAGCCTGTGGCCCAGGCAGTACTTATCCTCGTCACTGCCAGCTACGTTTCCCGTTCCTTCGTCATCAGCATCGTCTCTGCGGAGCTCTAATTCCCGTCGCATCTTCTTCCGTTCACCCGCCGTCTTACCAGGGCGGCGCAGGACGACCTTCTTGCCCAGAGCCACAGGAATACTTTGACCACCGTCAAAGTCATTATGCCAAATAGCGAAGCACGTCTTCGCTTCTCCCCTTGTAAGTATGCCACAGCTTGTTACACAGCCAGCACTTGGCGTTGTCGACCGAGCAGCGCTCACAGAAGTAAGTTGTCGCGAAGGATTTTTTTCTTCAGGCTGGTCCTCAGGAGTGCACATACCTTACAAGACCTCTGGCATCTCTTTTGAACTCCACTTACAGTCACCCAGACCTCCGACTGCTCCAGCTCGTGCGTCAACCGAGCGGGTGCACGACTACGCTTCTGATTGCTTGGCGGTGGCGTAACCACTACACCAGCAAAGTCTTCCACTTTGAGCTGCAAAAGTTGGTTTTGCAGGACGCAAAACCACTCGCCGCGAGGCATCGCTGTTGTACCGGAAAGCCGAGCCGTCTCCTTATGGGATATGTATGCGTTCACCAGCGCTAAGTCGACGAACCCCAAGAACAAGCTTTTATAGTACTTGGAAAACCTGGTAGAGGTCTGGAGTGAGAACGTCTGGAGGCGGAAATGTTCATGCACGTCAACTCCGCCCATCCAGCGTTGATAGTCGTTGACTGCAGCTGGGCATTGAACGGTGACCGAGCCGACCTGCTTGATGTTCCGGCTGATAGTAGAAGCAGCCATGGCCGAGCCGGTGCACAGATAATGCACCGGCTTTCAGTCCCACCAGTGAAGAGTAATCATATGCGGCACATCAACAGAACGGGCAAACGTGAAAGTGCCGCGGGGGATTGCTGCGGGTCGTGACTTCCGCGTCGCTTTCACTTCTTTCGGGTATCCAAGCCGGTCCGTCACAATGGTGCCAATCACATAAACTCCCATTCCTAGCAGCTCCACAGCAAGTATAATTGACGTATAGAATCTGTTAATTACAACAAGATGACATTGGTAACTTGTGCTCTCATACAGAACTGCCTTCAGGTTACGCACGACAGCAGCAGCACATGTCTTGTTGTCGAATGAGCTACCACCATTTTCTTCAACATTACGTTTGCCAGTGTACATCTCGAATCTAGATAGTTACGACATAAGGAGCTAGATATTAGTTTGTAAGTAGAAACTTACGACATACACGTTACCTGTGACAACAAGCTGTCCTGGAGTCACACAACATGAACATTTTCGATCCATATCTATGAGGCTTTTCTGGCATAAACATACGAGTGGTGTTCCGCTTTGACGAAGTGGGCAGGACGCATTCATTAAAAGTAAAAACTCCCGGTAGCGACCAGTCAGCCAAAACCCGCTGCTGTAACTTGTCGACAATGGGACGCAATTTCCAGAGCTTGTCGCGCGTCCGCTCCGCTTCGTTGTCAACGAAATGGAGATCTCGCAGAATATCCGTACACCGGTTACGACCCATGAATTGACCAAACGTTCCGGCGGAAACAGCGCCATCGACTGACATAGACCACTGAGCTGAGCCACGGCACTTCTGTGGGCACAGCATACGGGCAACGAGAAGCACAATCACATGCAGGATCTCGTGTGTCTGGTAGGCAGGAGACGCTCTCAAACGGCGGCGGATCTAGACAATGGTCTCGCGAATTTCGTGCGGGCGGTCGGCTTGCCTAGATAGTATGCACCGTGCTCGATGGTCCACTTCTTGTAGACTGTATCTATTGGTTTCCGATCCGATCATTACCCATAGTGACTTGGTCAAAAAGTTGAAAAAGGTAAGTAGCGGCGAGTGGCAAATGCGTCGCAGCTCTTTCGTCGGCTGGGCATCATCCATGTTGAGCCCAGGATACGCGGGAACGTTTTCCTCGAACGACGACGTTGCTGGTGTCCTCTGCATCCCACGTAGCGCCCCCGCTCGCTGCTGAATCGCGCTTGCTTGGCGTCTCTGCGCCAATTTGAAGTGACGTAACGAAAGCTTCGTCCATCTCCACTGCATCGCTATCCGATACCAAATCCATGTCGTCTTCTGCAGCCGCGGGGCGGCCAACATCGTCACTTCCATCGTCAAAGTCTTCTGCGGCACTATCCCCGGAGCTGAAGCTCTCATAAGCGTCCAATTCCTCGTCGTCTGGAACAAAATTCACGTCGCTCTTGACGCCGTTTCTCGGCCGGAAAATCCGGTCCGTTGGTGCTGCTGGCGTCGCCTCTGGGGTAGCATCGCTTTCGGCTTCAGACGCTTCTGACAGTAGTTGCAGGTTGGTGGCTCCTTCCCGATCTGGCTCCGCCGACGGTACGTTGCTTAGCGATAGGTTCACGCCCGAGCCACCGCCGCCTACGAATGTTCCACATCCGAGTCGCTGGATGCTCCAAACAACTCATCCAAGGTGTTTTGGGATAGCTGAGTCGTAGTGTCGATTTGAGACGGACGAACGTCGTCAACCACAGCATCCGCAGCACCTTCTTAGACTCCTTCGGTCGCTGTGTCCTCGGCTGTTTCAATCCCGCTATCTCCGTGTGCGCTCTCGCTGCCTTCAATGTCCTGGATCAATCCAGACTCAATAGCAAACAGTACTACTGCATCCTCACCGACAAATGTTTCCGCGCCGTCTGGAATAACGTAGCTCCACTCACGCTGAATACCACGAGGACGCTTGGCTGTTCATCCTGCACCTCGCAATTGCCGCCAGAGATGTCTGAAATCTATGTCACGGGCCGCTGCAACAAAAGCAGCGGGTTTGACTCGGGATCTGGAGCGGATGCGGGCCATCCGGCAAATTCTGTAATGACTGGCATCGTTGGTCATTCCCTCTGTATCCGCGTATCGCATTCCCGTTAGCTCCGCCTCTCCTTTCCGCACCCTACCCCTGACCTGTTTCTAACTTTTCTCGTTTGATCTTTCGGATCTTATTAATTTATATTGACTTGGATAAAGTATTGCCTGAGCCATTTCCTATTGTCGTGCGCTCTACATCGTATAATACGACATAGGAATTCATCTATGGCGTATCTTACGACGTCGGTAAGGAAGGGGTTAATTGTAAATATGGGGGGGGCAATATTGGTTGTCAAGACCTCCACAATAGCACCAAAACCTCAGTACTATTCGAGGAGAAAGGTTGGTCTCTAAGCTTCGCGTAGTTACGAATTCTAAAATTGCTCTAAGAGGAACTCTTGTCCTAAGTATTCTCTATTTAACCCCTTCAACCCGACGCGCTGTATAAGATGTGTTAGTAAATCCTAAGGAAAGGATAATCCTCAAATCAAAGCTGTATATATACAGCCTAGGAACAACGCTATACTTGATTTTTGTAAACCCGACGATTTTTTCACGCCTGACGCTGTTACAGGCCATACAAAGCTGAAGTCAATGAGTTGTGCATTTCTGTCTGTTATGCGAGCAAAAAGGTGAGGGAAGAGAGTACAGTCCATGTCCAATATTTTTGAAAATTAGTTGTTGTAGGTCTTACACACAAGCGCCACATCATCTAACATATATCGGAGTTTTTTTTAGTGGTGGCCGTCGAGCTTTCTTCATTTCAGAATTTGCAATTTTGGAGACCAATGTGTGCTGCGCGAGAAAAACGTCGGGCCAAGCGCATCGTCGACGGCAGTACGCCTGCCTGGCGCCACATCTGGAGCCAGCGGAAGGCGAGTGGGTGGACGCACAAGAAGCCCCCAGCTAGCTCGATCGAGACCCGGTGGAAGTTTATTCCGCCTGGCGGAATAGCAAACGGTATCGAAGGCAAAGACTACGTTTTGGGTGAAGATTCAGTATGCGCTCACTATGTCTCCGGTATGTACACAACGCTGCCTTCACCTTGCTAAAATTGCTGCCACGTGACTTAGTACTGGTCTATGTTAGTTCATTCAATGGCAGCAGCCGAAGCACTGAGCTCGACGTGCTCTGCAAACGGTAGACGTATGCTACATGGCAATGCAAGATGATTTGGTTTGTCTAACGTTCCGATTGCTATTGCGTATGTTTAGCTCCTACGCCGACGAGCACTGAGGTATCTAAATCAACATATCCCGTTGGTCCTAACGTCGAGGAATTACAGGCGACGTCGCAAGACACGACCGAATCGACCGCTGCCGGGCGTTCTGATCCCCCTCCGCGTATGAGCGCCTCTTCGAGTCCTGTGAATGGTATGTACTCTCAACATGTCTACTTGGATTGTCTTACTTACTGTGGGTATGTCTTGTGGTGCAGATGATAGAGGTGGCATTTTCAGCTCAGAAGGCGAGGATGACGAGTACGAGTTGAAGCCGCGGGACAGGGCGGTTCCGTCAAGCCCTGCAGCCCATACTTCTATTGGGATGTCTCTTTTTGGCTCGTCGGACGAAGATGGCAGTGACGATGAAGTTGCCATCGACGACGGGCGAGGTTATTATCGTCGACGACGATAGCGGCGATTCCGACTTCGAGGATGCGTCTTGTTGTATCCTACATATACAACCCACGCTTAACCTGTCTAACACGTGATATGCATTGTGTCGTATAGCCGATAGTCTCATGTGTAGCGACGTGGAAGACAATC
This sequence comes from Phytophthora betacei, assembly GCA_011320135.1. Taxonomy (NCBI): domain Eukaryota; phylum Oomycota; class Peronosporomycetes; order Peronosporales; family Peronosporaceae; genus Phytophthora; species Phytophthora betacei. Next base: position 73,626 of record JAANHX010000432.1, read on the forward strand.
TCAGCAAAATGGAGGATGGAGAAAATCCTAACGACTTTGGTGACCTTGACTCTGGAGACGAGATTAACGAAGCTGCTGTTATCGACGTAGATGATCTACAAGACGAGGGTTCCAAAGTCGGTGTCGAGCACGGAGAAGCTGACGATGGGGAAGCAGGTGGTGATGATATCAACTCAGTTGAATCTATCGCGAAGCGACACTTTACCAAGATGTTTCTCACGTCACCGGGAGGGCCGGACAAGGTGCTTGCTGGGAATGTCGTCGGCGGCGACCTGAAGAATCAGCGGGAGCACAGCGTAACAGGATGGGCGGAACCCGAAATGCCTGATGTGTACGAGTACTTGCAACGCACATACGAAGCCGTCGGAGAAGAAAACAGCTACCCGCACTTGAAGAAGGAGCCTTTCGGACCTACGCCAGATGCGATCAAGTGTGGTGATTCACCGCTAGCGCTGTTCTTCTACTTTATACCAGTATCACTTTGGCAACATATTGCTGTGTGCAGCAACAACTACAAACATGAGCAGACAGAGGCGCGTGCTGAAGCATACTTCGAGCGTCGAAAAAACATGCAGCGTCGCCGGCCGGATGACAAGCCTCCGCTACGGTCGCGAGGAGATGTACGTATGTCACTCATGGCAGTCCAGCCTGTTCTTCCCCATGAGCTCTGTGGGTCCACGGGGCTACTTCTCGTTCGGACCGTGCAGCCAAACTGAGAAAAGATTTCTAACCACTGGAAACGGGACGATGAAGGCGCTATCGGACGTGGCAAGCTCTCTAACTATATGACGAGAGACCGCTTCATGGAGAATTTCCGACTCCTGTACTTCTCAAGCAACCTTGATCCACGCGCCAAGACTGATAGAGCCTGGAAGATTCGAAAAGTAGTTCATGTGCTGCAGCGCACATTTCATCGTGATTTTATATCTCCTACTTAGCTTGTTTTCGATGAAGGAATGCTACCATCGCGGTCGTCGTTCAACAAGACTCGCGCGTACATGAAGGATAAACCGTGTAAATGGGGCACAAAGTTGTTTATGCTGTGCTGCGCGCACTCTGCGTACTGCATCAGGTACTTGCCGCATTGTTTGGAGGTGAAAATCTCCAAACTTTGCGGCAAGTACCTGATGGATAATATATCTTACATATATGATATCCTGTATATATTCGCTGTATAATACAGGTTTGAGGTCTATGTAGGCAAGAAGCAACACATTGATGACACGACTTCGGTGGTCAAGAAGTCGAGTCCTGCTGCGGTAGTTCGTAACCTGAAGGCAGTATTTCCTGACGGTCCAGACAAGTGCTTTCTGCTCGTGGTTACGAATCGCTTCTACACTAGTGTGGTGTTAGCTGTCCAGTTACTATTGATGGGCTTCTATATAGTTGGCATGATCATGACAAACTGAATTGGATTCGCTGCAAGTATCAGACACAAGAAGAAGGACCCGAAGAATTGACCCACGCATATCATACGGGGAACTTTCACTACTGTTGGATCCAAACAAGTGGAGCAAATGGCTGCTATCGAGTGGTGGGACAGCAAGCCAGTTTTTTTTTCTTCTTGTGTACCGGGAGTGACCTTACGCTTGAGAGGGTTGTGAGTAGGGAGAAGACTGGAGAGCACTATGAAGTGGCTCCTAAAGCAATGAAGGACTACCACAAGTTCATGGGCGGAGTTGATGTGCATGACCAACTCCGCCTGCAACGGTATTCCATGCAGCGTGCAGTGACTTTCCGCAAGTACTACAGCTCGCTGTTTTAGGGACTCGTGGATCTAGCTATTGTCAATGGCTACATTGTTCACCGGGCTTTTCACGCAGCAAACGGAACATGTCATTTGACCCATGTCCAATATATCCGCAAGTTGCACCTAGGCCTCATCAACATGAATGATGAAGACATGTATGAAGGCAACACGTTCGGCGCTGGTAAGTGTGCTAATCTTTTGTTGTATAAACAGTCTTGACTAACATGTATACACTGCTACTGCAGATCAATCGCCTCCTGCAGACTGCAGTACGCGTTCCGTTCAAGTGCCGACTTCTTCTGATGCTGGGGTGTTGGCAGAGTGCGTCGCTCATTCAGCTAAGCAAATTGACGAGTGGAGGAACCTCTCATGGCTGCTAAAAACTTGTACAACGCAACGACAAAGTGTGCTCCATGCTGTGGACGGACGGTAAACGCGGTGGGACTACTACATACTCCTGCGATGTATGCTTCAGCTCCCTCTCCGTGTACCTGTGCATGAAACCGAAGCATACCATGGACGGAGAGCTGCGAAGTTGCTGGGATATCTGACACAACTTGTTTAAGAACGGCATGGACATTCCTGACAACATGCAGGGTAAAATACGTCTGCGCAAGTCGCCCGCCAAGCGCCGCCGAACGTCATCCGAAGAAAAGATAAAGATTTAGAGTGAAAAGTTAGAGTGAGCGTCCTTTGGATAACTAGTCGAGATTCTAATGCGATGATTGCTTGTACTCAAGGAGCGTCTCAAAAAAAAAATCCATATGATCTTTAGTTTGTATGTTGGCGGTGAAGACACTTCACGTGATTGCGTCCGTACCTCAACTTAACATACTTGATTTCAGTATGGGTCTGATCTGCATTTTCTGGATCACCTTTATTGTTAATTTTTGACAAAACTCTCTAGATTCCATGGGGGGGGTCGATCTGGTTCTGTACACGCCTTTTGCTTAATCGGAGTTGCATAGCCTCCTCTGATAATCGGCTGGCGATAAAGATTTAGTCCAAAACATGTTGATATCTTGGGGCTGACTGAAAAATCATTCGTTTATTAAAGGGACAAAATGTGCGAGCTAGGAAAACGTTTGCTGAATTAGCTCGAGGCTACGAGACCCTTTTCAATAGAGGGACTGCTAGTCCCTTCAACCCGAAGGATTTTGAGGGTGACGCGAACCTGTATATACAGCATACATTAGTATAGAAAATTGTATACCTCAAGGATTCGGCTAGATGGTGAATGAATAGGTTAGCGGCGTAGATGCTGCGAATATCGCGCGTTGTACTGTATATACACCGCGAATGCGCTGTATAAGTTCTGGCATTGCACTAGCATCTTGCATTTCACCTAGTAACACGGTGATTTAAAAAATGGAAATTGTTATGCAACCACTAAATCTGCGGTAGGTATACAGGATTATACGAAACCTAGGCTTCACTTCTGCTCTCGTCCAGCTCGATTGCTGACAGCTGGTACAAGTATTTTAATACGTCGAAGTACAACGTGTAGCAAACGTTGTTAAGAAAGAAATTGAAAGTAGACATCCGAACGAGGCTTCTAGTCGATGTGAGTCGATGAATGGAAAATTGAAAGCGAGTTTGAATGAATTAGACGTCCTAGTACCTCCTTCTACTTCTTACATGCAACCATAGTACAACTACGGCCAGTTTCCATTTACAAAAAAGCATATTGCAGCGGACACCCCTAGAGTTGTACACAAATTTGGCCTGTGTGGAACCTTGTTCTACCGAGCAGCGGCAGTCCAATTATAACGACTGGCACTTATAATAGCTCATTACCAATATAGAAACTTCTCCTTTTTCAGTATTTCGATCAATACCGCTATGCTGCATCCCGTCCATGTATAAAATGGCCCACCTTCGTCCATTAAACGAATATCACTATCCGACAATCATCAAATAAGATTGTATACCAAACCCAAACCGTTAATCCCTGTGCTACCTCCTGAGCCAATAACGTTTCGTCGTAAGATACGACGAAAGAAGTATGCTAGGATTTGTATTGAAATGCCCATCCCGTGACAGAATACACTGAGCTAATAAAGGCAGCAGTGACAAGTTGTACAAGGTCAACTGATGGAAATTCCAGAGGCTTGATAGCCAAAAACGAAAGAACAGCATATTGGGAAAGGCAAGGTAATCCGCTCAAACACAAGATTTATTTCGGCAAGACACCTTCTTCATCGTCAGCAGCACCACCTTACTGGAGAAGCTCGCGGCGAATCTTCTTGCGTCGACCCACCTTTCCTCGATGTCGCAACACAACGCGCTTACCCAGGGACTCTGGGATGGCATCTCCGGCCTCAAAGACTTCGTGCCATATCTGGAAACAGGTTCTGCAATGCCATTCTACTTGCGGTTTGCTTATGAGCACATGAAACGTTTGGCTTCGCCTTTTGAACAGTCTTCACAATAGAACGTTGTCTGGTAAGACGTCTTACGCTCTCCTCGAGGAAGAGCACATACTTTACACGCATGCTGTCTACGCTTTTGAACACCGGACAACGTGACCCAATCGTCAAACTGCAGATGTGCATGCATTGTCTGGCGACGGTGCTTGGTACGGGAGCGCACATGCGGAACGGGTGGATCGCTAGCCGCGTCGACAAAATCATCAGGCTTGAGCTGCAGCAATTGCTTGTGAAGGATGTTCATCCAGTCGCTTCGTGCCATTGGAGCTACACCTTTGGGTCTACATGCCTCTTTGTGGGGAACAAAGGCGTTGACTACTGTAATATCGATGAACTTTCAAACAAAGGATTTATAGTACTTGCAAAATCGAAACGAAGTCTGGATGGAGTAGGATTGGAGGCCGAGTTGTTCATGGATGCCAGCTTCCACCCTACCACGATGATGATCCATCACAAACTTTGACCGTGATTGGCCCCACCTGCTTGACGATTTAGCCGACTTCGGCCATGGAGGCACCCATAGCTAGATAATGTACAGGCTTACGGTCCCACCACTAGCAAGCAACCAGGGGGGGGGGGGGGGGGGGGGGGGGGGGGGGGGGGGGGGGCTGTGCACCGTGTAAACGTAAAACTCCCCCGTTCGATACTCCTCGGGTGCTTTTTGCGTTTCTCAACCACTTGTTTGCCATAACCGAAGCGGTTCGTCACAGTGGTCTCAATCACATACAGATACATCGAGAGCAGTTGAAGTAATAGTATAATCGAAAAGTAGAAGCGATCGATTACAATGAACCGAAAGCCATGCGGATTTTTGCCAAGCAGAATCTTCATGTTTCGTACAACCGCAGCAGCACCTGTCTTGTTTTCAGCTATCTGTCCGAAGGTGGCGTCCGTTCCTCGTGCACCGCCATACACTTCAAAGCTAAGACATACGTTACGACGTTAGGATGCGGTCAGTTTGTATGGCGTGGGTTACGATATACAAGCGGAAGCAGCACTTACCGATGACAGCACGCTATTGTTTTGTTCACACACCATAAACATCTTGGTCCTGTAGTGGTGCAGCTTGACAAGCATGAACAGGCGCGTAGTGTTTCGTCGCGATGTCACTGGGAGACCCCCCCCCCCCCCCCCAAATCAAATGAGAATACAACCAACAGCCTCCATCCCAACTGGACTCGTTCCTGAAACACAGAGACTACTGGCCGCAGCTTCCACATACGCTCTCCTACATGAGGTAGCTCGTAGTTCACAAAAACTAAATCGCGCAGAACAGATGTGCAGCGGTTTCGAGCCATACATTTTCCATAGCTACATGCGGGTGTTGCCCCATCATCTTGCATCGTCCAGTGGCTGGAAAATCTCGGTTTATGTGGGCACAGGACACACGCAACAATCAGACCCACTAGATGCAGAAGATCGAACATATCGTATAACGTCTCGGCACGTAATCGTCGGCGAAGATGCTGCAGTGCTTCTGGTGGAGACGGTCTGTTCGAGCGTACTTGGCTCGTTCTCAACCGGGCACGGAAATCAATAGTTTGCTTTCGGTACCGATTGGCCTCGTCCGTGATGTGAACCCATATCGACTTAGACATAAAAAAGAGCCGAACAAGCTGGGAGTCCGCTATGTCTCTAGCCTTCATGATCGGTCCTGCCACGTTGTGGGAAAGATGTGTGTAGCTGGTTGGATCTGCCTCAATGGCGGAAGAAGGCGAGCCCCATACTGTTGCCCGTAGTGCGTCGCTGTTGATGTGATTCAGGTCCAATGATCCACCCAGAGATTCAATAAACGCATCATCTACGAGAGCCACTTCGCCATCCACAAGATCTACATCATTAGGATCTTCGCAGTCCTGGACTATGTCGCTTTCAAAATCATCATCACTTTCACTTGTAACTCCCTTAATTTTAGATTGTAGATTCGACGCATTCTCCTTGTTCTACATCGCTCTGTCGCTAATGCTCGCGAAGTTTCTTCTGCCTAGATCGCTTGAGCGAGAAGGGTAGCGTGGGCTTGGGCAGTGACCTGATCGGCGGGAAAAATCAAGCACTCGAAAGCTGCATCGATTTTTTCAGCCTCCAACATGCTCACATCGTCCTCGGTGGACAGAAAAACGACCGTGTTTTTAGAAGATTGATCCTCTTTCCCACTCTTTCCTTTATCTGCAGGGCCCACCCCAGTATGCGTTTCAGATTCGGCTTTACCCAGAAGCTGCTGAAAGGCTCCAACAACGACTTCTTGGTCGGATTTATCTAGCGGCGCATGATGGAATAATTCATTAGCATTTCTCACGGCATCCTGCGATAGCTCGTCAACATCAGCGCGTTGAATCAAGTTTAAAAATCGCATCCAGCGTAGACGCAGATAGAACCACAATGATGTCGATCTGCGAAGCAGACCCTGCCCCATCATAATCAGACGCATGCTGCTCGACCGCATCTTGCTCTCACTGAACATCAGCACTGGCATTCTCGTTCAGGTCACCTTGGCGTGGCTACATAAACAACTCCATGCCGCTCCGTCGAAAAGCCGTCTTCTTCACTGCTTTCGTTCACATCGATCAACCCAGACACGATTGCAAACGTTACAACAGCATCCGCGCCTTCAATAGGAGGGGAGATACTGTTTACAGAAGCCTAGGATATATATTTACCGGTAAAGACATTCGTCCCTTCTTCGAGCTCGCTCATACCACTGCTAGGTTTGATGTATTCTCATTCCGCTGACAACCTCGACGGTGTTTTCAAAGTCCAGGCAACACTCTTGAGCTAACGGCAGAGGTGGGGGAAGCCCACGGAGCAATGCTTGGTGGCTTCCTTTGTTCTTGTGTCTGAGCGAATCCTCGCCATCCGTCCTGCTTGCTTGGTTTTGGTCAAATCGTCGAATGAGACTGAGATTGCGAGGACCGCTCGTCACTAATCAGTGCTGACGCTATCCCGGTTTCCCGCTGCTCCCTAACCCTGGCCCTTTCGTGCAAGTTCAGATGTGACCTCTCCAAGCCTATATTTTCTCGCGCCCAGAAAAGACTTGATCAACGTATGCGTGCGATCCTACTGAGTCATTTCCTATTGTAACCTTCCACGTACGCGGTAGCTTACGACGTTGGTAACAGAGGGATTGATACCGAACCAGGGGTTGGATCGTGAAATGATCATCTGTTTTTTTTTTTTCAATATGCATGGTATGTATAATAAGACAATGTAACATGAAGCTCGTCCGTCATGTGCTCCAAACCACCCGTTCGCTTAGGGCTACGAGGGTATGGAATTTCAACCGCGGGACCCTTGTGATACAGTAACAGCAAGATTTTATGTGTAATCTCTGTATTTGTCTGTCTCGTCACAAATAATGGACCATTACGAACTTGTGCTGAGCCCATAAACACTGCGCGACAAAATCTGTTGGACACTTACATTTTTTTAAGCTTGGCTTTTATGGTGTAAAGCCTTTTTCGGAGGTGCCGACTAATAGTTGACGTGTCTACATTTGAGGGAGGCGATATTGCGCAAGGTCTCCAGGCTGTATGTACAGGCTTCGGTTAAGTGCTGCTCCAGGTAGTCCTTAGCCTCGTCCGTCTTCTTGACATGCTTCTTGTCCACGGGTCAGGTTTTCGTTCGGCCTCGGCTAACCAGGACGCGAATGGTTGGTGACATCGGGTCCATCAACTTCATTAACGCGTTCATCGTAACCGAATCCGTGATGTGACGCATTATCTTGCATGTACACAAACTCTATACCGTATTTAGCGTCCGCGAACGGAAGCATGTACTCAGACACCGTGTAGATGTAGTTCGACGACTTCAGGCGCCCCTCCAGAACAGCCGATTCCGACTTACCCTTAGCGTCAAACGCGCCCCACACCATCAGTGACCCTCCTCCATTTTGGTGCGTCAAATAACGCCGAGCAGGACGTCTCAGGTCCCTCCAATAGTGTTTATAGCCATCAGGTCCATCTAGATTAACATTTTCCCATTAGAAAAAATAATTAAAGGCCAAACAATCTCCTTCTGGACTGCAGACGAAAGCCTTCCCGCGAACTCTAAGCACGCATCCATGTGCTCTTGTGTGGGTGGGAGCGCTCTGTCCATCTTTGAGTAGACTAGAAAACCAATTTTAGACAACAGCCTTTGCACGGTATGAACAGAGCATTCTAACCCATACGTAGCCTTCGGCTGCGCTGCCGAATAGTTTCCCGTGATAGCCCCCCGTAGGACCTGCCGAATTTGGCATTCGTTGAGGCTCTTCGACCTGCCAGGTTCTGCCGCGCACTTGTCTTCAGTGCGCAATACGTAGCTCACGCTATCCGGCGATCTCTTGAGGCGGCGACCGATCTCTCTCAACCCACGTTGGCTTCGTGGAGGCCCTTGATCTTCCCTCGCTCTTCGTCGGTGATGGGTGGTCCGCGTCCCATACTGAAAGGAACCCAGTAGCGAGATTGATTTGATGACCGCTTAGGACAATCATTCTTGCCTTTACTAAAAATAAGATAAAAGTGTGTCCGAAAATCGTGTCGCAGCCCAATTTTTAGCTCCTTGTATGACAGTCTACCGACATACTCGGAAATTGAGCACCGCGTCACGTGACAGCTGTTTCCCTATCGGAGTGGCTAAACATATCTAAATAGCACGCCTCAACTCGTTCTAGAAGCCAAGCTATAGATAACAAAAGTGTCCGAAATATTTAGTCGCGCAGTGTACGCTTAAAAATTAGGGAAACTAGTGTACGTCTTAAGCTTGGAATACCGTATTTTTCATATATATTTGCGTTACTCCACACTTGACACTAAAACCAGCTGTTCCGAACAGCAGCGATCACCGTTGTTTCAGCGGTGGAACAGACACCACATGTACTGTGTAATATTCATTAGTATCGATTCGGATTAGCAAAATCAAACACCTATTGGTAGAGGTAATCCACTACTTTATGGTCTTCAAAATAAATATGTAGCTGTAGTATCTACAGTAAAAAAAAATACCGCTGTAGCCATAGACGGTGAAGTTCAAGGAGGTTAAACTCATTTGATGTAAGAGAGAATTATAAAGTGTATTTTCAGATGACCAAGCCATCTTGTGACGGTTGGACACGGTGGAAATGAGATGGACATGTAGACTGCAATAGAAACCTGCCTAAGAAAACAGTGGCTTGAAGCATCGTAGCTGCAGCAGATAAATCGAACGAGGCTGGCATGTTTGAAATATGAATGCAACACTGACCGCTCACAGAATGGGTCTAGGTCCTTTGCGACATACAACGCGGCATAATCTGCAGTAGGGATGGGGACGTAAGAAATCGTTTACTTGTAATCCAAAAAATACTAGACGTAAGGTTAACGGTTTCAAGACGTAACAGAGGATATGAAATCTGTTGGTTGAGACTTTGGACCAGAGCCTCTGTCTTCCCCTATCGCTGGAGCAAAACCTACAGCAAATTGACCGGGGCTACAGCTTGCTCAACCAGCCTCCATGGAAGAAGACACACCTCCACCATCGTCACCTCCTCCACTTCCGCTGCTCAAGATGACACGTGTTCACAAGCAGGAATACTGGTCATTCGTTCGTCTTGTAGCGCCCAGTACAGAGATGCCACCCGGCCAAACGGCGTGGAGAACGACGGATGCAGACTAAGCCTACTGTCTCAAGTGCAAAACTACGTTTAAGTACACGTCCGGAAGTAGTGCAAGTATTCGCAAGCACATGACCCATGAACATCCCCTCGAACACGGAAGTGTTGGCCGGGACGCGGCCGTTAAGCGTGTGACGAACGCACTCGCTTCAAAGCGTGAATCAAGTGCAGTGATCTTCTCTCCAACAAACAGAAGAAAGAAGATCAACCCAGCGAAAGAAGAGATGGCTACTCGAGCGCTGATTGCATGCTTTTGCAAAGTGTTTGCGTCCTTTAAGCATTGTCGAAGAAGAAGAAATGAGGTTTTTTGTCACATTGGTTCAGACTATGGGTGGAATCTACGAATTACCTTCGCGCAGAACAATTACGGAGCTAATGCAAGCCCATACCCAGCAACTGCGATCTCTGCTAAAGGAAAAAAATGCTGAGGAAGTTGACTTTTACTCTCTCACGACGGATATGTAGACCTCATGTACAACGGACAGCTATATCGCGTTAACTATTCATTATATGACGGTTTTCTTTGAATTGAGGAGCTACACATTTGAGGTTGACGGTTTTCATGGCAAGCATACTGGAGTTCGAATTGGAAATAAAATTCGTGACCGCATGTACACCTGGGGGTTAGATATTTCACGTGTCTCTAAAGTTGTTCGAGACAATGAGGCAAACATCGTAAAAGCTTGTGACGAACTGGGCGTAGATCGTTTCGGCTGCATGGCACATTCACTATATTTAGTTGTGTCAGGAGCTCTATCTTAAACGAAGACTGAAGTGATGGAAGCGTCAAATCGCGAAGTGGATGAGCAAGAAGGTGGAGCTGTAGATGAAATAGCCGAGGTTGATGATGCCGAAGAGCACTGGGTAGAGGAATTTGCTATGGAATTGGAGGCTATTGCGTTTTTAGAGAATGAACTACTTGGTTTAGAAACGTACGTCAGGGAGAATCCTGTACGACAAGAGGTGTTGGAAGCTACAATGCTGTACGTAGCTGACGATTCTTTAGATGAAGGGCTTCTGAACGGATGCATGAGTGCCAAGGCAGCGAAGCAACTTTTGGATGTGATGAAGCAGGCCCTGGGTGAGCCTCGAAATGATGTGTCTAGCTTTCGCAAGATGGTTACCTATTTCAACAAAAGTTCAAAAGGAAAAGGCAGGTTAAAATTTCTGCAAAACCTGGCAATTCCGCTCATGGTTATTAAGGATGTGGTAACGAGATGGAATTCTATGCATCATATGATCCGAAGGCTGCTGCAGCTTCGACCAGCTATTCAGGACTTTTTTGCGTTCATGCAAACTTCGAAAGGTAAACAAGATTTTAGCGACGCGAAATTGGTGAGACCTACCAGCGAAATGTGGTTCCATTTGCAGTGTCTGGACAAATTTCTCGTGAAATTTGAGTTAGTGACGAAGATGCTATCGGGGGATACGTATCCCACGATAACACTGGCTTTCCCGTGTAAATGTACTCTGGAAAAGAGACTGATGAACAAGAGCATTTTTGTTAAGGTATCTTCTGCTCATGCGGGGGAGCTTTACCATGACAAAGTGCTGAAGAGAATGCATCTCGTTCGTCGATTGTTCTTATTTCTACTTCGAAAGCGTTTTCAAACGCTTCCCACGGATGTCAAGTACTGCTGTCTACTGGATCCGCAATTTGCAAATGGCGAGATATTTTCTACTGTAGAAAAAGAAGAAGGACATGTCTTTTATGGTAAATGAAGCAATGCGTTTTGCTGGTGTTAGCGTCTCTGATGCCAATATCGCTTCAAGTACCGACGAGAACAGTGACGAAGAAGAGGGATTTTTCAAACAAATGATCGGAGGAAAGCGAGCGATAGAGCCAGAAAGCCAAACGCAATTGTCGTTGCATGACCAGGTGAAAGATGAGGTGGATTGGTACTTCGACAAAGCTCGGCACATGGCACGTGAATCGTCCAATAGCAAGAAAAAGTGTAAGATGGACGACGGCCTGAAATGGTGGCGCGAGAATGCCGAAGCATTTCCATATTTGGCCCCAGTTGCGAGAAAAATCTTTGGGATAGTAGCAACCTCGGTGTCCTCTGAGCGATGCTTCTCATGGACTGGAAATGCTATCACTGCGCAGCGCAACCGTCTATCCTGTCCTATTGTCAGGGATATTATTTTTCTGCACAGCAACACAGAGAACGAGAATTCAAACGAGGCTGAAAGCAAATAAACAAAACATATTTGCCCTACCAATATTACAGTATCATCTCTTTCTTCGTGCTTCATCAAAGGCCCCTACGGTAATTATATATCACACAGTCCTCCATCACTGTAGCACATTATGAAGGTGGAGGTGGAACTCGTCGCCGATGCCGTGCTCGTCAAAATAAACCTACCTGTGAAATAGCATTGCTTAACGAAAGACCTATCATAATGATTGACGTAAGCTTTACCTATGAAAAAAACGCGAACGGGAACTTTTCGACGGGAACCACCAAATCTTTACGTTAAATCCGATTACGTACATCCCTAATCGGCAGCACTGCTTTCTATTTCTATGTTGCAGTAACACGACTTGGCGACAGTCTAACTTCATGAAACAAATCACGTTGCGATTTTTTTTCAGTACAGCCGCCCCCCCCCCCCCCCCCCCTTCCCCCATCTGCCATCAACCGCTCGACTCCTGGGTAGCCGAGGCCGAGCGAGAACCTGACCCGTCGACAAGAAGCATGTCAAGATGACGGACGAGGCTAAGGACTGCTGGAGCAGTACTTAACCGAAACCTGTACATACAGCCTGGAGACCTTACGCAATATCGCCTCCCTCAAATGTAGACACGTCAGCTATAAGTCGGCACCTCCGAAAAAGGCAAACCTACGACGTGTAACGGCGACGTCAACAAGGAAAACTCACAAGGACGAAAACAAACTGCCCCTTGAGCGTCTCGTTTTCTCCGAGAAGTTCGAGGGGCAGGTAATGTTTTCGTTTATTATGACGAGACTAGCGCCAATGGGCACTTAAAGAGGATGCGCGGCCGCGCTAAACGATTACATAGAGCTGTCGCAAAACTACCGCCTTCAAAAGACGCACACTTGCCGATACACCGTGCAGCTTTGTCCGCCATTGGTCTCCACACCTATCGACTCCGATGCTGCAGTATTCGTATGGGCGCGAATGCTGCAGTCTCTGATAGAAAATACGATGGTGTGCAGTCATCGAAGCAGTACATCGAGGACTAGTAGGACAAGATGGTGGTTATCGTCATGGACAACGCCCCTTCACATTGACAGACTGTGAAGCTATTCACCTAGAACGCCGACATGGAGTCGCTACAGTTGGGACCGTTCTTCCGAATGTGCAACCCCATCAAGGCGTGTATTAGCGCTATAAAGGCTGATACCAAGAGTGAACTGGCCATTTATCATGAGGAGATCTGTGACCGCACTCAGACCTCAGTCGAAAAGTACAGATGCGCCTTTGGAAAACGCAGCAAAGAGAAGATGAGCTGGTTTCACGAATGGAGCTGGATTACAGCTACTCAGCTAATGCAGCTCCAGACACAGCTGACATGAAGTATGGCGTGTGAGGTAGGAGTTTGGATGCCGTAAAACGACATTGAATGCAGATTTCCTACTTTTTAATCAGAGATTTCTTTTATAATTTTACGTCTTGCGGCAGTTTAGCGATTTGGACTGCACGAAGGTAAAGCGCTTTTCTTTTTCAGTGGGGTTACAATCAGGTTACTATGCGGGTTTTCCTAGACGAGGGCCTAATTGGCGGCTCATGTTTTCCAAATTGTGTTTCGAAGACCCGAGTGTTAATACTTTACCAGGGAGTACCAAATTTTATCCCACGTCTAAGTGGTACAGTAGTAACATTAGAAGTTAATTTATACGCGCTGGGCTGTTCAGCTCGAAGTGTTTAGGATGCTGAGATGCGGTTCATGGTGGGCGCCGAAGGATCAGAAATAGTGTATTGCTGTAACGATTAGTGTCTCCCTCCAGCAAAAACGATTATTAATACTTAAGTAATACCCCCATTGCTGATTGGCCTAGCGGTGATTGCTCCCTCAGGCTTTTAGGTACAATATGAGCGGCTGTCTCCGCGCATTTCCGACCGAAACTATCGCCCGGCAATTACCTACCGGTATTGGAGCTGCCCCCAAATAAGATACTCTAACAATCTTACTATAGTATTGTGCGTTCTATTCGAAATTTCCGCGGGCGTCTGAGAGACACGACCAGCCCAATCGCGCACCCAATCGTGTAGCCTATCATACAGAATGCGTTTTGGCGCTAATAATCCTCTGACTCGCCATTTTCATTCATGACAAGTGCGCGGAGTCTTCAGTGCGAGATGCGCTGTCACTTTAACTTCAACGTGTATCTGGTATCTTATTGGATAATAAAAACTGTTTTCATAATTTTGACCTCTAACAACGCAGCGTCGATTCGCCGTTCGCTTCGCGCCTTTCTCCGAATCGTCCCGCTTCGGCAAATTGGGGCGGAATTGACAATATATTCAAATACTTTTTTGTCTTCTAATGAACTATATGCTGCTATGTTTGCCCTTACAAAAAACGGAGTCTAAATCATTCGGGAGACCTCCTAAAGAACATAACTTAACACTTTTCCCCAGGTCCTACCTAACACGCTACTTGTACGATAATCACGTTAAGCGCTGGTGCTGAAGATGCTCTTAAGGAGCGACCGGTGCAAATTTGAAGTATTCAACTACTGAATCAGTGAAATTATAGTCGACAAGAAATACTCCGTAATGGAGATCCAAACGCCAGAAGATGCCAACGTATACTACGGTAGTTTCGGCAGCTCTCTGCTCTCTATTGCCTATGGTAGCTCCATTTGATCCCAATACCAAACTATTATATTCCTCGCACCACCCCCAGCCAATACTGAAGTGCATTGTGGGTAAAGCCAACTGTAATAAAGTCACAAGTTACGTGACATATGTGGATACGCAATACCGATAGACTACTAAACAATGCTTAGTAAGCACGTTTAAACACTTTGTCGCGGCGATTACGCCGGTGACCTCTGTTTGTTTTGTTTGCGTGTTTGTCTCCTGGACACCACAGGTCTTCGCTGTCCTATGTACAGGTTTGCTACTCATTTTCAAATTGTCTCCCTTTTTGTAACATCTTCCATCCATCGTGACCAACACTATCATGCGTGTGGCTGTTGTCGGTACCGGATCCTTTGCCAAACACTACATCAACGAACTACCCGCCGCCGGTCATGAAGTTGTCGTCCTCACTGCTCTCATAAGGAATTCTTGGATGACAAAAAGTGGGGGCCCGTTGAACAGCGCATCACAGACTACTCGTCCGTTCCGCAACTCGTGGAGCTTCTGAGAGACTGTGATGCACTCGTCAGCACGATATCCGACTTGAGCCAAACGTACGTAGACGTCCACCTGGCGTTGATCGCGGCCTGCAAACAGACACCCAAGTGCAAGCGCTTCATCCCATCCGGCTATGGTGGGAATGCGGAGGACTTCCGTGAGGGCCCAAGCTCATTGTTTCACCACAACGCCGTCGTACGAGACGCACTATTGGCACAGAGTGAGCTTGAGTGGACAGCTGTGTGCATTGGCTGGATCATGGATCACGTCGTGGCGAGCGGCAACCGGATTCATTCCGACGCAGGTCCAGTATTCCCGCTGGACCTTCACACGCGAGCCATCACAATTCCGGGTTCGGGCAACGACGCGTTCACGATGACAAGTGTGCGTGATCTGGCGAAGGCTGTGGCCCAGCTTCTGGAGAGTCCGAAGAAATGGCGCCCTTATACGTTCGTGCAAGGCGAAAAGACGACGTGGCTGAAGCTTGCGGAAGTGATGAAGACGACGGGCGACATGCCTGATCTGAAGATCTCGTTCGAGTCGCTTGACCACATCCGCGACCAAAAGAAAGACTCGTTCTTTGCGGTACTGACGACAGAGCTCAAGTTGTTCGTGCCGTCGGGAGCGTTCAAGTTTGATCAGGCGAAGGTGCAGCGTGACCGCGCCGAGTTCTTCCCAAACGTGCACTTCCGAACGTTGACGGAGTTGGTGGAGACTGCGAAGAAGGACGCAAACGCGATTGTGTAAGTTGTGGGTATGATTAGTCGGATTGTTTTTCCAGCATTAGCGCTCCAGCCATTTAGCTTTAAGCCGACGACCGTTGCTGAGAGCTTCGGGAAGGTCAGTGTAGCGCTTCGATAGATCCGAAATCAACTTGCATTCATGATGGCAAAGGTGTTAGTGTTACTTGGTTCGGTCATTTTGTTATGTTCTAAATACTGGTTCTATTTCGTCCGGTTGGTTACGCTGCAACACTAGCTGAGCATTCGTAAACTCGCATATTGAGCTAATAACGGGGCAGGCAAGACACGGCATCAATCCGAAGAATAGTTGATACTACTAGTAGTATTACGTGTAGCTTATTGCATGATCATTCTAGGTATGGTTAATGGGGTCTTGGTTTCGATGGCAGGACTATACTTAAATTTAATAATTTACCTGTGTGCAAGCGATCTTCAGGGTTACACGTACCGTGTTGCTACACAACAATTTGGCCTTGCGTTCCGGCTTCATGACGATACAGTACAAAAAAATAATGATTTCGTGACATCAACACCTCTGTAAATCGCTGAAAAGTGATAAGCTGGAGATTTGGTTATCGGATTAAACAGAGCGAGTCTAGTAATCGTTGGTGCTTGTGGGTTTATGCGCTTGCTGGAGGGAGCATCATTGCTAGTCCAATCACAGCTCGTCATATTTTGCAAACCGAAAAGTTCCAGCTAGTCCAGATTTTATCTGCTATCTAACAAGTGTCGAATCCATGGACCGCGTTTCCAGCATTTTCGAGCGTTCTTAAGTCGACAAACTTGTCGCGTGCTCTCACTTTCAATGTGATCGGCCACCCTCGTCTGTCTGCAGAGGAGGAAGATTGGCCGAGCTTATCCAACCGCGGCCAATGAGGCTGTTTTCGATCCCAAAAGGCCAGACTTGTCCACTCAGCGCTCCTTACATGAAATGTGTCGCGCCCAAAAAAACTCAGCTGGCGTCGGTCACCGACTCGGTGGGGTCCCCGCGAATTAAGGACATGACTGTCCCAGAACCGGGCGAGATTGGAATGTGTGTTCATTCAGTGACCGCGAGTACATCTCGGAGCTTCTTTGCTTCTTCAAACCCGAGCCATCCCCCCCCCCCCCCCCCCCCCCCAAGCGAAAGTCTAAAGCAGTACCTTATCTTATAACTATACGAAAGGCTGTTCCAGGAGCCCAAACACCTGTCGATATCCAGAGACGTGAGGATTGTCGGGCGAATTAAGCTCGCTACAGAAACAAGCAAGTTATGTACACGAATTTTCGGTATCCACACGTCCAGTATATAAGTAAGTCGAATACCAAGCATTCAGCTAAACAAAGTGGGAGCTGACTCACGGAGTTGGACAGCACTAAATACATGTTGCAAGAACACCACGACACAGCACACTCTGAACAGAAAGGTTTCGTAGCCACCCGACAGCTCACGAGGAAGATACGTTTCCTCACCAGCGCAGAACAGTAAGCACGAGCTCGCTTGCATCCCTTTTATTTCATTCTACAATATACCATCTCCTACTCAAGTAATCTCCCCTTCTGCTATCCAACGAGTCGTTGGCAACGACACCCTGCAGCAAGACCGTGCAGCAAGGCAATATCCGGAAGAAATGAGGACGACGTTGCTTGTAGAGCACTTCACGAGCCGCAATGAACGTCGGAGTCTGAGCTTGCAACCCCAAAACCACATACATGTCCACACGGAAGATAAGACCCACGACCAGCACTCCATCGAGCTGATAATATAAATTCCGACCAAAATTTGCCGCTATCAGTTTAAAAAAAAACAGATCGTTTGTCGATCGAACTTAAGTGGGTTATTACTCAAGGCTACCGTTTTTCCTGGGTGCATGATGAGATGAACGGAGTGGCGTGATCGAACTCATAAGAATGAATAGAGCACAGTAATCTTTCTGCAGTGCTCGCATTCGCATTGCAAACAGTGAACCGCCTCTCCCGGTCCAAATCGGCGAGATTGAATATTAGTGGTAACCGAGCCACGAAAATGTGGTGCAAATGGTCTCACTTCCAGATCAGCTATGACGACTCCAGAGACATCATTCCTGGTCGAAATTGATCAATTTTTAGCTTCCTGCGACGTACTTACACCGATATCAGCGTCGGACGGTGGTGACAACGACAACAATACGAATACATCGTCGAAGCGCGCCAATTCACAAACCTCTGGGCGGTTGGTACGTATTGCGCCTCGATTGGGTAGGCCCCGCGGCAAAACGTTGACGATACAGGATGGTGATGATGCTGTTATTGATATGACGCGAGAGTTGGAGAAGGCAAAGGACCGTAACAAAAGAAGGAACTATCGAGAGCAACGTCGCAACGAGCGAGCGAGTCTTCAGCGTGAGATTGAACAACTTACAGTAAAACTAAAACGGAGCCAGCGACACGGTAGCCTTTTTACTTCAGTATGGAAGACACTTTCAGAGCACCAACTCGCTGCAAGGATGGCTGCTGAGGATGAGCAAAGACGATTGCGTAAAGCTATTGATATCCAGTCGGCCCTTCTACAGGAATTTCATGAGCTGATGAACCAGCGAGTCACCAACTCTTACAATATACCGTCCGCAGGGTCATACAACAACAAGAGAGTCTGCAGAGAGCTTGACGATGATGCCATCTTCTCCGCCTGTCTTGACGAGCTGAATGTTGTCTACGCTGAGACTGACGCGATCTTACGCTCGAGAGGGTTGGACGCTGCAGCGGCAAACTGGGACGATCCAAAAGATACTTGGACGAGAGATCTCGACAGAGGATGCTTTGAATACGAAGGCAAAATAACACAGCCATTCGCCTATCGAGACTATTGTCAGATACGGTGGCATGTGCCACCTTTGCCTCATCGCCAGGAATGTCGACAGCACTATCAGCTTTTAAATGATTCAAGGAACACAATGGCCTTGAAGTTTCGCATTACAACTCGACTAAGTTCAGGCGAGTACGCTTCCGTTATGCAGCGCATGGTTATTCTTCGACACGAAAAAGAGGAACGTCTGGCTCTCGTCTGGCTGTTGTTTACCGAGGGGGAAGGATCATTGAGTGGCATGCACGCACAAGAAACTGGGTGGACTGTTGCTACGCCCACAACAAGTGAAGACAAGACTGGTACCGTGATGACAACTTGCGTTAAGAATGTACTGATGTACCTCGGCAATATTGCAGCGCGGAAGCTAGAAGTAAAAGAGTTCGAGGACAAGCTGTTTAATTGGGGGTCTGAAAATCACATTGAGGTTATCAATGGGCTGAAGAGTCTAACGCTCACGAAGATTGATAAACTAGTTAAGTAGTTCTCTTTCGAAAATCATTAATAAAGTCTCGTACAAAAGCAATAGACCTCCTAACGAGAAATTAACAAGATTCATAAGTGACGGCTTCTCTCTAATGAGGCATCGTCGACAAAAATAAGAGTGCTCCAACAAACAGTTTTACTTATTTTGTATTATTGCTGCACTCTACTCATATTTACATGCGCGGTTCTTTGATCGTACGCTGTAGTGGTGGATAGTTCAATGGCAAGCCTTCACCCACTCACACAGGGCAAAGCACAGGAAGGCGATGCCGAGCTGGCTAGTTAGGGGTTAGGACAACACAGCCAAGGCATAGGGCGTGCTTGGCAGTGAATGGACATTAGGGATTCTACTCTAGACGACTCACAATAGACTTTTGGGTTTACCAGGAAGCGCCAGCTTCCCTAGCAGTAGTCTTATCGCTAAGACCTACTACAAAGAATTCTTTAGTTGCAAGGTTTTGCGACTAGAACTGAACAAGAAAAAGATGGGTTTCAACGAGGAGAATCAAACTACTGGAGGGCACAGCAGTGGTGAGACGCAGATTTCTTCAGAGAGGACGAAGACAATCGACCTGCTGAATGTTCCTCGGGCCCCACAGCCCATTTTTGCTGTTATTGCCGCACCTCTGGTGACTTCCACATCTCGTGAAACCTTGTTGGAGTGGTTGAAACTCCGCAAGGACTACGAGGAAGCGACTAAAGAGCGATGCAAAGATGGAAAGGAGGACTTCGACGCTGTGTTGAAGAGTGTGCGGAGCTCGTTTGACTCGGATTTGCTGACCACACTTTGTGAAGCAAGTTGGGGCATCGAGAAGAGCGACTTGACTGATAACTTCCTTTTAGAGAAGATCCACGAGATTACGGACAACTACCAGAACCAAGCATTACCGCCTGTGAATGAATTGTTTCTCGATGAGTTGATCATGAACATGAGCAACCCAGACATTCAGTCACGGGTAACGGATTATTTTCTCTCGTGCAACCGACTAATTAGAAAATATGGTTTTACCAGTTTCTTCGAAGGGGCGAAAGGAGCTAAAAAGAAGTGCAAATTGCTGGTTAACTCGCTTCCAGGGTCTCTTAAGGAGAAGGTCAAGAACGAGATTGACTATCGAACGCCCGAAGCGCAGAGCAATGTGTTGAAGCTTTCTAACCTCATCAACCAGCAAGCGCTCGAACAGGCGATCGAGGATCGGGCTCTCAAAAGAGGCAGAGACTCGACTCTCAAGTCGACAGCGCGTGAGCAGCAGCGAGGGTCCCAAAATAACAAAAAGCGCCAGAATGAGTGGAAACCACAGCAACATAAGGAGAAGAGGGTGAAGAAAGCCGATACTCGTAAAGTCGAGAAACAGTTCGAGACAAAGGAGCAGTCTAGGACCAAAGGAATACCGAAGGACGGATGCTTCAACTGTGGTGGTCCCCATTACCTTAGCGCTTGCCCAACGGCTACGAAGGAAGACCGCGACCAGCATACCTCCAAACAAGGCCAAAAGAGTGAGCGACCTCCTGCGGGGAGGCACCGCTAACCTCCGACGCCTAGCTGAATGCCTGCCAGTACAAGCGCGCTCACTTGTGCTGGAAGACACCTTCTCGGTGGCATTTTGCGCCGATAGTGGTGCTGACATGTCTGGAATGAGTATGAGTATTTTCGAAGAATTTATGAAGGTTTGTCCGGAAGCGGAACTAGTGCAGTTGAAAGAACCGCTTGACTGTATAGGAGCTGATGGAAAACCAATTGAAGTGACCAAGACTGTGAACCTACATTTGAGACTACGGACTGCTGCCGGCAGTGTTCGTATCGCGAAACCGGTTGAGTGCCTCATCATCCCTGGTGATGCAAGCGAATTTTTGTTGGGGAATGACGTGTTGACCATGTTGGGGATTGACGTGCATCGAGAGCTTGACTTACTCGTTGCCAATACTGTTCGGAGAGGGCAGGATGATGAATTTGATGAAGTCGATGAGCCAAAAATTGGTAGCGGCGGGGAAATAAGTGATGATGTAGTAACTGCCGTCGAGGGTCTAGTAACAGAAGCTGTGAAGAAAGGATTTCCATTAGAACACGCATCGGAACCCCGGCGAATAGCGAGCCGCTTTTATATCTGGAGATTGACACTTGGAAATGACCCACCGGCTCGTGTGGCGCCAATGAAGATTCGCCTTAGGGAAGGAACCAAACCGTATCGCTGTAAAGCGCGACGATACCCACCTGAGGTGAGGAAATTTCTTGACGATTTCAACGACAAGTTAGTGCGGTTAGGCTGGGTATATGAAAATACTGAGAGCCGATGGGCGTGTCCTGTCTTACCGGTTCGTAAGAGCGGTGGAGAGTATCGCCAAACAGCGGACTACAAACCTGTCAACGCCGACATCGAAGCGATCGTCGGTGTGATGCCGGATCTGAATGTGGACTTGGAGGATGTAAAAGGTGCTAAGTTTTTCGGTTTATTCGATTTCATTAAAGGCTATTGGCAACTGGCCTTAGCCGAGGAGTGTCAAGAGTGGCTCTCTTACATGACTCACCGGAAAGTTTACACGCCTCGCAGGGTGCCTCAAGGATGCACCGACGCAGCACTCTTTTTCCAGTCGACGATTCAGAAGTGTCTGGAAGAGTTATTGCACAAGCACTTATTAGTGTGGATAGATGATTTACTCCTGTTCGCAACTGATGCCTCCACCTACCTCGCCAAACTCGAGAGATTGTTCGAGTTGTTGAATTTCTTTGGTTTCAAGATTAGCCCGAAGAAGTCAAGCCTATTTGAACAAGAGGTGCGATGGTGTGGGAAATTAATCAATGGCGATGGAGTTCATCATGACCCGGATAGAATTCAAGCACTGCAAGCGCTGCCTTACCCAACGACAGCGGCAGAGCTGCAACAATTTTTATGCGCAACGAATTGGATGAGGGATTCGCTCGTCGACTACGCCCGGAAAGCCCGTCCACTTCAAGATGCGTTGGACACTGCGTTAGCGCGAGCCTCCAGGAGGACGAAACGTGTTGCAGCAGGGATTGCAGTGGAACTTACTAAACAACAACGACTAGCATACGACTCAATGAAGGAAATGTTGACTATGAGCGCTACGTTAGCGTTCCCAAAGGAAGGCGCAACGATGTGCCTGCTGACAGATGCCTCTGATGTGGGTTGGAGTGTTGTGGCCAGTCAAGTGGTGGAATGGCTACCTGGAAAAGAAGTGTACGAGCAGCCACATGAACTTTTAGTATGTCTGAGTGGAAGCTTTACTGGATCGCAATGCAACTGGTCCATAATTGAAAAAGAAGCTTACCCGATCGTGTGCGCTTGCGAGAAATTGAGCTATTTACTCTTGCGCGAAGGTGGTTTTAAGCTTTACTGTGACCACCGGAACTTGGTCTACGTATTTGCACCTGGAAAAGAAGTAAAAAAACACATTCGGGGCAAATTATTGCGATGGTCTACTAAGTTAATGGAGTACAGATACGAAGTGGAGCATATTGACGGGGAATCGAATGTTTGGGCGGACATGGTGTCGCGCTGGGGAGGCAACCACGGATCAGCAGTTCATCTGAACGCTATGACTCTCCGAAAACGAAGAAGTGTGGAGTCTCCGGCGAAGCCGCAGCCACACCGGAAGCGCCGTAAGAAGGCTGAACCTCGCTCAGGTGATAAGCTGGTGCATACACAGCCACATCAACATCACCTTCGTCCGCTCGACGATCCGGATTTCATTTGGCCGTCGGTCACCGTGATAATTGAGGTGCAGCGGCAGCATGCAGCGTCTCGATCAGCTGTAGCTGTAGGCAATGCCGAGCAGGGTTGGTTTATCAAAGACAAGATGTGGATCCCCCGCAAAGGTACCGATCTCGTACAGCGGCTCCTTGTGGTGGCACATTGTGGACCCCAGGGTCACCGGGGACGTGATGCAATGCTGGAATGTGTCAGTAGATACTTCAATGTACACCATTTACGAGCATGTGTGGAGCGGTTCCTCGATGCGTGCCTCATGTGCAAACACGTAAAAGGAGGAAAAACTATTCAACGACCATGGGGCCCTACTTTTCGAACGAATGAACGAAATGGAGCACTACACTTTGATTTCCTGACGCTGAGTGACAGCTTTGCTGGTGATCGCTATCTCTTGGTATTGAAAGACGAGGCCACCCACTTCACCGAACTAGTGCCATGCGCAACCCCCACGAGCACCGTCGTGGTTGGGGCGATTCTTGCATGGTATAGTAGATATGGATTGGCTCCGGTGTGGATCTCCGATCAAGGATCGCACTTCAAGGCCGAGGTTGTAGCGGAACTTTGCAGGCGTTTGAAAGCACGTCATGAATTCACGGTGGTATACTCTCCTTGGATTAACGGGAGCGTAGAGAGGGTAAACCGTGACATCATGCAAGTCCTTCGTGTGCTGTGCCTGGAGTACCTGGTTGACACGCACGACTGGACATTTTTCGTGCCGATACTGCAGTCCAGTTTGAACCACACACCGGTTCCATCCCTTGGAAATCGGGCGCCAGTGGAACTCTTCTGTGGATTGCCACTACCGTCTCCGCTCACGTTATGTATGGATACCAGACAGAAGAAAATTTTAGAGCTACCGGAGCAACCTGAAGCCATAACGAACTGGTTAGACACCCTCCGACGCAGCATACATGAACTCCACAAACCGATGGTCAGTGAGCGAGCAAAACAGACAGAGCGGAACAAACGCATGCAGAAGTATGCACGTCGACCAAACTTCGACGTGGGGGACTTTGTGTTGAGGTCCCGAGTCGACCAAAAACATCATGATAAGCTCCTGGTAACGTGGGTGGGACCGTACCAAGTCACACGGGCGGACCAACACTCTTTTCGTGTTCGCCACTTGCTGACAGGAGACGAGACTGACGTCCACCCTTCGCGACTAAAATGCTACGCTGATAAGTCACTGTTGGTCAGCGAAGAGCTGCGAGATCACGTGGCAGCTCAAGGTATTGTACTATCGGTGGAGAAATTGAAAGAGACGCGCTGGAATAAGGACAAAAAAGACTATGAAGTGCTGGTTAGCTGGAAAGGGCTCGAGCCGATCGAAGACTCGTGGGAATCAACCAAGCAACTGAGCAGGGATATACCAGTGCTGCTGACAGAGTATGCAGCTACTACGAACAACAGAAAGTTCGAACAGCACATTGCTGCTGAAACAAAGCTCAAGCCTAGATCAACAGACCGACCGTCACTGAAAGCACAACAGAACGTGCAGCACGAAGGACCGTGAGTGGACAAAGGCTTGGGAGGGCAGTGTAGTGGTGGATAGTTCAATGGCAAGCCTTCACCCACTCACACAGGGCAAAGCACAGGAAGGCGATGCCGAGCTGGCTAGTTAGGGGTTATGACAACACAGCCAAGGCATAGGGCGTGCTTGGCAGTGAATGGACATTAGGGATTCTACTCTAGACGACTCACAATAGACTTTTGGGTTTACCAGGAAGCGCCAGCTTCCCTAGCAGTAGTCTTATCGCTAAGACCTACTACATACGCGCACGCTGTAGACTTCGCATTAGGATATATTTTGTCCTCGAAAAAAGGACCAAAATTCCTTTAAGTACGACGGAGCTTGTTCTAGAATGACAAAAAATGACATTAGGAGGTACTGCGCTTCAGCTTAAGTGCGAATATCTGAAATAACAGATTTTCCATTAAAAAGGTTCACAAGATTTTATATCCAGAGTTCGAGGAGGGGAGTCATTCTGACCCAAAACTACTGTAGCTTCTTATACTCAGATCCAAAACTAGCGTTTTCGGCACAAAACTTATATACATTTACTTCAGCAGTTGATATTAATACGCCTGTTACATGTATATAAGATCTACATTGGATTGTCATACCCAAAATAGTGGGTTTCTTTTCTAAGCGTGCATAACCTGTCCGTTCAGCTTGTATCAGAAACATTATCTTTACTTTAAATCAAAAAGAAAGGTAATGCATAACTGAGTATCCTTTGTACTAGTGATGTCATCCAGGTGAATGTTGCTTGTGGCGGCCAAGGGTAGCATCACTGTAAAATACGACTAACCGTTGTAATTTAATCCGCATAATGTTGTTTGATCATACTTCAGCATTCACGCAGGCCGCGGAGCAGGTGCAGCAGATGCGTACGACATACCGTACATGTATCGCCAATACCTCTTTTGTGATCGCCGTGCGACTCGTACCGTGTGATCGCGTATTTTTTTACTTCGGTATACAGGACTGCAGTAGTAGTACATGTTTACAGTAATGCGTCGATAAGGAAAGCATGGGAGCTGATATCCCTGTAAACACTATATATAACAAATTTACAAGTACATATACTTGAGTATACCGGTACCAAAACTGTAAAGTTCGGTAATAAGGAACGCAATATTCTTGTAAAGTTTGTCCAGATCATATTAAGTTTTTTTTGCTGGCACTTTGAGTATGCTAAGCTCCTTACTGTACATGTATCATTTGTCAGTAGCCACATATTGAACTCAGGCTAAATTGTGAGTAGATCCAAGGGACTGCCTCTGAAATTTGGTCAGCCCCCCCCCCCCCCTTCGTGTTTTGAACCCCTGTTGCGATTAATAGACAGACATCGAAGTGAAAATCGCAGTACACGAAAAAAAATGTCCAGCACGGCTTTTAATTGTGCAACCATTTGGCATTTTTTCGACTATCGATACCGCCTCATTCTTTTTGGAAGCTCACATCTGATCTGACTCCTTCCACTTCAATAATGTGAGTGTCTTCCATTGCGTTCACTTGTCACTAACTAACTGGACTACTTAGAACCATGTTCAACTTGAATAGCTTCAAGCTCACATTGCTCAATTACAATAACACTACACGGGCAAAATCTACGCACCATACTATTTCTGCCTCCTATCCACGTAGACGGCGCGTGGGGGCGGCCTCAAGCATCTTAGTGCAGTAACTCTGGGCGTACGAGTTCTTGGGATTCTGGCACAGTGACGCCAGATCGCTCTTGGTCTCCACGCTCGTCGTTGCCGCGGTCAGCTCTATAATGGCAGTATCTAGCTTCGCCACTGCAGCCGGCGCGTCAGCCAGTCGACGGGAGCTGGAACTCGTAGGCAGAGCATACAACAAAGCCGCGTGTCCCTCGTACAGATCCAGCACCTGTGTGTGCAGTGTAATACCAACGACAGCGAGGTGGTCAAGGCGGTTCAACTGCGGCATCTTGTTCCATTTCCCGAGTTGAGACGCCCCAGCGAACGTGACAGCGGCCCCCACTCCATCCGAGCCCATTGAAATAGCGGGCACGACGCCGTCATTTGGCTGCCAGTCAGTCGAAAGCTTGAGCCTATCGGGTGCATACCGTCCACCTATGAAGACAGCGAGAGGGTCCAATGGGAGCAACATAGTCAGTAAATTAGGCAGCGAAATCTTGCGTAATAGCAAGTCCCGTGTGTTGAACGTGTCGACTGTGATGTAGCTATAGTAGTACACGTCACTGAGGGTCTTGACCCACGTCGCCTCCTCCTTGGCACCACCGGTGGATAAACTCCACAGACACACGTCTTTGAAGCTTGGATCGAAGATCTTGCTTGCGAACACGCGCTCGAGGTACGTTGAAACGGATTCGCCTGACCTTTTGGGGGTAATTCCCCATTGATCCAACTTGGCATCATAAATCATTTTGGTGCTGTCTCCGAGGATACCGACGACACTTAGTACACCAGCTAATAGATCCTTGACCGAGTCTCCGATAACCGAGAAGCCGTCACCCAAGGTGGTACCTTGGTTGGGTGTTGAAATGGTCGTGATGGAGTGTACCCACTTCTTACCTCCCTTGAACAATTCGTGGGACGTCGGGTCTTCCTCGATCGGAGCGCCCGTCGTGCCGTGCGCCAAGAGCTGAGCGAGCATACGGACGGTCTGGCCTCCCATACTGTGTCCTACGAGATGTACCTTATTGACGGAGCCATCCGCGTTGGCTGTCCCCCACTGCGGATATAGCCCCGTGTAGTTGCGTCCATAGCGAAGATGGTTGTGCGTGGCCGAGTGTTTCTGGCCGTAGTCTACTCGACCGCCTTTGATGATCGTGTAGAGCTCGCAGGCACGGTCCCAGTTACTGGCGAACGGACCAACCGCAGCGGTGTAGACAGTGTAGCCTTGCGCAGTTAGTTCATTCTGGAAATCGCCTTGGATGCCGCCCCAGTATCGGAAGCCTAGCAGTTCGTCACGCCCCCACCCGGTGAAACCGTTGACCAGGATGATCGGGTATTTGTTGGCAGCTTGTGTACGCGAGGGCGACAGCACCACGGCCAATGTCAATAGTGCGAGACGTAGCAGCGTCGACATCTTTGAACTTGATTGAGGTGTGATGAACGAGGCGAGTTACGAAGTGAGTTGTGCACAGCTCGGACAGCGCCAACCGGGATGTGGTGATGAAGATAATTCAAGTTTCGGGTTGCACTTGAGCGCCGTCATGGAGCATGCCGGCAGTACATGTATCGGACATCGCTACATGTATGGCTAAGGAGGCCACTGCTCTGACACAGTGCAACGCCGGTCACAGCTGTTGGCATACATGCATACACTGGCAGTGAAAGTTTCACTGTTTCACTGAAACGGTGCTGACAGCGTTGAACTGGAGCTGCAACGTGCAGCCATCGAATGCCAATCATCAATGAAAAACAGACTGGGACACAGTGCCACTGTTACACACGGAGTGGCCAAAATCTGTCAGCAAGTTGCTGACAGCAACATGCAAAAGTGCGCTCGAACCTAACTAAGATACAACCATGGCGAATACATGTACCTGTAGGAAGCGCGCACATGACTCGCCACTATCGTATCTCTCAACCCGCTTGTTGAAGCTAGCTACATGTATTGCGCTACAAGTATGCACGTCGGTTTCAAAGCGGCGCCGAACGTGAAGCGCATAGCTTATTAAGAGCGTACTTACACGAGTGCACTGACTCATGTCGCACATTAAGTTCACAAGTCGTCACTTTTTCATGAACTGCTTTTCAGTTGTCCGTAGTAAACAAAAGAAGTACAGCAAAAAATTAAAACTACATGTACTACTGTAAGCTCACACAAACTACAGACAAAATTGCAAAAACACCGTTTGAAGTGTGCAACACGCTCAAACGCGGCTGCTCTTACAAATGCCAAGTCAAAACAAATCTTTGGTGCTATCCTGCAAAACAAGGTGTTTTGGATGCGTTGTCCAAACTACATGTAAGTCGCCTCACATTTCGAGTTTCCAAAGTGCTTCCGGACTGAAAATCAGTCCGGAAGCACTTTGGAAACTAAGGAAGGCATTCACTGAATGCCTTCCTTATGTCCATGGAATCTCGATCCACAGAGTACGCCCGCACGACTTCTCTGAATCCCGCTACTTCCCGACCGATTGGTCCTTTCGTCAACCTTATTTCCAACACGTTCAACACTTCGAGAGCCTGCACATTTCTGTCGATAAAGTCGTGCCGTATCCACTACGAAGCCCGCAAAGACTACAGTGGGTTCACAGAGCTGAGCTCAGTGAGCTCTGAGAGCTCACGACGCACAGGCGCAAGTGTAGACACCTTGGCAGCCGCGTGGCCAGCTTGAAAGAGCTTTTGCATGAGGTGGATAACTGGTGTGGCGTCAGCTTCTGCGAGTCCACACTGCCCATGTCCAGTTCGCTAGAGTCAGAGGGCTGGGCAGTTGCCTCTCGGAGCTGACTGATGACGTTGCATGCGTATAATACATGTACGTCGTTGGCTTTGTCTTCTGCAAGGATATTGAGGTCTCGCAAGCGAGCGAATGTGGCCGAAGTGTTCGCAAGTGAAACATCGGCGTTATTCGACGTCGTTTTTGCTCCAAGGAACAAAGTTTCAATTAAGTTAGGCATTTCTGCTGCGGCAAACGTTGCAGAAGCTTCGCCGCTCTTGCGTTTCTTCTTCCTTGTCGAGCTCTCGTGGCCTTTTCCAGCTCTTTGAAACGCTGCGCCGCGTTGGATAAACGCAGTTCGCTTACGATGTGAGGGACGTTGACTGTTTCTATACGCTACCGAGCTCTTGTCCGTAGCTTCCACTTGCTGCGTACTTGCCGCCTCTCTCGCTACCTCACGTGGCCACGATTGATTCGTTGTCACCGCCCACACAGTCTCCCCATTGCTATCTCGTATCGTAAAGTCTACTCCAAGGGAACAGAGGTTCTCGTACAAGTCGCGATGTCCATTCTTGAGAGCCAGAGGAGCGATTGTCTCCTTCGTGTGGAACGTTGGCGTGTTCAAGTCCACTAAGTTATCTGCAGCTAGAATTATCATCACAACGTCGGCGTATCCTTTCATCACCGCAGCCATAGTGTTCGGTAGACATTCTCTAAAACACACTAGATCTTTTTTCTTGGGCTCTCTTCTCGACAATGAGGCATTGTCTGGAGCACGAGAGCTCCGAGATTGACCATCCACTCGACAAAGTCAGCGTCGTGCGCTGAGCCTGCTGCGGCTTGATGCAGCAGCGTACAAAGGGCATCTCGGTTGTCTTTCGTTCGAGGTGTGCTCCTCCCAAGAAGCTGAGGATCTTTCCTAAGTTCTTACTTGAGATAGTAGACATCGTCCAGTACTGGTCTCCAACTGCCGCATCAGATCCGAGAGCCCTTGCGATGGATCAGAATGCTTCACACAACTTTAAGAACACCTTGACAATGTCGTAACTGAGCTCCAACATATCGGGAGAGAACACGCACCTCGAATAAATCGGTCTCGCAAGCACTGCCCGATGTATACAATGTATACATCAAACGAGTCTGGTGCAGATGCTGTAAAGTATACTATGTAGGCAGCAGTGTCGTCTTCAACCAGGAGGCTCCACGTGCTCGAAACTTCACGCAAGTTAAACTTCTTTAAGTCTCCACACTGGTACGTGTGGTCATAGACTCCATGAACTGCAGCAAAGCGCGACGGCGTTACGAAAACTGCGTCGTAAACCTCCAACATTTTCTCGAAAAACGGGATACACTCGAGATATTCCCCTGATACGAGAGCATTGTACTCATGTCCGAACGCTCGACAGATAGTCGCAATCTCCTCCCCCGTACTAAGGAATTCAAGGTGAATATCCAGCACCTTAATAACTGCTGGCACTTAAGGGAGGGCAAAACTGAAGCTCTCGTCGCCATTTTTTCCATGCGTTCTGACACATTTCGTGCGTTCGACGTAGCGACTCAGCCCCTCCATCTCCTTGGAGCGCAAGCACCGACTTGATCCAGCACGTACACGCAAAGACCAACGAAATTGAAGCTTGACGGGAAGTGAAAAAGTCATCCAGCAGGCCTAGAAGCGAGCCCTTCCAAACATGATCGATCGAATCGTACACCTTCTTCCTTCTCCTTTTCCCTAATCGTGTCGTAAACCAACGGCAATTGCTGCATCAAGAACGCAGAAACGTTAAGTGGATCTGACAACGTGTACGATGGCGTGTATTCTTCTCTGTATCTTACCACCTCAAAATCATCTGGAAGCTGCCCAGCGGCTCGAAAAGCCAGGGTTTGTATGGCTCGCCTGTTGTGACAATGGCGCTTTGAAAGTAGAATCAAAAGTGAGCTTGTTAATGAATGAGGGATTATCCTTTACGTGCTTGTTTCCCTGTGCTATCCTCTTAACGGTATTCTCAGGAACTTGTCTTCGCATTCTTCACGAAAGTCCTAAATGTCTCTTGTACGCACGACACCAAACCGCCAAGTCACCCATCAAGTCAGTTATCATCAGCGTAGCACAACATGCCCCTTTTGAATTTCTCCTGAAGATCTGTACTGACTTTCCTCGATTTGGTAATTAAATTAGGCGTGAGGTTGTCGAACAAGGTTTGAGTTGTTCGAAGCTCTGAATGGTGTCGCTGCAACTTATCCGTCAGGCTCTTCGCACGGTCGCTTCAATGACTGTGGACGTCGACGAAATAGTAGCTTTCAAACACTCCGCGCACCAATTGTTCCAAGTCCGACACGAAGAGTACTATATCCAGTGCAAAATAGACGTTGAATGCCTCGTCATAGGCTCTTCTTTAAGCTTACTGGAAGGTTGGGTATGTACAGTAAATTACGCTTCGCCAGGACAATATTTGGCCTCTTCGTTTTCCCACTCGGCGGCCATAATGTCGTGATTATTGGCCATTGGCACCATTTGCAGTAGATTGTGCCAGAATCTCAACAAGGACGCAAATTAGAGAGCGCTGTTGGCCAACAGAGGCGCAGCGAAGCAGTCTGATGGCGCATTGACAAGCTTTGAAAATTCTTGGCAGCTCGTTAAGTAAGGGTGGAGAGAGAAGACGGGTCTTTGGAGATCTGCTGGACGACACTGTTAAGTATCTGCAGCTACAGCACATTGACTGTCGGGTGGAGATGCTTGTGGACGCGGAACAGCCAGTCCAGAAGAAAAGTAGCGGCGCGCACGTAGCGCTCGTATTTGCTTGAGAACGGAGGGCTCTAAGTATTTCTAAACGACAGAAATAGGGAATTAAAAACACGCCAAATCCTTTTTCTAAAGGAAGTGAGTATTTTGCCCGACTGGCTAACCGACTTTACAATTATACTCCCCAACATGCATAAAATGGACTTAGCCGACGGTCTTGGAAACACTCGCTCGGAATTAATTTCTAATCACAGACACAGCGCCTTGCCGAGTCGAGGACTTAGAGGCCGGGGCAGGCCGCGCAGCGCAGCAAGCGAAGAGAGGGGCGGGCCCATGGCTATAAGTCCGCAGACGAGTGCAAACGCGCTAGTGTCCTACCTTTACTCCAATTTAACCGTACTATACTATCTGTACACGTATAGAAGTCGTTGCTATGTTACCTCAGTCGGGCAAAATAACGAGTGCCTTTTCTAAAATTAGTTTTAAAACGAAAAAAACTGTATTTTCCAAGGGACTGAAAAAATGAAGAAAAAAAGCTTTATGCTATTTCTAAAATCCTGTTTCTTAAAAAACAAACAAATAAGTCGACTGTTTAAAAGCAAGAGGAGTCGACTATTTAATTGTCTAAGAACAGGGTTTTAGAAAAACATGTCCCTTTTCAATCTTATTGAAACACTGTACAGCTGCACCCCGTTTTCGCGCCCTTGGACCTTTGATAAACTTCCGGATGTGATGATCCTGAGTCTAAATGAACTATTGTTTGTAAGCTAAAATCGGATTTAATTGAAAAACCTATATGGTCCACCCCCGCGAAAACGGGGTGCAGTACTGTGCCGGTATTATAAATCTTTCGGAAAACTGTGATCATTTAAAGTCGAGCAAAAGGAGTGTCTATTTAATTGTCTAAAACAGGGTCTTAGAAAACATGTACCATTTTCCTCCGGAAAAAGAGAGGGGTCGTTGAGCTCTAGAAAGTATCTGAAGGCTGCATCGATATCCTCCACAGAGACTTGATCGAACCAGTCGCTCTGCTGCAGCTCTGCGGACACAACTGGTTGTATATCAAGGGTCGGAGATGTGCCCGCAGCTGCCAAGGGCTCGAACGTTTCGGGAGTAGTTGTAGCTGTGAGGTCAGGATAGTCTGCTGAGCGTGAGTTACTTTCCTTGCTAGGCGATAATAGCCCACGACGACGACGTTAAATCCTTTCTCGGTGCTTTTGAGCGTGCGTCATGACTTGACGAGTGGTGCGAGTACCGACAAAAGATGCCACATCTTTCCACGACCCGGATGGAAACATCTCCAGAGCGTGAAGAAATAAATCGTGCTCTTCAGCTGTCCATGACTGTCCGTAGCGTGGGGATTTCTCAAGGTCGTGATTTCCCTTTGACGTGGCTTCGTTCTTTAATATTGTTGGCTCATGGTGGATCTTATTCTTCATGTTGACTGTGCCAAATGGGCGAGTCTGGGGTATATTGATGAGTATTGCGCTACCATACCTTGGGTCCAATCCCACGGAGAAAAGTTCGCTGCGGACACGTGTGGAGAGCGTCATTGCGTATGGACACTAAGTAGAGTGTTGATTCTTGGAAGAAGGTAAATCTGGAAGTGAGCTCCGCAACATTGTATCGCACGCGGTGGAACTGTTTCATGCTCTGAATATTATTAAACTTCGTTGTGCCATTTCGCTGATTCGCGGCTGACCCGCAACAGCTAAGATTGAGTCAGCGGTAGAAGCGGAGGTGGACGTGAGTCGGAAGGTTAAGTTCTATCAAACCACTGAGGACTTTAGGATAGTCGAACAGCTTTCTGGGATTGGATTCAGATATTCGCGCTACTCTTCACTTAACTTTCGACTCGTGGCTTCTGATGACCGACAAACACTAAAACAAAGAGAACATAGCAAGTAATAAGCACTGTTAGTTTATAGCACCTCACATAACAGAACACAATGAACCTCTTTATACAAATACCTCTGTAGCTCACTATTGATATACCAGGAGGCAGTCTAATTATGGCACCGCCAGCCATTAATGCAGCGGCATGACACCGCCGCTGCTCGCTACTCTAATATCACTTCTTCTTTTCTCGTCTTTTCCTCAAGTACGCCTACGCTTTCTACGATACCTTTCATAGGTATGAGCCCAAGCCAAACCGCAAGCGACGACTTCCCCGACTTGTCGGCACCGACTACTTCGACGTGTGGAAGCCCCGTGTGTGCGCAGCCCTCGATGGCAAGCACCTCCTCGGATTCGTGACCAAGCCTGAATTCGATGGCATCTCCGATGAGGAAAGTGAAGAGAGCGGGAGCGACATGTCCGACGTGGACCACCCGCCGAAGTCCAAGCCGGCAGATGTCGCCCAAATCGACTCCGACGCTGTGGACTACGACGAGAGCGACGACGACCTCAAGCCGCCGTCCGGCTCCGATGATGAAGACTCCGACAAGAGCTCTGACGCTTCCGCCAAGGCCAAGAAGCTACAGGCCGTACGCCCGATCAACCTCCGCAAGATGCGAAAGGAGCGCCAACGTGCTGCGAGAGCTAAACGCGAGCCCCTGAGCCAGCGCGAACGCCGTCGCCAGGAAGCCAAGACCAATGCGTTCCTGATGAAGACCATGGATAACACGCACGTTCGGTTGGTAAAGCATCTCACGACTTCGTACGCCATCTTCACGTACACTTGCGAGAAGTACGAAGGCGCAGCGTTCCATGGGGACCCCTACTTCATCCAGCACTACTTGATGGAGATCAAGGACGAGGAACAGATTTAACTGAGTTCTTTCTGAAGCTGGAGAGCGCGATGAAAGCCGCGTCTGAAGCCACCGAATCGGTGATGACCGAGATGCAGAAGTCAATATACCTGTTCCACTCGAATGTTAAGTCCGGGAAGAACGATCTCCGCATCTGGAAGGGCCAACGGAAGTACATCCCGTATGAAGACCTCAAGCAGAGTATCTAATGCAAGGTCCGCGACAACCAGCTCAGGAACGATACACGTTTTCAAAGGGAGCACCCTAGACAAGCGACACCAATGGTGAGCGTGCTCTAGTGTCTACCGGGCATTCTGCCCAGCGTAACGACACTCGTGGTGAGGACATATGCTCCTACTGGGACCGCCCGCGTCACAACATTCGTCAATGTCGCGGCCTGCAGAAAGATCTCCGAGATGGTCGAGTGAAGGCTGGCACTGTCTTGCCTGGCTACTTTGCATTCAAGGACACCGTAACTCGAGAGCATCCATTCCGCAGCTCCAGGAACTGGAAGCAAGGACGCCCCAACAGCACAGGTGGTACCAACCACAGAGACAAAAACCGTGGTGGTCGTGGCGAGAAGCACAATCATGCGAATGGTGGCAAGTACCGCGGTCGTGAACAAGGCAACAATCGTCCGTTTGAATCCGACAGTGACGACAACGGCGACAATGACTGCGAGAACAGTCGCAGGGTGTTTCATCAAGGCTGTCGCGATGTTAATTTGATCGCAGCTGCGACGTCGATCATCCCACCAGTGAGCCTCGCAGCCAAAGCTAATGACCCACCAGTGAGCCTTGCAGCCAAAGCCAATGTTCAACTGGACCCTACCTGGACCATCGACTCTGGATGTACGCGCCACGTACGCATGAATCCCAGTGGCTCAGCGACATCTCCACAAGTGCTGGATCGATCACTGTGGAGGCAACAACCAGATCCCAATAGAAGGCTTTGGACGTGTTGAACTGGAAGTCACTGACTCCAAAGGCAACTCGAAGACGCTCACCCTTCATGGAGTGCTGTACGCGCCACTACTGCAGTTCAACCTGCTGTCAGTTCCGGCTGCCGTGAAGCAAGACTACCGCTTCAGCTTTGATCGCAAACAGCGTGCTGTACAGACAGACCATCGCTTCAAGATCAAGGCGGCAATGGCGACCAACACTGATTTGTATCAGTTTCAGGCTCAACCAGCGGTGACCGCAAAGGCACTTGTGGCCTCGGGTAAGCAACAATCTTTTCTGCTTTTGCACAAACGTCTTGGTCATCATAACGCTCGCATTCTGCACGAACTATCAAGGAGCCAAGCCATTGATGGACTCGATGACTTTGCAGCTTTAGACCGTTCAGCTCAGTTCTTCTGTACTGCATGCACGCTAGCGAAGTCACACCACGCATCATTCTAGTCTTAAAGAGTTGCTGAACGTGCCACATATCCCTTGGGAAAAGTGCATTCAGATATATGTGGTCCATTTCCTGGGAATAGCCTTACTGGGTGCCGATACTTTGTGATCTTTATCGCTGACTTCTCCCGATTCTTGTTCACCTACCCTATAAAGCCCCGTAGCGAACTATACGAATGCTACGATACCTTCAGGAGGAAAGCCCTAAACATCTACCGACGCGACGTCAATGTACTTCAGCATACTCACATCATTGAAGACCACGCGATTCCACGGTTTCAAGCGGATAATGCAAAGGAATACGAGAATCTTGGTCGCATAATCTTTCAGAAGTATGGTACCCACGCCCAGCTCATGAACGCGTACACACCTCAGCAAAATGGTGTTGCTGAACGACGCATACGAACTATCATGGAACGGGTACGAGCACTACTGCTGGACGGAAAACTCCCAAAGCAACTCTGGGCGGAATGTGTCTGTCACGTGACCACGCTGATCAACATCACACCTAGTTGCAAGACAGGCCATAGCACTCCATATGAAATGTGGTATAACAGACTACCATTGGGTCCCGGATCACAAGAAAGGATACCGTCTGATGGAGCTCAACACTCATGCTATTGTCGACAGCAGGAATGTAGTCTTTAAAGAGGATGGATTCCCCTCTCTCGCCAACTTGACGTCCACTTTGGGGCCAACACAGGATACGCAGATGCAACAGCCTGCACCTCCATCAGTACCTGAAATTGCAACGCATGCACCTGCAATGGTCACATCCGTACCGCCTACACCTGCGGAGGCCATCAATCAGCGCAGACCTCCATCTTTCAGGGAGGCGCTCGATGATAATAAAGTGGTACACTATTCATTTAGAACGGAGACGCGATTTTATCCTCCATCTCCTCCTGCACCTAAGCGGCCCCGTCTTATACATGACACGGATGTAACGTTCAATTCTGAAGAAGATTTACAGGAAAAGGAAGAGCGTAAATAATTACTGTACACTTTACTCGCTATTCGGTATGTGTCAGAGCCCACTACGTATCGAGAGGCCATGCAGTCATCTCATGCTCATCAGTAGTCCAAAGCAGAAATTCGGAATACAAGTCCCTCATAGACAATAAAACATTAGTGCTGGTACCACCACCTCAGGGACGGAAAATCCTTACAAGCGGATGGGTCTTTGAAGTAAAGTATACCGGCACAGAGATATTGACCGCTTCAAAGCGCGTCTGGTAATTAAAGGCTTTCTCCAGGAACATGGCACTGACTACAATGCGATCTTCTCCCCAGTGATTCGAATGGAAGTCCGCCGACTCCTCCTTACGATTGCAGCCTTACTCGATCTAGAAATTCATCAGAT
Organism: Phytophthora betacei; assembly: GCA_011320135.1. NCBI lineage: Eukaryota > Oomycota > Peronosporomycetes > Peronosporales > Peronosporaceae > Phytophthora > Phytophthora betacei. Next base: position 110,668 of record JAANHX010000432.1, read on the forward strand.
GGATGTCAAAGCAGCATTTCTGAATGGCTTCTTGGAGAAGGAGATCTACATGGCTCAACCAGAAGGATTCAAAATCCCGGGTAATGATCACCTAGTGTGCAAACTTCTTAAAAGCCTGTACGGGTTGATACAAGCCCCACGTGTTTGGTATCAGACACTATCGCTGATTTCAGCTCGCGAACGAGTGTTGGTGTTGGTGCAATGATGAGAAGGTCATCAACATACACTGCGATGTAGCAAGTAGCATTGTCGCGCGTACGACAGAAAACGCAGCGGTCATTGATGAGCTTGTGAAACCCAAGACTCTCAAGGAAGGCCCCTTAAGAACAGGTTCTCCATGACATGTTTAGGGGAGGTGACGTACTTACTCGGCTGGTCTATTCGACGTGACCGTAAAAACCGAACGATCTTTATCCACCAACACAAGTACGCTACGAAGGTCCTTGACCGCTTCAGCGAACACATTCCGTACCCGATTGCAGCCCCAGCAGAGAGGAACGTTAAACTTTCTTCAAGCAGTCAACCTAGCAATGATGCAAAGAAAGATGCGATGGAAGACATTCCATATCGTGAAGCAGTTGGTAGTGTTATGTACCTTATGGTAGGCACCAGGCCTGGCATGGCATTCTATCTACGTGAGGTTAGCCAATTCCTAGCTAAATCAGGAATGGAGCACTGGAGCGCTGTCATTCGAGGTCTTAAGTATCTCTCAGGTACAAAGAACTACGGACTTCTTCTTGGTGGATCAGCTGATATCACACCAAAGAACCTAGCAAATAGCTTGACAGCGGACTGTGACTCTGACTACGCTAACTATCCCGACACGAGACGATCTGTCGGTGAATATGTCACTATGCTAGCAAATAGTCCAATCTCATGAATCTCACGCAAACACCACACTGTGGTACTTTCAACAACAGAGGCAGAATACATCGCCCTTTGTTACTGCATGCAAGAGATGATATTTCTCAAACTGCTCCTTAAAGAGCTAGGCTTTGCCACAACCAAAGCAAACACTATTCGTGAGGCCAATCAGAGCTGCATCAAGATTTGTTACAATCCAGAGCTGCATAGGAGATCGAAACACGTACACACCCGATATTGTTTGTACAAGAAAAGGTAGAACGACACGAATTCACGGTCGACTATTGCAACACAAAAGAAATGGTTGCTGACATCTTTACAAAAGCCTTAGACAAGCATCAGTTCAGAGAATTATGAACCAAACTCAGAATAAAACCCTTTGAGCATATAAAGTTCATTAGTGTATGAATATCACACAACCGCATGAAGCGAGCCCTCTCTAGTGCGATCTTTTTTTTTCACCGGGTTTTTGAGTTTGTTCGCAACAAAGATTTCTCCTCATCGAGGTCTCCCTGGTCAATGTACCGAAGTTTAACAGGCACATGAATATGTAATAATCCATACACAAAGACAACAAAGTGCTGGGAAAGTTCATTATCAATAAGGCAAACCCGCGGAATTCCATACCGACTCCTACCACCTACTTCTTAGCGAAGACGATGAACGGACGAACGAAGGACACGAAGTTGATCCAGGTAGCTTGATCCGTAATCATAACGCCGTCGTCATCAAACAAGAGTCGTTTCGCACTTGTACGTGTAGCACGAATGCATGACCAGTGAGGGAGTCAATGCCGCACAGAGATAGAATCCATCGCGAAGCTTCAATTCCCCAAACACACGAGATCCGCGTCGACCACCAGTTGCGAAATTGTTCTTGACGAGGGCCTTGAAGATGAAGTCACGACGTGCATCACGAAGACCACACATAAACTCGAGAAAGATCGCCCACGATGTACCTTGAGACAGGTCAAGTCCATACGCCTTGCACATCATCTCAGCGAAGTCGTCAATGTCCTTCTGGGTAGCAATGTCCGGTCGCCCAGCCAACTTTTCCACTTGTACAAACGCCTTGAACACGCACAATCCAGATGTGTCTGCACCGATCGTGTGCTTACCAAACTTGTCTTGCTTGCAGAACTTGTCGAACTCGCTGACGTCTGAGTCTTTCCACCTGTTGACGAGAGCAATCTCCTCCTCGAAGCCATCCTCCAACAGCGGTTGTCTTGGCTCCCACGTGCGCTGGTAATACCGGCGGTTATGGCGGTGATACACCACCCACAAGACGCGATACTCGAAGCCCAACTTGCTTTCGCGCCTGTTGATAAGTCTGGCAATCTACCAAGTCTGCTTTGTCGTGGCAAACTTGTCACCAACTGTGACTCGGGATGGACCATAGTACTCACCGTAGATACGGAAGTACAGCTCGGATGTGTCGGTCGTAGCAGTGCCTTGGTCTGTCGCAGTAGCGGCTTGGTCAGGCTCAGTATCCGCTTGATCTGTCGCAGTAGCCGTTTGGTTTGTAGCAATAGCTTGCTCTTAAGCCTCACGGTCGGGCGATTCGGGTGCGAAATCATCCTGCAGAACTCTACTGTTCCTGCACACGCGAGCGGCAGTCCTGTTGCCCACCGTGCACAAGCGGCAAAACCAGTTCTGGTAATCCTGCTCGGTAGTGGTTACCACTAGCACATTAAGTGCTGTTGCCGGATTGGAAGTGGGTACAGCACTTTCACTAAATTCACTAACATGAGAAACATTCTGTATGACTACAGCCATTTCATTACGTTACCCCTCTTTAGTGACATTGGATACGCGTGCAGCGTCGGCGCGTGCTGCACCATCGTTAGCCACGCCGCTCACGCCGCGCGCCTTGTCGCTGCTGGGGTCCCTGGCGCTTTCTACCGTCTATGACCCCGCCGCCGAGTCCGTTGAACCGCTTGCCGCCAGCGCTGCACGCCGGCGCGCCTTTGCGCGCTTTTGCGCTCGAACGTTTGCAGCCGTGGACCGCTTCCTCTTCCCCGAAGGGAATGGCCTGCCGTCCGTGTCCGCCGAAGTCGCTTGACCGTCCACCATGGCCTGCACTAGAGCCCGTGCCTTCCAAGATGAGCGTCCGCCGCAAGGTCAAGACAGGGCAGCAACTAGCGCTTCCCTGGCGAGCTTCGTTTTGATTGATTTTATGTTCAACCTCTTATTCCGTATACTCTGTGAGTTATGACAAGATGCAGGGAGGCTGTTAGTGTATAGCACTTCACATAACAAAGCACAACAAACCTCTGTATACAAATACCTCTGTAGCTCAATATAGGTATACCAGGAGGCAGTCTAATTATGGCACCACCAGCCATTCTTGCAGCGACATAACACCGTCGCTGCTCGCTACTCTAATATCACTTCTTCTTTTCTTGTCTTTTCCTCAAGTACTCCTACGCTTTCTACAATACCTGTCGTAAGCACCAAAGCGAACAGACGGAACAGTAAATCCATGGAGGTGCAAGCTGACCATACGCTTACTGTCCCCATCAGTAGAACGGATATTATGAGTGTTCAGTACGTCTACATTGAAGAGGCCAGTCTATCAAACGTTCACTGATTATTCAAGTTTACAAGCAGGCATGCGTCGCAAAGAAGCGCGAAAATGCAGAAGGCGTGCAGCAATCTTTGCTGGCGACTGTGCCCATTGGCGGCAACCACTGATACTTTACCCAGCGAAACTATTTCATCAATTAAAAAAATGAATTTGAACTTAAAATTTAAATAATTTTCAAATGATTAAAATTAAAAGTGTGCTGGAACAGAATTTGAATGAGATTAAATAACAGTAAGCGTAGGATACAAGGATTACTATTGAGTCACAATTCATTGAGAAAATGTGAGATACGACATTTGCTTCTTCCGGCCAATTCCTCCTAAACCGATGTGCTCTGCAGAGTTAGAATGCAGCTCAGGGCTCGAGGCAGCATTCCATTGCGTCAGCATGAACAAAGAACACGACCATCCCCTTTCAGGTCTTTGGGATCCAACTCGGCGGCCGTTAAGTGCTGCATCACAGCTTTCTTCATCGCCCTCCTCGGCGCCATTAAATGGTCCAGCTAGCTCGACCTCTTCGTTGCAGAAATCTTCAACAGTGGGTTCGTCTACGACTACGAGCGGTGAAGGAGCGGACATCTTCGAGCCGGCCTTCACCACGTGCGAGCATCACTGCTGACGATGCAGCAGATCTGCAGAGATGGCACGAACGGCTGGGCCATCTGTGTCCCCAGTCAAGATGATACTCGATCGCGGCTTCGTTACCGGTATGTTGCTGTGGCAGCGCAGATTTGCTGGCTGCAAAACATGCCATTTGGGGGGCAGATTAAACCTACGCTGGAGCGTGAGATTAATCAAAAGAGCCAGGGCTTTTGCTGACCTATTATTTCTCACCAGAACCCCAGTGCGCAAACCACCAAGGCTGTGCTAGCTATAGGACATAGCTACTCTCGCTATATAACGGTCTATGCGCTTAAGTCAAAGACGACCTTCGCGGTGAATGCAGCCTTGTGACGTTACATCGCTTGAACCTAGCGCCAGTTCAGTGAGTGCAAAATGCTGAAGGTCAGTGGCAAAGCGTTGGTCAGCGAGGAGATGAACCATTGATGTCAGCAACAAGGGATCGCGTTTCTGCCATACCCTCCCCATGGCTCGCACCTGAACCTGACAGAATGATAAATCAGACGTTGAAGCACATGTTGAAGGCCATGCTCAACATAGCAGGCTTGCTGAAGCCTCACGTTTGGATGCATGCTCTGGAGGTGGCTACATTCCATCGCAATTGATCGTGTCAAAAAGCTACGCCGTATCGCCTGATGATGAGCAAGAAACTTGACCTACATCGTCTGAGAAGATTCGTATCTATTGCCCACGTACACCTAGCCAAGGACCCGACGCGCGAAAGCTAGACAACAATTGCCGCATTGGTTTTGTGGTCGGTTATTTGGTGGATCAGCCAGGGTATATAGTCTATTTCCCAACAGAGAGGGTGGTGGACCCCGTCCTGCATGCGTCTATTAACAAGGAAATCCTCTATACGGACCGCTATGAGGAAGACTACCACAAAATTGTCACAAACTGTCTTTCGTCAATGGCTGAAGATTCAAGTGGAGGAGAGGCATCTAGCAGTATCTACAGGAGCGCCATTGACGAAGCAGGCCTTGCTGTTGAGGAGGCCGACGACCCATCCGCTGATTTGTCAAATTTACCAAACTATGAGGAGCTTCAGATGTTTCCACCTGCTGAGCACACACACTCTATTCCACTATCGATTCTTTAGACAACGAGCAATTGGGGGTTAAAGAGTGTATGAGCATGCCGATATGTACTGCGCTTCCAAATTTGAAGGCATCACAAGTTGCAAGGGACGCTAGTCAAAATGAAACGACGTCTTGATCTGACGTTTTTCCTCAAAGACCGACAAAGTCTCCACATCTAGAGGGTGTAACAGATCAAAACGGTGATCAACTTGCTGAAAATCACGCGTTTGGGGACAATGTTCTGGAGGAGAAAGCTCCAGAAGGCGATATTTGTAGCAAATCATGCGAGTCTATGCTTGCTGAACCCGCTATGAATGAAGTGGAACCTCTGAATGAGTCACCCTTGGCGTCATCAGAAATCGAGGAGCAAACGTGCGGTAAACTCCTCAAAACCGATGAACTCTCCGCCTTGAGAGTAAGCTATCTCAAAATTCTGACGAAGCACGCGTATACCGCAATGGAGAAGATAGTTCGCCTGCTGTAAGTGGTTGGACGTTGCGTTCGCTATGGAGCAGACTCGATGTCGTAGATGGCTACGACTACGGATATCTTAAACGCTTTGAATCTCAGCACCTATCTGCGGAGCCTATCAGATAGAATACGGTAGATGTATTCGCGCTGAAGCGTGAACCTAAGTTTTTGCAGAAGAGAATTTACCAGAGAATTAAATTCTGAGTCTGAAGTAGCTCGATGGTATATCAAGAATATTAAGATGTCTCGGAGCTTTCCACAGGCTATGTGCTCGCCTCAAAGTCGCGAGTGGCTAGAAGGAATGAAATGTGAGGTCGATGAAATGTTCAAGAAAAAAGTGTTCGAGCTGATCGACGAATGTGAGATGCCGGTTAAGGCGCATCTACTGAGTTCCATTTGGCGATTTCAAGGCAAGGCGATGATGAAGGATTCGTACAGGTGACGACCTCGATTGGTCGGACGTGTTGACTCGTATGGTGTCTGGCCGTGTAGTCGTCGATATTGCGGTTAAGTTAGAACTCGATTTGTATCAAGATGATATTGATACAGCCTACTTGAATGCTGTTCTAGCAGTACATTCGTGGGCCTCATGGTTTCCTGTGCCCGAGAGGACAAGCGTATCGCGTAGCCTCGCACTTTTCGGTCTTCACCAGTCACACGGCTCTGTTTGCGTACTCACAAATTCCATCGACTTCAGCCAACGATCGTTTTTTTTTTCAAACCACTCTGCACACTATATATCTTCTACAAGACGGCGTATTTGCAATGTTTCCGTTGTATGTCAACGATGTTGTACGCGCTACAAGCTCGGTGGAGCTAAAGCCTTCTTTGTTTGTAGCGTTTAACGCTAATTATGACTTCAATGACGGAAATAAACTACATTCGTTTCTGGGAGTGCAGGTTGAGCAAAGTGATAACTGAATTCGCATTCACCAAGAAAAGTACTTCAACGAGATCTTAGAGCGCTCCGGATTTGACAGCGCTCACGGCTGTGCGACCCTAATGGAGCCGATGGCAAATTGCAGTCAAAGCACGGATGGACAAGATGGTGAACTGTCGCTCGACTATCGAGGTGCTCCTGGGGCATTTATCTACCTAGCTACAAGCTTTCGACCCGATATTGCCTACTCTGCCGACTACCTTAGTCGATTCATGACTAGCCCAAGGAAGAAGCACTGTGGCGATGTCAAACGTATCCTACGCAACATGTCAACAAAGAACTTGAGAGTTGTAAAATCGCCGGATTGCACGGGTGCCAAGGCGATCATGCGACAGGTGACCCATGCGTGAAGGTCACTGAAGTGTTTTACATTGTATTTACTTTTTGGCAGCTCAGTCTCCCTTTGACAAGAAAGATAACGCATTAGTGACGAGAACGTTGAAGACTAAGCATTCTATGAGAAAGTTGTGTTTGTATTACATAGGATTCCTAGCTTACGCCTACGAGCAGTTCTGCACAATCATTGAACGCGTAACCCCAGTATTGCACAGGTCTAACATATACATACTTACTGGTCAGAACTGGAATAACGGTCTTGCCTTCGTTCTGATCAAATGCCTCTAATGTCAGGACTAAGCAAATACGTATGCATTTAGAAAAGATAGTTGAGGTACGGGTCGTCAACAACTGCTTCTACTACCATTCCTTAATGGCTTTTAATATTATTATGTATTATTATTAATGAATCGCGCTCCGAGCAAAATTATTACTTGTGAGACTAAATTTCTCTACCAACTGAGCAACACTCGGTCCTAATCCAACAACCACACAAAAACAAACAAAACAATTGTGCATGTGGGAGCGTGCACAACCAACACCTCTACAGCATTTACATTTCTTCCCCTATTAAACAATAGTCAATATGTTATTTTGACTATTATTTTTTAGGTGGATGAAATGAATTATTTATGAATAATTTATGAGCTGGTATTATTCATACTATGGTAGTATGCGGAGCTGTTAATAGGTAGACAGCTACTATTTTACAAATGACAGTATACTGAATTCGCTCAACTGGGTCATCGGTGAATGCCACACCCAATAATTGTGTATGCCTGCAGAAATCCGCGAAGACTGGCAATCTGTAAGAGCCTTCTTCGTTTGTCTTGTGCTGCTGTTCGCGGGAGACTTCTTTTTCGAGTTGACTTTAGCGCTCCTTCTGACTACAACAATGTGACCTGTTTAACATTGTCTTCTCCAAAAGGCGCGCCTAGTAAACTTTACACCCATATTGTCGGTACCACCAGAACTCACCAGGAAATTCAGATAATAATTTTTGTTTGATCTCATTAATAACATTGAAAAATGCGATGCCGTCAAACTCATGTTTTTTTGCCGGCATGGTAGCTAAAGACTAGGGTATTGGTACCGGATTTTCAAACGTTATCTAATACTCTAAAACTAGAAAATACCAAGACAGTATCCGAGTCGGACATTTTTCCGGTCAGGATATAATCCCGGTCACCCGCGTCACATACAAACTTAAGTAAGAATAGGAAATGGATACCCACTATTTGATTTGCCCTGGTTTACCCAAATACAGGTCTATAATTATTATAGATACGTTAAAGTGAAAGGCGGGAAAATCCGCTTTCGATTACACATTCGCTCATATGCCATCGCTAGCTGTGGACCTCAAACCAAACCTGCGAAAACGAGCGATGAAGAGCGTCACCTACGAAACATATTTTGCCGCTATCGGCGACGTCAAAGCCGGCATGAGCAAACGGACAGCAGCCAAAACGTACGGGGTTCCTCGCGAATCATTGCGCCAGCGTGTGAGCGGTGATGTGCTAATTTTGGCTCATCGAGGACCACAACTCAAGTTTCTATCGGAAAGGTGGTGATCAAGGTCTGGTGGAGATAAAAACCCACCGCGCACTTCACGGCATGTGTGCAGGGATAGATATACTTCGCTGCATGGTGCGAACAGCAGCAGAAACAACAGGAAGGCGGCCATGGACGGATGCTTTGCCTAGCAACAAATTCATCTCGCGATGGCTGAGAAAACACCTTCAACTATCCATCCGACATGCCCAGCTTTTGTCTTTAAAGCGAGCTCAACATTCTACCCCGATGCTGTGATGCGCTATTTCAGCAACATACAGAGCGGCTTAAAGAAATTGGATCTAATGGACAAGCCCGAGAGGATCTGGAGCTGCGATGAGACAGGCATTTGCCAGCAAGGATATGGAGGTGAACGAATCGTTTGCCCGAAGGGACTCCTAGCAAACGTCAACGCTCGAATGACCGCGAATACACCACCTTTTGGCCTGTATTAGCGCTTCTGGTAAAAGGATACCACCAGGGCATGGGAAATACAATACCCAGTGTTATTTTGCGTGAATCACATCCGTGATAAAGACTGCAATACCTGGCAACACAATAATAATCACTGCAATAATCACAATATATTGTTATCACTTAGTCTTCGACGCAACCGAGAAGGGTGGAGCAGTTCCACATACTGCGATTAGCACGAGAAACATGGCCGTTTCAAAATTAGCTGATAAAGTAGATGAACGTAGCGATGTAAAAACAAGCTTACACTCAGAGAAAAGTATCTCGCACGTGTTGCTTGTCGGAGGAGCGCAGAGCAGGATGGGATCATACTCGACAGACGCCTGCGATGCAAGCCGTGCCTTCTTGGCTTGCCGGAGGACGGAGGTCGCGAAGTCGGCCGTAACCAGCACTTCCTCTTGTAATGTAGACGGAGATAACATGAAACTGTCGACTGCATGTAATTCATCTGCTGAGAAGGGTAGGTCGTTTTGCAGCTTCACTATTGCAGACTCGAAATGGGTCGAGTGAACAATCTCAGCTGTTGGTGCCAAGTAGTTAGCCATGACAGGATACTCAGCAGCACACGCATCAAACAACAGGCGCACCTCGGCAAGCGTGCACGCCTCCGCTTGGATTTTCACACACACACTGTCCAGCTCACGAAGCTTGTCCAATACACCTATAACGCGGCGGTGCGCATGGCCACGAGGCACAAACTCTTCAACAGCCTCCACCGTCAGGATCGCATCACGGATCTTGCAATATCGGTCAATCATCTGGAATGTAGACGACCAGCGCGTAGTGTTTGCCTTAACAGGCTTGTAGTCGGTCGCCTTTGCTAGTGCGGTAGCATTTTTGACATGACGCAGCAGAATCATCAGGTTTTGAATCAGATCTATCTGAGTCTGATAATCCTGTAGAAATCGATTAACCGCGAGGTTAAATCGATGACTTGCACAGCCAATGAGGGGGACGCCCATTCGTGTAGCCATACTCTGAGTGGTTGCACCATTGTCCTCCACAACATAGCGCACCATCTGCAGGTTCTTCTCGTACACACTTAGTACGGTGGATATATGATCGAGGTGGGCTTCAGCTGTCTGGCCGTCTTCCATTGGCGAAAGCGCAAGAAGGCGCTGGTGGCGCACACCATTGTAGACGTAGATCGCGTAGATACCGAGGAAGTGGAGTGAGTAACTAGTCCAACCGTCGAACATTAAAGCAAAGGAGGTTCCCATCTCCTTTCCAATGATTGTTCCAACGGCTAGAGCCACATGACGCATGTACCGCTTTAGTGTCTTGGTAGTCGTAGGCTTCATTGTAACTACAGCACGCGTAGCCTTGTTTTCCACTTCAGTGATTGGTAGATTTCTCTCGATCACCCATACCATCCATTGGTAGATATTGCGCGTCTTATCATCCACAAAACCAAACGTGGTGAGTGCTGGCGTCTGCGTGGCATGAAGTTCTGCAAACTCAGCAGCATACCCAGCGTGCTTGCTGTTAAGGTGGCTGAGGAGATTGCTGTACCCCGTGCCGCGCGTCTGCTTCCGAGGAAGCCCACAGGATTTACACTCAAAGCGACCTTCGCCGAGGTCGTTGAAGTAGAATGCGCAGAGTTGACGGGAGGTCATCGTGGGTAGCGTGGCTAAGAGCGGTGGCTTGTACTCTAGAGAGGAAATTGAGAAGTGGGGAGTGTGTGGATCAAAGCGCGCAGAGTGTATTTGCAAGGCAGTAGAGAACTGTTGGTTGTCAGCCCTCCTGGAAATGGTTGGAAGCGTGAAAAAATATTGTATTATTGTGTACAGTTTTGTATTATATTTATCTTGGAAAAATCAATAGTAAGTTATTCCGTAAATATAATACCCGTAATATTGATATTATACTATTTTCCCATGCCCTGGATACCACCCATGTATCTATTCGTGGGTAAGTACAGAAAGCCGATCTGGATGGAAGGCGCTAAGAAAGAGGCGCGCTGTCCGATGCGTGAAAGCTTAAATATCAACTTTTACATTGATTCAAATGGTTTGTAAGTCCGCAGTTGCTATTGTTAGATGGCCATTTTGCTCACATCCAAATCGAGGTTGTAAAGTACGGAGCGCACATGGCGTCCATCGCTTCGTTTTGCCGGCCCACACGTCCCAATTTCTCTAGCCTCTCGACTTATCCGTCATTGGTTCTTTCAATGCTCGGTATGAGAAAGCCCTCAAGCGTTTTCCAGCACGTAGCAAAAACAAGTTCCTCGTTAAGGCTGATATCGCTGGTATTGCCCGCGATCCGTTGATACAGGTATGCTGTTCTCATTAAGCGAAAATAGGATTTGAGAAAGCTGGTATTTTTGCACTGTCATTAGACGTCATGCTGAAAGGAATAATCGAAAGCAAGCCACCCGTATCTAGTGACTCGCTCCCACATCTCTCGGTCATTTTGGGGCACGTTGTTCCGCCGCTAAAAGAGATTGCGTTCACGGAGCGTCAAAAGCGGATTTTGCGCGAGCGCAGCTTAAATCTGGACGCGCTTAACGTTGTCAATCTGCTGTTGCGTTCAGTCGTAGCTCCCGTTTCGCAGAAACTCAAGCGTGGAGAATGGGTGAACGAAAACGTTTCTGGCGGGAAGCTGCTAAACGACGAGATGATGTTTACAGCTGTTGAGACCAAAGCTGCTGCCAAAGCCAAAAACTGCTAACAAGAAGTGAGAAACGTGCCTGTCATGAAATGAACCTACATGACAAAATTGAGCATTAGGCCGACAGAACCAAGCGCTTACTACAGTACATAAAGCGAGCGTGATGGCTGCGCTTTTCAAAGCTAAGAAAGCCCGAGAAGAAGTTCCGAGTAAGGCCGCTGCTGCCGGCAAGTCGAACAAATGATAAAGACGCGGGGTTTTACCTCTCGGAGCGATAGTGTCAACTAGAGCAAGACATCATGATGTCGTTTCGATTGTAAGTACGGTACTTCATAGTTCAGGAAGGTGACACGTTTTATGTCGGCACTAAAACGATAGGTTTACAAAAATAGCATTAAACAATATAGTGACACGAAATACGTCTGGTACAGATATTAGCAGCACCAATAGACATTGCTTGTCCCTAAGAATGATGAGCTTAAAGCTTCACCAGAAAACCCCGACCATCGTGGTTGCATTTACCATCCCGTATCATTTTCGAAGACTCCATCGTCGCCTTCATCGTGCGCTGTTTTGCTCTCGTTGAGATTTGCTCAGTACGAGTGGGCACACTGTGAAGAAGTGGCGGCATTTGGAGGAGTAAATCGAAGAAGTGGTGATGCAAGAAGTTACGACTCCAGAGATTAAAATACATACTTAAACGTGAAGCAGATGCTGTGTCACTGCGTTTACCAGACCATTAAATGGCGATCAGAGTTCTGTTGACATATTTCAAAGACCTGTTTGTCAAGAATGACAAGGCTCTCTTCTTAAATTTGTTGTGCTATTCCAGCCTTCGCGGAGATATAAAAAAGTAGCTAACTTGCAGCTTCACCGGTAAGCGATGTTACTTGGATTAGGCCAACAGGAGATGCGTTTATTTCTGAGTAGCAGCAAATGGTTACTTATGCATGAGATTTTGTAAAAGGGTGCAAACGAAGCGTTTAGCTAAACCTTACCTAACGATTTACGCTGTCATCTTAGTTAAAACACCCATGTATTCGGCTGCTTCTTTTACCAAGATGGCTACATGTAGCCATTTTCTATAAATTACACTTGCACAAATGAATAGTCGGTTTCGGCCAAACCAATTGGGTGCCACTTAGAGAGGTGTGACTTTACTGCTAATCGTGAATATATACGGAGGTGCGATTCTAAGCTCAATACGGTTTTGCTTCACACTAAGAAAAAAGTGGATGTTTGGAATTTTACACAAACTAAACAGTAGACCTTGATGTCGATATTCACTTTCAAACTAGATAAATAGGCTACCAATGTAAATAAAGAATTCGAGGTGCTCTAGAAAATGGACCAGGCGAAACTCTTATAATCCATAGCTGCATCATGATGCTTGTGTTGGCATTCGCCCAGATGATTTTGGTTGAAGGGTGGCAGATTTATACTGCGTAGTATAAAAGTGATGGTGGATGACCCTATTATAATACTAAAACCAATTCGACCCCATGAACAGCATGCGAAACATAGCTACAAACTAATCTCAGCCTTCGCGAAGTTTTCTAGTGATGCTACGCCCAGTACAGAATCCGAAGCTTTTCCGCGCAAAGCGCGACTTTAGTCTTGATATCAGAAGCGCTATCACATAGCCCTAGTCGCGACAACTTCAAAGTGCGATCTACTTTATTATCCAGTTAGAGCTACTTCGAAGTATTTCTTTTAGCATTCAAACTGCTGTGTGTTCAGCCACATAGTTGAGGTACCGCAGGAGCTTCTTCATCTTGTGAGTTTCGCCAAGCTTTTCCATCGCCTTTGCAGAGTTAGCTGCAGCTGCAATCTTGTTGGTAAGTTTTAGCTTGGCAGCGTAGCCGTCAACAGTCATCCCAGCTTTCCACATCGTTTTCATCTTCTCTGGATTCAGTGCCCTTGCTTCAGAATCACCGTCGTTTTCAGCTGCCGTGTAGTGTTTCCTCAGTAGACGCTGAGCTGGGCCTACCAGATTAGCAGCCTGGACACCCGTGGTCGTCGAGAGCGTGTCCGCGGTAACCAGCAACGAAGCCGCAAATACAGCGAACACATAGGAGAGGCGCATGGCTGGTTGGCTCGGAACTTGAGGGCTGGAAAGCAACTTTGGAAATGAGTGTCGATTTCAGTCGACCTATGTTTGCTGTGTGCTGCACAGCACCCTGTGCATCCGGCCATTCACAAGGTATAAAAAGCATTCTCCAAGATCGGTGGTGTAGCAGCATCGACACCTTGTCCTTTAGGTACTGTATTTAAGCCATTCATTGAACCTAGTACAAATGAAATGGACCTCTCTCAAAAAAGAGACAAGATCAGAGGTACCGCTGGTTCCCGGTGTTCTGCCGGTTTTATTTCTGTAATACTTCTTAATACGCGAATAACTTGTATACGCTCATGTGTTACTCAAAATTTCCTTGCGCGGTTCTTCGATTGAATGCACACACAATAGCGCAAATCTGTTATTGACTTGCCTTAAGCTTAAATCCACTTAAGAACGATCTGGGCCGTTCCAAAATAACAGGAAATTTGTAAGCGGGTGAATCATTGAAAGCGACCAGAACGACGTCAGAGCTCACGATACTGGTAAGTGCATTTTGTAGCATCCTTCTATCAGCTAATTTTTGTTACAGGATTCTTACACGATGCCATCGGTAACAAAGCAAGTCGAGCTTTTCGTGCGCAAAAACGCGTATGCTTTGAGTTGCGTTTCTAAAACAGATAATATGTGTAAAAGTGACGCAATCATCAGCATTTCTTTTTATGAGCCGGGGCGTTCGAACGTGCGGTACAATCAACACGACAAAATTGCAAAAACACCGTTCGAAACGGTTTGCAACACACAATAGTACCTTTCGGGGCGGGGCGACGCAGCTATGGCGCCAACTAAGGCGAGCGGGTGCGAGGTCGCGTAGCCGCAGCAAACATGCGCGGGGAGCCCGCGAAGCAGGGCCGCGCGGTATTTGCGGAGGCGGGCCCAGCGCCGAGCTCACCAGCGAGCCGCGCATTGCACTTCCCAGGTAAGAGAATCTATTAATCGCGAGCGAAGCGAGCCCCAGCCAAGCGAAGCGCGGCTGGTAACGACCTTTTACATTATATAATGCCTTTCCGCAGGAGAGCCGGGTAATCCCTCCCGGCTGCTCTTACAAATGCCAAGTCAAAACAACTTAGGTGCTATCCTGCAAAACAAGGTGTTTTGGATGTGTTGTCAATCAACACGTATTCTTTATAAAGTACATAATGTGTTCGTACATGTACTACATACAATGTGTACGGACTTCTGGCACACACAGTAGCAGAAGTATGTAGCACAAGCATAACTATTAATTCATGTACATGCAACGGGCAGGTTGGACTGTCAACCGCGGACTACCAAGAGCGGTAACTACCTTAGGAATTTGTTAAGAAAACAACTTTTTAAACAGCGAAAACCTGATCCAGCCTACCACCGGCACCGTACATAACTATACCATTAATATACGAAACGGGGAGGCTAAACCTTAAAGTCCGCTGTTAATTACGACCCACACGTGGGCCTCGCTTGGTAATGATGGCAATTATTGGTCTTGGGTTTGCACTCACGTGCTTCGCACACGGTCGACAAACCACAGGCATGCTCGCTGCGCTCGCTTTAGGTACCCTATGCGCTTCGCGCGGGGTCAAATTTGGCCGTAACCTTCGTTGTGGAGTCTAGAGCCCTTCGTTGCGGAGTCTAGCGATAAACTTCTCCACACGAGTAATTGTATGGAAATCGAGTGGCTCAATTTGTGCTTGATGTATCTTTTCTCTCGCATTTGATACACGTAGAATTTGTGATTTCAGGAAGCACCCATTAAATTAGTAGATAAGTTTTTTTAAAGAGTCCAGCATAAATTGTCTTGTGTTCTATCCCTCGGATCAGATCAGTCTGCAGATGAATCAGGTCCTGATCTGTCTATAATCAGGACCTGATTTATGTCCACTACAATTGTGAGAGTGACGGCAAGGTTGGCGTTGTGTGTTGGCATTTCTATTGGCATTAAACAGCTACAAGCGTTTGCAGTTTTCCATCTCGTTTTCCACTTTGTCTGTGCCACAGTGAAAACTATAGCAAATACTCGTCAGTCTTAAAGCCTACAGATGTAATACATGTAGAACCTGACCGAAAGAGGTGGCAAGAAACGTACTTGAATGGAAAATATCATAAATAACATATGGTATCTAATATTCACTAAATTTTCGAGTTCATACAAAAATGTTATGTTAACTTTAAAAAGAATGAGTTACTACAGTAGTGAAATCTAATAGCGAAAATAGTAATATTACTATCTAAAATATCGTACAGTATGATATTTGGTTTCTCCCTCACGGTTGATTAGTAATACTTCTGCTACATGTAGTCGAACGTTAACGACATGTGGATTTTAAAACCGACTACGCAATCTTTAAAAAATATTATATCGTATTAACTAATATCAAGTCGATATTTAATAATGTGATTTTGTCTCTGAGGAAAATGTTAGGTGCTATTTTTATATTAGCTGATCAGCAGGTGATATTTTCACAATATTAACTTTTATTCGGCCCACACCGGAGAAGGCCTAGCACTTTTCAAAGAAAAAGGCGCATAAAGTGCTCTACTCGTATTGTCGTAATTAAAGGTGCAGTAACGTGAGTCCTACAGCAGACTCTACTGCTATACGCTACATGTACCGAATCGGTACTACATGTATGTATATGTATCTTGAGGCAATGGGCGCCCTTCAAAACCTACATAAAATAGTTTAATCACGCTTTGTTTGATACCCCCTTTTATCATCTCTTGATCGCGTTATATGTCCCGTACCCGGGAACGGAGGGGTCATTCCAGGAGCTCTGCCTCCCGTCGGGATGACTCGAGACCCTGGAATCACTCCTCGCCCCGCCGTCCCGTCAGGGTGGTTCCCGTTGAACTCAACCACGCACGTGCCCCTGACCGAGCCCGTTAGGGTGGTCCTATAAGGGGCCCCCGGAACGCCGGAGTCTTGGCGTCGTGGAACTAAAAGCACCTCGCGACATCAAGCCCCTTCCCAGAAGCTCTCCGTTGTCCCACGAAGGCCGACAACAAACGAAGTGAATCCTTCCTTTTTTTTAATATGTAGTGTAGTGTATGTAAGGTCGAGAAGGTGTTAGGCCTCTCTTCCGGTTAGCTCTCAGTCTTATATTTCCCTCCTTCTACTCAAGAGGAAGCCAAGCCAATCATCAAACTTTTATTTTCAACTCTCTAGTGTTCCTATCTACCGTTCCTGCAGCCACTGAACAAGACCGTACTCCCTGAACAGCCGCGGACTACCCGACCCTTGAAGGAAGAGGAGGTATACGACATATATACGGATTTAAAAACAAGATCACAAGCACGACGTCCAAAACATCAATCAAAAGTTTCCTGTGGACTAGATTTGCTGTCTTATTACAACTGGTATATTATAATATTTGTATGGTGGCAAAAGGGGTATTTGTTAGTGGAACAGGCCACGCACGCTGATCACCCCTTACCAAGCAACCTTCGGTTCCCTTGATGAACCTGATCCGCTCGCTCCGCCTGCTTTTCCGGGCTCGATACCTCCGAGTTCCTTCCCTTCTTCAAACTTTTCTCACCAGTGTCTTTACGTTTTTTCTTCTCTGTTTCATATCTACTTTGAAGCTCTGTAGCTGCCAATCTGGAACTCCAAACGATGGATCCGCGATCTGTAGTCGCGAACACTATGTACTCAGAAGCAGAAAATTTGTCGACCTTACCGCTGATGCGTCTTCGCAAACGCCTTGTGGAGGAAATCAAGCGAAGTGAGCACGCTCGTATTGTCAGGATACGGCATTACCTCACAGTTCCGTGTCTTCCAAGGCCTGACGTAGCACCGTGGACGTATATTTGGTACTTCGACTCGGACGAGAATCTAATGAATATCACGAGTTTGACCAGGTACATAAAAATAAATCAATATTTCAGTCTCCATGGTGCTTTACCAAATCAACTCTTAATTTACTTTGTAATTGTATTAGGTCTTCGTTCCCCACACTGCTTGAACGATTCGTACCTTTCTACGACATTCAACGCTTCAGACCGAGAGGGGGCCGCCCGCGGAAGCTACAAAACCATCATCAAGTTCTTGGACTTCTTCTAGCGTTCTAGGTGGACTCAATGCAGCATAAATTGATGTGTTCTTCGTTTGGTGTTCCGCATTCAGCCTTTAGCCGTGTGCTGTCAAGTGCAGAGGAAGCCCTACGACGCTGTCTTGTTGGGTTCTCTCCAGGTAGTATAGTGTGGCCTACTCTCACTCGTCAGCGCTGTTTGGGACGCATAACACCTGCACGATCTCCGCCGCTACCTTTCACGTGGGGGTTCCTATATGGGAAAAACTATCGGGTATGTATTAAATCTAGATTAAGTTAGAAGTTTGTTCGAAGTATCTGTATTAATTCTAAATAACAGATTCTCGGTTATGTAGGTGCAGGAGCCTCCTCAACGCGATGCCCAAAACACTTACTACAATGGATGGCTACACGCAGTGTATGTGACCGGAACTCTCTGGTTTCGGCAGATGGTCTCGTAGTGTGGTGCAAACGTAATTGCCCTGGTAGTTGGAACGACTCGGACACGAGTCTCGAACTTCGTGAAAGACTACTTGGCGGAAGCCTAAATCCAGACTGCCGATACAGCGTAATTGTAGACAGAGCTTTTTCTTGCGGCGCTGAGATGGTTGGTCGGATAATGACACCTCTTAAGGAGGGCGACCTAGGAAGACTGGTACCATCGGTTAGAAGGGCAGCTACGCTTAAGTCTTCGGTCATTACATTCGTTTGTTAGAGCGCTGAATGGGGATGGGGTCTTTAGAAAAATATACAGACACCTACTACAACCCTTGCTAACGACAAGGAAAAAATGCCAAGTCCGCTTCGAAAATATCTTCCGTCTAGCTAGCTATCGAGTTCGGACCGTTCCAGTTAGCCAAATACGCACCACATTTGTATATGGTAGAGAAGACAACCGATAACACTGAAAACGTAATTTTGATTTCGAGCTGTAGTTACTACACCCTTTTTACTTTCTCTGGAGGTTGGTTAGCACTAGCATCATTTGCTCGTGCCACTGCCTCGCTTCTTCGCCGTAAAGTGCTAGACGTTCCTCGAACCGTCGTTTGTTCTCTTCTCATTCTTGGTCGATTCGTGCTTGTCGTAGTTTTTCTTCGCGTCGTTGTTCCTCGCGCAGCGATCGGGTAGTTTCCTCAGAGGCGAGTCTGCGGCGCTAGGCAGCTTCTGCCTCCTGCTTACGAACCTCCTCTATTTTTGTTCTCTCTCTCTCTTTTCATCCTCGAGTCTGGCTTCTCTTTCAGCTCTCCGACGGCGATCCTCGTCTTCTGCTCTGCGATCGATGGTCTTCTTAAGTAAGACGATCATTTGCACCAACTGATCCCCCTTGGATGACTGTTTCTTCTCGAAACGCTCGAAGTCCCTCTCAATTTCATCCAGTCTCTGCTTTTCTTTTAGCCGCTTTTATTCATGTAAGGCGTCGAGTCGTGCGCACCGTCTGTGCGTGTAGCATCAGAACTCAATCGATTGCCGTTGTCGTTGATTAGAAGTTGCGTCATGTCTGAGACGTTGTCATGCAACACCCGGAGATCCTGGCCTCCTAGCCTGTTGCTGGAGATACTTAGTCTTCGATTCGCATCGATTTCGCGTGCGTCGGAGGGCCCTCGACTTGGATTCCGCGTCAGGTTGGGGCCATCCGGGGTGGCCGAAGTGGGGAGGGTACCGCCACGAGCAGCTCTGGGTCGTACCGCTCCTCGTGGTGTTCCTTGTTGATTAGGAGATCTTGATCTGGTGGAATCGCGTGAGCCGGGATCCCCCAGACTGGCGGCTACTGAATGCGTTGTTGTCAATCGAGTCTGTTGCAGCCTCGTCGACTGCATCTCCAACCTCAGAGGCCTCGTCGTTAAAAAAAAACGAACTCTGCTACCAAACGTGCATCGATCAGTCCTTGGCGTGTGGCTTCTGTACCCACGTGTTGGCTGCAGACCTGGGCGTCCTGCGTAGGAGAAGCCAGCTGCTGAGCATATTAAGTGATATCATTTCCGTCTCGCTCAGTATCCGAGCCGCCTCCGTATTCCTCGGCATACCCAGCTACCAGGCCTGCAGATGTTTCTGCAGTGGCGTGGATAGTATGTGCAGTGCCTTGTTGCCCCCTTCTGGTCGCGTCTATACCAGGATCAGCTTCCTCAACGTCCTCCTCGAACTCTTGCCCCCCCCCCATCCAAGCCGTCGTAAGATGTGAGCACACCGCCTTTGCGTCTAAGTGACTCGAAGTCACGCTCGGGTGAACCCCTTGTTCGACTGGCGTTGTACTGAATAGCGACTTGCTCCGACATGTTCCTACCCAGTGGAACGATGTTCTTCACGACTTGACACAAGGGAAGTTGGTCCTGGACGGTGTAGTTGTTGTATCCAACGCGTCTCCCTCTCGTCCAAAATGTGGGCAATAATAATGAGCAAAGATATCCACCAACAACGCTTACTAGAAAAACTGAACCTTACGCCAGCCATGACACGCCCAAGTGTTTTTTTTGTGATTTCACTTGTGTCACGACTCGGCAAATTCCTTTATAGGCAGCTACAATTGACGAAAAAGTAAAAATCAGTTATAAAAAAGCCTTGGTTCAATCATTTTTTTTAGCGGTTATCTATGCGATTGGTAAAGCCTTAGCACCATTTCAACTGTAGACTCGACGCATGCCACATCAGCACGCACGTTCCGGACAAAAGTCCAACAAGTGCTGGATGTCGCGGTGCTGACAGCCCGACCACCCACACCGGCAGATGAACCATAGTCGGTTGCCGTACGATACCGTGACCTCTTCACCGCGGTTGATGTGGCGTAGTGATACAACTACCACTGTAACTACACTGCCAGTTTGGAGCTCGTGAAATCTTGCCGCAGGTTTGCAGGCATGGTTCATCATCCAAATCTTACAGCCCATTCGAAGGGCGTCGATGCCCAAATACTGATTGCCTTTAGCCCTAGTCTTGAGATGCATGCTGAAGCCCTTATTGGCGGATCCGTTTATACAAGGAGGTCCAAGAAATAGTAGGTGGCCTAGATACTGGCCCAGTATCTCTCCGGCCGGTATGGTACTGGTCGCCACTAAACCTCGCATTCCCGACCGCGATCTCCGAGTGATAACCAGCGATGGATGTTCTCTAAGACCATGTCCGTATTTACCTCACAAGACACAGTTCTGTTCGCAACAGAATCGAAGCTCCTTGGAATTGATGCACGTTGCCGCGTTGCATCGGGTTACACAACTACAACCGGCTCCATCTCGTTTACTCACACTGAGCTTAGAAAATTTCCACTTACGTGGATTCCACTGTTCGACAGAAGACGCACCTGTAGTATTAGGAGGAGACGACCTCGTCTTTGGTGAACTGGGTGCCGGACTTCTCGTAGTACACGAATCGGGGAGGCTGGTACTGGGCGACGACCAAATGGCAATGATTGAACCTTGAGATGCATCCGGGGAGACCGAGGTCAGCGCTTCAGGTTGCGACGAATAAAACAACAGCGATTGAGTCCTACAATGAGAGATCGGACGACTTCTCGTAGAAGGATAGAGATTCCGCCTCCATCGTTGCAGCCTCTACGATACGTGAATGACGAATGACCGGACCCGAACAAAAGCTGAAGAGGTGACGAGGTTGCGGGTGAGTTGAGCTTCGTCCGCTTAGTTTGCTGCAGCGGGCTGTCAGGTCGATCACAGGTCAACCTTATAATCTTCATGTTCGCTGAGTGGATAGTTTCAATTGAGCAAAGCAAAGATAATAGAGTTAATACTTGCATGCAGAGTAGATAATCCGTAACACAATACATTACTCGATCCGCGCAAGTTGTTGTTTCAATCAACGAAGGCAAGGTGCTCAGCATGCGAGTGCAGGAAACGCTGCCGAGAGTCTAGAGACCAATTGAAAACCTGTATTGCAAAGCAACGATACTCTGAGAACATCCTTCTTCGTACATGGTACAAACAGCAGTTAAGGAGTGTACCGGAGTAGGGAGCCAATGCTCAGGCCGGCGGGGCTCTCCGTGGCGCGTCGTTATGAAACGTTAACAGGACAGTAGAGCTTGCCCTCCCCAGGCGGATTTCAAAGTGAAAACCACACCATGGCTCCAGCCGACTTGACGCGAATAATGGATGGCGAAAATGGCTGTCACCCTCTTCTGTAGTCACTTGGAGATATTCAAACTTTTATGTGTAAGGACTTGCCCATTTGGAGTTTCGCTTTGAACACATACTAAATTCTAGATACATTTTTGATTGGGTTGCTAAATCGGAGTGCAATTAAACATTACCAAACTCGGTTTAATGAATTGTTTGGTCCGACCACTTTTTGGTCTTATGAAACAATTCAAGTTTAATCGCCAAGTTTAATACACCCTTTAATGCGCCCTAACCCTACTTATTAAAACATTCTATGTAGGCTATGAAAGGCACCCAGTGGTTGCCATCCAAAAACTATCAAAAAACAGTTTAATCAAAGAAAAATGTTGGAGTCACAAAACGATTTTGTGCCTTCGTACTTAAGTGCATATACGTGTCACCATTTTCCGTTGTGTACCTACGACAAAGGCACAATGTCACACAATGGAAATAAAAATACTGGATAGATTTCAAAACTTTCATCATTTGTAGACATTTGAGAGCGCGAGCATATGTTTGTGCAAACATTCCGTTGGCGCAATGTGTCGTAAAAGGCTTGGACTCCCTAAATTTTGCAAGAATGTCCGATCGACTTCGCGATTTTGCATGAGTGACGTCGAAACAGTCGATATTCTAGCTTTGGAAGTCGCTATGATCCTGCTACGCATGTAGTGAACCCTTGTAATATTGCCATGAAGCACATACGTCGCGGTATGAAGTGAAATAGCATAGCTATATTAAGCGCTACAAACTACGATTTCGTCACCAGAAATATTCATTCCTACACATGTAGAGGCTTAAGAAGATATCCCAGTCTGAAATACCGCATCAGTGAATTTGATGCAGTCTTTGGCAGGGCGATTCCGCGCACAGAGCATTCAAAGAAGAGGAGAACCAGTGGCCCGCAGTTGTGTCCGTCCGTCTGCTTCGGGTGAAGCTGTCTATCGAAACCTTTTTTTGTCGTCATCACTGGAAGTCGGTTCTGGATGAAGGTCTCACATTCTTCATACTGTTCCGTCTTCTGCTGAGGGTCGAAAATTGTGATCTTGTTGGGCGTGGACTTGAAGTCAAATACAGCGCCACACCAATGCGTGTTCTGGATATTAATTGGCAGTAGCACGTGCGTGTTGCCCTTCTGAAACGGATGTGATCCGCTGATGATCTTCTGTCTGGTTTCAGGGCATTCGGTCCCGCTTGCACCGGGCGAAATGACTCCAATAGGTCCGTATCCTTCTTGGAGCGTCGCCATACCGACCATTACACAGTCGTCATTGAGCCATATGTCTTCACGATACCGAAACACACATTCGTTGGAAACCATTCCGAACGGTGTTTTGCGTGATATCGGTAACACAACTTGCTGTAGCACAACCGCAGCCCTCATTTTGTCTAGTTGCGCGTACTCGTTCAGTCCTTTTGGAATATCGAGTCTGTTCAGCGACGTAGCGGCCATTCACTCCATCGTATCAGAAACAGCAACCAATGATTTCATGGTTGCATGGTAATCCGTCATTACGCGAAGTTGTTCTTCGCTGAGTACCCCGACTTTCGGGATACAAACGCCAATTGATGAATCCGCAGGCCCGTGTGACTTTGAGCTGAAGTCAGATCTTTGGTGAAGCTTAGGCTTGAAGTCTCTGGGTCTGCTTCATGCAGCTTGGGCCGGTTCTCCTTTCTGTGAGCAGCGTCTTCGTCGATAGCGGTCGGAGGAACATGCGTGTCAGCGGAAACTTTAACCCCTGTATCATGAATTCCAGATATCTGCGAGAGTGGGTCCAATTCAGATAGGTGCTCGGGTCATACGGAAGCCTGTAAAACGTAGGGTGCCTCTCCGCCTGTCACGATATCTTTGAATCGCTTGAGACTTTCCAGCATCTGGGTAAACACCACTGTTCCATTCCGACGCATGATGTCGGTAATGCGCGTTACGACGGCATGAGAAGCTCGGAACTTACTGGTTCCGTTGATAATTTGGTGACAAGCTGCCTTCATACTGGAATCACGCACCCGAAACGTACCACACGCGGCTTCTTCAGACTGCTCATCTTCTTCGTCTTCGACCGGAATGTTTAGTGGGCATGTCAAACTCCACCGAGGATGTAGATGCTTTATTGGGATGAGGCTTTTCCATTTAGTAAGCGCCAGTAAATAGCGTGTCGACACGACAACAGTCCGGCTCTCATGAAAATACACGAACAATGGTACGTCTAGAAAATATTTCATAATATATCAGTAATCATGCATTTCATCCCTTACTAACACTTAAAAGAAACGTACCCTAGTATCAAGATGATACGTGCGCGTGGTTTCCATCGTCGAGATCATTTCAATGATGCTACCTTGTAACTCGCGAGTTGTGTACTGCGTCTTCCGATCATTGGCAATTCGATACTGTATTTCCACCAACTCGTAAGCATGCTGGCCCACTTCCTTTGAAAGCTTGCGAAGCTCGGGGTCAGCTCCAGCGTAGCGCATGTGCCCAACGTCTGCCATCTTCTTTGCGAAATCCATCTCTGCAATAGACTGGATAAATTGAAGCGTGTCTACACACTCATCGAGCATCATCGAGGGCTTCAGCACGTCCTTCAAATGACCCTACGCTGTCTCCAATCTACACGTTAGCAAATATAACAGTTAGTGTTCCGCAATTAGCACATTCAAATAGCTAAAGTCGTAACGGTTATTGGTCGTATTGCCCAAGTGGGGTATCAACACGTCCAAATCCACTCCACAAATCTCTACAATTGTGCCAGTTATCATGGAAGTACTTCAAAAAGGGGTGCACGGCCACAGAATGCGCGTCTTCGAGAGCAATTTCCTTTCCTCCAACCACATAGCTCAGGTATGTGCGGTCAACGTCATACTCCGCCTCCGTCGTAGCATTTAGCATCATGTGAATTGCGTCATCGACCTTATCGCGGTCTTCGATATTGTATTCGCTCTTCCACAATTCCGTTCGAAGATATTTCACTGCGTGAAATACGCAAAGCAAAACCCGAGCACCAGGAAAAGCGCTCTGCAGCAGCGATATCTCCCCAAAGTCTTAGTCAACAATGATTACTCGAACTTGGTCCCAGGTTGGATTGAACGACTTAAATGACGTTAATGCATCGGTCAAGCAGTCCGCGCTCTCGTTCTCCATAAGGGCGTGCGGGACGTACTGACCCTGAAAAGTCACACGAAGTCCCACGCTCACAAAACTCACGAGCATGACAAGCAGACACAAGGAGGCACACGTGTACAACAAGCCGCAAAAAGTCACAGTTAGGCACTGTATATCACAAAAAGACACCAATAATACGTACGTGACCGATGACGTCATGAATCATGAAACTGAAGAGCTTGTACCGCGCGTCATTGGTGTTGTGCGTAGCGTCCACCATCAGCACCTGTGGTAAGGCTTCAACGAAGCGCCGCATCTACCGAGTCTGGAAAGTAATAGTCTGGGCCAGTTTTTCATCGTCCACGTAGATGGTAGCTGTATTGCCCTTCCGCGAACAGAATTCTCGGAGACCAGCCTCCAGTCGCGACTCAACAGTCGTAGATCCACGCCGTGCCTCCTTCAGACTTGCAACCATGTTGTGCACGTCACGCAGCGTGACGCTCTTCCCTACAATTCGTGCATTAGCAACACATAGGTGCTACCAGTAGGGTAACGTACCTGTCTGCTTCCGCAAAAACCGCAAGATAAGTTATTTCTTGGCTCCTGCAGCTTGGAGCTCATCCACAAAGTTAATAACATCTTCATCTTGGACGCGCCGGTTAGAAGGGTGATTTTCATAAGGTCCAGACCCCAGCGCATGGTTATGGGCGGTATCCTGCTGGGTAACCTTGACGTGGAAGCCCCGGACTGCGTCTCATGCCACCGACACCGTCATCTGCGCTTGGCATCCAGTCGATTTGACGAAGTAGTTGTGGCGCCTGCCTTTCGACCTACTCGGTCGCGACCAACTGTGGGTGCACACCAGCTTCCAATAGTATTTATCAAAAGAACTGGGGATAACAGTCTCTGGCGTAGCCTTCCCACGCTCTTGGAGGTCCTTGTTCCGCGTCTTGGCACTGGTTGATGTTCTCTTCTTGAATATCTGGTGAGTCCTTTGTTCATACTCGCTGAGGCCTTCGAAAAACGCCTCCCTGCTCTCGAACGCCCCTACCTCCATACGCGGAGCGCGAACAACATGGTCACTCGATGGAGGGACGTGGACCTCCGGGGATTTAGCTTCAGTGGTCTCGGCGTCGGGCTCGGATGCCGACGCGACGCTCGCCATGCCGCTTGTCCTGCTTTTCGCGCCTCTTTTGAAATGAGAGGCTCGCAATGAATTAGAATGGGTGAAAAGGGGAGGAAGGGGTGTTTTCAAACTTTTGGAGAGGCTTGAGGTTTCGAGATTTTAGTTTCGGTAAGATATTTTATTTCGCACTTAGTAGGAAAATTCCCGTGTGGCTTTATCCACTTCCTTAATCAAAAGGGGTGTGGCGCATATAAAGGGTCATTAAAAATCTGGATTAAACGGGAGTTGTTTGGTGAGACCAAAACCTGGTATCACCAAACACTTCGTTTAATCGCCTTTTATCGCGGATAAAGGACCCTTCAAGTAGCAACCGAATCAAACAAATGTCTTGCCTTAAGTATGTGCTCAAACAGAACCTTAAAGTAGAAAAAGCATGTGAATGTCGGGAAAAGCGCGCCTAATCATTTCAGATTTTGACCGCAGTCGGGTAAGTAAGGTGTTTGACAAGGCTTCGAAGGGCATGAAAAAGAGGGACAGACGACTGATTTTTTCAACTTTGAGTCTTACAGAGAATAAATTATGGATAAGAGATACCAAGATAGCCGGCTAGGGCTTCGTGATGAGACGTCAAGATCGGCACCTTCGATTGTGGTAACCCCAGCGAAGGAGTTGTGGGCGACGAAGCAGACGTCGGCTAGCGCAGAAGGTCCGGTGCTGACATGTTTGGTACGCTCATGACAGGGGGACTTTCCTTGGACGGTGCGAAGTCGGCTGCGTATTTTGGCTGTGGCATCTCCTAGTCTGAAGGCTGCTGAATATACGCGACCGCATGAAGGTGATGGGCCCGACTGGTAAGATTGCCTTACAGGCGGACTTGTTCGACTGGGGTTCCTCGCACCCTGGCTAATAATACGAGCGTATCACGTACGACAGCCGAAAGAAAATGACGCTAAGACGGACAGCAATAACCAGATTATTTTGTCGAACGACTGGAGCACTACCATCTACTGGGATATGTCGGCGCCGGTGGACCGGTTTATTTCGGCTGCTTTAGACAAGAGCAACGTGCTATTTAGTTTTTTTTTCGTGCAGTCTTTTGGTTTGACATCAGTGTAGAACTTTCTCTTCTGGTAGCTTGAAATTATGGATTCCTTGCCCGGAAGGCAACACGAGAGTATGTGTAATGCATTTACTTGCTTTACTTTCGAAGTTAGTAGTATGTGGAAACCCACGGCTGCTTCGGGGCTTTGGTGGGGCTAGATCTTAGACGGCAGAGGTCCGTGATGTCAATATTTACATAACGAGTTGCGGTTGGGATCCTTACATATAGAGATTATTTTAACAATTCTGTCCTTCATTGAAACGGCCTTCTTCATTCAGCTTACAGAACGGAGGTACGATTTTATTATGGCTGGCGATACAGCCCATGTTTTTGAAAAGGGTTAGGTATCAAAACAATGGTAATCATGGATACATGTCCAGGTATCATCCATGTTTTCTCAAAATAAATTACGAACTACCTTACAGGATCTGTAATTTATTCGGTACATGCTTACCATGTTTTGAAACATGGCGAAACATATTGACAGCAAGGCGTGAAAAATCAAGAATGACCGCACTTTCAATCTGTCGGCTACACTTCGCACTCTTACCTGTCATGGGCTGAAACTACGTTTCGTAATGTTCGCATGACACGTCTACACCTCCAAGACGCTGAAAATATGCAAAACTTGGAGCGAAACATGTATTGATCACTTGTTATCCTCGTTTTCCTTCTTGCAAGAGTCGCTGAGCTCAATAACAGATCGTAGAACATCCCAGCGACGGCGAAGCAACCCAGTCTCGGAGTAGTCGTTGCCAGCTTCCTTGTACACCCGACGCCAAAAGTACAGACAGACAAACAAACCGCAATTGTTGCTGTCAGTCTGGACAGGGGTGTGGACAGCAACAATCTCGTACGGCTGCTTCATAACTCTCTGGTTAAGTTCCTGTGCCAGCTCCATCAGTAAATTGTGGTAAGCGCGCTTGTCGAGACTATCGTAGCAGTATATAGTCTGCCGCGGCCGGTTGACAATAAGACACATCCTATGGTTTCCATTGAAATTCAACGGCATGAACACCCAGTCCTTGTTGGTGCCCGTCAGTAGACCTAATATTCGCGGCCCAATGTGCTTGCCCTTGTCTGGCGCCGGTGTCTTCAATTGTGGTAAATAGACCATGCAGTTGTTGTCGTACTTTACCTTCAGCGTTTTGGCAAAGGCTTGGATGTAGTTGTCATTATACCATCAAGCGTCCCCAGCACAATACAAGTGCGCCCAATTCAAGTGAAAGCCTTCACCAAATTCTGAAAGGCGCTTGGCAGGCCAGGTCCCAATTATCAGCTTTGCGACTGAAGCTGATACTTCGTCATTGATTAGTTCGTCCACCTTGCTCATCAACCATGAGAAGCACTTCAGTCCGTTTGTGCAATCTCTCATCATGTCACCCAAGTATTGCATTGCCATGAGTTGCCGCTGCGTAAACTTGCCAACCCCTTCGATGTCCGCTAACCAACACTCCTAACTTGGGTCCGGGGGTGTACTGACGTCCATGACATCCCCGTACGGTGTCAGGTGATCGATGAGCTGTAACGCCTTCTTTACCAACTGTTCAGGCAGTCGATACGGAACGCAAGTTTCCGTGGGTACTTGTTTTATAACTTCAAGCTTTGTTTTTCTTGCGCCCGTTGTGACGCGTCTCGAACGTGTTCTGGTACGACGACAACTCCAGTAGCGATGGCTAGTCTTCAGAAATTTTTCTACCCGAACAACATCATCACCGCGAAGTGCGTTTCTCAACTTTGCTCCTTGGTTGTACTCTTTGCGGTCTGCACTTCGGAGAGCATCTTGTGCTGCTCTGTTTTACTTTGGACGACCCAATTTCGGAGTGCGAGGATTAAACGGCCTGACGACAGGCTTGGCAGTACTTTCAGTGTCAAACTGCTTCGAAGTAATTGACTGCACGAATGGCTTAGGCGCAGTAGCCGTCCGTTGGTCATCCGCACTACCAACTTCGCGAGCGTCCCCCATGTCGTCATTTTCTTTGCGTTCATTACTAAGACCTGAAGCAGCTACCTGCGTTGGCGGAAGATCGATTTCTGAAACACTCGATCGCGTGACTGAAAAACAGACGTCATCCTGTTGCAATTTCCCCCACCATGTTTCCAAATGGTCCATTGCTGCTGTAAACTTTGCGTCGGGAAGGTCGGTTAGCTCCGACGTGAGTCTACTGAAGACATTCTGTACGCTCTTGTACTTGTTGCGCTGAGTCATCTGCTTTTTCCGCACAGCATCGTCCATCTCAGTGTAGATTCGCAGTGGTGATTCGAATTCGGCTAGGTCCTCTTGCAGCGTGCCAACACGAAGCCACCTTGCAATTTACAACATAGTTATTGCATGGAAAATACATACAACACATATCGTTAGAAATCGATAAAATACAGGTTAAAAACATGGATAAAACGTGGGTTTTACCTGTCCGGGATTGACGCGTAAGGAATTGTGAGAAGAGAAGCAACGTGTTTGCAATATATCATGCCGTGGCGACAGGGTAGTTTCATGGTCGAAGAGAACTCACAAGTGCACATCCAATCAAACTTGTCCACGCGGTGAGACCTCCCGTCTCGCTTTAACGTAATGTGCAGCTCTTCGTCTTCGATAACATAACTGTTCACAGCGTCTGGGCTGATAGCAAAGGCGTACTCCGTCTTAAACACATCAGCCAACCACTCACTTGTCATCCCGAGCAGTTGGTTCATCTCCTCGCTGTAGTTTATGCTTCGGGTGGTACCAGGCTTTACGATTCGGGAGACGTATTCGTCTTCTCTGTGGTGCTGGTACCGGATCACAACTTCCAAACACTGTTTCATCGACATCGCGCTATCCAAATTAACTTTGAGCTTGCCAAAAACGTTTTCCAGTCGGTTGTTCGTGTTATTTTGGAAGTGTGGCAAATCAATTCGGTAGCACATGACCCACATCTCCTTGCAGGCCATCCAGTTCTCGTCAAAGTATGCTCACAGCTCGTTACGCTCGCCCCGACATGACAGCAACTTGAATTCACCTGCGTTGTGTTGAAGCTCATCCTCTGATTTGGAGTAAACCATATTGGCAACACAGAAATCTATCTGCTTCAGCACACTACTCGAATAGGCTCCATACTTCTTGTCGTTGCGGATAGCACCACGCAGCCACTTGATCACGTGAAATAGACATAGCAAAATGCGCTCCTTCGGGGACATGTTTTTTTAGCACCGCGATCTCATTCAGATCCTTGTCGACCATGATACCCATCGTCATTTCCCAATCATTCACCTCCTGGAAATGGTCTATAAGCTTTAGCATGTGCCAATCGGCATTCCGCTCGATTACTGAATGCTGAACAGCCTGGCCGTTCCCGAATTGATCCATTACCATAAATGTGCAAAGTTGGTATCTACGTGAGCAGCAAAGGAGCACCACCAAAAACATGGCTGTACATGGCTAATACAGGACAAGGAAACATGGTTTATAAATGGCTGAAACACGCTGTAAACATGTAGAAGGAGTGTACCTGTTCGTTTTGTGGGTGCAATCTACAAGCAATAACTCTGGGAAACACTTGTAGAGCCTGCGCATATGCTGCGTGCAGATGGATACCATGGCAGTTTGACCTCGACTGTTGACTTCAACCATGACCACGTTAGCTTCAGCACCCAAACTAAACCCCACAAGCAGTTCTGCTACTTGGTCGTCGTCGGACAGCGTACTACCTGCATAAAATACAACTTGGTTACTCTTTATATTGTATACATGATCTCGATTTACTACGAACCTAACTTCTTTATCTTCGCAATGAGGTTATACACGTCCTGCATCTGCATCTTGTGCGTCGAGTTGGTACGAATGTAGTCATACAGGCGGCTGGGCTTACTCCCACTTGCAACCATGAGCTCCACATCGCGCATGATCGGCGAACTGGCGGGTATCTGTCGAAACGTCGGATATCCGTCGTAAATGTCTTGCGACACAGGGTGATTGTGCCCATAAAAAGCCAATTTTACTTCAACACACCACTCTCCACGTTCTTTCTCGTAAAGCTGTGCCACAAAGCGCACCTGGCACTCGGTGAAGTTGACTCTGTGAACAGGCCGTTTTCCTTTTGATCGAACACGGCTCTTCCATCCATGGGTACAGATGTACACACGCTTAAATGGATACAAGGATTCGGGAACAAGAAGCAAGTCTGAGTCGCGTAACCCAGCAAACATCTTCATCTTCCGAATCTGGTGGTTGCGGAGTCGCACATTTAGCGTTTCGGAAACCGCCAGCACTGTCATCGTGTTCTGTTCGTATTGAAGCAGATACTCTTCAAACTTCTTCCAATTTTCAGGATATTTTTCAGGCCTTCGACGTAGAAAAGTTCGTCTTCACACTTCATTAGCGCGCGCTTACGTGATCGTAGGAAACATGGGCTGTACATTTTCCGTTTTATTATTGGGATAATTGCCACCGACCGGATTAATATAGGTTTTGGACGCAGGCGAAAAGTGATTAACAGGACTATTTAACTGATCTTGATTAAACCTTTTTATGATAGTTCTGGAAACCAAATGGGTGCCAAAACGAGCTTCCTGTGGGTGATTAAAAAAAATTGTAGTAAAAGGTGCTCCTCTAAAAATTCATAATGCTCTTTCATTTAATATGGGATGATAGGTTATCAAAAATCGCGATTTGCCGATCTCCCGTTTTGGCTGATTAGGATTCAGTATAGATCTTAATATTATTTGTCTTAGTAAATATTTGAAACGCTTTGGCACCCTTGATGATATTTTACAATGAGTTTTAAAGTGCTCCTAGTTGTTCGATTTTTATCTTGAAATTTGTAAGCAAAAGCATCCCTTTCGAAGTCTAAAGTGCCTTTCTGAGCAGTTTAGCATGATGTTAACCCCTCCAATCCCGACGTCATAAGTTACGCCATACCAAAATTGCGATGTCGTAAGTTACGACGTACGGTACATAACAATAGGAATTGACTCGAAACAAACAAATCAATACTTTAATCAAGTCATCTCAAACCTATAAGATGCAAGAGGTCAAGGTAGCATTTTCAAAAACTGAACGGCGGGAAACTAGGGGAAGGGGACCAGAAGGAAAACGCGTACGACTTTACATGCCGCCAGCCACTCGAGCCGGTCATTCGACAATTTCACCGATGGCACGCATACGGTCGAGCCCAAGAAGAAGAAGCGCTGACCGTGTACCTCCCATTGCCGCTCAAGACATCGAATTCCCGCACTTTTGGCGGCAGCTGAGAGCGGCAGGGTGGACATCTAAACGTCCAACTGGTCTTGGGAATGACTGGAGCTACACTAGTCCGGATCGAACGAAGGTTTTTGTGGGAGTTGATGAATTGGTAACTTTCGCCGTGGAAGACAGGCTTGTTAGACACGACAGAGCCCAGAGCAAGCTCTGGTGATGAGGCAGAAGACAATGATCGTGAAGAAGACGCGAGTGTAGAGGACGACCGCGTGGAAGATAGCGAGGGGAAAGAAGACGTTGCTTTTGAAGACAACGTGCGTGTTTCGCAGATTGACACGACTGTCCAACTGTCACAGCATACTCTGAACGAGCTGTTCGGATCATCCAGCGAGTCTGAAGTCGAGTTATCACAGCAAGCTGTTGCGCATGCGTTTGGTTTATCACCAAGCGATTCCCATCGCGAAGCGGCGGTCAGTTTACAGCTGCTGTCAGAGGCGTCTGGTGCCGATACTGAGCCTGAAGAAGACATTGCTCCAGCCCGGCCACTGGGACAAGTTCTTCGTCCGCGTGCTCCCACCAAGAGGGACATCAACTTCGTCCCCCCAGACCAGGACATGGGTGCGTATGAAAGCCTCAGTTCAGGTGAAAGCGACAACGGAGATTTCGATGAGGACGATGAAGACGGCGAAGGCTCCGTTCGCGATGGGCAGGGAAGTTGATGATGAAGTCCTGTCTGATGACGATGCCGCAGAAATGGACGAGGCCTTTGTCGCATCATTGCAAGTGGGAGATAGCGCTCTCGACAAAGAAGCCACAAAGCAGCGTGAGAGCGCTCTACGGTCCATGCAGTGGACCCCTGAGTCATCGCAGTTTGAGGAGAGTGTTGCCTCATATCCAGGGATGGACTTGGAAGAAGCGTCGCCCGTACCAGAGTTGCGGGCTCTCTCCGATTCACCGCTCCGTACGTTTTTCTACTTCCTACCGAAGTCGCTATGGGTAACTATCAGCGCGGAAACGAACCGGTACAGTCTCCAGCAAGTCGATCGATGTGCTCAAGCCATTCTGGAGAAGTTCGGAGGCCGCCGACAAAAGGAGCAGACGCTGACGCAGATTCGCCGACGCTTGAAAGCAGCGTCAGGATACGAGACTCATGAGATCCTGCACGTCATTGGGTTGCTTATCGCACGGATGTTGTGCCACCAGAAGCGACGTTTCGCTGCGCATTGGTCTATGGTAGAAGACGGTGCTGTACCGGCAGGAACCTTTGGACGATTCATGGGTAGAAATAGATGCCAAGAAATATTGCGATACTTACATTTTGTGGATAACGAATCGGAGCCTACGCGTGATAAACTCTGGAAACTCCGTCCAGTTGTTGACAAGCTGCAGCAGCGCTATCTCTCAGGATGGACCCTCCCGTCCGTTTTTTCGTTTGATGAAGGCGTTATTCCCTCAACGTCGAAGCGTAATACAACCCGTATGTATATGCTGGACAAGCCCCACCGCTACGGATCTAAAATGTATACGGTGTGTGACTCAAGAGGCGCGTATTGTCACAGGTAATTTATTTTTGGTCATAACTTACGCCTATGAATTTGTCACTGACTTGTATGTCGTAACTTACCAGATTTGAAATGTACGTGGACAAGCGTGATGCTAGCGGCTCTGAGAAAGCTTCATTTGACCACAACGCCGGTGCTGGAGCAGTCGTTCGCAACCTGCAAATTTTGCTTCAGGGCTCAGACGCTCGGCGACCGTGGCACATAGTAGTTGTTGACAGATTCTACTCCTCGATCTTGCTTGCAATTGAGCTCCTCGCAATGAACGTGTATGTTATCGGCACGATTATGACCAACCGGCTCGGCTTCGACCAAAAAATCAAAGATGTACGCACGACACGTCCCGCGACGATTCCCCATGGAGCATTCACGTTTTCGCGCTCTGTGGCCGTGCCCAGTATGATTGCGTTCAAGTGGTGGGATAAGAAACCAGTTCATTATCTTTGCACGGGCTCTTCGATAGCAAAGGAGAGTGTGTAAAGAAAGATCAAGCGTGTTGGCGAAGTGACCGTCTCGTGTCCGGTAGCAGTGAAGGACTATCAACGCTGGATCGGCGGAGTTGACGTTCATGACCAACCCCACCTCCAGAAATACCCCCTGCAGACTTCTACGAGGTTCCGGAAATACTACAAGAGCTTGTTTTTGGGATTCGTTGACCTGGCACTTGTGAATGCCTATTTTTCACACCGAGAGACGGTAAGAATCAACAGAACGGCGGCGATGCCTCGTGGCATGTGTATGGCATCCTTCAGAACCAGCTTTTGCAGCTCAGGGCTGAAGATTTTGCTGGTGTGATTCCAATCCCGCCTCCAAATACCAAACGCAAGCGGACACCCCTCCGTATAACCCACGCGCCCGAGCAAGCTGACGATTGGGTGACTGTTAGTGGCGTTCAGAAACGTCGCCAGCGGTCTTGTAAGGTGTGCGCACTCTTACGAACGGACCGAAAGAAGAAATCGTTTGCGACGACGTTCTTCTGTGAGCGGTGTTCTGTGGATGATGCTAAGTGCTGGTTGTGCAACAAAATACGCCGTGAGTACAAGGGGGTAGCAAAAACCTGTTTTGCCATTTGGCACGACGAGTTTGATTGTGGGCAAGCGATTCCACCTACGTTGGGAAAGCGAGTAGTCCTGCGTCGTCCGGGCCAGAAAGCAGGCGAGAGAAAGAAGACACGTCGTGAACTCCAGCTGCAGGACGGAGATGCTACCTGATGAGGAAGGAGAGAACGAAAATGAAACGCTGTATCTGGATGATCTGTTGAGTGCAAGCTTTGATGAGTGTTAACCAGGAAACGATCGTAATGCACATTTTACTGAACCACTGCACCTCTTATTCTCATAATCTGGACACATTGAACTCTTTTTGTACTGAGCTTTTTGATCACTTACGACATGCAGTAGCTGATCAAAAGTGAAAAGTAGTAACATTTACGACATTGCTGGAAAAAACCTGCTGAGACTTTATAGACTGGTCCATGGTCTTACTATGCACACTATACAAATTCGAAGTGAAACGGAAAGTCGTAAGATACGACTTTGTAGTACCGTGAATAAGGCGTTTCGTGCTCTCAGATTCGGGATTGGAGGGTTAAGTGTCGAAATTCGTTTTCCATTTTCAGGGCTAGTTCATTCGGCAGGTGAGCTGTTACACACTTCTTAGCGGATTCCGACTTCCATGGCCACCGTCCTGCTGTCTAAATGAACCAACACCTTTTATGGTATCTAGGTGAGCGAGCATTTTGGCACTTTAACTTTGCGTTCAATTCATCCCGCATCGCCAGCTGGATATCAGCCTGTTCTCGTCCAATAAACACATACTCAAACTATTGAAATTTATCCGTTAGCCATCAAAGTGACAACAAGCGTTGAATCCATTTGCCCGTAACTCCTAATACTATTCTTACGCTATCGCTCGCTGAGCAGAAGATATTTTCTTAGTAAATACTCTTCAAGACTTGGTCACAAACCAACTTGCGAATAAAGTTTTCGATTTTGGCGTTCGCCCCAGCCGCATCAAGTGCATATTTCAGTACGTTGAGAGGCAATTCTGCCAGTTGACTTTCATAAAC
The DNA here is from genome assembly GCA_011320135.1 of Phytophthora betacei. Taxonomy (NCBI): domain Eukaryota; phylum Oomycota; class Peronosporomycetes; order Peronosporales; family Peronosporaceae; genus Phytophthora; species Phytophthora betacei. Next base: position 146,556 of record JAANHX010000432.1, read on the forward strand.
GATCTCCAAAAAATAGCCATTTGTCCGTGATGGGCTGCGGCAACGAATAATTTGTGCATAAATTCTCGCGGCACATGTTCGATGGTAAGCAACTTGATGGTATCCTTAACGAGGTCAACCCTCTTGCGGTGTGCAGATTCCAGAAATGCTCGTATCAATGCGTCAGGGTGTGTGCGCCTCTCGTCGTACAACAATTTCATCATCTCGACGTTGTTACACTTAACTGCGTCCACAAAAGCCACACCCATCGCCTTGGAAGAGAGTCGATCATCATGTTTCAACAATTTCACAATTTCAGTCTCCGAAGCCCAAGCAGCTTGCACAAATGCTTCGTCGATCAAATTCGACGCTGTTTGTACAAGACCTGGATTATACCAGATGAGAAAAACGTATTCAACGATCTTGTGAACGCACTAGTGATCGCATGCTCCGCGAATTTCTCGTTCTCAAAGAGTAATATAACAATAGCCACAACACGTGCAGCTGCAAAAGCGCGGTCAATACCTTGCTGAGAAACCCGTTTCAAATTGTACAGGAACATGACAACGTCGATAGTGTTACACCCAGACCACGCACGCTTGAGTGCTTTATCGAACGCCTCCGATGACACCCTATTTGTGCCAATTAAGAACTTGACGACGTCAATGTGTGCTCTTCGTGCGGCACCTGCACAGGCTCTTCCGATGAATCCAGGTTCATTATAGCCTTTGTTGTATAGATACGTGACAGCCCTGATCTCGCTAGCTCGACGAAGAAATTACGTCCACGCGTTTGTTGCGGGTAGACTTCGTGGATCCTCTCAGCAAAAGCTGGCTGTCCTTTCTCCAGCGCTGTGACGAACGCTTTCTTCAGATTCCAGAGTATCGCTCTTTCATTCAACAGGTAACTTGCCACAATGGCGTGTCCACCAAGGATTGATAGGGACAGAGTGTCGACGAGGGGCGATTAAGAATAACGCCCCACATTGCCAAGCCTTGCTGCGTGTTGCACCGTATACATCACAACGCCCAAGTGCCAATTCGACGCCCTGCATCCAGAACGTTTTGAACCACATGGAACCAGGGCGAAGAGTACTTGCGATGTGGCAGACCAATGACCAGTGGCAGCAGCAGCTTGACGATATCGAGATGGCTATTCTGAGCTGCAGCCACGACCGCCTTGTCTACTAACTTCCCGGTCTCGTCGTTAGCAAGCACTTCTACCTCGGTTGCTTCCTCGTAAATGCCGAAAGTTTTGTTCAGTAGCAGTTCTACAATTTTCCAGCGACCAATAGAAGCAGCTTGCCACGGCGTCGATCAGAGTGCAGTCGAATCTGGATAGTAATTCTTCTACCCGCTCGGCTTGACGTGTTGCAGTTGCGACTTCTATGCGCCTCTTCTGACGTCATGGTTAGCGCGTCGATGAGCTTCAGCACGTGCGGCAGAGCCCAGATCTCTTCTGGAAACGGCACGTGCTCAAGGCGATAGGATGGAGCGTCATCGCGAGCGTCGGGGGAATTGGACACGAATGCGCACTGGTCTACTGCACAACGTGCGCGCTTGGGGTTGTCGTGTGGCTGGCCGTCGTTATCGACGCTAGGGGGCGCTTACTTTGGTGTCTTTGTTCCGCGCAGCAAAATGATTTTTTACATGAGCTTAAAAATAAAGATTTATTGATAATTGTTTCTCCCTTTATAAAGTTCTAAAATGCTTTTATTAAAACAAAATGTGTTTTATTTAATAAGCGTTCTTCGAAACAAAAGCGATTAGAATCCGGCAACGGGAAAGAGAGCTTCATCTGTGGAGGCACCAAGCACACCCGAGGCCACCCCAATCATGATGAGCAGACCAAGACAATCGGTCAGACAGCAGGAGAGCATCAAAGCTCGCTAAATTGCGACTACAAGCACCTAGACAACGTCCAGTTTCCTGCGGTCATTGATTGTGGCGTTGCCGCATATCACGAAACACATTAATATTTTTCTGATGACACGCATTACGTCAGTCACAGAGGCAGCAACACTCTATGATGACCGGTTGATGTATCGATTACTAGCGGAATACCCCATCGGAAGAAGAGAGCGACTTGATCTGTCCGACGCTCTCATCATTGCGAGCTCGAAAGGGTACAGCGGTATAATAGACACCTTGGTGTGGGAGGAAAGTTTTGGACGTGTACGGGGATCTGTATGATACGCCTCCTAGTATCCGTGACGCGTTACTCAAGGCTGCCTCTTTAGCTGCCGAGAACGGCCATCAGACTACCGTCGAGTACGTGGTGGAGACAGTAATAGACGAAGTGGCATACCCCTATAACAAGTATGAAGGGATGAAGGAAGTTCTGCAAGCTGGAGCGAGCCATGGTCATCTGAAGATTGTCAAGTTCATGGTGACTCACGCTCTAGAAGATAAATGTACTCACGTTTACGGCGCACGGAATGAACCCGACGCGTTGACACACGCGATTCTGGGCCAACACAATGAAATAGTCGAGATTCTGTTGCAAGTGTAGTGGGCGAAATTAGCTGGAATATAGCAAAAGCCTATGACGCAGCAGCGTCGAGACATGACAAGCCACTCGCAGAGAAGCTGTACGGCATCTACCCGGGCACAGTCCGGGCGGGAGATTTGTTCGTTGAGCTCGCACGCAGAGGATTTGATAAAGATTTGAAGTATGCGTACACTAGCGGACACGATAACATCGAGTCGTTCAACGCAGCGTTCATGGCTGCAGCGAAGTGGGGGTCGACGGATGTCGTTGAATTCTTGCTCAGTACCAGTCGTATTTCGTCTGAAGTAGTCTACGCAGTCTTCAAGGAAGCAGCTGGATTGATGCTATATCCAACAGAAACAGTAACGTTTCTCTGCAGCAAGAAGCTGGCACCGTCTGATGCGATCAATGGAGCTTTCCGTGTTACAAGCCCTTGGTAAATGCTTTCGCCTAAGCTCAACTTTGCAGCGCTCCCTTAGTTATATTAGAACGAATAAATCTCGTCCGGGTCGATCATCGCTGCCTTCAGACGAGCATCCGCTTGTGAGAGTGAGTCTTTCTATTCTTGCGTAAGTGAGGACAATGTTGAAGCGGTCAAGGTCTTGTAATATCTGGACTGCATTCTTGTCGAAGTCGTCGGTGAGGCATACGCTGCTGCTGCCAAAAACCTTCACAATGAGATCATTGAGCTTCTGGGTGACGATCCACGCCTTACAAGTGAAGCCAGAGACGCAGCGTCTCGAGGTCAAAGGGATCTGGTAGACTCTCTGTACGAGTCTGGTTTGATTTCCCCTAATGCGCTGCTGAAAGCTTTCCTTTGACCCACTTTTTCAGAGCTTTCATGGGTCTTAGAGCATCTCCAGCGGCAAGTCTCAACTCCGGTTTTAACGCGAAAGTAACGTGATTGAGACCTGACCAAGTTTTATTAACTTCCAGCAGCAAGTCTTAACAGCGGTTTTTACTTTTTGAAGTTCTAAAGTAGCGATTCAAGTCTTAAGATAAAACTCCAGTTTTAATAGATTATGTGCCCACTCACTTCAACATACGCGGGAGGATTCCAACAAAACCATGGGGAAGGGGCCTGAATGGGGCGACGACGACACTATCCAGTTGTGCAAGGCATGGATAGACACCTCCCAAGACCCTATACGCGGTGCCGGTCAGAAGAAGGCTACGTTCTACATGAGGATGTATCAACTTTGGCTTCAAATTAAAAGCAAAGAATCGGATGTTCGATCTGAACTCGCTGTTGCTGGCAGGTGGAAGAAACTGCAACCCGCAGTGACAAAGTTTGAAGGCATTTATTCAAAGCTGAAGAGTAGAGAACGCTCTGGATGGAATGAGGAAAAGTACATAACATCGGCAGTGGAGATTTACGCTGAGCGTCACAAGCAACAATTTGAGTTTTTAGCGGCATGGAAGGAGCTCCGTGACAAGCCAAAGTGGACAACTCAGCTCACAACGACCGCGGGTTCAAAACGACGTGGCACCGATGCATCCGTTGTGTGTCGGCCACAGGGCCAGAAGGCTGCAAAGCGATCAAAAGGTGTGCTAGCAGACGACATTCAGCAACGGTTCGTTGTTGCTTCAGAGAAGAAGGCGTTGCTGATGGAACAACAACTACACTTCAATATCTTCATGCAGGACCCCAACAGTGACGAATCAAAAGAGCACTTTTCGATGCAGCGGAAGGCAATACTTACTACAATGCGAGAGGCTGCACGTACTGTTGTTACGCAAGATGAAGAGAAGACAGCTGAAAGTCAAGATACGTACGTATTTACCACCGAAAATGACAGCAGCACAGACAACAATTGCTTCGACATTCAAGCTTCGAGTTTAGTTTAGCACAGGGACATCAAGACCGCGTACTGCCCATTCATCACCACTCTACAACTAACTGGCACCATAGGCTTGCCAAATGTGCTCAATTAGATCGTGTTTTAATTCGTAGTGTAAATCTTCATCCTCCACGGTTTTTAATGCGCGAGCAATCATCGATACTGGACAAATGTTGCCAGCAACTGGGGGGGGGGGGGGGGGGGGGGGCGGACTCACCCATTTATCCTCGTATAAGTAGTCATTATTCAAGGTACAATCTCCGCATTCGTCCTCGATGATCATATTCTGCAAGATGATACATGTGATCATTACGTCACCCATTGCCTCGGCACTCCAAAGTTTGCAAGGAATTGCTACAACCCGAAATCGTTGTTGTAGTACACTGAAAGCACGTTCGACATCTTTTCTGACGCTCTCCTGCATAGCAGCGTATAACTTCCGCTTTGGGCAGATCGGATTACTGATGCTTTGCTGAAAGCTAGCCCACGGAGGGTAGATACCATCGGTAAGATAGTACGGGTTTTCATAGATAGCTCCATTAACTTCAAAATAAACTTGAGCTGCCTCGCCATTGATATTGTTGTCAAAAAGTGGAGAACGTTCTAAAACATTCAAATCGTTGTTAGAACCTGGCACACCAAAGAATGCATGCCATATCCAAAGGGATTGAGATGCAACAGCCTCCAATATTACTGTTGACTCCTTTCCTTTACCTCTGTAAACGCCTGCCCAAGCTGTTGGGCAGTTCTTCCAAGACCAATGCATGCAATCCAAACTTCCAATCATTCCAGGAAACCCGCGAGCAGCATTCTCGTCTAAAAGCACCTCAATGTCATATCGTGTAGGTTTTCGAAGATATTCATCACCAAACAGACGAATAATACTGCCACAAAATGTCTTCAAAGTCTCTAGTGCTGTTGATTTACCAATCCGTATGAGCTCATCCATTTGGTCGGCGCTTGCGCCGTACGCGAGCATCCGCAGCGCACTCGTCACCTTTTGCTCTGGTAAGAAACCAGGAAGTCCTGTAGCGTCATGTCTCTGAACGAAGTAGTTACTGTACTCGTCACCTACGAGTGTGTTGACAATAGTCTCGAATAGACTTCGACGCATACGAAATCGGCGGCGAAAATCATCTGTGGACACGATAAGATGACACAAGTCGATGGCAGTTAGTACAGGAATGTGTTTGACGTAGCAGTAGATACAAAACTTACGTTCATCGTACGTCGGGTTTGGTCCAAAGTAATCGGCCATCAGTCTGGCTCCCCATTCGGCGCGATCTCGAGCTTTTCCTGCGCGTTTTCCTGCGCTCGACCCTCCATGCTTAGGTCTGCGCTTTTGGGCTGAAGAGGGGAGAATGAAAAGACGGAAGAACTCGTCATCGGAGCTGCCGTCGTCACTGAGGCAGACGCTTGCCGCCGATGCAGAGAAGATTTCCATTACTGGGGAAGAAGGATTTTTTTAGACTGCGGGCTTTAATTGGACAAAATAAAATTGAATAAAACGCTGTTAAGACTTGTTGCTGTATGTCTTCAAGTCTCAATCGCCGGATTCGAGGTCTCAATGGCATTCGATAAGCCTTACGATAAGACTTACCGCTGGAGATGCTCTTAGAGGATCTCGCAAGCCTCATGTGTGATAAAAAGCGCGTACCTCGTGATTTTAGGATCAAGGCATTTGTGTGTGCGGCTGAGCAGGGAGAAACAGGTGTGCTGGAGATACCAAATGAGACTGAAAGAGACACTGGCCACTGCAAGTGCTAAACGGGGCGCTGGAATCGGCGTCGGACAAAAACGTCGAGAACTTCTTGCGCAAAATTATCTGCGACCAGATTTTCAGCGGTAGCGCAGTTTGTGGCTGTGGTCACGTGATTGACAAGTTGAAAGTGAGAGTTACGTGGGAAACGTAGCTAGCGTTCAAGTGCCGTAGTTGCAGACAGCTGATAATAAGTTGATCAGTCTTTCAGTTTTTAATCTACATCTTTGCTGTTTTGTCATTGTTGTACTCTTCAAGTATATTCTTAGAAATCGAAGAAGAAAAAAGCAGCTCCGCTTGATAAGGAAAACAATAATAATCAGTCTAAACAAATTTATGATGCAGGAAAAACTATAAAGATCATTATTAAGCTAAAACAAAGCAAAAATCGCTAGCACAATCTTTAGAAGAACTACAAGAACTTACAGTATTTCTGTTTGGTGACCTTACTCAGGTATCATAATAAAATGATCGTAATACTTCAGTGCATCTGAAATGTAAAAGCTTGAAAACTAACGAATAATATCTAACACTTTTGTTGCTGGAAGAATAAAAACAAAGCTCTAACATGGATGATATCATTCTATTCAACGATTAGAACGGAGCTTTAGCTCACGTTAAGCTTCACCTTAAGTTCTAAATGGCCTCCTTGAGTAGACCTCGGTACCCACAGGACCAGCGAGCGACCCGCCTCCTGTTCCTGGAAGACCGAGGAATCCTGGACGCCAGCGGTCGAGGTACAGCGTTTTACCACCAAGAGCTTTGACAGTTGAATTCCATTCGCCAGTTCCTCCTGCTTTAACGTCGACTTCGTCGATCCTGTCCCCTCCCGACATGATGTTCACGGTCACGTCTTTCGTGTCTGTACTCGAGAATTTGATGATGACGACTCCGTCGCCCTTCTTAGTCCACGAGCTAGTCGTCCCTTTGAAAGCCTTTTGAAGCGTATTCAAGCCCAACGTAGCAGGTTCTGTACCATCGTCGATCTCGCCCATAAACTGAGTAGGCCCACAATTTTTCTGGATAAACTCAGAGACGAACAGCGTAATACGGGTAGGGTCTAGCAGCGTTACAGCGGCAGCGGTGAAGGCAAGATCGACCACTCTGTACGCTTTTTCCTTGTCGTCGTAGGACGTGCCATTGTCGCTCTTCCCCGACTTGATAAGATCATTCATAATAACTCCAAAGGTCTTGCGCAGAGCCTCACGGGTCTTGTAAGCGGTCGCTTGATTGGACTCGGCTATCATCTGGTGCATACAGTTGTTCGTCACTACAGGTATATCGTGTAGTACGAGGTCGGAGTCGGTAATCTTTAGCCGAACTTCATCATCTGTGATGGCAGGATTCTCTTCTCGGTACTCGTTCACAGTAAGCCATACCCGGTCTACTAGAGACTTGAGCTCTCCGCCACAGCTCGAATTCTGCTTCATGGCTGTCTCAAGCGACGCTTGATCTCCCCCTTGGTGATCTTCTCGGTGGCTTCAGTGAAGTTGGCCCCTTTAAGAAATGCTCGGAATCGCTGCCAACTCGAAATAATACTATCATCATGAGCCAGAGCTTGCGATAGCATCCACTGAGCTGTGGTCACCACTTATTGCGACAAAATGAGGCTCATGGACACACGCATTTTCATGCAAACTGCAATAGTAAGAGGTAAATCCGTGACCACAATGCTTGAGTGAAACAGTAGGAGGAGTATCTTGCGGTCGGACGCCTGGGGATCTGCAGCTTTCATGGTGCGAATGTATCGGAGGATGCCTCGCATCGTCACCATGACCAACGTGGAGCACCCGGCAGCCCACCAGACCTTCTTGCCCAGCATCTCCAGCGCACCAAACGCACCAAATGTAGCACTACTGAGGACGGTAATGCCAACGACAGAGAACTTGCTGGCCACCTCAATCCCACAGTCGTCATTTTGACGGATACATTCCATGCCGCATTCTACAGGGTACTCGATGGGGCATTCAGTCCAGCACGTGTTTGTGGCCTCGTTCCGGTCGTAGTTGCTTGGACAAACATCCATGATGTGAGCCTCTCGATAGCACGCCGTATCTTGCGACATTGACCACGTTCCCACCCAATTGCGGTACGTTGATATGACAGCACTCTTCGCAGTTGCAGGGGTGGCAGTGTCCACTTCACTGGTGGATGCATACGATCTTGAAACCAAGGATCTGGTAGGTTGTGTCGGTACTGGTACTGCTCCTTGCGCTCTCAATGGTGAAGTACCGGCGGTTGTTGCGATCGGACTGGATATCACGATGAATAAGGTGAAAAGTATCTTTAGGAGAGCCATTGCACTGTCATATGGAGTCTCGAATGGTGGCTTGTGGAGCTGGTGTGACGTTCGGCGCAAAACCAATTATGTTTGGCTTCGGAGGGTTTCCAAGGCCTGTTTAACACGCGAAGAAAAAGGTATCGTTGCCGGGTCACCATTGAACATACCAAAGACGACTTCTGAAACAATTCGCATCATGAGGTTGTGGCACAAAGGCGGTTCGGTTGGGAAACTTGCTGCGATCTACGACCAGCGCAATAATTTTCTTTTTGCTATAATACCACCGAGTGGTTCCTGAAATCACATTTTTATTTTATCCGTCCATGTTATGTTGCATTAGCGCGGCGATTTTGCTCGATTGTTGTCCCTACGGAGAAAAGTAGTGTACTCCTCATGCGGTTGCTATAATAGTTCGAGACAAATCAATGTGTACATGAGATTTGACAAAAACCTCTAGGGTCAATTAAGAGCATCAAGGGGAAAACAGAGGATATAACTTGGTTAAATTTAATACCTTTCTCTACCTGATATAGGAAGAATATATATTTTCTAGACCACACGACTATTAATCTGTTGGTTTGTACGTCGCAAAATATTTATGGTTGGTGTATTTTTTTCGCATTTGGTACACGTAAAAATTGGTGATTTCAGGAACCACCCTCTATTTATTAAAAAAAAGCGTCGGCAGCAAAAAAAAAACGTTCTGAAATCATCAAGTAACTGAAGATAGCACTTCGTATGCGTTTGAAAACACGTCTTGTGGCCTTGAAAGGCGTTCAAGAGATTAAATAAGCATTTTGAGAGCCACGGATTAATAAATGTGCCGTGGAACTTGGCGTTGTTCTCGGTGTGTGCTCGACGTGGTGTTCAGGATCAAAGAAAGGACAGCGACTCTTATATGCAAACTGGACCTCAGTTCGCATGTTCAGTACAGTACTGTACAATGTTGTACAATAGTTAAGAAACGGCAAATAAACGACTCCTTACCAAAAACACAAAATCGTGCAGGAGAGCTTAGCTTACAGACAATCCTCTTTGGAGTGGTACCCAGATAGTGATACCCTCTACGTTAGTTAAGGAGGCGGACCATGAAGGTGATTGTGATTCCTCTGAGTTGTAAGAAAAAAGTATCCCTACAGTTACGAAGAACATCGTCTGTACACTAAAAAAAACAGAAAGTAGGCACAGTTTAAACCTTGAATTATTACTAAGGTCCACAAGTACAAAGCTCTCCTGCTTGATGTTGTATTTTACCTGTCTCACTCAACCCAAGTAGAAATAGTTTTACTTTGAACCTCTGGGTACCATACTAAATCAGTTGATGCTCGTAAGCGGGACCTGTACTTAGTACGTTATAACGAGGCAAAGCACGGATGAGAACTGACCACAGATTGATGGCATGAGAATCCACTCACTGGAGCTCTACAGCAATATTCAACTATTAATAGGATTGTAGAAGTTCCATATCTCACAAAGTTATCCTGGTGACCAAAGGTATCCTAGGTATTTTGCATGTGCTAGCAGGTGAACCATTAGGTGTTTATGGTATTATTATTGGTGGTTGGTCAAGTAACTCAAAATATTCACGCTATGCATTAAAATCTACTACGCACTAAGTTACATATTGGATTTCAACACTTTCAGTTGTTTTTGTGCCTGAGCGAGAGACACAAAATTGTTTGTTGTTTAAAAAAAAAAAACGCAATAACTTGTGTGTCATAGGAGCCCAGAAGTCTTTTATTTTGGGAGTTATCAAGTGCAGAATTAATGTCATTATCCGAAGACCATGGTTCAGCACCTCGTTTGTCTCCCATTTTTGTATTCGTGCCCTACTGCACAATGTACACGGTGTAGTACACGTCGTGTTCATGAGCGATAAGCGACGCCGTCAGAGCGGGAGTAATGAATTACAAACGGGATAAAGTACATGTATCAATACAGACAATCCTCTTTATCGTGATACCCACTTTTTATCACTATCCGGGAGAATCACTATCCATAATTGTACCATTACAATGGTACCATCTCATGTGCTGTTGCTCCAGACTGAAAAAATACAAAACGATGAGAGCCTGTCGCAGCACCAAATAACCATACGTAACAACTGAAGAAATGGTTTTCAGCTACTCGCTCTCACTCAACGAATAATCGGTCTTGAGCAATCACGCAGAACTGAATACAGACCCCCCTCGCTAAATTAATACTACCCGTGGAAAGTGTTAATAATAACTACAGCAGCACGATTAAGTTACAAAGTGGATGGGTGTAAACCAGCAAAACTTCGCCCGCCATGCCTCTCAAAAGCACTTAATTGGCATTTCGCCGAGTCCAAACAAGATTGGAAAGCGCCCCAAGCAAGTCGACAACCTCACGTTTGGGCAAAAGGAACGCATCTATTAATGGCACGACGAAGATTTCACTATAACTCAGAGAAAGCTTGCTGAAAAAGCTCAGTGTGAGCTCGGAGCACCAGCACAAGGAACAATTTCCAATATTTTGAAGGCTCCAGATCAAAATCTTACCACTAAAACAGGCGATTTGGACTATAAGCGTCCCGTGTTGTTGCATTTCCCGTGGTGGATGAAGCGCTAGCCAATTGGGTACTACAGTGCCAGTCTAAACGGATCTCCTTCAATGGGGATATGGTAAAGAGTAAGGCAAAGCGTCTGGCTGAGCTGGCGGATATTCCTCCTGACCAGATTTTGCAGTTTTCTGACGGCTGGTTGCAATGATTTCAGAAGCGACATAAATTCAAACACTTCAAAATGTATGGTGAGAGTGGCTTCGTCAACAATGAAGATATCTCCGCTCAGCGCCAAGCCCTTCGAAAGCACCTCAACGGATTCGCTCTGGCGAAAATCTACATAACGGATAAAACGGGTCTATTCTACTGCATGTCTCCTGATATAACCATTGTACGGCGCCAGGTACAAGGCTCCAAGAAGAATAAAACTCGTATCACTGTAACTTTCGCCTGCAATGCTGACGGCGCTGACAAGCGTGAGTCATTTATCATTGGTCACGCAGCGAAACCGCGCTGCAAAAAAATAAAAGACTGACGAGCAAAGTTGGGTATTATTGCAACAAAAAAACCCTGTGCCTTTTAAAGATTGGGTGCGTAAACTTGATAACGATATGTCCTGGCAGCAACGTCGAATTGTTCTTCGTCTCGACAACGCATCAGCACATACTGTTTCGAATCTGGAGCTAAAGAGCGTCACTGTTCTCTTCCTACCTCCGAATACAAAATTTTGACTGCAACCATTAGACGCAGGTATACTTGCCTCTTTCAAGTGCCGTCGTCAGCTGGACCATACGCTGGGTTTAGAAGAACAAGGGACGGAAACGGATCAACGGATATTTACAAAATTGATCACCTAACCGCAATGCGATAGATTAAGGCCTGTTGGAGGGAGGTATCTACTGAGTGTATCCTAAATAGTTTCCGTCATACCGGTCTCGTACCCGGTCGTACGACCTCACAACACGCATTGAAAGAAGAAGAAGAGCTAGGCAAGGTTATGGAGCAGCGCGTTGCTGTCCTGAGGGTACGAAATCCAATGGATATTGAAGACTTCGTGGGCAATGCCGCAGAGCAAGAAACTGAAATGGAAGTTGCGTCTTCGGATGACTTACTGAGCGATTCTGCCAACCTTGCATTGCTGACGTCGGTGCAGGAAGACCCCGAAGACGTCTGTAAGTATGACAGCGAAGATGCCAAAGAGCACGGACACTCAGACATTAGCGTCAGAGGAAGCCGTTAGGCTCAAAGAGTCACCAATACTAAGTTCCTTTTCCAAAGGAGGTTACCGCCCATGACCAGGGCTCAAAGCTAATACCTTAACTTTTATGCTTCAAAACCAGAAGTGTTTTATTTACTATTATTGCGGGCAAGCCGCCTAGGGGCTAATATATCTGTTTAATTATCTAGCATAGTTAAACCTAATCAGATGCATAACGTGTGGCTTTCAGCCAACGTACTGAGAAACTTAGTTAACTCTCCAACTTGTGTACTGATAGTTTGTTAAATCTCCAGGTACACCGTACACCTGTGTGTTCCACACCATGTGACCCCGTTACACCTGATGCAACGCTGCTGTTTATCCAAGCGTCTAAATCAGACACCATGGCATTGTTACCGCTCACAACGTTAGGATGTGCTATTACGGGCAATACGCCTAGTACAGATTCCGCTTGCCAAAGTAGTTGCTGTGAAAATCAATATTTTATTAAACATAATATATCCAAGTATCCTCCAATTTGTTCCCTTGTTTAGTATGCGTAATACTTAATAGCTGCCAAATTTGATATCTAATAAACTTTTTATCGTGTTATTCAGTCATTTTTCTAAGGAAAGCCCTGATTGACGTTTGCTTTCGGGCAGCGTCTCTTTCTTCCTGTAGATCGTCGCAGCCCCTGCTCTGAAGTACACATAGGCTGCTTAGAACGCTAGCTTCTACGTTAGGATATTCTGGTAGCAGCAATATTACCGATCAAACACCGTCAGCTTTATCTGTAAGAGACATTTGGGGCGATAGTGAGCTATGGCAGACCCGCTGCATTTGGTAGCACTTGTAGTCAATCCTGCTCCTGAGTCGGTTGACTATATCATCTGCGAGGATGGAACACCCCGTGTTTGCGAATTTCCCCCCGGCGCAGCAGAACGCGCTTACTAAGCTTATGTCCTTGATTGGCCCGAAGGGTGTGGCTCATCTTGCATCACAAGGTCCAGAGGCGGTCATCGCCAGGCTGGAATCGTTCTCACGTTACGAGCACGCGATCTTGGAGCACATCCAAGAGAAGATGAGGACCGCAACGGCGGCGGCGTCGATGACGCGTGAAGCGTCTTTGAGGCTGAAACCGCTCATGGTGAGCGTACAAATCTCTGTCTCTGGACCCGTGAGGTCGAGATGGCCATGAGATCGTCCCTGCTCCGGTCTGAGCATCCGCGCGTGGTGCTGGCTATATCCAGGCTTGGGGGTCGCGCTCGCGAATGGGCACTAACGTGCGGCACGTCTGTTGACGATTCATTTCGCACTTAAGATAAGCTGAAGGGTGTTCGCGCCGCCTAATCAGGCGTACCGTGTCCGGTTGAAGTTCCTTGCTACCCGGCAGGGTAAGAAGGAATTATTACGCAATGCCCAAGAGTTGAGAACTCTTATCGACGGAATGGCGGCGGCCCTCTTACGGAACTGGTCAGCGTGACCGTGTTCATGGAGGGTCTTCGTGTGAGCGCAGCTCGAACGGAAGTATTCCGTGTACACCCTAACGCTTTCAAAGAGGCGGTGGATGTGGCATTGAATGCTGAGCACAACTCCAGGTCAGCTCGACCTGGTTGTAGCGCTGGTAGTGCGAGCTCTTTGAGCGGTCCGGATCCGATGGACCACAGCTATGCTGGGGACAAAGAAGCGCAGCTTCTTGCTGCAGAGCAGCGCGCCGGCATCCGCCGATGCTTTATGTGCAATAACGCTAAGCACTTGAGGGCCTATTGCCCTCTGCGCAAGAAGCGCGAGGCGCCAGCGAGCCAACCCTCCAGGTCATCACCGGGAAACAGCAATTCTCAGTAAGCACGGGACTCTCTACTGGGGGAGAACTGAGAACAGTTGTGCCTCGATGAGGTAGAGGGGAACTAGGCTCAGCCCCGAACAGACCTGAGCTCGCTTACGAGATGAGTGTGCGCAAGCCGGGCTTTCGGTTCGTTTAAGCGAACGTGAAGGGCTTTGCAAAGCCATGGAGAGTCCTGATCGACTCTGGAGCCTCGGGCAACTACGCCCGTCACTTCAGCCTGGAAGGGAGTCATCTGTATGCTTAGGCACTGGAAGTGCCAACGAGAGATATGATATCGGTCCGTCTTGCGACGGGGACACTGGTAACTGTGTCTAAGGTATCTGTCGACCTTGGAGTGAAGTTGAAAAACTTCGATAGCGTGGTACACTGTTTGGTCTTAGCCCTGGATGCGAGGTATGACCTCATCCTTGGCATGGCATGGCTGGAACGCCATGAGCCATGGATCGACAGGAAGTCGAAAACGCTGGGTGCGTCGCACCCTGCTCCTAGTGGAGCTTTGGTGAGTCATGAACCCACCTCTGCTAGGAAGCAGAAGCGCTTTTGGCGCGAGCACGAGGCCGAGGCGACCGAAGTGCTGGACATTGGTATGTTAGAAATTGTTAGCAACGAGGTTGCAGTTTGTCCTGAGGAGGTACGCGGAGTGGCGCGTAATCCACTGAGCAGTACGGATCTGGTCGATGACCTACCGCTGCGTGGCCCGAGGGCCGCGGTCGACTGCGAGTCGAGGCATCATGTGCGCGGCCCAAGCGGTGCAGATGCAGTGACACCTAGTTCACTGTGCGAGGGTCAAGGTCCTCTTGGCTGTCAGCCGAGTGTCTTGGAAGACACTGTCTCCTCTTCGAGGGACCCCTCTTCGAGGGGTGATGGTGCTGCTGCAACCGGTGATGATGATGGAGATGGCGCCACACTGTCCGCATTTGGCCGGGTTCGGTCGCGGTGGGAGAGGAGAAGAAGACGCAGGGCGTCTGTGATGTTTTCGAGCCTTGAAGGCAGGCGAGCTAGCCGAGGTGTGCCTGATGGGACCTGAGAAAAAGTTGAACTCCTCTTCCGTCGTGGACGACGCGGTCCTAGAGGACACCAAGAAGGCGCTGAGCGCATGAAGTGGAGCGGCGATCCTAAAAGATTCTTCGGACCTCTTCTACCCGATGGTGAGGGAGTGGGGAGACATTGTCTCGAAAGCCCCACCGACGGGCCTACCTCCGGGTCGAGGCGTGTGGCATGAAATTGATCTGGTTCCTGGAACCAAATATTGCGTAGCAAGGCAATGACCTTTGTCGAGAGAGCAGTGTGACGTCATTGACGCATTATTCCGAGCGAAGCACGAGGCAGGGATGGTGCGTGAGAGTAAGTCTCCGCACTCGACACCCACGTTCTGTGTCAGAAAGCCGAACGGCAAGTGGCGCATTGCTCATGCTTTTAACAAGCGAAATTCGGCCACTATCCCGGCGCAAACGCCGATTCCTCGCAAGGATGTTCTGCAGAACAACATGGTAGGCTGTACGTTGTACAGCGCGCTCGACTTGGTCGATGGTTACTACCAATTGCTCATGAGAGCGAGCGACATTCCGCTGACAGCGGTGAGTACTCCGAGCGGTAAGCTCTGGGAGTGGCTGGTGATGCCGCTGTCGAACGCACCGGCAACTTTCAATCGTTTTGTGACGCAGTTGTTTAGGCCCCACTGGGCGTACGCTCAGACATATTTTAACGATATATTCGTCCATAGTCGTGCTGAGCACGGAAAGTCAGACGTGTAGAGCCACATTGACCACTTGCGGGCGGTGCTTGAGTGCATGTGCATTAACAAGTTATATGCCAGCTTGGACAAGTGCGTCATTGGCGCGGAGGAAATACCCTTCCTAGATTGCTTCATTGGGAAGCGTGGCTTACGGGCAGATCCTGCCAAGGTCAAGGCCATCGTAGACTGACCGGTTCCCAAGAACCAAAAGAAATCACGCAAGTGGCGAGGCTTAGCCAATCACTTGCCCAAGTACAACGCGAACTACGCGGAGATGGCTCGGCCATTATCAGATCTCCTTAAGAATGACGCACCATGATGCTGGAACGTCGAGCACGACGGAGCCTTTGAGACTGTGAAGGAGAGCCTTCTCCAGGCTCCGATCCTTGCGCTACCGGACCCGGATAGTGCGTTTAGCGTCGTCTGTGACGCCTCCGATTTTGCAATCAGTTGTGCTTTACTACAAGCAGACGCCGAAGGGTGTGAACGCGTGATCGCGTTTGAGTCTCGCCAGCTCAAAGCTGCAGAGAAGAACTATCGCGTTCATGACAAAGAGCTACTTGCAATGAAGTATGCTCTCGTGTAGTCGTTCCTTATGATGAGGATCTAAAGTATCGAATCCTCTATGAGGTTCATGATACGCCCGTGGGCGGGCACTTAGGTCTGGAGAAGACCTATGGCTCGGTGAGCTCGATGTACTGGTGGTCCAAGATGTATAAGTGGGTTGGCACCTATGTACGCACGTGTGAGACGTGTCAACGGACGAAGTCCGCGCCGAGCACGGCAGCGCCGTTGGCGAGTTTGCCTGTCCCCAAAGGATGTTGGCAGTCCATGAGTATGGACTTTGTGTTTGGCCTTCCCAAGGACAAGGCAGGAAACACGGGTATTGTGGTCTTTGTTGACCGATTGAGCAAGATGGTTCATCTAGCGGCGGTGCCGGACACCATAGATGGTGAAGGTACAGCTTTGCTGATTTTAGACCGAGTCTTCCTCCAACATGGCTTGCCTGAGGCAATTGTCTCGGATCGAGACCCGCGCTTCACCGCGAAGTTCTGGACGTCCCTCTTCAGAGTGCTTGGCACTCGTTTGGACATGTCCACAGCGGACCATCCGCAGACCGATGGTCAAACAGAACGCGTGAATCGCGTTGTGGAGGATATCCTCCGAAGCGTATGCGCTGAGGCGCCAAAACGCTGGAGCCAGATGCTCCCACTCGTCGAGTTCGCATTAAATAATGCAGTGCACGCCTCGACAGGCTACACTCCGTTCTATGTGAACGGCTTGATTAACCCTCGCGTCCCACTGACGCCGCCACGCAGTGGCTCAGGGCTTGGTGGGGGAGGGATAGCCGAGCGGCTAGCTGATGTCAGCCCTGTTGCGGTTCGCAAGCAAGTCGATGACTTTGTCTCTTTGAGACTGAGCGTAATGCGTCAAGTACGCGACGCTATGGCTGAAAGCCAAGACACGCAGAAGGAACATGCAGATGCCAAGGGCAGAAGCAATGTTGAGAGGTTTGAGGTCGGAGACCACGTTATATTAAACGCTAAAAAAACTACCTACTCATGCAGTGTCTGCAGTCTTCAAGACGAAGTTGAGACCTCGGTTCATAGTACTGTTCAAGGTCGGGGCCAGGAAGGGCCTAGCGTATACGCGTAACCTTCCGAAGAAGATGCGCACGCATCCAGTCTTCTACGTTGGCTTACTCAAGCCGTAACAGGACCCTGCTCAGGTGAGCGCGGAGGCGTTGGCGCCAACGGTGGTTGGGCCACGACCGGCTGCGCAACAGCGGGAGGCCGAACCACGGCAGGATGAACGACAGCAGGTGGGGGGGACCACAAGACGCAACAGCAAGTCGAGCTAACCTTGCAGCTGGGCGACTTGACGATCAACGTCCGCGACTCGGTTCTGAACTGGCTGTAGTTGCTCAAACCAGTCAACAAGGTGGCTCGTCTCATCGAGACCATTTGCTAGGCGACCCAGGGAGTCAGTCGTATCATGAAGATACTAGTTCAGAAAGCCCACACGCTGCTCCAGCGCGAACACGTCGCTGCGACTCGCGACGCGATAGTCCAGCTAAGGCTCGACATCCTCCAGCTCTGCTCGACGAGCATGGCGAGCTCCACTACCATGTGGATCACCTTGTGACGAGGAGCAGCTGCCAGGGTCGTACGCAGTACCTTGTGAACTACAGTGATTATCCTCACTCCCAAAACGCTTCGGTGTTTGAGGTTGACCTCCGGCAGGACTACCCTGACATCGTCGACGCTTTTGATCGGGCACACCCACTGCCTTGCCACTAGGGCGTACGACCACATCGTCAGCCGCCGAGCGCTTACCGCCACTAGAACGCGGGGATAACAGGTTGGTAGCTGAGCTCAGGCTCCGACCAGTGGCTGTAGCAGCCGGCTCGCAGAAATGAGCGTCTCTCGCAGCATGATCGGGAGGCGGTGACGCCTCGTGCTGATGGGGACGGGGTCCCGAGCGTTGACGGCGTACTTTCGACTTAGCAAAGTCTAAGCGCAAACGTCTCTCAAGACGAATATCGGTTTCAGAGAAACCTGATCAAAGAGCATTATAAGAGGGAAGCCGTCGAGCTCTCTCCACCCAGCTTTAAATTATTGCTTTATAAGCACGCTGGAATTCCCCAGGGTTGAGAACAACCGGAAACGTTCGCATGGAGAGAACATGTTACTGATTGAGCTGCATTTTCGGGCACGCCTGATACCCCCGAGGAGCTGTGACTTCTGAAGTCAAATATCGCCCTCGGTGCCGGTGCCGCTGCACTTGCTCATCGGCATTCGAGGCAGCAGGCCCACACGTGTGCGTGTTCAGCGGCTGCTGCGCTGCGAGGCGGGCCGCTTCGGCAGGGTTCCGCGTCTGGAAGCCGTAGTCACGGCGTAAGAACTAGTGGCCTGGACCACAGTTCGACACGACTGTGACCGCTGCTCATTGGACAATTGACGGCCTTGGGCCTCGTCCAGGTCATTCGTAATGACGTTGGGATAGTATCGAACCCCCTCATCGTACCGCGACGATAGCGGTGGCGCATCGTGCAGAGCGCGAATTGGATTCGAAAGTTCAGAGAACGGATGGGGTATCCGCGGGTCTCTTCTTGTTGAAGATCGTGCCACGGAGCGGTTAGACATCATTGAGGCTGCTGGAGAAGACGCGGCACCGCTGTGTGACCTCGGAGAGGTTGGGTTGGTGTGGGACTCGCTACCCATGGGTTCGTAGTAGAAGACTCGGCCCTCTTCAAGTTCCGAGAACCGAACATCTCTACCTCTGGGCGGCGCCTGTGGCTCTGACGAGCTTTGGGCTTTGCTCTCTTCATGTTGACGGCTCATGGAGCGTTTTCCGTGTCGACGACGATACCCTTGGTGGTATTCCGAGGAAAACTCTCTTAGAGCAGTTGCGGAACACAGTTGTGGGTCTGGGACCGTTGGGGCAGGAGTGGCGCGACGCGCCGGAGACGTAAGGCCGTGGACCGGAGTCAAAGTGCCAGGCATCAAGGATGCGAAAGTGTTTGTGAGCTCACGGAGCTGCAGAGCGCAGCGGTGAGGTCTAGTGACCTCCGCCGTCTTAACAAGACGTGACCTCGCTGACGAAAGTTTTGAGAACGGAATGTTCTGATCTTAGCGGGGAGAGTGTAACCGGGTTACATGGTGTGCTAACAAACTATCAGTACATAAGTTGGAGAGTTAACAAGGTCTCTCAGTATTGGCTGAAAGCCACACGTTATGCATTTGATTAGGTTAATTATGCTATATAGTTAAACATATATATTTACCCCTAGGCGTCTTGGCCGCAATAATAGTAAATAAAACACATTCTGGTTTTGAAGCATAAACATTAAGGATTTAACTTTGAGCCCTGTATGGGGGCTGTAAGCTTCTTTGGATAAGGAACTTAGTATGAGTCGAACATCTTCCTCTGACGCTATAGCTACGACAGCCCCGCTGCATCAGTGTTAAGCTAATAACAACTGCGAACATCTTATCTATTCAACATAGCACAAAGTTATTGTAGATAAGCTGGACAGCATATGCAAAATGTAGCAGACTTTAATCGCTATCACGCGCCGCAATGCGTTTCTAGTTTAGGTATCAATACTGGACTTCTGCGTAATTAGGGAGCTCGACTCAAATGCACACTCAGGGTTGTGATCGGGCAGGGCCACCCAACAGCATCCAGCGGCACCGAAGCAGATATCTTATCCAGCTCGGATGCAAACAAAGTACGTGATGTGCGCAGCGATTTACTTAGAGCTACAACCCTAATCTAACTGATGTATCTGTGATTTGAATTTGCACGCAATCGATGTTCGAATTTGCGGAAAATATCCCTAAGAACTCATACTATCTGTTCATTTTTTGTAACTCAAAACAAGAAGGTGGGCGTCACATTCGAAATTTGAACAACGTTTCGGAATCATCCCTTTTTCGTATCCCCCTCACGTGTTTTAGCATGCTTGAAGCGTACGTAACGATTAAGCAAAATCCGCGCTGCATTACGATGCTGCATGTAGCGCGTTCCGCTAAGAAAATAGCTCAAACACTCGGATAGAGAAGCTGACACTTCCTAAACTGTTTGTCGCCGAGTAAATTATTTCTGAGGAATGTAAGCGCATGGGCTCTGCTATCTCGCGCCCATCCGTTCTTCCTATATAGTTATATAGGATTACCGTTGCCTAGCTTCAGGTTGAACACTCTAGTGAGTTACAAGTGCCAGATGGACTGATGCACGCATGCAAAAGTCTATTGCGTGTATACAAGCCTTGCATAGCTATTTCACACTTGATGCACGTAGACAGCCCTCACAGCATTATCCACCAACGGTATTCAGTTTTTATCTTCGGGACTTCAGATAGACGCGGTCAGTACTTTCCAGCTGTTTACTTATGTTCCTCTCAAAGCCGCGCCGATGATAATAAGTGGTGCTTCGAGTATTGGAATCGTGTTCTACGACAATGTTTTCTCTTTCTTTTTCAGCTCAGTATGTTATGACGGATGCTGACGACACAAAGTGCAATGTCGGTAGTGTGTAATTCCCTGGTGCTACCATTTTGATATAGCGGTCTCACGTGTGCGGTAACGTACGAACCAAAGCAAAAAAAGTGCCGCAATTACAAGTGAAATGATGTTTCGCGATCTCAATCGTCTACATTTTGCAAAAATGAAGATGAATTCAGCACAACATTAGAGGCTGTTCGGTCTACTTGGCCCTCAGTCTCATAGGTTTTGAAGTGGTAGCCGGTTTTTCAGGTCCATCTTAAAAGATGGTAATGTGTCAAATTCTGCTTAGGTCACATGACCTATAAGGACTGATCACGACTACATGTATATTGTTCTGGATTGTATTTTACATAAGTACTTCTGCTAAGCCGCCATTAGCGAAAGCAATGCTTAAACGACCGCTGATTCATCACCATCGTAGTCAAAATGGTAGTCTGGCTCGATAACGGCTTCCTCATTCTCCATGACTTCCTCTTCTGTCTCCGAGCTCATTTCACATGAACACGATTCGGAATCCTGCGCAGCCGTGCCACTCTGCTCGTATTCATCCTCGCTCTCTTCTGAGTCAACGATATCGCTGAGGTGTGGGAGCTGCGGAGCTCGTGGCAACTGGAATCTTGTCCGCTGAGGTGGTCTTGCTATTCCTGACTGGACTGGTACGCGTTGGGCCACATATTTTCGAACCATATTTTCAAGTGTGCTGACGAAGTGACTTATGGCAGGATGTGGAACTTTAATTCGTGCGTTTAGGTAACGATGAAATCTCTCAAGATGATGGTTAGTTCGACTAACAATATCGCCTCGTGCCGTACATATTCCAGTATGCCGGCGAAAACAAGTCGAGCCAGGTCCTTTGAAAGTACCTCCAAACGTTACGCCATTTATTTGTAGAGTAGCCCACGTGTTTAACATGACACGTTATTTATCTTGTTCTTGACCCAAGCGATTCCTTGAACATTGATTTTGCTAGGCTCTATAACAGTTAGAACATCAACGATGTTTGGCGCCATCGCTAACTTGGCCTCAACTCGTGGTACCTTGTATTCCTTCCGCTTTCGGCGACACACCTGCTTAACGTGGAACAAGCAGCCAATTATACGAACTTCCAGAAAGAAGTCTCGAATCTTACCCCTCTAGTGGAGTCTGGTGTCTGTCCGTCTGTCTGTCACGGGCTAGGGTTAATTAATGTAACGCAAATGCGGGCGTTCTACTGGCTGCCGAGCGCAGCGAAGGCGGCCCCAATTGGCTAGAATCGGCATTATGTGGTGGACACATTGTATGTGGTCTACACCTCGCACTTAACAGCACCGTTTAAATGTCATTTTGACCCCATTTTCAGCTGCGGTTCGCCACCTCACGCGAAGGGCGCTGCCTGTGTACGCGTTAGTTAGCATTAGTATAAGGCGCCGATAAGCACACACATACTATATCGTCGTAGGAGCTGTTGAAAGAAATTGTAGGATTTGGTGACTCATATTTCGGCCTCAATCGACACGTTAGTACTTAATGATTATAGAATGATGTTTAGGCTTCGTAGTACCTTTCTAATAATTAATCTTACAATACTATTTTGCGTAGTACTGATATCAAGACATTTCATATTTTTGCTTGCCGTTATTTGTAGTAGTAGTCCACATAATCATTATATTAGCGTCGAATAATAAATCACAATTTTACTACTACTATTAATAATGTGAAAACTTTTAAATATGAGTATTGTGGCTTCCCACCCGACACCCCACACTCCCTCTGAAAAATTGTATCATCTCCCTTTGTAATGCGCGCGTAGTGTGCGACCTTAAGATATTGTGCGAGCTTTCCAACAATATATGCTGCGTAAATCAAACGAAATCGGAACAGCGTTTGTGATTAAGTTAGCGTGGAGGCACGTGACTCAGCAAGAACACGAAACACGAAGGAACACCGACCCACGCTATGTACACGACGGGATAGAAGAGCAACACGAAGCACGGAAGACCATGGACGATGATAGAAGACTTAGCCGATGCAAACCACGAAGTCGTATGCGTAGCGTGAAAAACGGAAGAGCACGCGGCCATGAAAAGAACAGAAGGGCAAGAATATGACGGGAGAGTACGGGCCACGGAAGATAATTAAATATATAGACACCCAAGCATGCTGAAAAGCACAGCTACGGAAGAGCACGGACGTTAGAAGCCACGGTAGAGCACGGACGTTAGAAGCCACGGTAGAACACGTAACGGTAAGAGTGCACGGACAGAAATTCTCCCATAGCACCACGGTTGAACACGGAGCACAGTCGACCGACCAAACATGAAGCCGCGAAGACCATTAACGGGAGGTTGTCGAGTATTGAAACACGATACCAGGGTAGAACCGGAGCTCACTGGGGAGCGCGATACTACTGTAGATAACGAAAGCTTAGACGGCAGACCACCGCGACATCAAGAGATATCACGATAGCATGGACGATGGGACAGCCACTAAAACATGGGAGAACAAGCAGCCACAGGAAATCACCGAGCCACTGAGCACGATAGCACTGTAGAACCTGAGATCGCCGGGCCACTGAGGACGACACTTCAATAAAACACGTTTACCCGGACGGCCGGCCAGCCACAAAATCGCGGGGAAACGCTGTTAGAGACCACGATTGCACACCGCGGATCACGGAACCATCGTAGAACGCGATTAGAGACCACGATTGCACACCGCGGATCATGGAACCATCGTAGAACGCGATAACATTGGCAAAACATCTATACTATGCGATCACGATAGCATAGACAGCATAACCACATTGCGAATGCACGATAGCGCGATAACGCGGTAGATGGAGCCACCACAGGGATGCGAGGCACACAGGTGACTGAAACTTCGGAAGATCACCCATCGGGGAGGGTACCAGAAATGGAACGCTATCGACCATGAATGATTATGGACACGAAGCCTGTGGAATCCACGTAAACCGTTGAGAACACGGAATATCTAGCTGCCACGAAGGAGGGTCGTACTACGGGAGCGCATGAGACCAAAGGAGCTAGCACACTACCACGAAGCACTGTGAGAGAATGAGTCCACAAATCCAGGACAATCACTAACCAGCGTGGGCCACGGGCGAGAAGGGAATCACGAAGCTAGGAAGATCACGGAACATGACATCCAACCTGTAGTACGGGGTAACGGAAGCGTACGAAGCTACGATATTATACGGGTCCACATGAGACTACGGAATGGTAAGTGGTTGAGTACACGAAGCCAAGACCTACTGGGGTGAACGACGCTAACAAAGTACGCGATACCAAGAAGCACTTAAATTTGTGGCCACCGCATCTCCAACAAACCATGCCACTCCGCCGCGTAGCGGCGGCGAACGGCTAGTCGCACCAATAAGGGCGCCCTCAAAGTCACACACGACTTCTTTAGAAGTGCGTTTCCGGCCAACATAATTCTCGATGCAGCGTAATAGCTTGATATAGGATTCCTTCTGCATGGAAGTAGTGAGAGTGAAGATAGCTGGAACGTATAGTTCAGTTGAAGGATCATAAACCATTATTGTGACACACGGCAGTAACTAGTAGGCGCACAACGAAACGTAACATCTACAAACCATGACAGGTTTTCGAAAGGCAACAAATTGCGTAGTTCAGGGTGAGCCCATGCCATTACACGATCAACGCCAGCAGAATCTTTTTAAGCCTTGATATCGTCGTGACAAGCGCTCTGGAACTGGAAAAACCATTGCATCGACCCCCTCACGTTTTACATTGGAGGAAGCTCAACGGAGCGGTTGCGGTTACCACCGGATTGTTTTCCGCGAGCATACCTCACGCGGTTTCTGACTGCGCTTTTCGCTACACCCCTAACTGGAGGCCCTGGCGGCATGTTATATTTCTGCATAACGTGAAACCATATATCACCCTGAGTCTTATTGGTTTCAACTGCTAGCTGATCAACGTCCTGCAACATAGCCTCGCTAACATCTGCGCAGAGGGTAGCACCTGGCAAGCCGGCTCCATCTCGTAATGCTGAATTGGAACGGCATGTATGAGGTACGAGACCACTAAAATCAAAGGATGCTGTTTCGGCCATACTTAGAAAAAATGCCTTGCACTTTTTGCGATACGAGCTGCACCGATACGAGATCTTGACGCCTGTTATGTTGGCTCGAGTATACGCGTAGCCCTGATAGTACTACCATCCCGTGTTCTCAAAGCTGAAAAGACTTCGAGAAGCCATCGTTGTGGTACAGTGCTGCATGGCTGCCCATCCTCTGCACTCTCCAAGCTAGTCAGGCCACAAGGTGATGGAAGCGTTGTGGATAATGCTGCTGCGGATTCTGCCGTTGGTTGTGTTACTGGTGTAGATAGTGTCGCTTCTGTAGGAGGGCCATTGATGGGTGTTTCCCCTGCGATACGACCATGCGCTGAGGCCGCGTGTGGTGGTGGCATGTTGCCGTTCGGTCCCCAGCGCGAAGCTGTCGGGGAGTATTTGGGCATCGGGCCCATTTGTGTGGATCCGCTGGGACCGGGTGTTTCGTCTAGACATTAAAAAAAACCAAGCTCGCTCAGATCGAGTCGAGCGTCGAGATGACGTGTTGATCGGAGGCAGACGAGTCGTTTTAGCTCTACGCCGAGGCATTCGTTTTGTTGGATTTGCAGAAGAAGAAGTAGATAGATGAGAAGAACAGGTTGTTGTGCCGATGCAAAGTGCTTTGTGGTGAGAAGCGATGCAAATGGGAAGCGCTGCGTTCGTTTCTTAATTACGGTGAGGAAATTTGCGAATAGGAAGCGCTGCGTTGGTTTCATAAGATTGAGAAATCTCCCACACGTTGGTTTCGTAACTGCATGCATTCTTCCATATGTGACCAGTCAGCATTGGTAACGTGACCAAATTGTAGCTTCCGTGACCTATTTGCACATCCAGAGTGTTCGGATTGACCGGTTTTCACTTCTTCGTTTGAACACACTTCGAAATGTTTCTGGACACATTTTAAGCGAATGGATCAGCAATCCACGCTTCACATGGCAGGAATACCACACATCTCGTGGCTGGCCGGAAACTAATAATTCAGTTGAGCAATATCACGAATGGGTGAAATTAGTCAGCAACACGTCGCACGCAACTCCAATCGAAATGGTCGAAAGACTCGATCAATCCCGCTTTGCCGTTTTAGGTAAAAATAACAAGAATTCAAAATTATCTCGACTGTATGCAAGTGTCTTTAAGCTTTGTACAATCGCTATATCAAGCGCGGTCAGCTAAATGCTACTCCAACACCTCTTGGCGGGGGGGGGGGGGGGGGGGGGGGTCTCAAACGTGTACGTGTTGGCCGGAATAGTTCAGAAGAGATTGCTAATCAACTTGAGTCCTCTGTCGATGACATCAACATGCGTTTCAAGTCAACCTGTGTCCTTCATATGCAATGGGACGGTATTCCTAGCGACGGCTTATCGTAGATGCTATTAACAAGGAATGCCAGTGCCGTTTTTCGTTTTCCTTCTAAACACGGAATGTGCGCTCACGTATTTCATGCAACACACAAGATGGAAGAGCCTACCTCTGAGATGCCAGACCCTCAACCAAGATTCGTTTCACGTCGAACGACACATGCAAGCCCAAAACCTAAATTCGCCGGGAACATCGATCCAATGCCATTCTGAGCCCAAAACCCTAGTCGTCCAAATTCGTCAAGTATTTCGGCAAAATTTGCCCACCGATCCAGTTCAACATCTCTAACAACTCTCACATGCTGAATCGCCGCAATTGCTAAACCCCACGGCACTTTATCCTAATTTGGACATTAACAGCGCTGTTTAAAATGAGGTTGGGTTGAATGCAAAGTCTATAGCGTGCCTAACAGAAGCTTTCACTGATCCAGATCAGCCACCAGAGGCGTCAGCTGGGATGTATTGCGCCTCGCAAACTATTTCTAATGAAAGTGTGGCCCACATTACGCCCGAGCGGTCTCGAGTGGGACCAGGTGACATAAGCATTAGTATGTTCACTCCCCTGGAACAAATCACTGACGACTTGGACTGAACTAACGTTGCATTCAGCTCACCTGTCGCTGGTCATGTATCTAACAGTACCGACACAGTTAATGATCGTACGCTACTTGATCAGCAACCGATACCACTGTTTCACATGTCATGTGAATATAGAAGACGTCAAAGGGTTTGAATTTGGCAAGTTGATTAAGATCTATACCGCTCGGTCCATTCACACTACGCAGATTGACCATTACCACATTTAAAACTTTACTACCACTACCACAGTTAAAAATAAAAACGAAAATTTATTTAATTGGCCACCTCACCGCTATATGCGTTAAGGGGTTTTAGCCACATGCGCAGTTTTGCTGACATTACATACGGTTGCTAAGCTCAATTGGGTTTTCGGTGCTGGTTGGTGCTGCTGTACAAATCTAATATTGTTCTTTGTTTTTAAATCGTAGTGTTGCGGGCGGGTTCCTCAGCCTGGAGCTCCCATCTACCCCAATCTTAATTCAAACGGTGCCCATTAAGGCCTCTCGGTATCCCGACTCGCTCCAGATGTCCATTAGAATCGCCTAGGGTACACGCATCCGGAAAGCAAGACACGTACGGAACATAAACGTTATCTGTCATTCCTAACTACTTTTGTATGCAGAAACAAGAGCTATACCAGTATCAAATAATTGACAATATATCTTAGAAATTTATCAATCTCACCAATAGCACGAAGTCATGTATCTGTATTGTAAGTACCGTATTATCTCCTTGTCAAATATATCAACTGATGGGCCCCGAGAAAGTGCTCGAATCCAAATAACACGTAAATTCCCCAGTTGTAGCTGTCTAGCTGCCTCCAAGCATCTGTCTCAACCTCTTCCACACCGAAAAAAGTGCCGTGTCCTGCTGCAAGATGAATTCTAGCGAGCTTGTGTGCTATTGCCTGAATATGCGCTGCAACAATTGAGTCCATGGGGCGTAGATGCGTACTTGTGATTGCACGAATTCCGTGTAATAACGCTACACCAATGATTCTCGCGACAATTCGCAGTATCCGTATATACTCAGTAGCTCGGGATGTTAGTATCTCTCTGTGCTCGCTATTGTCGATGGTAAATGCACCGTTCAGGACAATTCCGATGCTGGATGGGCCCACCACCGCTTTAACCTAATCCAAACCAAAACGTTTCTCCGCCACGGAGGCGATAGTGTCATCACTCAGGCAACCTTTTGCAGCAAGATCCAGACCGTATATAAGTGCACCAATAAAAGATCAATAACGAGCTAGATGGAGAAAATCCTGCAAACATTGTATTTACGTCTTGGATTGTAACACATAATTTTAGAGAACCGTGAAGTGAGGAGGAAGTGACGTAAAAAAATCCATAGTAGGCAGCCGGTCCAGAGTATTAGCTACCGTTTTCACGGCTTTCATGGCTCGATGACATTTTTTTCATAATTTTAGTGTAACGTACTTATTGATCCCGTTCCAGGAATTTCCAGTATAACGCCATCTTCAGCCAATCACGTTTGCAGCGATTTTTGAATCGCATTTCTTAAGGCCATCAAAAGGACTCGCTGGAACTCGCTTGTTTGCTCCATAGCTGGAAGTGTTGCTGATTTATATGCGGTATGTTGTTGAGTTTCGTCTTCAAAACCAATTCTTAAACTTTGCCGGTTAGCTTTGCTTTGTGATAAGCCCCATGGTTCAACATAGTCTGGACAGTTTTGATACTCAAACATTTAGGTCGTGGAGGTTGAAATCAGATCTGATCATTTCAATACTCTTTACCAGTATTCTCTTTTTTTTGCTTCAGTTTTGCCCCCCCCCCATGGGGGAGGGTTGACGGAATAATATCTATATTTTAATCCAATGCCCCTAAAGGTGCCAGGGAGCTGGGTATGTGGACGGGAGTAGCTGAGGAACCCTGATCTACGGTGGCGTCGTGTAATGTAACCTCTTAGTCCGCGATAGGTCACATATCTTCCGTTGCAAGACTACAACTGATCTCCAAAACGTCATTGGGCGATGTAGAAATCGCCTTGTTCTTAGCAGAGCAGACACTGTGAGCATCGGCAAAGTTTTCTGAGCTGTCTTGCTGCGAAACAGGTACTCATTAGTTTTAAACTATTAGAAATTTAGTCATACCGAAGTCACTGATATCACTTGCACTTTAGGTCGCGATATGCTGAGCTTTTCTAGTTTTCCGCTTTAAGCCCCACGGCGTCGGTGGTGTGCGAGCTATTACTGCTTCAGCTCGAAATGTGGCGTTAGTTAAAGAAATATTTGATAAAGCTGATCATATTGTCGAAACTAACAACGCGGGTAGCAGAAATTAGCGGTGATCACTGTGCTAAGGTTCTTTTATTTACGGACGCTAATACGTGACGACATGATAGCAGTATCGTCGACATAAATAAGAAAAAACCATGACTGCATTATGCGCTGTTTGCAAGACATATAGCTTCTATTATCTATGAGGGTCATGGAACTCACAAGATGCTTACTTTGGCGCACCACCGCCCTTCAAAGCCCAATACGGGTAAGTGTGTTCATCGAGTACAGTAGTACTTCTTCGAGCAGATGCCTTGTGAAGACATGGCCCAACTTCATAGCAAGGAACATTCAGGCTCTAGAGCTCGTTGAGACGGGTAGCACGAATAAAGCAGTTCTAATGGCCATGTTACCACGCTTGCAGCGTAGTGCAATGAAGCCAAGCACTGAATAGGTAGAGCTCGTGAAATAGCAAAAGTAAACCTTATTCTGAGCAGCGGTAAAAGCGCTGAAGTATTAAGACATGGAAACAATGAGAGCGGAGAGGCTGGGTGTCGTTGACTTCGTTGTAAAGACGTAGGTCGCGTCGAAATGGAACGTCGTATCGCTCGCTTATCGCTGAGCTAGTACGACGTTTGTGGTGAGTTGTGCGCTCGTCACGACGTAATATGATGCCGAATACAACAGCTCTACATACACGTGGGGCGGACAGACAGACAGACATACAGACAGACAGCCTGTGCGAGGGCGTTGGTGTTGCTTGGGGATTCACACACCACGGTTGTTGACTTAGTACGTAAAACTCATGTCTCCAGCGATAACACCTAAGGCCCTCAAATTTTTCGTTCAACCGTGGAGCGGTCACTCACTTGGTCGTACCCCCGCCTTGACGATCTAGGGGCGGGGGGGGGGGGGGGGGGGGGGGGGGGGGGGGGGGGGCAGCCCCTACGGCGGGCTTCATCCGCATGTGAGCTCCCAGCGGAAGTGATTGTCTTTTCCGAGTTTGTGGATGCTGTCGGCGCGTAGCTTCGGCTTATACTCAATTGCGAAGGCGGTCGTTGATGTGAGTCGATGGATGAAAATTTAAAAGTGAAACTGATTGAGTTGGAAGTCTTATTACCTCTTTCTGCATCCCGCATACAGCCCTTAATGCCCTCCTATTGACGTCAAGCTCATGTATAGAGGTTGTATACTGAGACGGAGACACCTGGGTGAAACCGCCACACTTACATACAGTGTTCATACAACATGGCACGATTGTTCTCTCGCATAAGATCCCGTGGTCGATTCTTTATAACTTGGCGACCAATCTCGATTTCGGATACGAAATGATCTTCCAATGAGGTCACGCTATTCCTGTCACCTCAAATGTTATACAAATTTGCATGCGCACACCGCGTACCCTGCGTTAGGTATCTAGACATCGAAAACCAACCCCAGCAGGCCATATCGACAGGGTTAGCTCATAATAGCCGACTTAAGTACCACTTCATGCTATTTTACTTGCTCCCTTGAGGTATTCCCCTGTTTCTGATTACTTGTCGCCTTATTTACTCCAGTTTTGCTATTACGAGATGGGGAAATGCCGCCTAAAATACAAAGAAATAGCACAGCGAGACATATTGTTTAGAACAAGGCCTAAATGAAGAGCATATATATAACGAATTACAATTGGTCGGAATGCCTTTAAGCTTGCCCCGCTACTCAATATTGACACCAGATGGGTGTTACATTTCATTTAAGACCAATCCAATCCCTTCTTGACAAAAAATGACATATCCCGAGACGCCTTGCCAAAAGGGAGCAAGTGAAGTGGAACGGAGTGGCAACCCAGGTTTACTTAGTATTGGGGAGTTTCAT
The DNA here is from genome assembly GCA_011320135.1 of Phytophthora betacei. Lineage (NCBI taxonomy): Eukaryota > Oomycota > Peronosporomycetes > Peronosporales > Peronosporaceae > Phytophthora > Phytophthora betacei. The sequence goes on from JAANHX010000432.1 coordinate 177,331, forward strand.
GTTGAACAATTTTGGTATGTTTAAAAGCAATGCAATTTTCTGGATTTTAATTAAGCGTTTTCTCCGGGAATGGTATTTTTTTCTAAAAATCACTTGCTTTTTAAAAGACCCATTAGAACAAACTATTTAATTTCGAAGAACGCAGTATCTAAAATCTCTATAATTTGGATACCTGTTATCTTAATTTTTTATTTCTTTATAACAGAAACAGGTGGGTATAATTTTTGCAAATACGTTTAATTATTCCGGGGCAACTTGTTTCGATATAATACCGACAGACACTTCAATTCGTTATCCTGCAGACCGCTAATCTAGGACACTGCTCTGCCTTTCACTACAACTCGTATATCTTCAAAAAATGCAATCTGGGCACCGCTATTGGTCGTCGTGGTGTGACCCCCCCCCACCCGGCTTTGTCGCTTCTGTTAAGGTGTCAGTCGGCGGATTAAGCGCTGATGTGCAGCTGCAGAAGTTGGAATCATACCGCTTAATAAGGAGCGGTAAAGGTTCGTAAGACAAGTTAGGCACTCGAGAAAAGCTACTGAGGAAAAATGTATGTCTTTATTTTCGTTTATAAAAGAAGACTTGCATAGAGTGGGTGCGCGGATCTTAATAGTCTTAGTGCGAAGTCGTCTCGACTCACATACCGATGTACGGGAATTCCTTTATTGTTTTATCATCGCAGAAGTCGGTGTTTGTCTAGCGCATGCGGCGAAGGTTGCAGCATAATCGTCACCGATTTGCATAGTATTTTGGTTTTTTGTTGTTGGACGTTTCTTCAGAGCCTAATATGAGTCTGACAGGGTTAATGTTTTACCTGGATTCGTTATTGCTAAGTTTATTTAACGAGGTCTTACATGTACATGTATCACATTTACTTTTCTCACTACAACCGTGTAATAGAAGGTCGAATATGTACAACAACAATGAGTGAAATGTATTTCACAGAACAGCAGAAAATGAAGCTCTAACTGATCCTGCGAAATATATATCAAACATTAATAGGGCATCTTCAATCAGCTCAGTTCACGCTCTCAACCTTATACCCCTACCTACTCGTTCATTTAGTGCTGCTGCTTTCCAGGGCACCGGTGGTTTTCTTCGTCAACATGTAGTGCCACCGAGGTCTAATCCATCTCGATATTCTCCGTGCCCACCGTCGCCTGGCTTCCGTCGGTTTAATTTGGCAACGTGTAGCTCCCCAGGGGGTCATATTACCGTCCACCGCATCCTCGTTCTCGTCACTCGTTCCTCAGCTAGCACTCGTCTCCTTTGATCACACACCAGTCTGCCTTCTTCTTTGCCGATTTCAGAGTGCGCTCTATTTCAATCGTTTCGCACTCCGACGCGCTGGGATCACCCACGATCTTCATCTCCGACTGTCCGTTCTTGAGGTACAACGGGTGCTCATAACCGTTCAAAATGTTTGGCTTATTTTGCAGTGGGCATCGTACCAGCGGCGGTTCTGTAGGAAGTCCTGTCTCATAAACAGAATCATTGCAGGCCATGCCCACCTGTTACACGCCTTCTCCATTCGTAGAGTCTTCTACATCTCTACCGTACGTCGAAGTGTTTGTCGCATGTGTCGATGGTTATCCACCTGGCTCCGCCATCGTTGCTTCATCTCGTCACATAGGTCCAGCGAATATTCTGGTACAAACTGCCCGGTTCGCTTGCATCGTCGTCTCCTGCGAATCTTCTCCAATTTCCCACTTGACTGCTTCCATCTACTTACTCGTTCCGCTGTTGCTCTACCTTAAACACGCTGACGCCGTGACGGGCTGCACGAAAGCCGTCGTTATGTTTGTAGTCGTTTCTGACGTATCGTCATCATTGAGGTGGTCTTCATACTCCAGCCGTTTATTCAAGCCGTCCGCTGTTTCTGTAGCAATTCAAGTTGTAAATGGTACGTTGTAAAGATGCTCACGAAATCTAAATAACATTCGGCTCTAGGTTTCAAATCCAGCGGGTTCGCAACGGCCCTATCCACATATGAACCAGCTTAGTCGCTTTTTGGGCTTTAGATGGTCAATTCTTCCTAACTCTGTCACCTGCGGTAAGTATATTCTAGTCATATTCGCCCGTCGGTATAATGCCATGCCTGGCGTTCCTATTCGTTTTGCCTTGATCTTTCTGTACATTCGCAGATGCCCCGCTTCGCGGTCAATAATCGATCATATTCCCTAGTCAAGGTTCTGGCTTCTGCCACCCTCGTGCTGCGAAGTAGTAGCAGCTCATTTGGTAATCGTAACTTGCGTCCCCGCATTACACATTCGTAGATAAGGCTACATTCAAGTGCTTGCCTGAGATTTATGCATGTGCAGTAATGGCGACCCATAAATCCCCATCGTTTTGTGCCTCACTCTGCATGTTAGTCGCTACCCAATCTTTCCATGTTCTACGTAGACGCCTAACGAGACCATCATTTGCGGGCAATATGGAGCATGCTTGTTCTGCTTCACCTGTACCAGGCGTACTACACCTTTGCCAATCCAAACTGGTGGTAGTGTAAACCAAAACGGAGTGTCCCTTATTTAGAATTTTTTTTTTTAAAATTAGAAATCCCCAAAATTAATCCAGACCAATACGGATTTCGTGTAAAGCAAAATGATGAAGTATATCTTGTTCGATGGTCGCCTCGATAAGAGTATCTTGTCTTCTACAGTACTGCACATGCACCACGTACATTACATTAGTGCATTGGCTATAGCCACGAGCGCCCCGCACCGGACGCCGTTATAAGTGTACGAACTCTTCTTAACGGCGACCGTCCAGGCAAGCAGCCCCAACACGAGCGCTTGATGGCACGTCAATCGCTGATGCGCCGTTTTTGAGACGCAAACTCAGAGCTGCAACCCCTCTCCTTCCATTCCCCACGGCTGGTTAACATCTGCAAGCGCAGCCCAAAGCTCTCATCCTTGACGTACTCTGTCTAATCGGGTTGCTGGCCGTCTTGGTCCCTCTATCGATGATTATGCAGGCTGTACAAGCTGATAGGTCACTGTGTGCACCCACACTCCCATACGCAGGTTCACGCCCCCTTACATCTTTGTGTGTACCCCAGTCCGCAGCGCGCCCGTAGTTCGTATTGCTGGATGTGTCACTCCAGTTCTTGCCAGTTTGCACTACACTAAATCTACATTGCTCTAAAAACTAATTTTGTAAAATTATTCCTCAAATTTAGATGTTACTTCGGTTACTTCACTCCGTTTTGGTTTACACTACCACCAGTTTGGATTGGCAAAGGTGTAGTTTTTCAGTCAAATGCTCCAAATGAAAATCCGTCGGTAAGTAGCTGTAGAGCACCACGAGGATACTGTATAAAGACGACACTTCTAGCTAGGTCTGCTGCCGTCGCCGATCTCTGCAGGATCTCGAATTGCCAGTCTCTGCACACAAGTCTCCAATCTCAGCGCTGGTCTCCGGCGACAGGAGCACCCGGCGGATGGCATGGAGTGGCGTGTACCGAGGCCGAAGAAGGGCAAGTGCCGACGACGAGAGGCATGCAAGTGCGGCGGCGATTGGGCACACAGAGAGGATAATCAAGCGCAGGAGCTGCTACCGTGGTTACCGGAATTAGTCTCTACGGCAAATTAGTATGTGTTCAATTTTAGTGACACTCACATTATTTTGTGTGATCAAAGGAGGATGTACGAACGTGAATTCAAAATTAGTGCTTGTTCAAAAATAGTAGCACCAGCACTATCGCCGGCCGCTGACGAGAGGCGGTGGCGTTTGCGAGTTGTAATGTGCGTGGGTCTCGCGCGTTCACACATATTGTTGGATGTACTAAACGTTGGCTCTCATATGATACATGGATGTTTCCCTAGGATTAGCACGAGCCGATGACGGACTCCCTTGTCCGACCAGCAACCAGCAACAGCCCTGCAAGCTCTCCAACTGAGATCATTTCTCGTTTTGCTGTCAGCAAGCGTCTATGAGCAGGAGGGGTGAGCGGGCGAAGCCCCCTTGAAGCTCTGTGGCTTGCACACACGCTGCTGGACGATCGTCATCACAGGACGCTTACAGAACGTGCCCGAAGCTCGCCATTACTTCATTTGGCTGGACGCTCACAACCCGGACGTTCGCCATTGCTTCGTTCTGCTGGACGCTCGCCACAGCTTCGTTCTACTGGACGCTCGTCATTGTTTAGCTGTGCTGGACGCTCGTCATTGCTTCCCTGTAGGACGTTCATCATTACTTCGTTCTGCTGGACGTTCGTCATTGCTTCGCTGTGCTGGACGTTCAACAGTGCTTCGTTCTGCTGGACGCTCGTCATTGTTTCGCTGGTCAGGACGCTCGTCATTGCTTTGCTGTACTGGACAGGCAACATTGCTTCGCTCTGCTCTAAGGCTGAACTGTGCAGAGACAAATGGAAACCAAAATGCCGTGTGGAAGTGGTGCGGGGGAAGTGTCACTGGGATTCATTCGTGTCCTTCATGTCATGCTAATATGGCCGCCCAATTGGAGAAGAAGATTACGGCCAGCCTGTGCTTTGCCCAAGGTGTGATTCCCCCCTTGGGCAAAGCACAGGCTGGCCGTAACCTTCTTCTGTGTATTCCGCTCAAACGCTAAATGACCCCCCCCCCCCCCCCTCCTCGGCATCACCGATTATTGCTGCATTTGACCGAGCGCGCAAACAACAACCACGACCGCTTCGCTCGGAAGCTCGCAGTAGCATCCCAAGTGCCGAGCTAGGCGACAAAAGTAAGAGCGAGCAGAGCAATAATTGTGCGAGCATGACGGCTAGGAATACCAACGCCACCACCAATATGAGAAAGCAACGACCTAATACAGTGAGCACCATTCATTATCGCGTGACAGTTCTAGCATGGATGGTAGAAGAAGAAAAGCGGTCTGGGCCGAAAAGCCTGCATCGAGACGGTTTCTGCTATATTCAACTCGGTCAGCTACAACGTGAACATCAACAAAGGTAAAAACTGGTGGAGAAATAGATATTACTATGGTTGTACGAATTTCAGGTGGCGCAAACGCTCGTGTTCTCCGTCCAATTATGATATTTACGAATGGAAAGGGAAACTACCCGATCCGTGGTAATATTTCAGGAATTTCATGTCGATCTAGCAGCAAAGGAGGGATGTCAAATTCCAAGTTTACATAATATTTTCGGAGTCAAAAGCTATGCGAGCAGACTGGATTGGCCGCAAAAAACACATTTTTCTTGACAATTGTTTCGGGTACCCCAGTGCGGAGGAGTGTAGTGCTGAACTTACATCATTGAATGCAGAAATACGCTTTCCCCCAGCAAGCGCAACAGATTTGTGCCAGCCGGCGGATTCATTTGTTATTGCAAGATCAAATATATTTAGAATGCAAAAAAGATCGACCTAATAGACAAGGCTGAATGGCAGAATGCAAAGCATATATATGGTTCTTGGCCTGGAATACTTCGGAATCCTGGAATGAGCTTCTTCTTGCGGCTTGCAGCAGAAACAGTGTTTGAACTCAACTGAAAACAAGATGAAAATGGCCTCAACTACGCCCATAAATCCGTGATTAGATGTGGATTGTCACTTTTTATTGCTGGGTCATGGAAAACATCTCAGCGTTTACCACATTTACAAGACATTATAAGGAAGTTTCCAGAGAACTTTGAAAGTAAGTCAGTGGACGAAAGCGAAGTAGTAGTCTACGTTGAAACGACAGAGTCAGTATGCGAGGACAAGGAAACAAGCAGAGTATACGTTGAAGAGGATAACGAGAAAAAGTCGGAAGAGGTGTGCGAAGCAGTGGTATATTGACTAATTTTGACATCAATACATACAGCTACGTCATTTACGAGCTCTCATTAATTTTGATTGTCGTCAAATAATGTTGGCGTGGCTATTTATTGACTGACAGCAAAACACGTGTGTGAATAGATAATGACACTCACACCAATTCATGTAAAGATTTGAAATTTATCCCTACAAAAAATAATGCGAGTGAGACTAATTACGGTAACCTCTGTAGCCATGGGGGTTAGTCGGTAGGGCACTCTAATGCTAAATCTCACTTCGCATTTTACCTTCTGACCTCAACTTGCCATAGTAGCTCACGAAAGGCATCAAACGTCAGGCCAAAATGCATCCCAATAAGCCTGGCTACAGTTTTAGCTATGTATGGTTTCACCGTTGTTATCACTGTGTAGTGTGTTTAGTATTCGACAGCAGCGATAACGTAGCGGTGACTACGGAGGTCGACCAGCAACGGCCAGCGCCCAGTGGTCTACGACGTCACTTCCTTGTAGCCTTTGTAGTGGCGGTATAACTTGTCTGGAGCGTGCCTTACGATTTCCACACTCTGGACACCCTGCACCACGTTGTTTTACTTTCGATTGGAAGTCTGGTCATCGGTTGATCTGAGGAATACGAGTGAATGTGCGGTGTACGTAGATGCACTATCCATACGGAATCAAGGCAGTCTTTTAACACTAGGGCCCAAAGTTCAGGTGGAAGGATTACATGTCTTCCTGCAGAAGGTTCGGTGAGCATCCTGTACTTCTTAGCCACCTTCATGCCCATATGAAAGCCTACCTCCAATAGCATTTGCACTCGGGGACGGTGCTTCTGCGTTTTACTGATCACTGTACTTGTCCTTGCTCATAACTGTACCGCGGCTCACGTCGTATCAATTGTTTTGACCAGTACTAAGCTCACTTCGTGCTGATCATTTCAATTGACTTCAGGCTCATGACTGTGTACGTTGGTCCCTCGTGGTCCTCCAGTAAGAATGGTCCTACTCGTGTCAGTCGTGGCTATGAAACGTCACACCGGCAGCTCCGTCCATGACACATGTCACTCGTTGTCCTGGCTTGTCCTTCGTTCTGGCGCAGCCCCTTCCCATTGGTTTCGCGAGCACTGGTAGCGGGACGTCACCGTCCACACGATCCCTTCCACGCCGTGTCAGGTTCTCGTCTCAACCGTCATCGTAGTAAAGACATTCGTGGGTCTGCTTCGTCACGCGTCGCTTCCACCGTCAGCGCCGTATTATTTCTCAGCATCTCATTCAGAATCGAGATGTTCACATCCACATTTGTTTCTCCACCGGCTAACCGTTCGTCGGCCTATCTTCTTCGCTTAGCCGCTCTTGTCACTGATCTTGCTTCCGGATTTGGCATCGGCGGCTGCGTAGTACCCCATCGTCGGGTTGAGGCTAGACTGTTACCGCCGCCCGTAGCTTCGTCGATCTCCGGTGCACGGTGGCTTTCGGTGGCCCCCTCGGCTTGTGCTCCTCGTCCGTAGCGGACTGTATTAGCTTGTTTTTCCCACGTGATAGACCGGCGTGATAATAAGTCACAATAATATCGGCTCCCTTAAGCCCTGCCACCAGCAGCTCCGCTGCCGTGACGGCTGTCTAGTCCGTGATCCGTTCGGGCGCGGGCATGGTGCTCACCTTGAATACTGGCCATAATGTCGATCAGACGCCGGGTCGCCGACGGCGGCGAAGAGTCGGTAGAGGCCAGACAGATGCTGGCCAGAATTAAGTATGTCAACACAATAAAATACTTACTTTCATTAAAACAATAGTAAGTACTAGTGTAAAACATATTCTAAAAGCTCTTCGATAGAGTGCACCAGCAGGCAGAGGCTGTCTGCCAACCAAACACGAGTGTGATGAGGACTTGAAGGCAGAAAGGAGAGATGCCGTCCAGGATGCAGTCCGAGGACGCGCTCACTTCTTCTACCTCAGACTGAGCAGAAGTCTAGCGAATAGGTAGATAAGCGTAACAGTAAAAAAACCGTTTTAAGCGCTACTCTACAGCGTTCATTCTAACATTTCAATTAAGATGGACAAGACTTCTTAGACCAACATGACCTGGCTGCCGTTCCACGGGAACAAGGCGCATTTTGCCGGTTAGAAGGACATGTTCGTGGATCATCTGGCTGCTAAGAGGGACGCCATCAAGATTCTCGAGCTTCAGAAAATCGAGCGAAGCCGCTGACGCGCTACGAGGATTTGCTCAAATCCCAGCCGTCAATCCCGCCTCTCGAAGGAGAGCGGACGGCGAAAGGTGTGCAGGCGCACGAGCTGCAAGAAGCGCTGCCCAGGGACAGAAGTCCTACATCAAGGATTTTCTGAACCAGACGCTGTCAAGGACTTTCGCTGACGAACGGCGCATGTGTGAGCTGGTCTAAGTGATCTGGAAAGCCGTTGAGAAACGTTAAGGTCTCAACACTGCGTCTGCCGTGGTAGAACCGGTGCAGTATTTCGAGAGAGCGGAGTGGCCAACTCGGACTTCAAGAATGATTTGCATCTGTTCCAGCGGCTCAAGGCTGCTTGCGAGCAAGCGAACAAGAACAGCCTCGAAGCGCTGGGTGAAAAGATCATATTCGTCCCATCTCATGCTCATCAAGTCCTGGCTATTCTGCCTGGTCACCTGTGGGGCTCAGGAATTGAATTCCAGTCAGGAGACTTCACGGTTGAGAAGGTGGAGCTTAATCTGGTCTTCATCTTAGGTATTAAGAGCAAGGCGCAAATCATGGCGCTGGGCGAGGACATTGCGGTGAACCACGTGCAAGCCGGGACAGCTAAACCCAAGGCAAGTGCACTGAGCTAGCGAAAGGCCGCGCCCGAGCTCATCAACGATCTGCACTACAACGTGGGGCATAAATCATGCCACTACTGTGCTGGGGAGTTAAACAACATGAATGATGTCGATCCTCATCTGATTGCTGCCTGCCTCAAGATGAAGTACGACTTGCGCCTGGGCATCAAGCGTAGGAACATGTGGATCCGCGGTAAACAAGTGGCCACTTGCTGGTCGAAACCGCAAAAAAAAAAAGGCAAGTCGGCTGCCCAGATCACGAAACCAGCTTGCAAGCAGGTCTCGGTTGAGGACTGTCTACACAAACCGGTGAACGCGTGCGAGACGGTGCTGCAAGCCACTCCACAAACTCCACCGCCTGTCATCCCGCCAAAGTCAATGTTGACTCCCGGCTACAAAGATATGCACGGCATCGAGCCAATGGACACGGACGAGTCCATGGCGTTCTTCGACGCGCCTGTCAACGCGGGACAAGTCACGGAAGCGCCAGCCGGTGATAGGCAGATCGCCGACATAGCGGCAGGCGTCAACAAGACGGCAGTTGACATGGAACAAGCGATAATATCCATGTATCCTTTTCTGCTTGACAGTGAAACATTTATGACCAATGACGCTTGGGTACTCGATTCAGGATGCGGGTTCGGCTTAACCAGCGAGGAGTCCCGGTTCGTGGAGAAGATACCCGACAACGGTTACATGTTTACATTTGCAGAAGGGTCCAAACATACAAATACACACAGTGGTACTGTGAAACTTTATTTCCAAGGTCCATAAGGTATCCGACCTTTTTAAAATTACAACGTAGCGCTAGTATCGCATGCTAAGTCGGATATTCTTAGCGAATACTGGCTACAAAGGGGAGGGTATCAGATTATAGGGTCAGCCAATGGCGACTTTAAATTTGTCCTCTATAAGAATCAATTGGTTTTTGTGGCCCAGGCACTTAGCGGGGCGTATTATATACAATCCAAAACAGCAAGAGAACGACAAGCATTCTGCCATGCGGTGAAAGCGCAACCATGCAAGCTACTGGCACTGTCAGGAGTGGGCAAAGTAGAGGCTGCACTAAAGGAGTGGCACGTAAAGTTGGGGCACTTGAACAAAGAGCAGGTGATCACAATGCTGACCAAACCAGTGGTAGCCGGTATGCCCACACTAAAGGCGTCTGATCTAAGGCAAGTGTCATTCTTGTGCACAGCATGTACGGAGTTGAAGAAGAAACGGATGTCGTATCGCAATACGAAGGGCTCAAGAGATGCAAAGCCGATCAGCACGATACGCATGGACACAAATGATCCGATAAAGCCAATGGGAGTCTTTGGGGCCGTGGGCACCATTAAGTACTTTTTGAGCACCATTGATGGCGTTGGCCATTCGTTCTGCGGAACAAGAAAAAAGTGTTAGAGAAGGCCCGTGAGCTCCTGCTGCAACTTGAGCGTGAAGGTAAGCTCACAATCAGGAGGTTTCAATCCGATGGTGGAATCGAGTTTGTGAACTCAGCGTTTAAAGACTGCTGCAAGAAAAAGGTCATCTTTCAGACATCAAATACATAGAGGCCGGAAGAAAACGGGGCGGCAGAGCGAGATCACCATAGGAAACTAGACAGAGTTCGCTGTGCGCTCCAAGATGCTGATATGGAGCATAGATGGTGGCCAGAAGCCTTGATCTATGCGACCTATGTTCCAATCCGTACCCCAATGAGTCGGTTGGGTCGAAAGACACCATACGATATAGTGCACGGGAAACTACCCAACATTAGTGGGGTATTATGGGCTTTGCCCACATACTGGCTGCACTTCGCAAAGACAAGAAACTGTCTGATAGAGCACTAACGTGCCGGTTCCTGTGTGACTGAGAAGAAGCCAAGGGCTACGGACTAAGGGATGTCTATAACAACAAACACATCGTGGCGCAAGATGTGCTGTTTGACAGCCAATGTAGCAAACATTGTCAATCGAGCCTTTGACCAGTCCAACTCGGAGGTCACAACTCAATTTAATCTGCGAGAGATACCCGGACCAGTGAGAGAAAAGCAGACTGCACATGAGCAGAAGACAGCGGGAGTTGCACCTGCTACGGTGCCTCCTATGGAGCCCGCTGAAGCCGTGGGAGTATCCAAAGGAAACAAAGCGCAGGGCTAGCAGAAGCTTCACAGCCGCAGCGCGACCCCGTCGAGAGCCCAAACGACCAAAATGGTATCACGACTATCAGTACTTCCAGGCAATCCTGGACAGATCTAACGCGGAAGAGACCCTAGAAAACAAAGTCTCCATACCAAAAACTATCAGAGAAGCTCTACGTGGACCCCATAGGGAGCAATGGAAACAGGCCCTAGCGTTAGAGTACGACTCTCTCATTGAGAACGGAATCGGGAGATTGGTACCACTACCGCCTGGCCGAAAGGCGCTACCATGTCACTGGGTGCTTATGGTGAAATACAACACTGATGGTACTGTCGAGCAAATCAAAGCACAACTCGTTGCTCAAGGTAACTACCAAGAATTTGGAGTTGACCATGACGAGGTGTATGCACCAGTAGTAAGATTTGGGTCCCTTCGCTTGGTGCTAGCCATTGGGACTATACTAGACTGTCATATTCACTAAATGGATGTACACACTGCGTTCGTAAACGGTACCATGGAAGAAGACAAAAAATCTACATGATACAACCTCAAGGGTTTGCAAAGCGAGGCCAAGAGCCGCTGGTCTGTGAACTTCTAACGATCATCTTTGGGTTAAAGCAGGCCCCTCGCATCTGGTATAGAGTTCTTCATACCTTCTTGACATCGATGAGGTTTGCTCGTTGCCACAAAGCGTTTTGTATCAACGTGCAAAACGTGGGCGTGTTGGCGTGGTATATTCGATGACCGCACTATTATGTCTCGTGACATGGGCCGCATCAACCGACTCAAAGTCGAACTGTCAAAACGGTTCATAATGCAAGATCTGGGAGACATTCACTACATTTTTACGATGGAAGTGCGACGCAACTAAAAGCAGAGAGTGATGATAATCTCACAACACAAGTATATCGCTGAGCTGATAGCTAGTAGCAACATGGTGAACAGCTCACCTGTACTAACCCCACAAGTACCAGGGTTGACGCTAGAAGCTGAGACGAAGATGAATGCTGCGCAAATAGCAACGCAGCCTTTCCACTACAGAGGCATAGTTGGATCACTCCAAAAACAAAAATACCTGGTTCGTGAGGAACGACCTGACATTGCCAACGCTGTAAGCGATTTAAGCAAGTTCCTATCGTTCTCCATTCGTAGACACGGGGAAGCGGCTAGACGAGTCCTCAAATACTTGAAAGGGACGTCGCCCTTCGGTCTACTACTCGATGGAAAGAGAGTGACGCGACTTACGAAGTGTACACCGACGCGAGCTTCGCGTGTCAACCAAAAGAACGCGAATCCGTCACTGGCTATGTGATTAAAATGGCTGGAACCAGCGTGTCGTGGTGTCATAGCACGCAAGGAGGAATTTCTCTCTCTACTACTGAGGCAGAACTCATCGAACTAAGTGAAGGTGCCAAGGAGAGCAAGTGACTATGGCATCTTCTAGGAGAATTAGGATTTTCCACAAAAGGGACCGGTGCAAGTCTGGTCCGACAGCAATGCTGCCATCGGGGTCGTCAGAAACCCAGGAAACTGCAAACAAGCACATCGAAATACGGTATATTTTTACAAGAGATCTGGTGGAACTTGGCCATCTCAAGATAACCTATTGTGCCACAACAGAGATGGCTGCCGATATTCTGACAAAGGATTACCAACCAAACTTTCCTGAAGCTGAGGCATAAGCTAGAAGTGAAGTATCTAAAGCTTATCCCTAGTACTTAGTAGGGGTATTGACCAGCATGGCGATCGGACGCCGAGTCGCCGAAGGCGGCGAAGAGTCGGTAGAGGCCAGACAGATGCTGGCCAGAATTAAGTGTGTCAACACAATAAAATACTTACTTTCATTAAAACAATAGTAAGTACTAGTGTAAAACATATTCTAAAAGCTCTTCGATAGAGTGCACCAGCAAGCAGAGGCTGTCTGTCATCAAGCACGAGTGCGATGAAGACTTCAAGGCAGAAGGGAGAGATGCCGTCCAGGACGCAGTCCGAGGACGCGCTCACTTCTTCTTCTGCCTCAGACTGAGCACAGGTCTAGAGAATAGGTAGTTAAGAGAAAAAGTAAATAAACGGTTTTAAGAGCTACTCTACTCCGTTCATTCTAACACTAAAGCCCTTCTCTTTTGGGCCGGTAGGTATGGTTCACCCATTCACGCAGGCGTCGTGGCAAAAAATCGCACCAGTTGGGGACGCGGGATGGGTGCCCACAACGGTCATGGCTGCCGCCAGAACATGCCACGCCCCCGCGATTGCGAAGGCAAGGTTCGTTCTGTCACTATTGACCACAATCACTGAATGAATCTTGTCTGCCCCCCCCCCCCCCCCCCCCCCGCGCGTTGCCTGGCTCGAACTCCCACATATTTTCACTGGGAATTATGAGCACGGCTGCGCTGGTCAAATTCGCTGACCTGACGCTGTGTCTGTGGTGAAGAGCATTCACGAGCCCCATCGTCCAGTCCTTGGCGTGGCAATCGACGGCTTCTGGATCGCGACATAATCGCACCCACCAGTGCGGAACAACTCGATGTAGGTGGCCAAGTGCCGAGCCAAGCCATTTCTTGACGTACAGTAGTGTCGACTTCACGCGGACGGCCGACTTATTGGAGCCAGCCTTTTTGTATAAGCCCACCAACATACGCAGCGTTTCCGCCAGCTTGTTGATGGAACGGCTCCACAGATCTTCCCTTACGACAGCAAGGCCATAAATTCTGTCCAGCATTCCGTCGTAGCTCAGACAAGTTGCCTCATCTCGTGATAGAACAGCTGTTTGGTAAAAATCGCTGGCTAAATTACCGTTTGACGACACTGCTTCTTGTCAGCGTTGGCAAAGGCCTTGGGTCTCGGCACAAAGCGTAAAGTCGGGCCGGGTCCTTTGGCCTTTAATTGTGGCACAAGGCCTTTTTCGTTGATTCGGCCACGAGTCAAAATGGTGCGTTTTACTTAAAATACTACAAATAGTTTAAAACCTGTCAGCCAACACTCGCCTGGCATAACTTTTAAGAGTCCGATGCGCGGCGGCGACGGAAACGAAGATCGAGCGCTCTCGACGGACAATAACGCAGCAAAACTAATGACAATGTTTGAGAGCTCCAGGTCGTTTCGCGGCCGCACCAAGCTGGTTTCCCGCCAGCTCAATGCGGCTCAGAAGGTGGAGGTGTTGTTGTTCTCTTATGATATCGTGCTGACGCTGCAACTTGGACGTGTCAGTGCAGCGTCTGCAAACGTGCACCAGTGTGGCAACTATCTTTGCTCAATTGAATACTCCTTGTCTTCTACTATGAGTAGAGTGTATTCGAAGGTCCCAGTTGTGCGTCAGCTTCAACACCATGAAGTCCTACAAACTAATCGTGCGGGATGTCTGGTAACCGCTTGCACGCTCTTACGCACACTACCCATGTTTACTGTTAACCCCTAGCGAATAGCAATACCAACGTCTGCTGCAACCGGGCGATCTAGCCAGTGAGCGTCGCGCCTTAAAGTACTTAATGTTGGCAAATATCGAGAATGGAGACCGAGAAACTCTCGTGAGAATTGGAGATTATCAGTACTATGGACTTGCTGGTTTGCGTAAAGATTCCAAAGCTGCTATGCGATGGTCCAGTCGAGCAAGTGCTAAAGGAGTTGAGGTAGGAGCGTACAATGTCGGCCATAGGTATGAATTCGGCGATGGAGTTGATGTAAATGTGGAGTGAGCACAACGCTACTGTTATCGTGTACTGGAGTTGTCGACGGATACTATGGCAGTGCAGTTGGCAATACTCAATTGGATGTTGACGACATATGCGAATGTTCCGACTAGCACGGCAAACACTTGGGTTCGAGGTAGTAGTAGTAAGGCTGAAAGTTTCTTCGCCCGTGTTCTTCAGCTTTAACTGACTGATACCACCACTACGCGCTCGTTTGGGGGCGAAAAGATTCTCTAATGTGGCCTTCTGAGCACGAAATCCACGCAGCTCTTCTTGGGGGAAATCAGGGTCATTCTCTTCCGGAAATTCGCGCAAAACTGCCGTAGGGATAGCCTCAAATTCGTTGTCGTCGTCAATGCAATTACGTGGCACAATGTATTGAGTAGCAGCATACCGCGAGTTAATTTCTTCATCACGAAAAACCTCCTCCAGATATTTAGCCCAAACCTCGAGAGTTCTTCCATCGCTGATACCGTCACCAGGATCCTCTTCGTCACCGTCATCATCCGTGCTATGCAGTGGGCCTGGTGGCGAAGGGACAAACATTATGTTGAGCCCTTCGCGAAGGATTTCACGCTCCACAGGTGATATCAGTTGCTTTTTGTTTGCATTTTGAACCGATTTTTTCAATGATCGTTGACGAACATGCTTCGCAATGATGTGAATGTCAAGTGCTTTGCTTGATTTCATGCGGTTGCGCAGTGCTGTATGAATAAGCCCGAGCTCACTGAAAAGTCGTTCACATGTAGCGGTGTTGACAGCAATGGATAATACTGCCATCGCAAGCTTTGGTAGCATACTGTCTGGTCTTTGCTGACCAACCCATTACCAATATTTCCAGGGAGAGCTCTTAAATTCACTTGCTTTAGTCCTTGTGAACTTGCCTTCCATCCCGTCGAACTTCGAATGACGCCGACATTGCAGCGGAGCTGCCGTAGCTTTAGCGTCAGAGGAAGACGTTCGACTTAAAGAGTCACTAATACTAAGTCCCTCCATCCAAAGGACACCTTCAGCCCAAGACCAGGGCTCAAAGTTAATACCTTAACTTTATGTTTCAAAACCAGAAGTGTTTTATTTACTATTATTGCGGCCAAGCCGCCTAGGGGTAAATGTATCTCTTTAACTATCTAGCATAGTTAACCCTAATCAAATGCATAACGTGTGGCTTTCAGCCAACGTACTGAGAGACCTTGTTAACTCTCCAACTTATGTACTGAGAGTTTGTTAACTCTCCGGGTACTTCGTACCCATGTGTGTTCCACACCATGTAACCCCGTTACACTCTCCCTCACTAAGATGAGAACATTCCGTTCTCGAACTTTCCTCAGCCAGGTCACGTCTTGTCAAGACGACGGAGGTCACTAGACCTCACCTCTGCGTTCTGCAGCTCCACGAGCTCACAAACGCGTTCGCATCCTTGATGCCTGGCACTTCCACTCCGGCCCACGGCCCAACGTCTCCAGCGCGTCGCGCCGCCCCTGCCTCGTCGGTCCCAGACCCCCAACTGCGCTCCGCAACTGCTCCAAGAGCATCTTCGTCTCTTTCGGTGGCAGAGTACCACCAAGAGTATCGCTGTCTCCACGGTCAACGCTCCATGAGCCGTCAACAAGAAGAGAGCAAAGCTCAAAGCTCGTCAGAGCCGCGGGCGCCGCCCAGAGGGAACGATGTTCTGTTCTCGGAACTCGAAGAGGGCGAAGTCGATTACGACGAGCCCATGGGTAGTAAGGATCACTCCAACCCAACCTCTCCGAGGTCGCACACTGGTGCCGCGTCTTCCCCAGCTTCCTCTGTGAGGTCTAGCCGCTCAACGGCGCAATCTCAAACAAGAAGAGACCTGCGGACACCGCATCCGTTCTCTGAACGTTCGAATCCGATTCGCTCGCTGCGCGATGCGCCACCGCTATCGTCGCGGTATGACGAGGAAGATCGATACGATCACAACGTCATTACGAATGACCTGGACGAGGCCCAAGGCCATCAGCTGTCCAATGAGCAGCGCTCGCAGTCGTTCCGACCTGTGGTCCGACCACTTGTTTTAACGTCACGCCGTGACTACGGCTTCCAGCCGCGGAACCCTGTCGAAGCTGCCCGCCTCGCGGCGCAGCAGCCGCTGAACACGTACACTTGTGGGCCTGCGGCCTCGACTGCTGATGAGCTAGTGCAACGGCACCGGCTCCGAGAGCGATATCTGACTCCACAAGTCACAACTCCTCAGGAGTATCAGGCGCGCCTGCAGATGCAGCTCAACCGCCAACCTGTTCCCTCTATGCGAACCATTCCGGTTGTTCTCAATCCTGGGGAATCCCAGCGTGCTTATGAAGCACAATTCCGAAGCTGGGTGGAGGGAGGTCGACGGCTCCCCTCCTACAATGCTCTTCGACCAAGTTTCTCTTAAACTGATATTCGTCTTGAGAGACGTTTGCGCTTAGGCTTCGCTAAGTCGAAAGCACGTCGACGAACACTGGGACCCCGTCCCCATCACCTCGAGGCGTCACCACCTCTTGCTCATGCTGCGAGCACCGCTCTTTCCTATGAGCCGGCTGCTCCAGCCACTGGTCGGAGCTTGAGCTCAGCCACCGACCTGTCATCCCCGTGTTCTAGCGGCGGGAAGCGCTCGGCGCCTGACGACGCGGTCGTACGCCGTAGCGGCGGGGCAGTGGGTGTGCCCGATCAAAAGCGTCGACGATGTCAGGGTAGTCCTGCCGGAGGACAACCTCAAACTCCCAAGAGTTTTGTGAGTGAGGATAACCCCTCCATTTCACAAGGTACTGAGTACGACTCTGGCGCCTGCGCCTCGCCACCAGGCGTTCCACATGGAAGTGGAGCTCGCCGTGCTCGTCTAGCAGAGCAGGAGGAGGCCGAGCCTCAACTGAACTCTCGCGTCGCGAATCGCAGCGACGTGTTCGCGCTGGAGCAACGTGTGGGTTCTCTGAACCAGTATCTCCATGATACGACTGACTCTCTGAGTCGCCTTGCAGATGGTCTCGATGAGACGAACCACCGCGTGGACTGGTTTGAACAACCACAGTCGGTTCAGAACCGAGTCGCGGACCTTGAGCGTCAAGTCGCTCAGCTGCAAGGTCAGATCGACTTGCTGTTGCGTCTTGTGGCCCCGCCACCTGCTGTCGCTCAGCCTGCCGTGGCTCAGCCTCCCGCTGTTGCGCAGCCTGTCGTGGCCCAGCCACCGCTGGCGCCAACGCCTCCGCGCTCACCTGAGCAGGGTCCTGATACGGCTTGAGTAAGCCAACGTAGAAGACTGGATGCGTGCGCATCTTCTTCGGAGGGTTAAGCGTATACGCTAGGTCCTTCTTGGCCACGACCTTGAACGGTCCTATGAACCGTGGTCTCAATTTTGGTTTAAAGACTGCAGACACTGCATGAGTAGGTAGTTTTTTTAGCGTTTAATATAACGTGGTCTCCGACCTCAAACCTTTCTTCATTGCGTCTGCCTTTGGCATCTGCATATTCTTTTTGCATGTCTTGGCTTTCAGCCATAGCGTCACGTACTTGACGCATTACGCTTAGTCTCAAAGAGACAAAGTCATTGACTTGCTTGCGAACCGCAGCTGGGCTGACATCAGCTAGCCGCTCGGCTATCCCTCCCCCATCAAGCCCTGAGCCACTGCGTGGCGGCGTCAGTGGGACGCGAGGGTTAACCAAGCCGTTCACATAGAACGGAGTGTAGCCTGTCGAGGCTTGCACTGCATTATTTAATGCGAACTCAACGAGTGGGAGCATCTGGCTCCAGCGTTTTGGCGCCTCAGCGCATACGCTTCGGAGGATATCCTCCACAACGCGATTCACGCGTTCGGTTTGACCATCGGTCTGCGGATGGTCCGCTGTGGACATGTCCAAACGAGTGCCAAGCACTCGGAAGAGGGACGTCCAGAACTTCGCGGTGAAGCGCGGGTCTCGATCCGAGACAATTGCCTCAGGCAAGCCATGTTGGAGGAAGACTCGGTCTAAAATCAGCAAAGCTGTACCTTCACCATCTATGGTGTCCGGCACCGCCGCTAGATGAACCATCTTGCTCAATCGGTCAACAAAGACCACAATACCCGTGTTTCCTGCCTTGTCCTTGGGAAGGCCAAACACAAAGTCCATACTCATGGACTGCCAACATCCTTTGGGGACAGGCAAACTCGCCAACGGCGCTGCCGTGCTCGGCGCGGACTTCGTCCGTTGACACGTCTCACACGTGCGTACATAGGTGCCAACCCACTTATACATCTTGGACCACCAGTACATCGAGCTCACCGAGCCATAGGTCTTCTCCAGACCTAAGTGCCCGCCCACGGGCGTATCATGAACCTCATAGAGGATTCGATACTTTAGATCCTCATCATAAGGAACGACTACACGAGAGCATACTTCATTGCAAGTAGCTCTTTGTCATGAACGCGATAGTTCTTCTCTGCAGCTTTGAGCTGGCGAGACTCAAACGCGATCACGCGTTCACACCCTTCGGCGTCTGCTTGTAGTAAAGCACAACTGATTGCAAAATCGGAGGCGTCACAGACGACGCTAAACGCACTATCCGGGTCCGGTAGCGCAAGGATCGGAGCCTGGAGAAGGCTCTCCTTCACAGCCTCAAAGGCTCCGTCGTGCTCGACGTTCCAACACCATGGTGCGTCCTTCTTAAGGAGATTTGATAATGGCTGAGCCATCTCCGCGTAGTTTGCGATGTACTTGTGCAAGTAATTGGCTAAGCCTAGCCACTTGCGTGATTTCTTTTGGTTCTTGGGAACCGGCCAGTCCACGATGGCCTTGACTTTGGCAGGATCGGCCCTTAAGCCTCGCTTCCCAATGAAGCACCCGAGGAAAGGTATTTCCTCCGCGCCAAAGACGCACTTGTCCAAGTTGGCATACAACTTATTAGTGCGCATGCACTCGAGCACCGCTCGCAAGTGGTCAATGTGGTTTTCCACGTCTGACATTCCGTGCTCAGCACGACTATGGACGAATATATCGTCAAAGTACGTTTGAGCGTACGCCCGGTGGGGCCTAAACAACTGCGTCACAAGACGATTGAGCGTTGCTGGTGCGTTCGACGGCCCCTGGGGCATCACCAGCCACTCCCAGCGCTTACCGCTCGGAGTACTCACCGCTGTCAGCGGAATGTCGCTCGCTCTCATGAGCAATTGGTAGTAACCATCGACCAAGTCGAGCGCGCTGTACAACGTACAGCCTACCATGTTGTTCTGCAGAACATCCTTGCGAGGAATCGGCGTTTGCGCCGGGATAGTGGCCGAATTTCGCTTGTTAAAAGCATGAACAATGCGCCACTTGCCGTTCGGCTTTCTGACACAGAACGTGGGTGTCGAGTGCGGAGACTTACTCTCACGCACCATCCCTGCCTCGTGCTTCGCACGGAAGAATGCGTCAATGACGTCCCACTGCTCTCTCGGCAAAGGCCATTGCCTTGTTACGCAGTATTTGGTTCCAGGAACCAGGTCAATCTCATGACACACGCCTCGATCCGGAGGCAGGCCCGTCGGTGGGTCTTTCGAGACAACGTCTCCATACTCCTTCACCACCGGGTAGAAGGGATCCGAAGGATCTTTGAGGATCGCCGATCCACTTCTTGCGCTCAGCGCCTTCTTGGTGTCCTCTAGGACCGCGTCGTCCACGACGGATGAGGAGTTCAACTCCTCCTCAGGTCCCATCAGGCACACCTCGGCTAGCTCGCCTGCCTTCAAGGCTCGAAAACATCACAGACGCCCTGCGTCTTCTTCTCCTCTCCCTCCGCGACCGAGCTCGGCCGGATGAGGGCGGTGTGGCGACATCTCCGTCACCACCACCGGGTGCAGCAGCACCATCACTCCTCGAAGAGGATACAGTGTCTCGCAAGACACTCGGCTGAAAGCCAAGAGGTTCTTGACATTCACACAGTGAACTAGGTGTCATTTCACCTGCATCTCCTGGGCCACGCCCATGATGCCTCGACTCGCAGTCGACCGCGACCCTCGGGTCACGCAGCGGTAGGTCATCGACCAGATTCGTACCACTCCGTGGATTACGCGCCACTCCGCGCTCGTCCTCACCAGGACCCAGCAGTTGGTCATTGACCTGACCTGCACCGCTCAGCGGATAACGTACCGCACCACGTACACCCTCAGGGCAAACAGCAACCTCGTTGCTAACAATTTCGGACATACCAATGTCCACCACTACGGCCGCCTCGGCCTCGTGCTCGCGCCAAAAGCGCTTCTGCTTCCTAGCAGAGGTGGGTTCATGACTCACCAAAGCTCCACTAGGAGCAGGGTGCGACGCACCCAGCGTTTTCGACTTCCTGTCGATCCATGGCTCATGGCGTTCCAGCCATGCCATGCCAAGGATGAGGTCATACCTCGCATCCAGGGCTAAGACCAAACAGCGTTCCACGCTATCGAAGTTCTCAAACTTCACTCCAAGGTCGACAGAGACCTTCGACACAGTTACCAGTGTCCCCGTCGCGAGACGGACAGAGATCGTATATCTCGTTGGCACTTCCAGTGCCTCAGCATACAGCTGACTCCCTTCCAGGGTGGAGCGACGGGCGTAGTTGCCCGAGGCTCCCGAGTCAATCACGACCCTCCATGGCTTTGTAAAGCCCTTCACGTTCGCTTGAATGACCAGCAAGCCCGGCTTGCACACATTCTTTTCGTAAGAGGGCTCAGCTCTCTTCGGGGCTGAACCCCGTTGCCCTCTACCTCCTCGAGGCACAACAGAACTCAGTTCTTCCCCAGTAGGCCGCCCTGCGCCTACTGGGAATTGCCGTTTCCCGGCGATGACCCGGAGGGTCGGCTCGCCGGAGCCCCGCGCTTCTTGCGCAGAGGGCAATATGCCCTCAAGTGCTTAGTGCTATTGCACACAAAGCATCGGCGGATGCCGGCACGCTGCTCCGCAGCAAGAAGCTCCGCTTCTTCATCTTCAGCATAGCTGAGACCCGTCGGCTCTGGACCGCTCGAAGAGCTTGCGCTACCAGCGCTCCAACCAGGTCGCGCCGACCTGAAGTTGTGCTCGGCATTCAATGCCACATCCACCGCCTCTTCGAACGAGTTAGGGTGTACACGGAACACTTCCGTTCGAGCTGCGCTCACCCGAAGTCCCTCCATGAACACGGTCACGCTGACCAGTTCCGGAAGAGGGTCCGCCGCCATTCCGGCGATAAGAGTTCTCAACTCTTGGACATAGTCCAATAACTCCTTCTTACCCTGGCGGGTAGCAAGGAACTTCGACCGGATACGGTACGCCTGATTAGACGGCGCGAACACGCGCGAAAGCTGTTGCTTCAGCTGATCCCAAGTAGGAAATGCAGCGTCAACAGACGTGCCGCACGTTAGTGCCCATTCGCGAGCGCGACCTCCAAGCCTGGAGATAGCCAGCGCCACGCTCTGATGCTCAGACTGGAGCAGGGCCGATCCCATGGCCATTTCGACCTCACGGGTCCAGAGAAGGATATTCTCTCCATCCTTCCCCTCGAAGGTTTTTACGCTTACCATGAGCGGTTTCAGTCTCATAGACTCTTCACGCGTCATCGACGCCGCCGCCGTTGCGGCGCTCATCTTCTCTTGGACATGCTCCAAGAGCGCGTTCTCGTAGCGGGAGAACGATTCCAGCCTGGTAGTGACCGCTTCTGGACCTTGCGATGCAAGATGAGCCACGCCCTCCGGGCCAAGCAAGGACATAAGCTTAGTAAGCGCGTCCTGCTGCGCCGGGGGCAAATTCGCGAACACGGGGTGTTCCATCCTCGCAGAGGATATAGTCAACCGACTCAGGAGCGGGATTGACTGTAAGTGTTACCAAGTGCAGCGGAGCTGCCGTAGCTTTAGCGTCAGAGGAAGACGTTCGCCTCAAAGAGTCACTAATACTAAGTCCCTCCATCCAAAGGACACTTACAGCCCAAGACCAGGGCTCAAAGTTAATACCTTAACTTTATGTTTCAAAACCAGAAGTGTTTTATTTACTATTATTGCGGCCAAGCCGCCTAGGGGTAAATGTATCTCTTTAACTATCTAGCATAGTTAACCCTAATCAAATGCATAACGTGTGGCTTTCAGCCAACGTACTGAGATACCTTGTTAACTCTCCAACTTATGTACTGAGAGTTTGTTAACTCTCCGGGTACTTCGTACCCATGTGTGTTCCACACCATGTAACCCCGTTACAGACATCCTCTGTAGAGAATAGCCTGCGATAATAGTATACAGCAATTGAAGGAAGGCGGCCCAACCCTGAGACCTTCGTAGTCGGCAGCGCTCGAGCGTGATCTGCATACGCTGGATGCAGTGCAAACCCCAGCATGAAGAGCGGTTGTTCACACTGCCGCCATCTTTCGTCGACACACTTGACGAGCTCATCACAACTACCAGCAATATTCCGAAATTCGAGGTTAATATCACGATAGGATATCACTACGTCACCAACAGTGTTTTCATCGCGCTGGAGTCTGTACGATGCGTACGACAACGGTGCAATAACACTTTCAGCACTAGTCAAACTTGTCCAGAAGTCGGCATCACCTAAACAGCGCAGACTCGATGGAAAGTCGCTATCCATCCCGTACTGGTGGTGGAGCATCTGAAGAGCGGTCTTTATTTGAAGAAGTGACGCGAAGCAGCCCTGCATGGAGTTCCAGCGAATTGCACAGAGTGTTCGTAACCCAAGTGTCTTGCCGTAGAACCTCTTCATTAGCCTTCGTACGCGTTGCAGCCACTTTGCAGATGATTGGTTGATGATATTAACGGCAGCCGCTGCCTTTCCGGCTACTCCGCGAAACACCGATTGTAGAACCGATTTAACGATATTATTAATGTCATGCGCAAAACAGCGCACAAACACGAGCTGTGGCCACCCAAGAGTCAATATACGCCGCGCACGCCCACATTGTCCGGCGTTATCAGTAATGATAGCACCAATATTCCACCCCTCGTCAAGTCCTTCTCTGATAACTTTTTCGATATCATCAGCGACTGCTAGTCCATCGTGCTGATCACCAACCGGTGTCAGAGCAAATGTTAAAATTACGCCAAAAGGTGTCAACTGGACGCCCAAGTTGTGCTCTTTTGAAATGTTCATCCACACATCCGATGACAGGTTGACACGACCACCAGTTGACGCTTGCATATCACTCAGTGCTTTTTCTCCTTAGACCGGTAGCGCTGTGCATGCTCAACAACTACTCGGCCACCAAGTGTACGACGAGAAGGTAAAATTGCTGTCAAACCCGGGCAAATCAACTCTAAAAACCGCAGCACCGATTCCTGCTCAATAAATCGATCGGAGAGATGATTGTCCGCGTGAAGCTCGACCAATGCGCACTCAATTTGTTTAACCTCGCTCCTCGTGAGCTGTCGCCTTTGTTTCTTTTTTGCTGGGGTTAGCTTTGTGCTGCTTAAAGGAAAGATGTTGCCGAGCCGCAGGGTTCGTTGAGCTCGCGCTCGCTTCGCCGGACGTGACATTGGCTGGGGAGGCCGATTACACGAGCTCTGCGATCGTGTTCGTCTAGCAATTCCTTGCGAAGCTGTCGGTGATCGAGCTGCTGTCATCTCTGAAGGTGTCGCAGCGGGTGTAGCCGCAGGAGTTAATGGAGGGGACGCGCGAGAAGCTGCAGTTGGCGTCGCCGCTGGACTTGGCACGGAGGACACGGAGAGTGGTGATACCGATCGAAGCTGTGCAGACTGGTAGCTCACACATCTGGAGAGATGGCTGCGGTAGTTACGCGGCCTGCCTACTATTGGAACAGGCGGCGTGGCTGCGTCGCCATTAGAGTAGGCGGCTCTGCAATACTTGCACTCTGTGTACTTGTAGCCTCCTTTTGCTTTGTCCAAGTCGTCTAATGGCACGAAGTGCACGGCTTCTGGGCACTCTGGACGCCCACCGGGCATCCTCTAGACATGGATCGGATACGCAACTGAAACGTGGTCCTGTAGTTTAAAACTGGCCGGGCCGGCAGGGGCCACTATTTTTGGCCCCGGCCGGCCCGGCCATTGCCGAACGGCCGAAACCCAGCGCCGAAACCACGTACTGGACGTTTATTGGCCAAAAGATTTAAACCCTTCTGCCAACGCTGTTCTAGTAGCAAGGCCTCGCTTTCAGCCTCGAAATGGAGAATGGTAAGTCGACGGGCACCTTGCCGCCCACTAAGCACGGCCATAAGTACTGTCGGGGTTGGTCTGAACACCACGCTATCCGCTTGCATGTAGATCTAGAACAAACGACATAGGAGAAGGAAACTTATTGTTGGTCGGGGTCAGAGGCTTGTACAACCTGCTGGCAGTCAATTAGTGCGCTTAAGGGGCTTGTAGGCACCCTTTGCCTTCTACTACTCTAAGGTAAACATCGAGCACGTCAATTGACAGATTACCCCATAAGCCGGTGTACTTCGTCACGCAGCAGCCTGAGCTCGCACATGCGCTCGGAGGAGACCATGTTTCTACCATGGGCTTCGTGCCCGTCTTCCCGTCGCGGGATTACATTGAAGCTGAACCGGACAGAATGACGACATGAATTTATTAAGGTTGGGTCCGTCGTCGCGCGGTTCTGCTTGGTGTGGTCTCGCAACATTAAGACGTAGCAACGGTGATACATCGGTGTGACCCTGCCTCTGCCGTCTCGCTGGCCACGACAGTTAGGTCTGTAGAACCACCGGAGGGGGGGGGGGGGGGGGGGGGCTGCCAATACAGCCATTGAGCCTGCACCCGTACCGCCGACCGTGTCACCACGGCGATCCGGGGCTGGTGTGCTTGGGCTCGTCGTTGTTACGTATTCGGCTGGCTGGCCCCCAGCGATTGTGCACGCCTCGGTCGGGTCAGCGGTATCTAATCAATATTGCTTCGAGCTTGGAAGCTTCTCGTGGAACCCGGTGGTCTTGCGTACAGCATGCGTCTTGCTTTTGCGTGCCTCAGTTGGCTCGGTTTGGGTGGTCCTGCACGTTTCGACGTACGTAATGGCGGTGCATCCGTAGCAGCAATAGCAGACGCGGTGGTTCAAGCACGTTCAGGTATACAAACAAGGATTCAAAGTCAAAGGATTCTTTGTTCCTACGCACTGACCAGACGATGAGCTATCTGAGTCACTGCAAGCTTTCACATATAATTCAGTCTTCACAGCCTCCACAAAGAATAACAGCTCAAGGTGCTCGATGGTCGTGCCCGACGCATTCCGTACTGTGACTGGAGCGCCACGATATAATTTTTGTATCAATAAGCACCATTAGAGCACCGCCTGTACGTTCACGAGCCGCTTCACGACCTTCTTTGCGTGTTCGAATATTTCGGGGTGTTAAGAAATCGAGGCGGGCAATGACTTATAATAAGGCGAAGTCAGCTAATGGGCTGTATCTCGAGTGTCAGTTGTCGGATAGAGGCAGGAAACACCGCAAACAAATCGTTTGAACCAGCTTTTTTTGGACAGAGCTTGAGACTGGAAGAAAAATAGTGAAAAACGGTTTTTCGTCTATATTGTCCGGGTGCACTGAATTGCCGACGTATTAGAACTCTGCCACCGTGTCGTTAATGTCAATGGACAACCCTTCTAAGCTCCCAAGGGTGGCCTCGCTATCACCCATCTCGTGACCACTCAAGTAGCTTATCACGCTATAGAATCTAAGCACCATTAAGAGGAATACATGTCCCTTACTGTCTCTTAACGGGACCTCCACTCACGGTATCTCCGGTTGTTATACTTAGCCTTAGTCACGGTCGCTGTCTATATTTTCAAACATGATGTATCGTTGTCATCAATGTACCCCTTTTACATGCTTTTCACTCACTATATATGTATAGGTGCTACTGCACTCCGTCGCACTCTTGGTTTGCCCTGAATGACATCGCGATAGAGCGTACTACCTTCACGTTCTCAACTCGATCATGCCAAAGTCCACGACGGCTTCGCGTGCGCTCATGTATTTCACTCCCACGAGCGATATATCCACCTACCCTTGAATACACACATCCGCGTATATCGTGGCACCGAACACGATCTTCCTCTTTAATTGTCATACATTCAACAGGAAGTCGCTGATTCTTTAACATCGTCTACTGCTGCACTTCATGACAGCCCGTCGCCGTACTGCGTCCTCCCGTATCAGAAATTATGAGCTTGGCTCCACTGTCCAGCTTCACGAACTAGGTCACGCCGTCAAGCTCCGTACGTACCATTATAATCTATCTTTCGCTTGGACATCCTGTGCGCCGCCCGTTTGTTTACTGGCTTCAGCTGAATAATTCTCACCACGTGTTCATTATTGTCTGGTATACCTTGTTCGTGCTATCCATGCCGACGCTCTTACTATCTTCAGACAGCCTGCTGCGTTTCCAACTGACATTCGTGTTGTTGTTATGCTTCGTCGGTGCTTCTTTATAACGCGCCCTTCAATATTTGTCAGTTTTCTTTGGCTCATGACTAACGTCACAGTGACACATTGTGGGGAAGTGTGATACAAGCGCCTTTAGAAGTTACAGCATCCAGGTAGTGGCGGGATCCAACGTGTAGAATCGGCGGTGATAAGTGTTAACGCGGGTAGTAAGGTTGAAAATTTGGCGAAGAGAGCTAAGTCTAAACCAGCGTTCTACAAAACGGAAGTGATATATAAAATTAAAAATGATAACGCTTTGAACGCTTTGCTCGCGGATGATGGGGTGGATGTAGTGAAGACTGGGACATTGGTAAGCAAGCCTAGTTAGAAAAGATGTTAAAGTGTATGGCGGCGGACGTGACGTTGTATGATAGCTAACGCGCAGTCATTTGTGTAGCTACGGCGCGGTCAGCAGCGGTAGCTGCACGGTACGTGCGTACCGACACAGTTAGATTATGGAAGGAAACGAAGGGAGTGAAAGAAGGTGCCGTGCGTTGGAATGAAAATGGCGCCATATCTGAAGTGAATGTGGAGCCCAGTGACGGCCAGGGTGGCGAAACATCGGCGACTATGCGAATTCAGAGCAAAGTGAAGACGACGGGGATACTGGCGAAAATGCGTGCGTGTGGATGACAAGGGTACCTGAGCTCTTCACTTCTACAGTTGGCATCTACGTTCTCGCAGTCCTTGTCCATGTTACTATTCCTCTGGCCAGCAAACCGGTAACGTCTGGCTAGGCACTGGGACGCCCAATATCCATCCTTACCACATTGTCAGCGCGCCGTCGGATTCTGTATTATCTGAATTGACCGAGCCGTCTGGTCATCATAACGTCCTGACTCCTGTCGAGGCGCTGCCGTTTCTTCACGGCTCCTTCGGATTAGTTCGCAATACATGCTTTCCGGCAGGCTCACCACTGTTCGATTCAGCTTGTATAACCGTCTGCCTGCAGCTGTACACTGGAGTGAGCGCTTCCCACCTTGCCCTTCTTTAGCTCGTACCTTTTTTTCTGTACCACACGTGGCATGGCGGAACGTCCTAAGTCCCGGAATACCCGTTCCCAATCCTCGATGATTCGTAAAAAAAGCCCCATCTTTTTCACCTACATCAGCGAGGCGCCACACATAACAGTGTCATTCGTAACCCCGACGGCAAACTTGTATCCCTATGATCATCTCTGTATGTCTCTGTATGGCTTCGTCTGGAGCCATGTAAGGGCGTGGTACTATCGCTCATCATCAGTGTTATAAGCCTTATCGACCGCCGTTTCCAATGCCTTGACCTTGGTTTTTGGGCTACCAGTTATTTTAATTTATAACCTAGATTCCTGCTTAACTGAGCAAATAACATGCGCTCATTGATTAGGCTGCGTCCTTGACGAGGCCGCGCCCTACCATATTCCTGGGCTCTGCAGCATGGTCCACAGCGGTATTGCCAGGTACTGTACCATCCTACCCATGTATAAGCTCCTTCCGCTGGCTGGTTTGACCAGTTGCTCAGATGTCTCTGAAATGTCGGCTTCTTCGGGTACATCCACGGCTTGTCACGCGTGCGTAAGCTCCGATTCATACGGACCCACCATCGCAGATCTGAATCCTACCTGCCAAGGCTATATTTGCACACACACGCTCCTTCACGAATGCACGATCTCCAGCGAGGCATCTGCTACGAAAAGGAGGTAGCCGTCGCTATTATCCCGGCCACCAAACCTTGGACAAACTTTGGTCCAAAAAAGGTAACCCTTCCCTTCACAAAACCCATAACGATAGTTCGATATAAGGGGTAAAATCGGGCGTAGATTCCGATTTTGAGGTCTATTTTTGCATATCTGCAACAATTGGTCTCCCAATCGGCCGTTAAAAAAGGCTCTATATCTTGCAGAATTGTTTGCAATTGTGGGCTTGTCACGTACTAACATGCATACATATTCATTGGCAGAGCCGGGATAACAGGTGGGGATTTTCAGAACCGGATGGATCAATTCAAAATATTACCGCAATTTGACGATTGTTAGAAAAATATAAACTTGTTAAAAAGAACCCGTCAAAAGAATAGAGTGTAAAGAACATACAACGGGTCACCCGTTCATATTCCTAATAGGCTACAGCTTCATTTTGGACCTTCCATCTGTCATAATTAATTTGTCGACCACTGAAATGTTAAATATCAATAATAACTGAAATGATATGAAGTACAGCCTACCGAGGTGAAATTCTTGTCGTGGTGCTGCCCCCAGTGCGCCCATATAGCTGAAATGGTGCCCGTAGCAAAGCCTAAACACTCTTTGACATGATAACGAACTCCTCCTTTCCATAGATGCGGTGCAGAGGCCTTCTTTTGGCGGAGGAACTCGTAGGTCTTCACAACCAAGTACTTCTCAGCAGCAGTCAATTTCTTACCGGCGACCATTTGAAAAGTAGTGAACATTATTAGATGCTGTGAAGTTCTTACGAGAATAAATAGACACCAAGCTATCTATTAAGGGGACACACAACGAAATCGGTTCTACGGTTGCGGAGTTACATTCCTCTAATTTAAGATAATTATATTACCATTTTTGTCCAAGCCTTTTTGGCCGGGATTATAGTATGCAAAGCGCGAAAATGATAGACGAAGTACTAAGTGATGCCTATCTGAACGCTATTCAAGCAAAGGTAGTGATTAAAATGGTTGCTGTAGGTGTACTAGTACTTGGTCTTGAGCCCTTCGAGGCGGTAGACCTCCATGCAACGTTTTTCATTGATTGAACCAGGTTTTCCAGAGTCGACACCGGAATGGCAGCCCACGCTTTCTTGATGGCCTTTACAAGCTCCGTCTTAGTGTCATACTACTTTCCGTTCACGTATAGAGCTCTAGCAAGGATACCCCACAGGTTTTCAATTGGACTTAGGTCTGGTGACTTCGCAGGTCACCACATCACACGCACATCCAGGTTTTCCAGATACCATTTAGCTACTCTTGCCGTATGTATCGACGCATTATCGTGCAAAAATTCGAAATCCAAGCCGTGATAAAGGTGCGCAAACGGGAAAAGGTAGTAGCCCAACGTGTCAATGTACTTCTCTGCGTTCTGCCTGCCCTCCAGGAACGCCAACTCGGACTTACCTTTGACACTAAAGGCGCCCCATACGAACACGCTGCCTCCACCGGACTGACGATTCGAATCAATTAGCTTCTCTTTTCTTGGATCTCTCCAATAGTACTGGTATCCATCGGGTCCGTCTAAATTAAAAATTTCTCATCTGCGAACACCACAGAGTTCCGGTTGCGACCATGCTCCACCTGCTGTTCGGCCCACTTCAGTCTGTTCGTAATGTGTCAGGGTTTGAGCACTGGACATGCAATCCGCTTCTCATGCACTATATTCTCTGAGTCATGCAGCACTTCCTGTACCCTACGAACAGAGATAGGTAGCTGCAACGAATATTTTAGAGTTCTAGCGCTAGCACCAGGCTTAGATGCCTCACGAAGCAGTCAACGCTCGGCCGTAGGCGTTAGCTTCTTCGGCCTCCCAAGCCTTTTTTCGTGCCGTACGTCTCTGGGTTTCTTAAAAAGCTGTGCACAACCTTCCACAAGCGACCGATGCACTTCGCAATAGCATTTCCTTTTGTCCTCCTTCAGCGCCAAAAGTTGACCTTTCTCAAAGTCTGTCAGTGGCTTGCCTCGTCCCATCTAAATAAACAAACGTTTTGGCAAATAAAAACGCGTAGAGGTTTGGGAATGCCCTCTTTCTGGTGTGCATTGAGCTGGACTCCCCCAGACCCCTTCAAAGAGATAAAAATGTCTTCCTTACCCACTTCGTCTATGTTTTCCGCGCTGCACCTACGCAGCCAAACGCAATTTTTTGAGATAATCGCGAGTGTCAGTTGTCGAATAGAGGCAAGAAGCACCGCAAACGAATCGTTTTAACGAGCTTTTTATTGGCTAAAATCCATTTGGATAGAGCATGAGATTGTAAGAATAAAATGGTGGAAAACGATTTTTCGTCTATATTTTCCACGTGCACTGTACGTAATGAGCAGATAAAGGGCACATGGGACTGTCCACCTGCTACAGGTCTTGATGTGGTTCATCATATTGAGATCCGAAATACCGCACCAATCCTGCTGGCAAGAAAACGCCAAATATAGACACAAGGCAGGGTTGTCGACCGCTACGTCACAAAGATACAAGCGGCAGGAATACATGGGGTTGCATTTGGTACTCGCCTATCACCGTAGTTCGCTTATTAAACACTACGATAGAACAGAGAGAAACTAGATTTACCAGATAGCTTGAATAAAAATAGGGCTTGAACGATTCTACGAAGAATTCCTCAGCCAAGTTAGATACTCAGTGACTTACAGATGAAGGAGAGATGAGAATGATCCGTTTTTGGATACCACCACAGATCGGTTCCAGGATCTACCTTTCTCCCTCTTACATGTATCCCAGACATATACTACTTTATCATCTCACGTAAAGGTATTTAGCTGGAATGTGATTTTTATTTGCCCTTGATTGTATCACATTTGTTGCTGACGTCTTGTACGCAATAACCGACTGAAATACGGGTGGTCAAAACCACCACTACTAGTTCGATTAATTGGTCCCGAATCAAACCTTTTACATAGGGAAATGGCTGATTTCGCGGGCAAAGCGATCATTCAAGGTTATTTAAAAACTAAAATGAGATTATACATGTAAAGTGGTTTTGTGCCAGTTATTTCCCAAGCAAAGTGGTCCGTTATCAAGACGCGCGCCAGATAGCAAGAAAAGCAATGGCTACCTCCACAAAACCACCACTTCATTTCACATTTGCCACGAGCGTAACAGCGCAAGAAACCGCGCCCTCGATGCTTACCTTGTCGATACGAACTGCCCACGCACGGTGGTCTTTAAAGAAGTCCGTCCGCCACAATTGCTCGCTACTTCGAAAAACAGCACTGAACAGCAACCCCGAGAGGGGTTGACACCTTCGATCATCATAATGACCGTCAAGTTGAGGCCCAAGCTCGAGGAAAATTAGAACGAGCAAGCGAATATGACTTTGTCCGTCATGAAGGACCCCTGGTTGAGCTTCATGCCATTGGATGTGAGTATCGCCTTCGTTCACCGCGCTCTGCTCGGTATGATGTACACAGCAGAAAGGCTTTGAATCGAAAAGGCTACGATAAACCGTACCTGCAACAAGGCCAAAAAGGTGATTTTCGCAGTAGATTTAAACAAGGACATCCCCGCAGGAGATATGATAATTTGATAATGATAAATCGAGTCTAACTTTTACGCGACATAAATAAAGGTGGGACACGCGCCGGTGAGCGTTCGGTGGTAACATTAGCACCCTCCAAGGGCATAAACTAACATAAGCAGCGCGAGACCTCAGCTGACCATGGCCCGATACTACTACGTACGCATGCAGGTACCAGGAGATACATTCAACTGATACGTAACATCTTCTTAATCAAAATATAAAGCCTTCAACCCCCAGCGAAAACCTCAGGGTAAAGCTCAATATTAATTATCATGGAAGGTCCAACAGAATTAATGTGAAACCTTTTATAGGTCGATGGTTTTGTAGAGGAGGGTTAAGTTACTGAAGCGGCAGGTGGCGTGTAAGGCCATGCAATATCCAACATTTAGCTTGTGATCACAAAGCCCACTTGGTAAGATGGACGGACCCACATATCCAATGCTATTTTATTAGATACAGCGCACAAACGTAAAACGGATGGATTTGCAGCCAATTATGAAAGCCAAGAAGCGTAGTTGTGATTTTGCAAAGCTTAGAAAAGGGCGAGCGCCGGCTCTGAACAGTCTACGCTGCGCTTACTCATCTTCGCGCCTGGTCACATCACAGTACTTTGTCGCCCCCGCTACTTCATCCATGTCCACTCGGCGCCTACTCACGCCTGGGCGCTTCTGCCTTGAGCATCGATTCTGCACGCGGTGATCAATAAGCAACTGTTGCAGACTCCGCTGGCCGTTGCCCCCAGACGTAGAAGCAGATATTCTTCTTGCCGTCCCGCACCACGTTGGTCCGGTGCTTTCTGAAATAGAGTACCAAGTTAGTATATGATTAAAGAGGCGATAGAGACTAACTCACCGCAGGTTGTCCACGGAGCTGTAATATTTGGTGAGCTTCTGTGGTACAACCTTGTACACGGCGCACACCTTGCATGACCCAGCTACGCGCTTCAATCCCTTCTTCGGGTCCGTGTAGTAGGGACACTGCGCGAGGCGGGTTTCCACCTGCTCTCATTCGGCGGCACCGTCCTTCTGCGCGATTCTATCAACACGAGACACGTGATTCCGGCTTCAGCTCCTGTAACAGCCTTAACCAAAGTATAAAAACGCTAGTCAAACTCTCCACCTTTGCTTAATCATTGTTTACCTCAAATTCTTCGAATTTGTTTTTGTCAATAGTCAAACGCTGCTTGTGCAGAGTCTCCATGAACTTGTTGTGCTTGAATTGTTTCTGCCCAGTAACTTTCATGTGGTAGCAAAGACCGATGAAGGCGTTTACGAACGCCATATCCACTAACTCAAAAACAAGGACCGGTAATAGCTGTGCGGCTTGTAGGCCAACCGATGGCTGTATCTCTGCATACGAAGCTGGTCGTGAACGACCACGCTACCTGTCCACATTTGATAGTCTCTGACCTAACCGGGTGCAGTGAAATCCCATTTTTCTCTCTCAACCCTGCGAAAAGTTAGCTCTTTCCTCAACCTTTTGAGCTTACACACTGGTCCAAGCAAAGACTGTCACCCAAGGAAATCATGTGGACCGGGATGTTGTCTATCCTCATAGCGGCATAAAGCTACGGGAAGCCTCTTTTTTCAGTCAACTTGACGGGTCCCCGAACGGGCTGTGACGTTTTTTTTGTGTACATCTTTTTTTTTATTGGTGATGAAGCCTTCTGCAAACCTACACGCCGAGTCGGGCGGAGCCTAGTGAAGTAGCTACGCTGGTGTGGTAGATCGAGGGCTAGCACCTGCGACGTGTAGTACCGATCGGAAGCTACAAGTCGGAAGGGATGTTTGGTTGAACAAGGGGCTAGCTCGTCGGTGTTCCCTAATGCCGCTGCAGCCCCACACGAATTACTAACTGGTACGGAAACTACGAGGTGAGCTTAGCTCAAGCATATACCTTGATCCTATGTTCGATATAAAAAGGACACATTGATTAACATGCTAGCCATATCCAGCATAACGAACCTGTGCAAAACAAACAAAAATCGTCTTTCATCATTGCCCTTACCTTATGCTATAAGCGGGTTTCCCACTGCACGTGAAAAAGTACTTCGCTCCCCACTTGTGGTGTCTCTGCGACAAGTATTGTCATGTCGGGTTTCGGCTGGCCGTGGTCGAGATTACGGCTTCATTGAACGCGCTGACCGGACCGACCTCGTATCCGCTTATAAATGTGATTAGAATTCTTGAAACTATACGGCGGACCTTCCACCCTCTTTCAACGCGAGCTTATGTAGCGTTGTTGTTTGTAAAGTAGCGGTTTGCATCACATGATCGAATCGATTTCGAGAAAGCCAACAGTCCTGAAGGAACGGCGTCGTGTTGTCTCTAACTTCAGTATGGCGTTAGTCACCGCTCTTGAGGGCACATCATCTGCGCAATCAGCAAGCCGAGAAAACGTAAGATTTTGGTCGTCTCCAGACGTCTCACCGATCGTATGCGCTCTCAAACTTCTTGGACACTACGTCGTCCGGGTTAGCCTGCTTATGAGCCTTTCGTATCCCTGCTACACGTTTTTGGGTGCTCTGCACATGATACCGATTTGTCTCTTTTTGACTCTGCCTCCACACTTAAGAAGCAATAAATGAAAACAGGGCCAGAGGGTACTCAGGAACAATTGAAATGAATGGACGTGGTCCGGAAGAACCCTGTTATAGCTCCAAATTAGTAGGGTGGGTTCCAAATTGCATGGTGACTAAGGATAGTACATGAGAAGTAGGTCTATTAGAATAGATTCTCATATCTTGCGTGTAACGGACCGTATTTCCAACTCATATTCCTTTATGAAGGGTTTGTTTGTAGGTACTTCCAAGAACGCACTGTCAGGTAGATTTTCAGCTGCATCATCTTCTTCTTTATCGTAAGAGCATTTCAACTCCCCCCACGCCCTCTTCATTGTTCTCATCGATGTAACCAAATCGCCAAGCTGGCTGGAGCTCTATTCACTTTCGTATTCAAGAACAGTAACAGCTCCGGCTCCCCCTTCTGCGGCAAAGCAGGGATCGCTGTCCGGCGAATTTGTTTCAGCACGTTCCACAGTTGCAACTTCGTCATCGTCATCCTCGCTGTATTCAGCGTTTGCGTGATTTGTGGCTGTGCGTTTTTTTGCCAATACTATCGGGGAGATTACGCGTTGCGGGACTACAAATGGAAGTCGTCACCTCCGTTAATGCTGGTACGGATGTCGGAGGTAACGCCAGGCTAGCAAATGGAAATATGCTCTGATGTTGGAGGTCCGTCCCTCACTGTGGTCGATGTTGGCTGCGATGTTGGAGGTTCCATCGCTGTTGTAAGATGGCAAATCCATGGTAGCAATCTAAGCTGGCGGCGATGTTAAATTGCGGCTCTTACCGACATTCGATGCCGAAGGTGATGTTAGTTCATTTTGGTTGTCATCTTCGTATTCGTCACTAGTGAATAAAATCTCCCGTAATTGCAGACTATTGACCGCCCCAACAACCGTGGCGCGCACAACGTTCGCTACGTGTTTACCAGAGCTTGAAGATTAGGATGGCGCTTTCTTCTTCGCCACCACCTTCGTTGTCATCAGGATATTTTGGTCCGCTGGGCCCTCCCTCATTGCAGGTTCGCTGGACTTTCTCGTCACCTTGGTCTTCGCTAAAGCCTTGGCTTTTCTCGTCCCCTTGGTTTAGGCTGGTGCCTTCGCCGCCTTCCCCGCCGCTTGTGCCTTGATTATCGCCATTTTCTCGCAGGGGCTTTTGTCTTAGTCGTCGCCATGTTGCCCGGAGATGTCTTAGCTTTTGCCGGAGCCGTCACAGGTACTTTCTTGTGAGGTCCGACTGGGACCGGCATCTTTCCCATACCGAGCGCCGTTCTTATCTACTGGCGCGGTTCAGGAACTTTATTGGAGCGTCGCAGGCTCACTCACGTCGCAGCAAATCTTCGATCTTACGCTTCTCACCCGCCGTCATCCAGCGCAGCGGAGCCGTCAGCGCTGGTGCTACCATTGTTGCACTCGGTAAAGATTTTCAAAATCAAAAGGGAGGCGATCAGTAGCCATACTTTCGTATATTCGTACCTTTCGTATCAGCTCTCCTCAATTTCCTTTTCCAGGAATCAAACCTACACCAGGGCATCGGCTCGTTTTTTTTCAAATTGACATTTGAAAAATATTCGAACAAAGTTGAATACTTAAATCAAGTTTATGTTTTATTATGTTGGTGAATCCGACATGCTCGTAATAATTGGGGTTAGGGTTTAAAAATATACGTTGCTTATTATAAACCCTCCAACATACGAGGTAGACGGGTTATGGGGGAGGGGATAGTTTAAAATATGGAAATGGTTATGCAAGACCTATAAGCCACATATTTGCCATAAATGTACGGCGTTGTTTCGGAGCTCAACAAAGTCGAGGCTTCGCTTCTGCTAGCTTGTTCAGCACGGTCGAAGGCATCTGGCTATTAAATACGTCGAGGTACTAACAAACATTGGTGCGGTAGATTGGCAGTAACGTTTGTATCTAGCTCTCCTTGGATAACTCTGAGACGAAAAGGCTGTAAGACCGCGCTGATTCATAGAAGCGAAAGCATATTACCCATAGAAAACTAGACGTCTGCAGGCCGTGCGTGTGCGTTAAAAAATGGGATATGATAAATGTGCGATTTTAATGAATTCAGCGAATTCACGTAGGCTTAACCCATTTGACGTTAACACTTGTATGTTGACAGTAATAAATGAAATTGAAATACGTCCGAATAGGCACATTTTAAAACTTGTAAAAAATGATGTATTATGCCGCGCTTTACAGCGGTATCCTAATATTGACATACGTATTTTACTTGGTTAATATTTGACTCACCGGGAAACGTATGAAATATGATTAATACCAGTAGCCATGGAAATAGTTCCAGTAAGAAACGGTGTGGCTTACGCTACCTACCTGCCGGTACAGGGGGGGGGGGGGGGGGGGGGGTCCTGAAGCAGCGGAAGAGAGGGTGCACCACTTCGCATTAAGCGAGGTGTCTGCGCTGCTTTGCGGTATAGCGAGCTCTCTAACTATTAAAAACATCAATTTACTTCTGAAATAAATATTAGGTAATACCATTTCCAACTATTAACTGGTCGGTCAAGTGATACTATCCAAATAATAACGCCACTAATTTTAAGGCTACCATTAGCCCCAGTTAACGTGAGAGCACCAATCGTGGCTATCCATGCAAATCGGTCACATGACACGATAGTTGTAACCAACTGTCTTATCACAGGCCACGATACCAAAAGGCCACCAATCACGCCATTTGCTACAAGGCACTTCAACGGCAGGCCTACACGCATGATGTGCGTACCTATGTTGCGACTCAGTCGAGGTAGATGGTGAAGTGCCCTCCCATCCCCTCTAAATTTGACGTCTTGAGGACTCCGACGTAGCTGCGTCCCAACAAGTAGCTTAGCAGCTTGGGCCATAACCCCTTCGTCAGATAATCAGCAGCCAGAATTTTGGTGCCCACATACTTTGGCTCGACCACTCGCAACCTCCTCGTATACGGAAAGGCAACGATGCATCGTCGATGCGATGCGACTAGCTGGCGGGAAGATGATCACTGTTTTTTAGATTCAGATAGATATAGCTGTCAAATTTGAGGACTTCGACCGCTTGAAATAGTTCTGTATTTGACATTGTTATTTACGAATTAATCCTAAGCATATCCTGACTGGTGAAGCACGAGCCCTGGATCGACAGGCGAGGCAAGGTAATCGTTGCCAAGTGCTTTTAGGCGTTTGACAAAGCATTGGTGAGTTATGTTCCCTCCACGGTCAGGACCCAGGGCTCCGACAAGGGCTACCAGGGTACCGAAGCTCCTTGCGGACGCTTGGAAGGCGTCAACGCATATGATGGCTCCGAGGAGGCTTTGATGGTGGTGGCGATCGGAGAGGTTAACGTAGGCTCACAAGCGGGTAACTAAATTCACTCGCAGCTGCAGCTGTCACGTACGCTCGTGTTAGCGCGTCCAAGGTGGTGGATAATACACCTTCACCAATGGTCGCCCAAAACCTTAACTGAAGAGTAAACCATTGATCGTATATCCTGTGTGGGTACATAATGCCACATGTGGTCGCTCGGACAGTAACCGAAGACGAAGTCATTGGGCATGTTTCCTGTGTAGAAAACACAGCTCCACACGAGGGCATGAGTTCCTGAGATGTCGATATTAAAGTATCGCTCGACGCTGGTAGCGAAGATCCAATTGGCGGTCGCAGTCGCCAACGTCACCGCCACCGCAAGTCGGGCCTGAACCTTGGTAAGACTGACGTCACTTCAAGCGACTAGGCGTTGAGGGCTCGGGCTCCGCCGAAGCGGTCGAAAGCGTAATATCATCGCATCTTTGATGGCGAGACCAGTTAGCCCGTCAAAGCATCTGGAATCTACCTGGAGCCACTGCCGTAGGTGTCAGAGGTATTGACCCTCAAGGAAATGCAAAGGGTGGGGTGGGGGTCCTGATCAATCTCGAAACAGAATCGATTGCCGAGACGGCGACACTCAGCAGAAACGAGACAAGTTAGAAAGCATTGATCCCATTCTCTGTTTTGGACGAAGACGTTCGAAAGGCGTAGAGCAAGCGGTCCAAAACGCGCTTGGTTTTGAATTCTTAAGAACCTTCAAGAGGCAGTGTATCCATTGGTGATGGAGTATGCGGACGTGTGGCGGTGCACAAACCGATCCAACTCATACTAGATAAAGGCGTACGGAACGAAATTGATCTCGAGACTGGTGCAAAGACTGTGCCGCGAGACGATGGCCTCATCCTTGCGAGATGTTCGATATCATTATTGTATTCTTCGCTGCGAAGGCAACGGCAAGTATGGTGCGGGAGTCAAAATCCGCCCACTCACCGCCTACCTTCTGCGCTTGGAATTCTAACGGGAAGTGGGGTCTGGTTCACGCTGGCTAAACAACGCGACGATGCCGGAACAGACACAACGCCCGTGCCGTTTAACAACATGGCCGGCTGCGTGCAGTACGACGCGCTCAACCTGGTGGGCGGTTACTGCCAGATTCGGATGCGTGTGAGTGACATAACACTCACCGCAGTAAGCCCCGCAAGCATCATGTTTTGAAAGTGACTCGTCATGTCACAGGGCATGTCTAATGTTCCATCGACTTTCGTTGGTTTGGTCAATAATCTTTTCAGAGCGCTGCGTGAATATGTACAGACGTGTATTGACGACATATTCGTCCATAGCCTTGCCGAAAAAGGCAATACAGTCATAGAGGGTAATCTAAAACACCTCTGTCGTCGAGGGTTCAAAGTCATGCGAGCTAACAACCTATACGAAAACATGGACAGTGTGCCTTCGCATCACCACAGATAAACTCTCTCGGTTGCTTCGTCAGCAACGTCGGCGTTCGG
This sequence comes from Phytophthora betacei, assembly GCA_011320135.1. Classification (NCBI taxonomy): domain Eukaryota; phylum Oomycota; class Peronosporomycetes; order Peronosporales; family Peronosporaceae; genus Phytophthora; species Phytophthora betacei. The sequence continues at coordinate 216,633 of JAANHX010000432.1, forward strand.
GCCGACGCAGACAAGGTCAAGGCAAGTGCAGCATGCTCGACAACCCGATCCCAGAAGGATCTTAAGATGTGGCTAGGCTTGGCCAGCTATCTCTTCAAGGATAGATCAAGTCACGTGGGCCTCGCTTAAGCCTTGTCGTATGCTTAAGAAGAACACCGACCGGCGCAAGGGAAATGAACACCATGATGCATTTATTAGTATCAGGGATAGCCTTCAGAATGCGCCGGCTCGGCTTTGCCGGACGAGACGAAAAAATGTTTAGAGTCGTCGTCGATTGTTCCGACGTTGCGATCAGTTACGCAATGCTGCTGAACGATGCAGCCGCGCATAAACGATTCATCTCTTTCCTGTCCTGGCAACTCAAGGCCGTCAATCGGAATAATCCAGCTGACGGCAAAGGGCTTCTGCCAGGAGGTATGTCATCGTGTACATCCTCTGGGCTCCAGGCCCTTTGTGATCTAAACCAACCCCGCATCCTTGTGGACGGGAATTAATTTGCCTCATCTCTCCCGGCAGATGACGAAATGGCTGTCCTGCTTTGCGGAGTACAAGTTGCGGGCTGAATACAAGCTGGACAAGCTTATCGTGCTTGCCGACGCCCGGTTGGGTCGTACGGACTATGGTTTGGCTCACAGCGCAAGGGTGCCAATGGAACGTTACGACCGACTACGTTTCGTGTATCGGGCCGATGAGACTATGGGGCCTGTCGGCCGATTCCGGACTACCAGCGCTGAAGTCAAGTCCGAATGGCTTTCATCACGGCAGCGTTTCTGGCGCCCACCGATATGACGTGAAGGACAGACTCCTTAAGGATCAGGCGAAGCCTATCCCCCCCCCCCCCCCCCCCTCGGCTTGCGCCCCATGACGAAGATCTGAAGTACGACATCCTCGAGGAGGAGCATGATGTGCTCTTCGGTGGTCGCTTGAACCGTGATAAAACATTCTTGTCGAGATCGCAGGTCTTTTAGCGGACACGCATGTACGTGTGGGTCGCCCGTTACGTGACGACATGTAAGACATGTCAGCAGGTAAAACCCGCTAGGAGCCCTTCGGCTCCGTAGCAGCGCAGTTGCTGCCCGTGCCTGCCGACCGCTGGAGGTCAAAGGGCCGCGAGTTATGTTTTGGCCTTCCCGCCGATGCCCACGGCACTCAGGCATCTAGGCGTTGGTGTGGCGGCTGAGCAAGACGATGCATCTTACTCCAGCGCCCGATACAGTCTCAGGAGAACACGTCGCGAGACGGTTTGTCGAAAGCGTGTTTCGCTATCGCGGTCTACCGGAGACGATTGTCTCAGATCAAGACTGATGGCTCACATCTGCGTTTTGGAGACGATGTTCCCCTTTCTCGGAGCTCGTCTGCCGATGTCAAAAACTGAGCATCGCCAAACGGAAGACCAGATGGGACACGTCAATCAATCGCTCGAGGACAGTCTGCGCAGTATTCGCGTGGTCAGCGCAGCTCTTGGTTGTTGCGTTTGCACTCAACAACGCGACGACCACGCCCACGGAATTTGCGCCGTCCTACATGAGCCGTTCCCATCACGCTTTGAGGAGCCGGTGGATAGTATATTTAAGTGGGGGAGATGCGCGGAAAGCGCTTTCCTCACAAATCTTGGATTTGAAACCGGTATCGCTAAGGAAACAACGCCCTTGTGAAAACAACGTCAAAGGTTATCAACAGGGTCCACGATGCAATGGCAGTGGTCCCCCTGACAGACAAAGACGTTCTCTGACAAACCTGGAAGAGGAAACTTAAATTGGTTTGAAGTGGGTGGATTAGTGTAACACGACACTCGTTAGCAGCCCTCTAGATACTGCCAGCTCTGACGGCACCATAAATATGAAACATCTATTCATTGTATCGGTCGCCGTTCTGGTCGAACACGGTGCGTCCTACACCATCGACCTCTCAAAGGCATTTAAAACAAACCCGACGTTTTAGCTTGGGCGTCTTAAGCGGTGCCCTGATCGGTAGGCAGTAGCTGAGGTGCAGTCACACTTTGTTCCAGCTTATCGAAGCTAGAAACGGACTCAAGCGCCGACGCGATATCGGAAGCGTACGACTAAACCACGCGCGAAACAGCAAGGCTGAGGTCTGGATAGTGTGCCGCAGGAACCGTGTACGGCCGGACCACACTACGGGTACGCATACGACTGGGGGTGCGCATAACGCGGTCCAAACGTTGTTGTGCGTCATCAACACGTCAAATTCGCCTCCTCCGGATCGGCCGAGTAGGCCGGCGGTCGACCCGCAAATGCCAGTCCGCCCCATCCCGCCTCAACTAATCTAGGCAGTCCCTACGCTATACTAGGACCCCAGGTCCCCCGGGCGAGGCGGTAGCATCACCGCCAGCCCCAAGGCCCATTGTAATCGCAAGCACAAGGCCCCGTTGACGAAGGCGGTCAACGTTTGGGACCTGCGATGCGCCGGAGGCGGCGCACCAGTGCGAGCTGAGCGTCCCGGAGAAGCCTTATACTCGTACGAGAAACCTCGCCCTGCTTGGCCGGAATGGAGAAGTCCGCTACCACTTGGAGCGGTTTGGCCGGGAGCGGCGACGTCACGGTAAGCATCAGCTCCTTGTAAAGTAGAGAGGTTTTGCCCATTTTAAGGTTTCATAGGAGCCGATAGGACAGCTTCAGACTGACTGTCCGAAGGCTATCTCAGTATGGGAGTAGAAGCGGCGGCCTTTTCGTAAGTAGCCCGGGGCTTCTTGCCCGAATGGGTTACGGACGTTGACGCCACTCCGTACCCGCGCTTCAGTATGTGCTAGGCAGAAACTGCTTGTACACCTAACACGAAGATCGCGCTGTTCCTGGATGTGGGATGAATCAGATCTTAATGGGGCTCTCGTAATTACGTGGACGCGTACTTTACAGACACAGCCAACGGCCATAATATAAATTCACATGAGCTCCGGCTCAGGCGGCTCTCAAGGGAAACCCTGGGGTGCCCCATGTAGTGTAGATACTTCTCCGGTTATTAGTCTTCTTACGACAAGTCGTAAACTCTGTCCGTAATAGGGATTCAATGCTGTGGGAGAAGCATGCACTGGACCGCCTCTGTGTTGTCGTCGAACATCTTTTTTTTCTGGAACAGGGCATGCTCGTAAATGCACTTCGAAGTGTAGTGACTAACAAGCTCACATATAGAAAGGAGTTTCTCCACAAAGAGGCTTGGGGGGGGGGGTATTCTTTCGGATGGATGACAGCTCCCAGACTGAACAGAGCGACCCCCCCCCCCCCCCAGCATACGCTGGACACATTGGAATGCCTCCTACTTTCGGTCGAGATCATTCAAGAACTTCTGAGGATCATCAATAGCATGTTCCTCTTCATCCGAGGGGCGGAAACGATCGTGAAAAGGATAACAAGCATCCTTTTCCTTGGGGGGGGGGGGGGGCTTGGAAGTCATGCGCGTTGCTGAGGGTGTGGCCTCTTCAGCTACTGTTTTGGCCACCTGAGCATGCGCAAGGCCCTCATTATGCGAGGTGTTCTTGATAGGCTTATTTTCCATGTCAAACCCTCGGCGGGAGGGCTCTAAGAGTGATCAGACACTTTGGATTGGGATCACTGCAATCACTAGTGAGCGAGTGCAGGACGTCGACGTCGTGCTCTCGTGTCGGTGCTCCCGCTGAGCTCACAGGTGCACTGTGAATGCTTCTGACCTAGGCCACTTCTTCATGACACGGGTTGTACTAATGGGGAGTAATTCGCTGTTTCGGACGATTCCGGAGACACTGAAGATTTGCACAAGCGAAGCTCATAATCTACCCGATCGACAAGCAGCACATGAATTCCCGCTCTAGTCGAATGAGGTCGATATCCTGGGCTAGCAACTATTTGTAAGAAAATAACCAATTAGAAATTACCAGCAATTCTTGGGTGCTTCAGGGACGCCCTGGCTATACATGGGTGTTTTTTGAGAAACAAAAAACAGTGTTAAGTCCCTAAACAATTTTAGGGACTTAACACTGTTTAGTAAACAGACTGTGTTTATGGTATTTACTCGAAATCGTGCCATCCGTAAGCATCCAGCCAATAAGATGAAGTCGTCAATCTTGTTGTATCATCAATGCATCTTCAACGATTTGTTTCCGAAAAAGATGATACCAAACAAGTACAGTAATTTCGCTTAAGGCCGCATGAAGCGACCTTTAAAAAAAAAACTGGATGTAGCTTTTACAGCTGCTGCAATTTCTGCAATGTGGGTCAATAAGTTTATTAGTACGTTCATCCTATTCTAAAAGTGGCATTTGGCTGAATAGGCAGAGACACAGCGGCTTACTTCCTTTACTCTACAATAGTAGGTATTGCATCATATATTAATACTACTACTTTAGTAGTAATAGCTGTAATATGATAATTACAACATTATCGTGGGCGATATTACAATCCGTTTTCTCCTCTTTTAGCGGGCTGATAGATTCTCCTCTGGCTCAATACCGTGTGGTAGGCTCACAGCCCCAGGATGTGGGCCACAACTCGTTGGTAAGGGATTTGCAGCGCTGTTAGGGCAGCTGAGGAGATCCAGAATATATAGGTAGAGAATCTTGAAATAGTAGCTTGTATATTGGACTTGTGCAGAATTTGATAAAAAGAGAAGCGAGGACCAATGATCCCGATCCTCTCGTTAATATTGATAGATTTACGTGTCAAACATCGTACAGGGATAGTATAAAAAACAGAAGTTGTTACTTCAACGTTTAGCACCACTTGTGAATACCAATTTGTGACTAATCATCTTGCGTAATTTCTCAGTATTTTTGATGATGTATGCTTGTGGTACATGTGGTATGTACAGAAATGATCAAAAATACTGACGAATTACGTAGGAGGATTAGTCGCCTGGTAATCATGATTAGTCACGAAGTTTTGCTTGAGCAAAAATCCAATGCTGGACCGATTTTTTTTCTTCTAGCAAGTCATTTTTATGGATGTCTTAAGGTGCATACAATATCTAGGCATAATCGTTTTAATACAGCAAAATTCTTAATCTCGCACTGGTAAAAGTGTTCTTGTAAAGTTCTCGAGTTACTGGTGGCTGAAAAATGATAGACACCGCATGGCATCAGACAATGATATTATCTGATGCCAACCCTCACTAGGCAAACCCGCACCACAATGCGAGATGATCCAAAAATAGACTTGCTCCATCTTCAGATGTGAGTTTTGCGTTTTTCACTTATAAACAGCGTTGGTCAAACCTCTCTACAATTTCCATTTTTACCGGGGTTTTGAGGTTGATTTGGCTATAAATCAAACCGGATCTAAAACTTTTCAATTTTGGCGGACACTTGCAGACTGAAAGTGGAGAGCAACTGCAAGTTGCAGGTCGCCTCATCCTGAGATGGTGGATCAGTAGGAGGGCTGACTGCAAGAAATCTGCTCGGTTACGACATGTCCGTTGGGAGCTCATTTCTGAATTCATTTCCTTCGGCAATGTGCTCGCTCCTGTTGGTCGTGCTTTTGACTCTGGTCGTGCTTCTAGCAACCACTGGGGCAGTTTCATCCAATCTCAATACCGCGGGAAATTACGCTTCCATATCCATGATTCGCCCTATGCCGACTGAGTACAACGCCGGTGAAAAAAGAAGCTTGCGGGGTGACTACAACAATGAGGTCACAAAAGAGATCAACAAGGGTGACGAAGAGCGGGCGTTCTCTCTCTCAAAAGCTGTGGAATACGCAAAGAAGACAGCTTATGCATTAAAGATTAGTGCTTCTCCTAACACTCAGTCCAAGATGGTGTTGAAATTCGAAGATCAACTGTTTAAGCGTCTCGTTAAAAAAGAAGTGACGCCAGTTAGCTTGAGGGCCCGGCATTTCGATAAGCCTAAAAGCGCACTTTTCAACAGGTTCAAAAAGTGGCACGATAATAACGTTGGCCTTAGCTAGTTGGTGCTAGTTAAGAGTGTCATGCTATGACATCGTATAGCAACCATGCACACTTGAAATAATTCGAGACAGCCGAAAATTAAATGAAGTCGTCTTTGACCATACCGGTGTTTTTGTAGCTGTCTATGTGTCTTTTTCTGATTGTCTAGATTTTAATCCAGAGAGGCACGGTACTCGACTTTTAGAAAAATATCCAACTATTTATGTGATTCATTATTAAAACCCCGAAAAAGCACTGTTTCTTCAGTCCTCTTTAATTTCGGTAAGCCTGTTATCTCTTGTTTCATGTATTATGTCACCGATCTCTTTGAACGAATTCGTGCACCCATTTGTTAATAAATACACCACTTCGAACCAAAATTAGATCGTTTGACCTCTAATAACCTGTGGACCACGGGTAACATCGAAACCCCAACACTTAGTGAGTGTTGCTTGAAGAAAGCTGGGTGACAAAAATATATCTTTTGAAGTTAAATAACCCACTGGGTGAATAAATCTCGCACTTGGCTCATTCCCTTGCTACCGTTAAGCTTCAGTCACAGTAAGTTCGGTAGCAACGACGCATTCATGATTATTGTACAGCCTGGGTATTCTACGATGCGCGCCGTACAAGGTCATCATAAAGAACACTTCTCTTGACCAATACATTCTCCTAAAGGGCATACTCTAGAATTTACATTCATCAAGTGTGCCATCTTGGCGCTCGTCTTTCTTATCTCCACCATATTTGCCGGTTTTTGATGGATATTCTCGGCCGTGGTCAACACAGTCCATTAACGGCAGCTCATAAACCCCCTACAGCTAGAATCACTAGTCTGTATTTTTATTTACGAGCTTCAAGTATCACGATCACTTCTTGTGTACCTCAGTTCGAAGTTTTACTTATAAATTAAGAAAGTGCTTTAAATATGCGCTGTTTAAGTTTGTAAAAAAAAAACGCGGTACAATGATGTAAAATTGACTTGTATCAAAGCAACTTTTCAGCGTATAGATGTCAAGCTTTCATATTTATTGTCTGCAAGAGTTGCAATGACCTCGCTAAAAACAATGGTGCTAAGATACATGAGCTTTACCCGCATAAAAACTCGTATTGAATCTTGTATTCTATCTACAGAAGGATGTATGTGATGCAGATAAAAACCATCAGCAGAACTATGCATTTAAGAAAATGCAATTTAAGAAAAGCGCCTCACGAAGTGCGTTATTGTCGTATTGGCAGTTATCTACCCTGGTACACCTTTTTAATATTGTTTGCTTTAAAAACGACTGGTTTAGTTTGGATTGCAGCCGTTAAGTAAACTTTTTTTTTCGAAGGGGGTAAGATCCCGAGGTAGTCCAGGATACTGTTAGTTAGATGCGGGTGCAGCGAGCTCTTGTCTTCAGTTTTCTATGTGCAATTACCGCCCCACCAAGACCTTCATATTGAAAAGGTAATACACGATTTGTCCCCCAATACTGTTATAAGCTGGACGCGTGAGGAAATTGCCCATATAAAATGAGCTCCGAACTTCTTTTTAAAATTTAGATATGGTTTCAATAATACATTTATGTTGTTTTGTTATTTATAGGAGTAATTTTACTTTCATCCAGTTTTAATTGCTTTCTTTGGAAATTCATAGCTTCCCCATGTGAAACACGGCGTTAGTTGCCACGTAGTACATTCGTCATTTACGTCTATAATACCCTGGTTTAGACGGTGTCATCGAGCGCCTACTATAGTGCATGGTTCTTCTTTCTGCATTAAAAATACATTGACATGAAAAGTGAAAGTAATACCGAAGTGTGTAATAACAAAACGTATTAATTCGGTTTTCTATCCAAATTCGTTTAAGTACGACAGAGTTTGCTGAGCATTGACAAAAAATGACTTGGAGTTTAAAAGCAGCTTACCCTTTTAACCCGGTAATATGTATCGTATATAATAAAAGATTTCGCAGGATTTAGTATCCAGCTACCTTGGCTGCATACTATAATGTTTTGTAAAGGGGGAGATTGCACATCATTCCTATTAGATCGGCGAAGGGAAGATAGACGGGGATTGTTCTACATGAATAGAAAGAGCAATGTAAACTCAATGAAGGTTTGGAAATTTGAGTGAAAGCCCAAAACGACCGCGTGTTAGCCACTTCCTCATTGCCTCGCATTGGAATCTTTCGTCGAACGATGAACCCCCCGGCGAGAAGACGTTCAAGCTGCTGTGCAGAGCATTATGCAAGGACGGATGGAAGAGTCACAAGCCCAGGCAAATGGCCAAGCACCACCGCTACTGGAAGCCTGGAATCAAGGGTCGGTCGGACAAGTCACGACGCGGCATCGACTTTTTTTAGGGAGCGTAATTAGACCTTGAAATATTGGTGCGTACTAACAGGATACGTAATGTCCAGGCGAAGATAAACTCATGCCGTTTGGGCATGCATCCAGCCGCCCCCAGCTTACCCCTCCGAGTGTGAGCATTGCATCTACACGCCGCCCGATCGGAAAGCAGGCTTCATACGTAGCTATAGGTCAGCAGCTACCATACATTGATTCACCAGCGGCTACGCAGATCAAGCAACCTTCTGTGATACCTACGACTAGCCCACGCCCTGCCGTCTCTCCTGGATATGCGAGAGCTGATGGAGTTGGAGGCACAGACGCTTCACGTAGTATTTGTACAGACACCAGGTCCTCAACGTTGGGATGAGTATCAAAATTAATTGCTCGCAATCCAAGAAGCTGCGTGTGCAATCGGCGCAAGTACTCGGCATGGGTAGGTGTTCTTTCCCCTTTTTTTTTCTTAAGATTCAGACAGTGAATGATGTATCCATTGACCACGGCCATGTCGATGATGCACAGAAACAACTGTTTGTAGTATTGTCGAAGCGAAACCCACTTCTGAATACTGTAGCGCTGGAGCCGCAGCTGGTCGTGGACGTCCACACCACCCATGCCGCTGTTGTAGTCCACAACCAGCTGTGAGCAGGGCACCATACTTCGTGTGTCATCTTTCTCCAATCACCAAACACTGGCAGGATGTGTGCGGCAGCCTGAAGCGAGCATATTTACCGTATATAAGTCCATCCAGCTCAATGCCGCGAACTTCGTGTACACACGTGCTTGAGCGATACGATAAGTACCTCGTGTCATCCGTTTAGGTCGCTTTGTTTGTGTGAAATGGATCGGTCTCCAGCCCAGCCGATCGATACGCGCCAACACGATATAGACCCGTGTTCAGCAGCTTCAAGCTCAACGAAACTGTAGAGTAAAAACATTCCTTCATGATCAGACGCTTTGTAGTCTAGCTTGCCAAGGCTTTCGAGAAGTTTCTCACGATGGCGTTTGGATCCAGCCCCAATTGATCAGTTGGCGCCTTCTTTGCTTTCTTCTTGTTCTTTTCTGCTCCGCAATTTTTATCCACTTTAAGCCAAACAAATACAGAATTCCGTAAGAGTTAGCAATTGTATTCTGTAGAATCCGGGTATATAGTATTCAGTCATGTACATAATAGAGAGTCGTATCGGGAACAGTAGGCGTTATCTGCGCAGCAGCTCATGTAGAAGTTCGTGCCATACTTACTGGGCTTGTCGGGCATAAAGACACGCATCGGATTGAACTTGTTGTGGTTCGCCATCATACCTTTATCAAACGAGATGGCCTTCCCTAAACGATATCCACGCCGGAATGTCTTCTCCACTACTTGCAACACGGAACGGAATTCCCAGACCTTATCAAAAAAGCGCACCACCCCTCTCGTTGTTGTTCAAGTGCAGAAACGTTAAAATCGCCTCGAAGCGATCCCGCTTCATAAAGCGCGAGAACGTTCCACGAGGGATGGCTCCATCCTCCTCAGTACACCAGTGTTTCGATAATCCGTCTTGAATGGGAGCTACAGCTCTTGAAAATTGCAACACGACAACATGTACAATCACACGAGCTTCAATACGCTTGAGCTTTCTCAGACCGGCTTCAACCTTCTTCAAGTCCGGTAACCGTACGCGAGGATCCTTAGCTTGTCGTGGGAGCAGCTTTGCCCGTCGAGAAGTAGCCATAGCTATTATATTCTGATCCCTGTAGCGGCTCATCTCCTCTGCAATACGGGCCCGCAACTCCTTGGGTAAAAAGTAGAAGAACATTCCAAGTGGGGGGTCTGCATACGCGACAGCAGAGCGTATGGGGCCAGAAGGCGCTGTAGTAGTCGGTTGCGGCATTAACTCTCAGGTTTTCTACAAATACATCGTCGAATTACCATCCAGAATAAGTATGAGTGACACACAAACAATTATGTATCATACGGCTTACCGCTATGCTTTTTATCATACGTAACCCATCCATTTTCCGATATGTCACGGTGATCATCGCTTGTAAGATCAAAACGACCCTCTTCGGAAATGTCATCATTCAATGGCACATCTTCAACGTCATCTACATCTTCTACATCAGGAACCACGACGTTGTCTTCAATTACGTCTTCATCATCCGTGCCGGAGTCCATATCGCTTACATCCCCACTGGCAACCACACTCACATCGTCTGGATCAGTTGGTCCAAACAATTGCTCTCTCCGGAGTCCCTCCATGAAGTCGTCGCTATCAAACACCTCAAAATCAACTCGATAACCAGAAGGGTCGTCACTCTCACGCTTGGCTTCTTCAGCATCTGTCGTATTCTCTCGGGGTTCCCTATCCGTATCATCCGGAGCAGCAACGTTCTCCACCCCATCTTGCTGTGTATCATCCTGAGCGCCAACCACCGAAGATTTCGGTACATCTGGACTGGCAGCCAGCTGAGGTAAAGGTGCAGTTGGGGTTCTGTACATATACCACGGCAGCAGCACACATTAGTGAATAACGACGTCTTCGACTCTTTCGGCAAGCAGTTGAAACGCAGGCAGTACCTTTGCATAGTTTGCTCCGCTTTTGCGGACTCAAACATTGAGTCATTCGAGACTAGCTTCTACTGCTCGCAGTTCAGCGAGGTGTTGGGAGGTCGAGTATCGCTATGCCGACACGTTAGACACGTCGACAGCGGAAACGCGCTGACATGCTCGCAAATAGGGCATGACACGTGGAGCGACGGCAAGAGCATTCCACCTAGCCTGAAGAAGATACGATTACGTAAGCGTAAGCGTAAGAGAGAGAACGACGAGGAAGAAGAGTAATTTTAGAAATGGTTAGTTGGAAGAACAAGCAAATTTACCTGATCGTACGCGCAGAGAAGCGTTTGCCCTGTTCCTCCTCACTAACCCGTTAGTTAGGAACTGGGCAAATTCTTTCTCTGCGCGCACTTCGTATTCGGTTGGCGCCGAGAATGGATGGCTGTTGACGGGCTCTTGAGTGTGTCCAGAAGCAGTAACGAAATTGTCAGGTATTGATGGGACGCAGGTATTTGCCGCTCCCTGTACTGCTGTGAACCAATAGAAGTTAGCGATCCTCAGATGCTGGATAAATTGTGTACATTATGCTCCGTGGCGCAATGCCTTTGTGCTAAATGTGTCCGATTCTTGGTCAGTAGGACCGAAGGGGGTTATCGCAGGATAATTTTGGGTGGTTTCGACAATATAATTAATTCAAGTATAAATCGTTACTCTGTAGGATACAGAATAAAAGCTCGGGCTAGAAGGGTTAAGTGCGTAATATATGTAGTTTAGTTTTTTTTCTAGAATCAATGCGACAAAATACAAATGATATGTTATTGTGGAAAACCTTTGACAAAATGCTAAGCATATCACAAAATTTGTGATATGCTTAGCATTTTGTGTTCTAAAAAAATCGCATAAAAGTTGCAAGATGATTTTAAGCTAAAGATAATTGTATTCTTTGATACATATCGCATGTTTCCGTTTGCGCAAGAACAAGCAATGATCGGTAAAACTGCAACATTTATAGGTGCATACAATACAAATACTACTTCATACCTCGCCCCACTCCCGTTTAAATTCGCCTGTTCTAACAATATGGAATTGTTTTGTGAACTGTAATATAGTGTATCCGCCTGATAATATTCCCATCGATCCTAATAAAGTATTCGAGGATTGATAAGTGGACAAAAAAAGAAAATGCTCGTGTCAAGTATCTGAATCATACATAACACTTCATAGGTATATCCTTCGTTGAAGCTGGCTCGTCACATTTGTTTGTATGCTTGCTTTATCTAGTACAGCTCGTCGAAGCTTACACAAACGATGTTCGACGGGTACTTTAACTGATGCGGCTATCAGGCTTGCTGCCCCTCTCCTGGTAACTACTGCTGCGCTTAGGAAGTTTTAACATATCGCACCAGTTGCGAGCTCTGTCACGCTGTACCCGGACCGAGGCAGATGCCGGTGCACACTCAGCCGTACAATTAAACACATTTGATCTTCGTGTAGTACCAGTAATTTTCCTTGGTCATAGTTGTTAGATTTGCGGGCGGAATGAATGGTACAAATGCCCCGACTAGCCACCACGCAGAGTAGGACGAACTACAGCTAATTGGATAGAAAGACTGTGTTCATGTGTTAAGACAACGTGTTTACCACGACGATGAGTCGTATACATTATATTTCTGAACAAAGATAACTCGGACAACACACACTGCAAAGCAGGCGAAAAAACGATTTAAAACACGAGGTACTAATTAACCTTCTAACCTAATAGGGAGTGAGGTGCTCCAACACCACAAATATAAATACAATCGTCAGAGAAAGGGAATATATAACAATTAAATTGGGAAGGATCACCTACCTTTCAAATTGGATGAATCACCAGTGATTTGACGATTTTTCCACTACAACAAGCTATATATAAACATACAATTGTGATTGTTTCGTATTGGAGTATTTAGATCTACGCAATAATAGACCACGAGGAGACCACTTCAGACTATTTTAAGAGGCATCTACCACAATAAACGACCCGCCCACTGTGGCGCTACCCGGGATATGATCATAGTGGCTCAGAAAAATATATTATTTTTAGTTTACTAACGCGAATCGGCTGTACTTTAGAGTGAAGTTGGCGATACACGACAAGAAGGGCGAATTCCTCGGGTAGAAATCTGGAGCTCAGCCACGAATCAAGATGTTTGACTGGACGCATTGGTGGATTATCTGCCCAATGAAGTCGTCAGAGACATACAGAAGAGCGATGTACCTTGGAACACGGCAAATTGGACGACAATGAGTCCCTAATGACACGTCATACCTTGCGAAGGATTATAACTGGGTACACATCCGCTAGATGTAAAGATAGTGAGATAATCTGTCAGTGTCGATACTTTAACGTGCGAGAAGAGCAATTAGGCTGCTCTATCTGTCGACGGGGATCATACGATGCTAGACATATCGGTCATGCCACCTACCTCAAAACGTCTTGTATTGACAGATAATATGAAGAAGTGCATTGATGAACGACTTGAAGAAAACTCGATAATTACCCCTGTGGCGCTCTTTGAAAGTATATGCACGAAGATATCCCGTATGACACTAGTAGGACCTCCTCCTCTACTTACTCAAGTGCGGAAGCGCACCAAACGATTGCACAAGGCCCATCGAAGAGATATGTAGCCCGTGATAGATCTGTGTAGACAACAGATGTACGATACTCTGTTAAACGTTTCTGATGCACCCAAGAATTTGATGATACTCTGTGATATAAAGCACGAATAGAACATGATTGCTCCCCGACTGGGAGATGGATCTGCTCTGTATCCATTTTGTATTTGTATCATATCTTCGTATTGGATTTAGCGTACTATGCCATCGCCGCTGGGCTTCTTTTTCGATGTTGGAAACATACGTGGATGCGCAGCGCGATCCACGATGTACAGCGATCCTTCATATCGATCGTACGCATAGTATTGTCAAGCAGAAATTTCGTGTATTCGTTTATGGATTTCGGATTGCCAGTGCAAATTCTTCCAATGATTCACTTTTGCACGTCGCAGCGAACCTGGAAAAAGATGTTGCATGGTGTATTTCATATACGAAGCGGATTATTCGAATGTTTTTCTTATCGCCTTCTCACCAGTCTTTATCATGTCTGACGCAGACAATGCGCAGTGCATTGTTTGCCAAGTTGCCCTGCCTCATTCCAATTGGCTAATGTGCTGGTTTCACGTTTTGCCAAACGTGAAACCCTCATTTATCGCCATGGCGTTCTGCATCAGCATTCTATGAGCATTTTCGCAAAGTAGCTGCTTCTATACTGGATTAACAGTAGTCCGAAGTTTTTGGCTGTGGCTTAGCCCACCTCACGATAATTTAGCTTCTGTAACATAACCCGGTAACTGGACCGGTTACTGCAGCCGACAGAGGACCGTTGTGTGTCATGCCTTCAGCATAAGCCTAAGTGCCACCAGCAGCATCTGTATTATCGCGAATAGATCGTGCAGACTTTTGATGTTGCGGCAGAGATGGAGTGCATATTTAGCGTATGGAGGAGCCGGTTTGGGGGAGCCAAGCGGGATTGGAGCGGCTCCATAGAGTTGACTTACAGGATTGCAATGCGCCTCTCAACCGTCATTGCAGAGAGCACTCTGCGGGCGTGTATAGTGAAAAGTTAATGGCTTCTGTGTTGTGAAGGAGTAAATGCTGACCAGACGCCAAAAACCGTGGACAATCCATCGCATATGCACAGCAGGGGAAGGTGAAATTCTATCGTTAGTCTGGCCTGGTTCAGCAAACAAAATAGCACTGTACAGACAACGACGATGAAATTCGCCCCGTGTTTGAACTGTGATCAATCACTGCTGCAGTTGCACCGGCTCTGCACGATTAGACGTGGCCGTTGGAATGGTTACCGAACCGTTCGACTATTGGCTGAAACCGCTTCTGGAACGCCATTGGGTAGTCACATGTTGGAGCGCCATGATTGGATGAAGGCACATGGCATTAGTGATTACGCCACACTTACGAGTCGACAACAAGATGAACAACAGATAATAGTGTTTTGAGATACATGTTAGATAGTTTTGGTTAGCACTAATTTACTAACTTCGGTATTTGCCACTTACTCAACAAGCCCCAAACCAATAATCACACAAAAAAGTATCCTAGTCTTGACGATGATACTGGATCTGCCATACGTCAGACGAAGTATTTAGCTACGAGGGCAGCTAACGCGTTTAGCGGAGGGTACGAATGGTCCTATTCCTTAATGCACTACGCTTTGGCATGTTATCGAAGTTTTCTGTCGAGTGACAGATTTCGGTATGTTTTTTTTTCGGATAAGTTAGTCGCGTATGTTGACGAACTTACCGCTCTAGGTGGAAAGTCGACGTAGCGACCTGTTTCAGTTGCCGTTGACAACGGGGTTAGTGGCAAGAATGCCGTATACGACAAACACCTTGCTGCCGCGGATGATGACGATGATAGCTGCGGCCAAACGGCTCATGGCGAGCTGGACATCATCGCTAACACAGCTGAAGTAGACGGCGGTGGTGACGTTGAATTGTCCTGATGCCGGTCTGTGTTGAAGACTCTCCTGGATAAGACGAACTCCGAAGAGGACATTTTAGAATTGAAAAGATGACAGCAACTTATCTGCTGCGGATAGAAAATACGCTAAGAAAACAAATTAAGATAAGCAAGACTACTATTTATAATAGTTTCCTGGATGGGGTTTCAAGAATTAACCTGGACGCCTTGTAAGACCTACCAAAGAACATGATAGCGACTTTAAATAATGAGGGGCTTGGAGTGGCTTGGCCAGTTGCCTATCAGGCCAGCATACTATCAGAGGTACAATAATACACGGTAAGGAAGACGTAGCTAGATATTGTTCCAATTTATTGAAATTAAGATAATTTTTACTATTGAAAGTGCTCAAATTGGATTTTTGTATTACGGCAAAACTTTGCACTCAATACAAAACGGTATTGTATTTTTCAACCTCAGGATGTACCAACTCGCCCGCACGTAGATGCCGGCTCAAAAGTGGCGAAACGATAGTCGTGACACAGGTTAATTCGTACCAGCTCAGAGGCCCGCAATTTAAGGTCTGCAAACTCGACTTTGGAATTCGAAGTAATCGTGCCCCTCTAGGAGAATCTGGAAGACCGAATTTTGGGACTCTCTGCTAGCTATTCCGCCGCCATCAGTACATTTTAATGGGGATCATACAAATGATGTTCCGGAGACTCTCATTGAAGTTGCTGAGCTGTATGACCTTGCTATCGCCGCCTCAGCAAAAAACCATGACAATAGCGAGCACAGTTCGGGCGCTAAAAGCGGCTTTTTGGGCCATGGTCCCGATCGCGATGATGCAATCCAGTCGTGTCGGAACCCTCGAGACGCTATTTACAGAAAACATTGGGATGACGGTTGAGATAGTTCGCTCCATACATGCCATGCGCACACTATCGGACGACTGCATAGTTAATCCAGAGGGGATCATAGATGGATGAGGAAAGACATGCTGAATATTGTCTTCACGGTGCTGTCGATGATGGGACAGCGAGGGCTCGTTGCTCAACGGACCAGCGTGTTATTTGGGATCGTTTTATATCAAAATAAGGACGGCAATCGTGGTCGTTACCAGACACTGACATTGCTCCATGGCGTATGTGGAACGGGTTAGTCGAAGCTTATACATGAAATTGTGGCGACGCTAGGACGACACGGTTATAAATCAATCCTGGGAGGCCAGCAAAGCTGGGTGGAGGGCCTAGCCAACATTAATTCGGCCGGGCAAATGTCGCTTGATCCTCTAACAACCTTTACGCAACAACATAAATTAGCTCCTATGCAGTAAAATCCATAAAATATCGTATCGTAATTGTTTCATTTGTATTATACATTTTTAAAGTTTCTTGTGCTAAAATAATGATAGTTCATATGCCGATAGTCTGTAATAAAACAATTTATAATACCAAGATAAACTATGTAGTTCCGAATCAGTTTTGGAAAATACTAAATTATAGTATTATTGCTTTTTTTTGGTGTGCATGTTTGAAAAATCATCTTTGTCTCCTACCGTATTGCTTATCCCCCTTAGAACATTAAATCATCCAGAACATTACGTGAGCTAGACAGGAACGCGCGACCTAAGCAGGTTCTTGTGTGTGTATCCTCCAGCAGATTTTGTCACCAAATGCGCTGTATGTGCAGTTACTCATCATTCTGGGCGTTATCATCCAGGGCAGCTCCCTCTCTCGTCAGTCCAACTCAGTCAGTACTTAACTTGGCGTTTCGTTGTAGGGCCATCCGCGTTCTCGTTTAGCTTGCGTTTCGCACTCACGCGCTTACCCCCTTGGTGGCAGCATTGACACTCTTTTCGCCCTCTTCGGCCTCTGCTGTTGGCTCTTGACGGCATCCAGACACACTAGCCAGCTCCGGAATATTCAGGTCAACCGCTACAAAGGTACGTGTACGGGTACCGATACCACGGCCGTTAAAGTCCACGACGCTGCCATTGTGAACGACGATGACGTGATTCATGTCGGAATCCGTCACACGATCTGTTGCATCTTGCCAGAGAGTGCAAGTGATTGAGTCAGTGCCATTCTTAACAGTATTTTCTCGTTTGCGTAATTGTCTTCCATCATTTGCTTCCATTTCAACCACAGACCCAACTCCCTCAATGATGCCAATAACGTTTACATGCGAATTACTCGTGCATTGTAAAGCCTCAGAAACCGATAAGAACTTGCAAGCAACAAATTCAATTGGAACTGCTGTAGCAGCGTGCGTTTCGCCGTACCAGTTGTGTAGTTCGTCACGATCTGGAATGTCGGGCTCCACAGCAATTATGCTACCCGGTCCTGTTCAGATAGAGCGCTCATGATACGTAGGCATGCGGCATCGACGAATTGCAACTTCTTTCCCTAGTATGGAATCACCATCAACAACTGCAAATTCGTTCCATAGCGTCAACAGCACAGACACGTTCGATGTATCCACAAAGGTAACCTCACGCTTCTTGATCAAGTGACCATTTTTTCCCGCCACGTAATCAACCTCTTCGACTTTGACCGGTACACCTACCACATCCACAATAGAGCTCTTAGCAACCGTGGCCAGCTCACGAATCCCAGTGAAATGATACTTGGGGTGACCAATAGTACCGTCGTCGGCAATCTCTTCGATTTTCGTGTCATCGGACAATATTATTTTGAATGGGTGTGGGAGAGATGTAAACCCACGTTTTGCACGCCGGAGGACAGCACCGCGAACACGATAGACGTTATCCAGTTTTAGAGTTCTCGTAGCAGATTCGGCAAGCTGGTTAAATGCGCATGCGCGAATGTGGGTATCATCACAATCAGCTAGCTCAGCGGTCAACACCTTGCCACTCCCTTTCGTGTTACTCCAGCTGCGCAATGGTGACAAGTCCACGACTCGAGCGATAATCGACCACTCCACCCCAAGCGAAGAAGAAAGATCTTTGTCACTTTCGTGCTGGTCCACAAATTGAAGAATGAAAGTGTGTGGGGATACGAATGGAGAATGAGATCCTTTTTCTTTTTTTTCCTGGGACGCAGCACTGTTAGTTATGCGAAAATGCAATTTTTGTTTATGCGCTTGCGAAAGGATGTCCTAAAGATTTCAGTTTGGTACCACTACCGTATTGTATGAGGAAAAATATTGCCTGTCTAACAGCTATTACTATTTCACTAACGGCTACAACAACCATTTTCAAATTATTGTACCGCTATTACATTTTTAACTACGGGCTTCAACAATATAGTTATAACGCTATTAATATTTCACTAACGGCTTCAACAACTATCTTCAACTGTCGCTGATACAGAATTTTCTTCATTTTGGATAATATGAAGCGTGGCGCCGACATTAAAACGCGAGCGCAACGTAGAATATATCTGCGCAAGAATAGTGCTCCAGTTACGAATGTTAATGCCACTCACGACATATTAGTGTCAACTCCTGCACCTCGGGGCGCGGCGGGTGATACGGAGGATTCCATGCCTTCAGCGCAGCGTGATTTTCTCCCCGCTTCTCCTTCTCGAAAGCGTAAGCATGGAGAGCACATGCCTCGCGATGAAAGTCAGAAGAATACGCGGTCACGTCGAAGTACATCGGACGAAGAACGGAGAAAAAATAATCTCGTAGACATTGCAAATCGTGTGCTGAGTGCAAGACAGCTGACACCAGAAGAATTAACGGCGATGCAAAATGGCCAAGCATATTGCTTTGACCCACGCTTGGGTTTGGCTTATTTTCATTGTTGCTTTAAACATCCTGATGCCTTGGTATTTAACGACGAAACGGTATCTCTGAATGCGTCTGGTAACGAAACAGCATGTGTGAAACGTCTTCTTCGAGTATTGGACGAACCACCAGGTCAAAATGAAGCCGTTATGTGCCAAAAATCTATCGAGGCTCACAGTACAAGGACGGAAGATATTTTAAACTGTGCATCGTGCTGTGAGATGATCATGGGTAAGAATAACAACGTTGTGCACACCACAATTGACGAGTTGTCCGAGCTATTTCATGCTACCTCTCAAGAGCGGGAATATGGAGGTTTAGACGATGCGACCATGCGCCTCCACTGCCAAGTCTACCAGCAAGGTGAATATCTTCTCTATATTAATCCGGATCTTGTTGTGGATGGCGATCGAGTTGTTCTATGTGACCCGTGCGTATTAAATCCGCGGCAAGTTCCTTACCGTATTGCGAGTGGACATGACTACGGGCGTCGCGGCGACCTTCCCGTGCTTAATGAAATTTACTCTAACAACATTTGTCCCGTGCGTCGATTTGGATTGAATATATCACTCTCCGGTAAGCATATGACTGGACATGTTATTTGCTTTGCTTCCGATGGTCCCGTTCAATGTACCAAATCACTTCCTCGCACTGACTCTGATAGCATGCCCCACGTTACTTTTATTGGCCCTAAAGAAAAGTGGCGGATCCAGAAACAAAAGTTTTCGCAGTTATTTGATTTACCTGAAGATGATATATATCGCTGGCTAGCAATTTTATCTCAAACACACAGTGACTGGCGTCATGAAGAAATTGTGGTCGATGATTCCTGCCATCGGCGTGCTGCAGTACGCGACCTGAAGCACTCAATACAACAACATGTTGTTATTGTGGCTTCCGAAACTTCTGAGCGACTTGTTGATGCCGTCTGCTTCGGACCAACAGGAGACAGCGGCGTTAGAGAGGCCGATTCAAGTAATATTTTACTCGAAAAAGCAGCATTGTTGCGTGGAAATAGCATCACAGGGTGTGCTCGTCATAATGAAGTAGTTGAAGCCATGTTGGAAAGTTTGCCTGGCGGTAAGTGCTTGCAGCGAAGCGAAGAGGACGGTGATGCTGGTACTCGTAATTCCGTTAATCCCGATGAAAATGTGTTCGCGATCACTCGTGAAACAACACCGATCGTTGAGTGGGACTCGAATGGATATTTACTTGCTGGAGCTTTTCCTACTTTGTTTATGCGTGGAGGAGATATGCTACCAAAGGGAACCGTTCCAAAAGTTCTCGCGGATCACTTTTTTCGATACTATGATGGGCCGACCTGAACAAGATGTGATGTTCGTGGCTACGTTATTTAACCAAAGGCAATGACATGCAGCAGTCCAAAAAGCAGCTCGGGTTGCAACAACGCATTCTGCTGTACTTCGTAAACTCGGGAGACTCGCTAACAAGCCGGACTTTAGGAAACGACTTGAAAGTGCTCGCAAAGATCCAACATCACAAGCAACCCAGCAACTGAATTCGCAATTACTACGAATGTTGTCTATTGTTGGAGAAAAGGTACCAATTCCTCCATTTGAACTAGCTGCTGCAAGGCCGAAGTTATCAGCACTAAGCCATCGTTACGGGCTTGCGCAACATTGGGTTACACTAGTACCACCAGAACAAGATGATCTGAGACTGCTCAGAATTGCTCAATTGCGCAAAGATCAAGTATGGAATCGAGTCGACGACATTTACACACGCTGAAGTTGTGAATGGTGTGATTTACCTTCAGATCTTCAGCAGGATTCACGCAAACGACTGACTATATCTGCGAAGTACCCTGCACTAGCTGCCATAGCATTTACGGAGCGCTTCACGGCAACGCAACAGACCATATTACAGTGTGAAAACTCTCAAATGACACGGCTAAGCCACGATTACAGTCATTTAAAAGCAGATGCATACGGCAAAGTAGCCGCATTTGGTGCAGTTGCTGAGCCTCAACGGGATGGCCGATTACATGCCCACATTACGATTTATTGCTCTACATGGTCTCCATCAGTGCTAACGCGAATCATTTCATCACCAATATTATGTGAAAAGGCGAAAAGATGGTTAGATGCGGTATCACAAACGCATTTGTCACCACAAGTTCATGACTACCTGGATCGGTGCCATCAAAACAACCCCGTAAATATGTGGGCAACAGCGCTTCAGCGACCCTGTCAAATATCGATTCCGTCTGCTGAAACGAGCCCTCAGTCGTTTTACGAGACAGCACAAAAGTGCATGGCAGCAGCTAATATTCATCGGCATTCATCTACCTGTGTCAAGGGCTTACGAGGTAGATATATGTGCCGACTGAACAGGCTCTCAGGTATTTGGGATAACGATACATCACCCATTCAACTGATAGTGAAGTCACGTGGTGATTTGACCAAAGGAATCAAAGGTACAATTACTAGCCATCGAATTGAGAAGCCGACGTGTGACTTAATTGACTCTGGATATGACATTGGAAAACGTGAACTTCTTCTACCACACCTGAGCTATCCAATTACGTGGGAGCAACATCGTCCAAAAATCGACGCTTCTGTTGTCGAAACGAATTTGACGCTAGCAATACTTACAGGTAGTCACACAAATTCTTCTGTATTGGCCACAGAAGATGCTGGTGAATTTGTCGACTATTATCAACAGAAGTACATGGTTAAGAATCCGGAGGACCGAAATCAGCAATATCGGCAGTGGTAAAAAGCTATTGAAGACGCAGAGAAACGGCCCAGTATTGCAGAAGACAGTCATACGCCGTTACGACAAGCTTAATATCTTGCAACACGGATAGTAAATGCATTTTCTGGTGGAAATGAATGGCCCCACTCTCTCATGGTATATGCGTTGTTGGGAAATTCATCATACGTGTCATCTGACATTTTCTGGTTCGTTTTTCCGCGCGATTACGTTCGCTTTATATTGGAGCAATTTAACCAAAGCTCACTCCAACGAAGTTTAGGGACTGGTGAACAAAGCATTGGTAATGATCTGGAATACATTGTCGAGGATATCCAACGTGACGAAGCCAATAATAATCGTGTATCATCGGAAATGGGAGAAAGCGGCAATTCGCAAAATACTGGGAATGCAGGTGCTCGAATGTTTAAATTTGACGATCAGATAATTTTGTTAACGCAAGCAGAATCTTACGCTCACCGGGGAACACACTTCGAGGCATTTGCGCCTATAGAATTTGAATTAATTGTGGATATAGTGTGCTTCAAATCAAGAAAACGAACCACTACGGCACGTGGGAGACCGCATCGAAACCCATTTCCATTCGCAGAAGAACACCCTCTTTATTCGCATTACGAAGGCTGCATCCGAGCAAAATTGAGAACGCCAATGCTAGGAGGTTCGCTGCTGCCAACTTATAGTGTTGCATTGAAGTCGAAAGCCAAAATGGATTGCTTAGCCAGGTAAGTACCAAGTCTTCTGTAGTGTTGATACATTAATCGTGTCTAAACGCTTTGTGCTGTTTGTGACGAAATAAATAGCGCTATAATATTCACATACGTACCATGGGGATTATCAACCTGCAAGCCACCTTTCGAATTAAACGAACATGGACTTTATCGCCTGTGTGAAGCTTGGGACAGTCATGATGCTTCTCTAATTAATCATCAACGCTACCGATCAATCGCTAACTTGCTGAAACGTAGTTATCGGAACGATAAAGCAGGCAAAGCTTATTCTCAATGGAGATCACGAAATGCGGCACACTGGAATAATCTTGATGTAGAACCCGATTCTAACACTACTGCTGCTACAGATGAAAGTTTCGAGCCACAACATCCGGAAGCTACTGGAATTTTATCTGATACTGAAGATATATCTGAGCTTCTTCGTCATACTACCCAGCACAGACCTGATGTACACAAAACAATTCGTTCCTTACGTGATCGCTTTTGGAAAATTATACCTGAAGAATTAGTCCATGCAGCGCTGGAGCAAAATCGAGCCTATGCATCACGTTCTGTGGTTAATGTGCACTGTGGAAACAAACCAATGGCAGAACTCGACTTGATTCCTGAAAATGAACCTGAAACGTTGAGTTTGAGTGGTATTGCAAAGTCTTTGAAAAGTATTGCAAAATTATACAGTCAACATGATGATAATTGACAACGGCCTGGACAAGTGGAACTAATGGATCCGTTTTCAAAACCGTACACGATCCCACCATTTATAGCACCGACAACGGTAACTCATGCCCAACACGAGGTAATTCAGCACGTGATCACCGAGGTATCAACGCTTACTCACGGCAATCGCAAGCAATCACTAACAATGCTGCATGGAAGCGGTGGAACCGAAAAATCGTTTGTCATTAAGCGAATTCAAGCTGAATTAGAACTACGCGGTATGAAGGTAATTAATACCTGTCCAACTGGCGCAGGTGCTACTTTGCTACCCGGAGGACAAACAATTCACGCAGCCTTTAAGTTTAGCAGCAGAGGAGAGCAGACGATGAATTCGACAAAACGGCAAAAACTCAAGCTTCAATTCGATGCGAACGTAGATTTAGTGGTCATTGATGAAGTATCAATGGTCACTACCGAACTTTTTGCTCAAATCGACGAAATACTACGAGAACTTTATGATCCCTTCAAAATCTTCGGCGGCATGTCAATTTTGCTGGTAAGCGATTTACTATGCACACATCCAATGTTAAATGAACTAACCTCTATTTTGCAGGTAGGTGACTTCCTTCAACTTGTTCCAGTGAAATGAACATCCCTGTGCAAGAACTTATACGTTACAAGACAGAATGTTTCCAGTATCAAAGCTCGTGACCTCTTTCGCAGATTCAAAGTTTTTTTTCTCCGCGATCAGCTACGAGCAAGTGAATGTATCAACCAACAGCACAACCTTGCTGCTTTTCAAACTTTGCCAGCCCAATATCCACAAGGTATCAAATGGAATTACGAAAATGGGCACCGATATTTTCCAGTCACTGTAAAAGCGCTCACTTCATTGAAAAAAACGCTAACCAGAAATGATGTCGGAAATGACCCTTCATGGCTGTACGATTTGAGAATTCTAGTCACGAGAAATATTGATAAAGCAGCTCTCATTCAGTCCACCACTCAACTATTTGGTCATCTCCACAGCACGATTACCATCAGATGGCGACGAAAAATAAAAGAAGTCGTTGATGCTGCTGTTGAGACAGCTCTCTATGACGAAGATGTACATCCTTACCTATTTTCATATTTTGCAAAGAATGCTTCTGCCCAAATTCTGGATAAGTCTGCTGGAAATCTCGAGTGGGGAATTGCTAATGGAACTGAGTGTCTTATGCACTCGCTTGGATGGGATGATTACTTCAAAGCTCGTACTGCTAACGAATTGATCAACACTGCGATGAAAAACAATGAAAAAATTGTCGATCTCCCGTATCCACCTGACTTTATCAATATACTACTCACAGATTCCGACAACAATCCATTCTCAGGGGAAGATTGGCCGCCCGAACTGAATTTGGAGACGGAATGGATAAATAACAGTGATGGAACCAAGTATAAACCTAAAATCGTCATCCCAATCGGCATTATGACATCAAATGCAAGTGATAACAAAGTGAAGTACTCACACATTTCAACCGAAATCAATTCAAAGCCTTTACATTACCTGCAACATGGCGTGGAATTGTCATTTGCTCGAACAGTATGGAAAGCACAAGGATCAACTCTTAAGCGTGTTATTTTGCTACTCCAAGGTTCACCGATATCACCATCTTGGGCATTTGAGCATTTGTACGTTGCCATGTCCCGCGTCAAAACCGTTCAGGGTCTTGGATGTCTTCCTCTCACACCATCCTTTTCTCGAGAGCACTTCTTGACGTTACGACCCAGTATTTTCACGGTTAAATGGTGCATGAGCATTGACGACACTGGATACTGGCAATCACCTGCAAATGTAGTTTAAACGCTAATTAAAACGCATAATCCATGGCCTCCCAGCCCAAGCCAGTAGGCCTCTTGTTAATTCCTGCCCGACCAACGTAAGAGCGTCTCATTTAGAGGGAGGAAATACGATCCAATGTGTTCTTAAAATCATGCCAGTCGTGCTAAGCGCCGATGACCTGGGAAATGTACGCCTAACATTTACGAATCGTGTTTGGATGACGGTTGTCGACGAAGTATGGACGAAGTGCCCCAAATTCCTGGCTAGTTTAGATGCTCGTCTGAGCGTATTTTACAGAAACGACTTCGCGTTTGGCGGTCGGTCTATCCTTCTTGCTGGCGATTATTTGCGGCTTAAAGTGACATCTGGAACAGGGTTGTGTAAAATGGTGTACGATGACTTGTGTCGAGCGTCAACATTACTGCACGTTCCCTCGTCAGCCACTACGAGACGTATTTTAGTACATCAACATCGTACTGCCAGTTGATCGGTCCAGCAAGCTATCTTGGACGCATGCAGGGCCTTGGAGAGCTTCTATCCAAGCTGGTGGACCAGCGCAAAGAAGATATATCGCCCAATAAACCCTGCGGCTGAACAAAGTATGAAGACCGCGCTCGAAGTTTTATATTTTATTTTGGCAACATTTCGTGCAATCCTGCGTGGGTCGACGACATGACAATATTGGTGACGAGCAATTTAGATAAGGCATATTTCTTACTAGCTATACGGAACGACGGTTTGCTACACTTTTTAATTTGCAGCTTATTCGTTGGAGGAGGCAACTGAAGGTTGAGATTCCTCCCGTGCTCGAGCTGCTGCTCTATGACGAAGATGTGAACTTTGAGCGCTTCAATTAATTTTATTGTTGATGCCCCTGCCGAGGTTCTGGGCAACGACGGTTGGGGTGTCGCCAATGGGACACATCGCTTGACATGACGAAATAAAACAAAAGGAAATTCTTCAAGCAATCGAGGCTGCACGCCATTCTCAAACCAGTTTTGTGAATTTGCCATTTCCTCCTGACGTTATCAACGTTCAACTCCTGGATAAAAATGGTTGTTGAGATCGTCCGTTATGCACACTGCCACATATTGTGTGCCATACACAAAGACAACTTGCAGGTTGAAGTGAATGTTGGTCATCGAAGCTTCGCGAAGGAACGATCAAGTTTAGCAGGATTCTAGATTGTGGAGCTAGGAGAGAGCTAGAGAAGTCTGCACATGTAAAGCTTTTGATTCAATTTACTTTCCATTCTACACTGCATCGCACAAGAGAGTTTAAGAGCGTTTTAGGTTATGAGCCCAAATACGATGGGTCCTAACGCTATCTTGCGGGACGACAACTATTTCCTTTGGGAATTTAACTGTCGTATGACACTCGCGAGGAAGGACCTGCTGGACCACGTGGAGATGAAGCCAGAAGGTGCAGCTAAACGGGAGACCGAGGCATGGAAAGTCGCCGACTTCAAGGCGCTAGCTGTTATCTCCAAGTTACTGAGTCCCGTCTACCAGTCTATGATTCGTGACTCCAAGTCGGCCAAGGAAGCGTGGGAAACGCTGCGAGAGTTCTTCGTCAAGCAGAATTTGCACAATCGTGTGACTCTTCGCAAGAAGCTACATGAGTTCCAAATGGCACCCGGAGGTGATTTGATGGAGCACATGCTGAAGTTTGACGACCTCTGCCTGAAGCTGTCTGCCGTCGGCGATCAGCTAAGCGACGATGAGAAGCTGGTTATTTTGCTGGGAAGTTTGTCAAGTGAGTATGACGCCATGGTGAAGATCATTGAAGCGCACGCATCTGTGACATTGATAGATGCCAAAGAAATGCTGCGCCGAGAGTCCGAGACGTTGAAGAAACGTGAGAAACAAGAGGAAGCTTTTAATGTGTCTGCCCGTAGTCGAAAAGATGGTCGACTGAGTAATAACAACGGTGGCCGAGCTCAATGGTCACAAGGGAGACAGCATGGTCGTGGGAATCAACGCGTACAGCGTGGACAACGTTGTGGCTCCAAAGGAGACCGTGGGGTTCAAGTTTACTGGTCAGTGCTATGAGTGTAACCAGTACGGGCATAAGCAGAATGAGTGCCCTAGACGTAAGCAAGGAAATGATGGCGATGAGTTCGTGTTCGCTGCCACGAGAGAATCGACGACTTCATGGTTACTGGACAGCGGAGCCAGTGCCCATATGACGCACAATCGAAGTGATTTTGTCGAGTTCCGGGAGTTAGATGGAGCAATGGATATTGTGGTCGCGAGTGGGCAGCGTCTTCGTGCTGTCGGGGTTGGTACGATGCGTTTCCAGGCTGCAGGAGGATGTACCATCAAAGTAACTGACGTTCTCCTGGTACCTGATTTGGACAGACGTCTGCTGTCCATTCCATTATTGGTGGCTAAGGGAGCATCTGTTGGCTTCTCCAGTGATGGATGCACTATCACTTTTGACGGGAAACTGGTGGCACGAGTGGAGAAGCGCGACAAGTTATTAGTGTGGAACGTGGTGGCGTCCCCGGACGTGACCACTGCGACTGAAGTTGCTGCATCGGCAGATGTATCGCTGCAGGGTTTGTGGCATGAGCGCCTGAGCCACGTCTTAATGAAGAAATCGGGGTCATTGTCGCAAGTGGTGAGCGGCGTACCGGAGTTCACAGGAAGCAACGAAGTGTCCGAGCCGTGTGCTGGGTGTGCATGTGGGAAGATGACCGTTAGCCCCTTCTCACGACAGTCTGGAAGTATGGTGAAGACACAAAACCTTCTGGACATCGTGCACTCCGACGTCATGGGCCCCATGAAACCGGTATCAAAAGGTGGAGCGCGATTTGTGGTATCGTTCGTCGACGATTTCTCGCGATTCGTGCACGTATATCTGATCAAGGCGAAGTCCGAAGTATTCGCAAAGCTCAAAGAGTACAAGCAGTTGGTTGAGACGCAGACCGGACGTCAGATTCGCTGCCTTCGCAGCGACAATGGTGGTGAATATGTGAGCAAGCGCTTCGAACAATTCTTTTCTACTCATGGAATCGTGCATCAAACGTCGACACCACACACACCTCAACAGAATGGGCTCGCTGAACGTATGAATCGCACCCTGGTTGAGATGGCCCGATCGATGTTACATCACCGTGCGATTAACCGTGAGTGGTGGGGCGAGGCGTTGTGTACGGCTGTGTATATCGTGAACCGTGTTCCCAACACAGCACGTCCGCAATCAACACCACATGAAGTGTTCACAGGTCTCAAGCCTGACCTGACGCATCTGCGTGTCTTCGGGGCGAAAGGATTTGTCCATGTCGACAAGTCGCGCCGCAGCAAGTGGGACGTACGAGCCCATTCCTGTGTGTTTTCTTGGATATGCTCCAGGATCAAAAGCCTATCGAGTTTGGGATTGCGAAGATCAGCGAGTTGTTACGACAAGGACGGTTAAACTGGACGAGCGGCCTGTCGGGGGCTATCAAACCATGATTCATGTTACGAAGCAGTCGCCAATTATGATGGACGATGATGTTAGTGTGGCGCAGCGGGTGCACACACTTCCTGACAACACTCTTTATGAACCGGATATTGAGATGACTGAAGCTGCTGACGTTCCTATCGATATGGAGGTCGATTCAGAACCAGCGATGTCTCTCCAAATGCATCAAGAACGAGCTGAGTTGTCTCGTCGAGGGGGTGGTGGAAGCTGCTTATCGATGTTGTCATCTGATTCAAATGCTACGTCGACTCGTCAGCTCGCTCAGGAACCTGCGCAACATCCTGTGGCAATTGTTCCGTCCACTTCTATTCAACCATCCCGCCGCGAAGATTTTTCAGTGAGTGATCATCTAGTCTTTGGACCGACTAGACTGCGCCAGACTCGGCTTTCATCTCAGTCACCACCTCCACTACTAGCGGCAGGATCACCTAAAGTTCGCCCGTCGACAGCTCCAAGTTATTCAGCATTACCACCTAGCCAAAATGTGGACACTCAAAATGGTACGGAGCCGTTATTACTGGAAAACAGGGAGAGTGAGGTTGCTAATGGCTATTCTTCGGATGGAAGTGTCGATGAACCTGATGCCAAGCGACCCAGACTTGACGATGAATATGAACTTGCCCTATCTGCTGAAGAGTCTGTCCCCAACTCTTTTGCGCAGGCTATGAAATCTCCTGAAGCCGACAAGTGGAAGCAGGCTTGTCGTGATGAAATTCGAGCTCATGTTCGAAACCATACTTGGGATTTGGTGTACCGACCGGAAGGCGTGCGGGTCATTGGCCACAAGTGGGTTTTTGCGCTGAAAAGAGATGAGCGTGGCAATATCATCAGATACAAGGCGCGTTTAGTTGCGTTGGGGTGCTTCCAGACGTTTGGAGTGGATTACACGTCGACGTATTCCCCGGTTGCTAGTCTTAACACCGTTCGTCTGTTCTTGGCTGTTTGCTGCCAGTGCGGATTTGTTGTGAAGCAATACGACGTCGAAACTGCATTTCTTAACGGTGACCTAGAAGAAGAAGTGTACATGGTGCCACCGGAAGGAATCAAGGTTCAAGAGGGAATGGTGTGTCGACTTCGCCGCAGCCTTTATGGATTGAAGCAAGCTGCAGCTGTCTGGCACAAAACTATTCGTCGTGTGTTCATTTCGATATAAATGGTCAACAACCTATTCAATCGCATGTTGATTCCACTTTGTTGAAGCTGTGAAAATGACCAATAAAAGTGCTCGGAAGTGAGAATACATGTAAGGATGTTTCATGCCAACTGGGGCAACTCTCTCAGCCAATCCGAATCGCTTATTTTTGTCCCAGTTGCCAACTCGGGGCATCTGGAATCTGGGGTAAATTTGCCCCTGTCAAATTCGATTAAAGCTGCTTAATCGTTTTTGCAGAATTCTAGCGCCCAGTACTACCAGTTATTTAGTCAAGGACAGTGCGTATACAACGAGCATGGAGGAATTGCCCGATGAGCTACGAGCTCTCCTAGGACTCCTAGGATCTAGGCTAGGAGATATCTTGCGAATACAACAATCTCTACAGAATAATAGTGACAGTAACACGATCAAGAGAACATTGATTTCTTTTAAACAATCTTCTGTCATTGCTGCTGCTTCTGCTGTCACCAGCGGCTTCTTTCTGCTGTTGGTGTCGTTGGCAACCTCTTCCTCCTGCTGTCGGTGTCTGTGGCGACCTCTTCCTTCTGCTGTCGGTGTCGGCGGCGGCCTCTCTGTGCTGCTGTCGGTGTCGGTGGCGGCCTCTCTGTGTTGCTGTCGGTGTCGGCGGCGGCCTCTTTCTGCTGTCGGTGGCGGCGGCGGTCTCTTTCTGTTTCAGTGGCGGCGGCGGACTCTTGGTGTTGGTGTCGGCAGTGGGTGAAAAGTCTCCATAAAACGGTTATCCATTAAAATCGATGCAGTCGGCTGAATACTATATTTTAGAGGTAAAGTTGCCCCCAGTTGGCATGCCGGAATGAAACATCCCCCTAGGGGATATTTCATACAATAGCCGCAGGTCATTGTATGCGTAATACTAAAATAGTACATTATTTTTAGATTTTAGAATGTGTAGTAAGGAGGTTCCAATCGCAGGTATTGAAGGAATAAAGAACAAATCACAAGGTCGCATTGATGGACCTATGCAAATTTATCAGTCGACTCACTACGCTTATTGAGGGGGCTTCTGTAATTATCCAGTATTTGTTTATCATGTTTGTCAAAAATACCGGCGCTGGAGAAATACGTAATATGATTTGTCACATGTCGGTATTCATAAGTGGTGTTAATGGTAAACTAGCCGAGCGCCACCGCTACGGGGCGGTAGTTTAGGTTTTATTCTACCGTCTTACCCCGCACAAAGCGCCCAGGCGTACTAAAATCTATTATGATGTGGTTTAGAACAGTGTGTAACCTCGATTACAACGTAAAGTAGAATACAAGGACACACCGCGGGAAGGGTTCTATTAAATTAATGAGCTCTAAGCCAATGTTTTTAGAGCGACTCTAATGCATGTAGAAATCTACTCTCCACCAATTCTTTTGTTGTAGTTGAGACCATCAACGCTCAACTGCTCATTCTAAAAATATCTGAGTATCTTTGACATATATTTTGTGTCATGTACCTCTTCCCTGATGGGTCCTCAATTGACACAACCAGAATCGATCCATGGACCAGCAGTATGCCAATCCATCCTTCGACCAATTGAGCCGTCAGCACATAATAAAGTGACGTGCATGCATATATATTTGTAGCTGTACTCTCCACCTGACCTGTGCGTTCTTCAAAGTTAAGAAGTTAGTTCGTAAAATAGCGCCTAGGCACTCAAAATGAATAAAGCGCTCACTGGGCGCTATATTTTATTAGTACGCCTGGGCGCTTTGTGCGGGGTAAGACGGTAGTTGTTTGCTTCCCGCCTCCGCTTCGTCGGGATAATTATTTTAAAACCTCTGAACCCCTATGTGCCTACATCGACTTCTTTATTGTCATAAATCTGGGTTAATTTAGACCAGCCGCTTCAAAATGCTGAGTTCCCAGTAATCCGTGCAATTATATTTACAAAAGACCGAGTTCCTAGCATCATACTTACCACGCTTAAAAAACATTATTCAAGTAATCTTGACACATTCTCTTTATTAATGTTGGATATCACTATTAGAATCACCTGAACTTCAAATAGCATGTCCAATCGCTTCACAATAATATTGTGTAGCGCCCATGATATCGAGCACGGCTTTAGACTAAATAAAAATATATTATATTTAGTCTAGCGCCGTGCTCGATATCATGGGCCGTTTCTGAGCCGCTATAAAACTTAGCTCGCATCAATGCAAATGATAGTAATGGCCTGTCCAGATTGCATTAAATATTCGCGTGGACTGCCTCTTAGAGCTTGTAATTAACGAAGATTGATCACTTCTCATACCAAACTCTATGAAAGCTTATAAAGATCCAATCTGTAACATTTTGAATGCATTGAAGTGCGTTCATTTTGTGCTGATTCATAATTAGTAATTGGACACTCGAATTTGCCATTATACTTAAAACAATTGGAAATCGCGTCGCAAGACCCGTTGCTGTTGTTGTAGTTGACGGCAATGTTTTTTTTTATTTGATAGTTTAACGATGATTTCAGAATAATTAAACATCATTTAGGCTTCAATGTTATACACGTTTCTTTATGGGATCTACTTAACCCCTTGAACCCGAGGTAGTACCGTACCCCCTGACAGCCTAAGCCCTAGGTAGCTTAACGTGTACCTGCGGGAAAGGGTTTCCATACTGAAGTCTTGATGTTTTCTATCGTGTATAGAGGATAAGCGCAGGCTAAACCTAATCCATGATGGGCATTTTGCTTTTTATCTAGCATGTACAAGATAAGCTGATACCAATCATACAAGATTGCAGCGGTAAAGTGTATGTCGCGTAAAGAAGATTCATCACTGTGTGCTAGCTGCTGGTCAAATGAAGGCAAAGACGGAGGTACTAATTGCATAGAGTCAAGCGCAAGACCAGCTGTGTTTGAAAGGAAAAGCCCGGGAAGGTGGTATACAAAAACTCAATGTAGTCGACCGACGCAACCAGCTGCTTAGTCAGTAGACACGTCGTCTGCTGCGCGACGGCGCCGCTTTGGCGCAGGCGAGTCCGTATCAGATTCATCACTGGATTGCTCATCGACCACTGCCTCCTTCTCAGGCGCTTTCCCTTCATCATTCCCGTTTCGAGCTGCTGGAGTCCGAGCCCGGATCTGTCTTTTCGTGTTTCCTCTGGGTAGCAAGATTCCATTGCGCCAGGCCCTGTGCCAGATGCCGAAGTAGCTCATGAAATCTCCGTTTTAAGCGTGCCGGTTGTTATCACACAAGAAGACACGCCATGCCTTGGGTTTCTTCGACGTTGTTTGTAGCCTGCACTTGCTGCAGTAGGAGAAGGAATCGCCTCCACGCACGTCGTCAGTACCCTTGAGAAGGGAACAGACTTTGCATCATCGTTTAGGAGTGGCTTGTGTTCAGCTAGGCGGCGACTAGCAGCTCGCGATGGAATGTACGGGGTTCTTCACGCAGCTGTGTGAGCTCCAGGAGTGGTTGTTCTGCGAACTTGACGTGACTCATCTTCGGCAAGTTCCTAGACGCACGAGCCGCGTTGAAAATGATGTAGCTGTTGATCATTGCGAGGTCCACTTGTCCAAGGAGCAGAGATTTGTAGTACTTCTTGTACTTGATGCAGAGCTGTAAAAAGTACCTGCAGCATGTATCATACAACATTAGTTTTTTTTTCAAATCGTGTACATACAGTTTAGCGAAACATACCTTTGGAGGCGAAGCTGATCGTTAACGTCAACGCCGCCCATGAATGTCTGATAGTCCTTCACGACACGCGGACACGCCTCCTCTCGCTGCTCCCCGCTCAGTTTGTCGCGCCGAGCAAAACGGTCCAACCCCACGCTGCCTCCGGTGCGCAACATGTGCACTGCTCGAGTATCCCACCACCTCAATACACGCATCTGCTGGATCTGCAGAGCTACCGACACGATAAAAGTACCGCAATCAATGTTGGATGGACGATTCTTTGGGATCTTCGGTGGCTTCTTTTTATCTCCCTTCTGCTTCTTAGGGGATAGCTTTGTGCTCAGTCCTTTGCGGTCAATACGCACAGTGCTGATGCTGTAAAATCCCATTGTCAGTAACTGCATGGACAGCGGTACCGACGTGTAGAGCCTATCCGTGACGACTAATCGCATTTCGCCCGTTGTCGGAGCCACCGGCCCGAAGACGTGCCGCAATCTACGCACAACAGCAGCAGGTCCAGATTTTGTGTCCGTGGCGTCTGTGCTCACTGTTCCCCATCTTGCCCAGGTAAACTTTAAAATTGCACCATACACCATACCGTTTTGATTACAGGGTACCGTACAAGATAAGACAACTTAGAGATAAAAAAAACGGGCGTGTACGAAGACACACCCGCCGCTTACCGAATGCAGTACGCCGTATTGGAACAGCACAGCATGAACAAGTTAGTTCCCCATTTGTGAGGTTTATCTTTCATGTACACCCGCATTCTGTTGAACGTTGACCGCGAAGGCAGCATTGCCTCATCGAAGGCCATGATGCCAGGAGGTATGAAAGCAGCTTGAACACGGTTTTGAAGTGCGTCGATCACCGGACGCAGCTTCCCGTCCCGATCGCTAGCAGCAGCTTCGGCATCGTGGGGGCTGAAGTGAAGGTTTCGTGAAATATGCATAAAGCGATCACGCACCACGTATCGGCTGAAACAACCGTGAGGAATCGCCCCCTCGTCTGTAGTTCGCCAGTGGTTCGCCAGCTTTACTTTGTTGGGAGCTATAGCGCGCGCAAGCAGAAGTCCGATGAAGACGCACAAGTCTCGAGCAGTAATTGGCGCAGCCCTCACAAGGACTGCCTTGATTTTCGCTTTAGAACTTCTCTTGAACTCGGGGTGTTTTTTTCTCGCAAGCCACTTGCTTGGTGTGCTGACCATCGACACGTTTCTCTAGTTTAGACTCGAGATAGTTGTTTGACTCGTCCGCTATCGCTTCCCACAGTCCTGACCGCATGAAGTAGAAGAATGCACCCATTGGGGTCGTGGCGGCTGCGAGCGTCCTTAGTGTTGGTCCAGACACGCCGGTGAACGAATTGGGGTAGTCCGCTTGCACGTCGAGCCTCGGGGGGGGGGGGGGGGGGGGGGGTCCATCAGGTACCGTAAGGAGTGTGAGTAATCAGGTTGGACCATCCCTGGACACCCATGTCCTCCAAAAAGCTGTCCGACACCTCGCCGGAAGCTATGTTATATATTCCACCCAGTCCGGAAATCATACTGCTTTTGAAATGCATTTTTGGGGGGACTGGTAACTGCATGTCGGCTTCATCATCCCCATTGACAGAAGCCACCTCGTCGTCTCCCTCGTCGTTCTCCCCATCCGACTCAAACTGCGTGTACGCACTCGGGTCGTCTGTTTCTGGAGTGATATTCGGGTCATCTGTACAGTAATATCGTAGATACATGTTAGATAGCAATCACTAACGTGTATGTACAAGTTCCACTAACCTTGTGTGGCCTCGACAGTTCCATCTAGGCCTCCGACTGCTGGACCGTTCCCTTCAGATCCCGATTCGATAGACGCGTTATCTGAAGCGCTCGAATCATTGTCCACATCGTTGAAACTGCAGTGCAAGATTGCGCCTGCGTGATGGCAAATCTAGTACAGAATAATCACGTATCATACAAGATTAGGCAGAGTCATTAACGTGTACATACAAAATATACATTCTTGGGTGTTCTCGCACTCGATTGCATCTGCGTCGTCTTCTTCTGCATACGTTGTATCGTGCGAGAGCACACAGAATGACCTCAGGTGTAGCATTACGAGATGTTCGGTGGGAGCTCAACGGTGGTGCACTAGTGGGTAAGCTTTCCACATCACCCAAAGCTGTACCAAAACGATCAATACATATTTACCAGACAGCAAACCTGTATCATACAAAGTAGCAAATACAACCCTTCCATTCTGGACGCTGCAGCTTTAGGCGCTGCCGAAAAGGCCTCGTCACTCACCGTGGTGCTGCACACTGTGATCGTAGCGATCGCTTTCGGCTGACTTGTCGCTTTGGCTGCCTGCTTCTTTGTCTTGGCGGGGCGTGCTGCAGATTGCTTCGCTTCCGCTGATTTCGACGCTGCAAGCTCAGCTGCACACAACAGAGGATAAGCAAGAGTCGCAACCTTACCAAACACGCACACATACCGAGATCGACTTCATCAAGGTAGGCCGTTACCTCGATCTGTCCCACGAAGAAGTCCACGCCGCGGACGTCTTTCTTCGTCTTTCCAGGTTTCAGGTAGGTGAAATCGACTGACAGACCAGTGGTCCGCTTCGTAGTTCATCCTGCTTTCTTCTGTTCTCGCCATCGTGCTTGAAATGCCATTTTCGATCGGACGCGGCGGTTCTGCGTGTCAGCCGGTGAGTCTGAAAATGATAGAAGATCAGTAGCTGTCGGCATTTCGATGTCCAAAACGCATATGCGATACGTTGGCACAGCTGTTGCCTTTGAAATATGATGCTGATAAGGACTTGTCCATGTACCACCGTGGTATACCTTGGATACACTCACAACCCTATGGTGATTTGAAGTTTGTATCGTCCAATACAAAAATCAAGGTTAAATTCTGCTAACTTGTATGGTCCAAGTATTTCATCTTATCTAGTAAGGTCCACGCTCCCGGGCTCAAGGGGTTAACCAACTATAATTAGCACCTCTCGTGGCTTGTTGTTGTCTTACCGCTCCATTAAAAATCGTATCATACGCCCTTGTCGGCGACGCGTCCGCCCGTTAGCTAAACAGCTCTTAAAAAACAATGACTATACAGTAGTAATTGTCTATGAGCTCTTATTGTTCAATTTAAAATTACATATATCTATGGCTCAAGTGACAAGGTTTAGTAGCACCGCGTTGCTCTGTTCTTACGGCCAGCTTCTGTTGTACATGTACTACGATTTGGCAGTTCAGTCGGTTGCCTTACACTCAGAAACTACACACCCCGTTTTAACCAATTTCGGTGCGCACGGCAGCCAGTTAAAATCTTTAATTGTTTTTGCCCAATGATTTGTCCGGAAAAGCGTGACAGGCACGACAATTTAAGTGTGACGGACAGACAGTGCAACAGTTGTTTAAGTCTAGCGCTCTGGGCGCCCTATCCGCGGACGCTAGGGTATGGTTTGTTGATGTAGAGAGCGCTGGTCACGTCCGCTGCGCTGCGGTGAGTTCAGAAACCCTATTAAAAGAAAATATAGAATTAGTATATGAGTACTGTGCTTGCGTTGCAACAAACGATGTACACCATTTTTAGTGTTTAAATATTCTACGTCACCAATTGCCTGTCGACCTACCCTTGTATTTCTTGAAGTCACTTTTGACAGCATCACTTATAGAAATGTCTGCGTGACGACTGGCTGTTATAAATAGATACCCGCGTGATGGATGAATATTGTTGGCCGTCATGGTACAGGTAGACGTGACTGTAAATCATTGCGAAGAGGGAGTATTCGCCGTTATCACCGGGGCTTAACGTCATCTGCATGAAGAACACCACTTTACCCTAGAAGATTTTGTCTTAATCCTCGGCTGAGCGCTTCGATCCTGAAATGACACATGCTCAGGCGCGCTTCATTGCAAAGTCACTTTCGGCTATTTAGAAGGTGGATCATTATCATTGGTGCTCCAAACCTCAGCATAGGCGATCCCAGATAAGCTTAGCAATAGTAAATACGACGGCCGAAGCGTATTGGGATCCAACGACATCGTGTGAATTGAACGACGTGTACTACTTTGTCTAGCAGAAAGGTTTTTCGATATCATATAGCTGACTGTGATGGCCAGCCAGAGCGAGTTTTGTCCATCTCCGCATGCATAGTATTGTTTAGATCCGCTAGTAGCTGTCAAGGATCACAAACTATAACAATTTATCCTCTCCATATGGCTCGCTGAACTCTTCATAATATCGCGATATCATTGAATGGCCTGTATGCAATGTTCGCTAACTCGTATCAATTAATCAGACTGAAATTAATAAGCAATTCCGTCTTATAACATTTCTATGATAGGATGAACGCCATTAACTTACTTACCGAGTTATTTGCGTATATCATTTCCGAGTGGCATTTACTGGCTCCGATTTGTATGGCGAGCATACGAAGTCACTTGGGTGTAGGTAGATTATCAGATAGTAGTGGTACGTAGACTTGAATCGAATAGTAGCCCATGTACATTACATAAAGTATTTTTGCTTTTTACTTATCCGCTCGGCGTGCTATTTGATGTGTCCGTGCATAACCCATTTCGCTAGGTCACAAATGGCTGTATATGCAACAGTGACCCCACGCATAGGTTTTAGTCGTGATAACCAAAACCTATGCGCGGGCTCACTGTTGCCTTCTCGGTACGCTAGCATCGTCATGCTAGCTCACTGTGCTTACGCTTCTGATCTACCAGTCTATATGACCGGGCCGGTCACTAACTGGACAAAGGCCATGCCGCAGCGATATAGGGAAGCTGACCGCGCATCTCCTAGTATACGTAATTATTACGCGCGCGGCGGGTACACCTTGTTGCCATCCGCGACTCAACCGAGATCATATCTCGACCATTATGGATAGGGCAATAAAGTACTATACTGCCTACAGATACATCTACTTGCAACACCCCTGGTAAGGTCTGGACTATCGCACACATGATTGTGTCTGTGTAGACAGCAAATTTTTCGTCGCGCGTAGAGCCTACTCCATACTGTAGTTTCAATTTGTGAGCGTGCATTAGTGGCATAAGCGCTGTGGGCGTTGACGATACAGATAGCATAGGTTTGCGTGTGTCAATGAAGCGAGTGCACTTTCCATCTACGGTAACGCGTATGCAGATATGGCAAGGTACACAATAGATACCATGCGCTAATTATTACATGAAACGCGCTTCGCTCTGTAGGTGCGTCAACACTATTGCCAGCGCCATAGTCAGTTTACCGTACGTGCGGCTTCAAGCCTCGCACTGTCCACCAGTTTACTAAATACAATGATAGGTAGAAAAATGGGGTCCTAAAAGGGTATATTTACCAATTACTTGCTCTTCTGCTGCTTCTTTTACTCGATGTACTTGGCGTTTCAGGCGGTCAGCTTGCGAGGGCGGCCCCGCCTCTTTTTTCTTTTTGAGATACCCGTCAGTACCCATCGCCTTCTTGACGGTCGCCAGATTTTCCTGGCGGCGCGCTTTGGCCGAATCAGGTGGTAGAGGCTTTTCCTCCCAGAACTCAACCGCCTTTGGGCCGTTCCCGCAGGCAATACAGCGCCGCACGATGTCCCGCCCGCTGATTGTACAGAACACATAGCCGTACTGCAGCTTCCCACAGCAGACGCAGCGCGCCCGGGAATCCGTCGTAGACCGCTGCGGGTTCAGAAGGAGCTGGTCAATCTTCGCCTCGCATTGCTTGCAGGTAGGGCCCAAAATTTTGCAAACTATGAGTAAGTTAGCAAATTCTATAATTTTTAACCAATTACTTGCATAACAATATTAGCCAATAGCACGGTAATATAATGCAGGTATTTATTATGAAACAAAATTAAAAAAGTTAATATATAATTTGTTTTGGATATGATAATACTATTTTCAGATTTACATACCAATACAAACTTTACATGCAACAAAAGTGCCTAAAAATAATATGTACCGTGCGCGCATGAATTCATCGGGTGCGGTGTACGGGAGCAGGTAGCGCAATGACCGTGTAACCGCGCGCCTTCATTGCACTCTGCCAGGTTAGGTAAAACAAAATATTTGCAGAGCCCCCCCCCCCCCCCCCACACACACACACACACACAAAAAACGGTGGTTAGCGTGCCCGATTTTCAATACATACGATAGATTTGGAGTAGCTAAATTTTAACATTCAATAGTCAACAAAGCTCGCCTTGTTGTTTGCATCCAATCGGTGCATTTCGTGCTCCGCAAAAATATTTACCTTACGTCCAATCGCGAGGCGAGAGACGGTCTGATTGTGCGACAGATCCAGTCAGTGTCGCAGGTCGGCACATATTGACCAATGCGCGCGCAATTTAAATGTGTGACGCTTTGGGATTTATGTGTAATTTTAGCATAGCTAGGTCGAGGCAGCAACGTAGGCGCAGTTGATAGGATGTGAGACGAATGCATTTGAAAGGCTGAGTGTAGCCATGCGAAAAAGTAGGAAAAACAGCAAGAAAAGATAACGACGGACCGATCGACAGACGGACAGACAGGAGAAATCATTATAAACACACGACCAGGCCTGACCAACACAACAATGCCGGGAAGATTAGAACACAAAAAGACAGAAACCAACCGGGCTGAGTGGCCTTTTTAGTAGCTCAGCGCTTGTACCACATGACTCATCACGGCGCATACTGTACCTTGGACGGCACAAAAGTACCTCATAAGTGATCGTAAAAAAAGTAAGGGTGAAGTAAATGAAGTTGAAGTATCTGTAATGTAACTTATAATTAAAGTGACGTTAGGATCGTACTACTTTTTGCAATCGTCTTGCATATCTACTCCTCGTATCCTCCAACGGTGTCAGCAACGAGGACTCCGTCTCTGTAGTCCAGAAGTCGCTGGTGCGCGATGCCCGGCTTGAGTCTGGAGGAACTCCCTTCAGTATAGTTATGCGCAGGAGAGGTGATCGAGTACTACAGCCGTTGTTTTGTGTGCGGCGATTCGTGGGGCCTTCGCGAGTCTGTCGTCTTGACTGTCGACGACAACCCAGACAGCCTTCTACCCGTGAGTCTGGCTACCGGGGAGGCGTTGCCCCTTTCAAACTTTATGCGTCGTCGACGAGCCAGTGCAGGCAACGATCAAAGCATCTAGGAGGTCAAGTGGCGGAAATTGAGAACGTACAAGGGGGTAAAGCCAGGAAAGGCCCGGCGGCCTACCCAAGCCAGCGCACTCAGAAACATTTTAAGTGCTGCAGACGATGCTGCAGTCGATGCAGTGCGTGAAGTCCTGCGAGCTGAGTCTGCGGAAACATCTTATCGACACTCCCGAGGCGGCGAAGTCAATTTAGCACGTAGTGACCGATTATCTAATCATGAAACAGCCCCCAGCTCTCTGGAAACTGTCGTCAATACGCAAACGAAATGTGGAGCAGCTGCAAAAGGTAGTGAAGAGTACACTGTATGCGAGGAATTTCAAGCTGGAGACTTGATTGACCTGACGTGTAGCCAAAACGATGAAATCGTCGGCGGTGATGATGCAGCGGTTGCCCCTGCATCGCACACCACGTGTAAAGAAGGTCTGGAGTTGGGAAGACGGGTGAGAGAAGAATTGTGAACGCAGAAAGCG
This sequence comes from Phytophthora betacei, assembly GCA_011320135.1. Taxonomy (NCBI): domain Eukaryota; phylum Oomycota; class Peronosporomycetes; order Peronosporales; family Peronosporaceae; genus Phytophthora; species Phytophthora betacei. The sequence goes on from JAANHX010000432.1 coordinate 257,425, forward strand.
TTAAAGACTGTGTTGACGGGGATCCAATCGATGCCGAACTTCTTGCAGCCGATACCTACATCAGTTTCGTTCCTACACGTTGAATGCGTGAGAAGATCCGCCATCAAGCAAGAAAAGAAGCGGTACGTGGTCTGTGCCTCGCTCACGCAAAATAAGACACAAAAAGAGGTGCTCAATCACACGCAGCGGATCCCAGATCTACCATGCCCACTCTTTTAAGGCTCAGAAAGCGTAGACCGTGTTGCGGCTTCCCGGGGTTAAATCTAGACTGAGCAATTTGCATGCTCGTCGACCAATTTTTGTTGACGTCGAGGCTACTGAAGACGACTCCCACACCCCGTCAGAAGTCCAATGGCCCGAGGGAGTTGGAAATAACAACGAATGTTTGAACCCAACAGGGATAACGTTCAAGTATATAGGAGATTGCGGCCTCTGTGGTTGTATGGGGGGATTGCTTCATGGACAGTTGCGCAAATGTATTCTTGGCAGTGTAGTGTACACCTGATTCATGCAAGCTGAACGCAATTTGTAGCAGCTCACCTAAAACCCGATCCACCCTGAAATTGTACGACACTGGCCGTCAGGCCTTGGTGTTTTCGCGACCACCGCGCTAGACGTCGGGGATATAGTTGGTGAGTACGTCGGCATCCTGTGCGAATACGAAGGCCTATGAAAAGGACAACCAAATAAAGCGCTGAAACAAAATATTAGCTACACCATGTTGTACAACAACCTGTCGTCTACCGGCAAATATGTGTACGTGGAGGCACTACAATATGGTTCGATAACCAGGTTTATCAGTCACGCGTGTGAGCCCAATGCTGCCTTCAACGAAATGCAAAACAGATCACACGTAAAGGTGTTAGTGAAGATGATAAAAGACGTGAAACCAGGCGCCCAGATAACGGTGAACTATGGATTGCAGCGGTGGTTCAAGTGCACATGTGATGTTTGCTGGTTCCAACACGATAACGAGATTGAGGGCGACAAGTCTAGCTAGAAATAGGCAGATTTCGTTCCATAAAAAAGGAATCGGATGTTTTCTCGTATGAATCGAACTCATTAAGACGGGGGAATTAGATAAATACCAATGGTAGTAAACGACGTGGAGAGCTACGACTTCTGGACGCATGTAGACTACATGTTAATATGCATATTGGGGAAAAGTTTTTTTTTTACCAAAACAAATAATAACTTATTTGCTTCGAATGTCAAGTGCTGACGATATATCGATGTATTCACTTTAAAAGCAACGAAGATGGGATCAAGGCCTCACGTAGATAATGTGCTTCTTCATCAGTCTAGATGAACGGGCCAAATTTGAGGGCATACTTAGACCTCATGGGCCTTCTGGGTTACTGATAGGAAAGTGCTGGGCCTGCCAAGGGGGCGACAGTGATATCCTGGTGATTGCTTCCCCGCTTGCACTTGCTCCTGTTTACTAACACCTTTCTTCTCCTGCAATCAACGGAGTCGGTCGTACGCAGTGCGTACACAACGTGTACACACACCGAACGCAAATTAGTAGCCACACGGACACCACTTCGACAGGAGGTCAGCGGGTCAGCCGCCCCATGGCTGGCCCTCAACTTCCATTTGAGCGTAATTGTCGCCCATTTGAGCCGATACCACTATTTCTTCCTCTGTTCGTTTGTGAGGTGAAACTTGAACACGCTTCGCTAATAAGGACACCACACGAAACACAAGAAGTTCCCCAGTACACGCATAGTGAGGTGCCATGCCTTGAACTGTCCCTATCAGGTTAGCTCGCATCATTTCGGATGCCATACGTATGCGGGTCTCTGGTGCTGAGATGTCGAAGCTGAACGGGCGAGCGGTTTGTGACAGATCGTGACAACAGCCACTAAGTTCCCGCAGCAGCGCTCCCATCTTTAGTCTGCGTCGTAGAGTGTAGTCTCTTTTCAATAATGTATTGAATGTTTCAGCTGGGTTATTATTGGAGGCAAATCCACTAGGAGTGCGAAACGCCTGCCACGCTGAATATTTCCCATACAACCACCGGTCCTTCATGTAGCCCGCAAATCCACAGAGGTGTACATTGGAGAGTCACGTGGAGTAAACTTGCTCCCGCAGCTGGAAAATCGGGGTTCATCGCGCACGAAGTGAAGATCGTAGATAGAACGAAGTATCCCAGCCGAGACAACCGAGAGAAAGCTCTTAATTGCTTTCATAACGTTTTTAATTAGAAACTGAAACTCAGAGTTGTGCCCGAACACGCGGTACAGATCGTTGTACTGCGCTTTGTCAGCGTCGGCCATGACATAACGCACTACTAGCTCCCTCTGCGTTAGAACGTAGAACATTCGTCGTAGCGCTAGCAAAGTAGTTTCAAATACCGCTTGAGTTTCTTGTGATACTATAAATATAGCAACGACGTGAAATCTGCGAGCGCGGTCAGAGATGCCGACGACCACAACTGGATAGCCGCGGTGATTGGTCTTGTAGGTTGCGTCTATATGTAAAATGAAAGCGTGAGATGGTTGCAGCATTCGCAACTTCAACGCCTTCGCAGATATTCCAACAACGAATGGCTGCTCGTCGGAGTCGTCTCCCACTATAGATTTCCCTTCACGATCAAGGTCCCATCCCAATGTAAACGCCTGATCCATACCCTCATCTCCACGAAAAGTCCTCGAATGTACCCACTCCCTTAACCCATCGACAAGGTCGTGGTTCTCCAAATGAGTTCGTCTATAGTGATTTATAAAGTTCTGGAATACACGGAGTGGTGGTAAATTCTCTAAAGGCGTCTGAAACTTTCTGGCAAGCGCGTGTCGGATTCGCTAAGCCCGCAAATTGTGCTTAGCCATCTCTTTGCAGTACGTCTTGTGAGGCGACGTGAGCTTTTTCTTTTTTGGGGACATGGCTTCCGTCGAATGCACGCCAAACTCGAATACAGAGACGTGGTTGGTGGCAAGGTATGTTAGCAGCTTTCTGCGCCACGTGCAGGGCAGCTCGGAGGCTTCACCACATGAGTCGGAGCTGCACTGCATCAGCATGTAACCCATCTTGTGTCCGTCCGCGTCGTTGCACACTGTACACGCCAGTGTTGTACTCTTTCCCGCCTCGAAGGTCTTTAGTGCGTCGAGAATAGGCTCCTCGTCACGCGCGTCAGCGGCGAGCACACGCTCGGTCCAGGGATTACGCTTCGGCATTTTAAACTTTACAACGCAAACAGTGTGAGCCACAGGACACTCTAAGTAGTATTTATAGGTCCACCCATTTGTTGGTGAGAACAAATTTTAGTCGACATATATTTGCTAGGTGATACGTGCTTGTGTAAGCCTCTGATTGGTTGCTTCTTATCTTCCTGGTTCAACTAACTGTACATACAGAGAATAGACGGGAGGTCACAGACAGCCAATTTATTTGTGCTGGTACCGTAAAGTTTGGTGCTGTCCAGGGTTTATGGTGCTGCAGAGAGTCTATACTGCCGAAACGTAATGTAATGTGGAAGTGATAGTTTCTCGACAGACATTTTAGAAGGTTAGAAGCGGGGCGACTAGCGCTCTGGGTGTCCGGTTTGCGGACGCTAGGGCATGGTTGGTTGGTGTAGAGAGGGTTGACCACCTCCGCTGCGCTGCGGTGGGCTTAGAGTTTCTATTTAAAGCGAAGCTACATATAATATGTGTATACTGTGATCTACTTATGTTACGTTCCAAAACAACACTGCACACAATATCCTTAGTGCTCACATGTTATGGGAGACATGACCCGGGTTTAACGTGATCTGCAAGTGGAGCACCATCTTACCCGAGAAGATTTTGCATATAATCCCATTTGAGCGTATAGCTCCTTAAAATGACACGAATCGGAGGTGCGCGGGGTAGCAAATGTAATATATGCTGTACAGAAGAAGGGTCAGTATCAATGATGATCTAAAATTGGCATAGATAAGTCAGGGATACCAATGTAGCTGGAATAAATACGCCTACTCAAATATATTACCATCCACACGTCATCGCCGTGAGGCAGTCCACACCATATTTTTGATTGCGACGATTAATTTGAGCAAGGTTTGGTCAGCTCCTCGCGCGAAGTATCTTTTAGGACAGGTAGTATTTGAATGGTCACCACAAACACCAATAATATGCCTCGAAATTGTTCCGCAGAGCTCTTTATGATATTACCGAATGGGTGTTTCCACTATTTTCCGCATGCATTGATCTTACTTGCATAGCTGACGTACTTACTGACGTATTTGCATAGCACATGTCAAGGTACTTTCAGTTTTAGCGATCGACTTGGGCGCTACCAGAGCTTTCAATGTTGTCGATCAGTTAAAATTCAATGTTGCTTTTATAAGTGCCGTCATTATACTGGACTCGGTTATCATCAGTGATTTGCATTAACTTACGATGCTCTTACATGTAAGATCAATGCAGTACTGTAGGCTGCTGAATCCCACTCTATAGGCGAAGACAAGCTTCGTAGTCGTGGCCTACGACTCGTGGGCCTTCAGTCAAGATCCAAACTTGCGCGTACAGTACTTTCTGGTTTTGCTTATACATGTAGATGTAGATCGAAGTATTTTTGGTAAGGGTCAACGTTTAGTTGCCAACTCGATTTCCATCCCCGGTACTTGCATTATAGGTACTGCATATGCCTCTGAATCTGATCTCTGAATCAAAGGCATATGCAGTACCTATAATGTAAGTACTGGGGGGGGAAAGCGAGTTGGCAACTAAACTCTGTTGCGGAGGCTCCGTCGCCGACCTCAGCTCCGACGGTCGCCCGTCGGTGACGAAGCTGAGGTCCAGTTTGCATATAAGGGTCTCTGTCCTTTCTTTAAGCCTGAATACCACGTCGAGTCGACGGTCGACAGTCGACTCGACTCGACTGGTCGAGCACGCACCGAGATCAACGCGGAGCCCCCCCACATTTATTTCTCGAGACGAGAGATGAGCTCCGTTTCTAGGTGTTTTCCACGGTGCAAAACGCCCCTGTAGAGACGAATTGTTATCAAACCTTTTTTTTAATTAGCTACTTGATGATTTCAGGACAATAGAGACCTTGTGCAGCTGTCTCAAAACAGTGAATATGTACAGTGAGATGATATCCGATTAGACAGGGAACATATGTGACTAAAGCCTTGTGCAGCAGTAACATTTTAAAAGGAGCAAAGCAATGGACAGTGACAGCTCCAGCTCTGACGAGGACGAAGTGGTGATTGCTGTGCTATTGGCGCGCGAAAAAAGCGCTCGAGCATCTTATCGCTTCAACTTTAACCTGCCAGCACATGACGTCACTTGGAAAAGAAAATTTCGTTTCGAGAAAGATGACATTTTGCGCCTTGTAGACCATTTCAAGCTTCCAGACCCATTTCCGACTCGCCAACGCTATCTCGTGTCAGCACTCGAGGCTCTATGCATATTTCTCCGGCGTATGGCATACCCAGCACGTTTAGATGATCTAAAGGACCTGTTCGGGCGGGACGAGGCAGCAATTTCTTCAATTTCTAATGCTGTTCTGGATTATCGCTACGACAAGTATCACAAGTTACTAAGCTTTGACCAAGTCCGGCTTTGCAGTGACACACTCGACACGTACGCAAGATCTATCCATCTAAAGGGCGCACCACTACGAACGTGTGTCGGATTTATTGACGGTACAGTACGCGGTACTTGTCGTCCAGTACGGCACCAGAAGTACATGTTCAATGGGCACAAGGTAACCTACGGAATTGTGAGGCTCGAAATAATCGTTTTTGACAAGTTACTTGTTGTGTCTGTTGCAGAGAAAGCATGCGCTGAAATATCAGTCCGTGATTGCTCCCGACGGTATTGTAATTCACCTAAGTGGTCCCTTTCCGGGAACACGTCACGATGCCTATATTCTGCAGCAAAGTGGGCTTCTTGAGGCAGCGTCTCCATGCCTTGGTGCTGATGGTCATCATTACGTATTCTATGGAGACCCTGCCTATGGCCAGCAACGACATATTGTTGCTCCATTTAAGGGAGCCAAGCTAACAGAAGACGAGCAACTATTCAACAAGCGAATGAGCAAAGTACGCGTTAGTGTGGAGTGGGGATTTGGAAAAATTGTTCGCTATTGGGCGTTTGTAGATTTCTCGAAAAACCAAAAGGTGTTTCTACAGCGCCTTGGCAAGATGTACGTGATGGGCGCGTTTCTAACAAACTTACACACGTGCATCTACAGTAGTCAAACTTCTGCCTTTTTTGGTTTGAAACCACCAACACTGGCAGAATATCTAAGCAATGCATAGGCGGCTTTATTGATTCATCTTCTCTATCAACTTGGACATGAGCCCCATCTGGCTAGCCATCATTCCCATCAATTTGTCTAACTTGTCTCGGTCCTGCTGCAGACGCTGCTCTTCTAGCGCAAGCCGGCGCTCTTGCAGGTCAAGCTGTCGTTCTTTTTGCTTCTCTCGAGAGATGCGTGCTTCTGCCTTGGTGTCGAGAAACTCGACAAGAGCCTCCGTGCTTGACTTTTTCTTCTTTTTGTTCGGCGGTGGGGTCGATAGCTCATTTTCAGAGCTTCCTGAACGGGACCGTCGTAAGCCCTCCATTGCGCTCTGAACTACTTCTGCCGAAGCCGACTCACGACGTTCAGCCTCTCTTCTCTCCTTTTCTGTCTTGTCAGCCTTGACTTGTGCGTGCTCATTATACTGTAGATAAAAAGCATAAGCAAAACTTACGTCACTAGTATCAATTAAAACTTACCAGAGTCATGCAGTCTGTCAGTAGTAGCTCACGCTCCTCGTAGTCTTCGGCAGAGCCCGACGCTCTCAACGACTCGAGCTCGTCGCGGCGAAATACCTCCAGGAGCGTATTGAATCGGCGACGGCAAGCCTTGCCGTCGGCGGTACACGATGTGAGCGCTGCCTTGAGTCCTGTGGCGACGCTTGACCACGCGGCCAACGTCTCACCATGACTAGCCGCCCAGGGTCTGTGCTTGAGGGTTTCTTTGAGCAGCATGATGTCACTCGATGGTACGAAACGGAAGGCCTTCTTGCGCTTACTAATGCTGGGACTTCTGACTGGGTTGGGGGGCTCTTCAGTGTTGCAGTCTGCATTAGCCATGTCAGCGCTAAGTAGCGTTGGCCACTCGGTTCTTTGTAATCTGTGGTCACCGTGAGCAGTAAGCTAACGTACATTTCTCTCAGCAAAAAACACAATGACTAGCCTGCCCTATCCCCATTTGCCTTCAGTGTACATTTTCACTGTTTTGAGACAGCTGCACAAGGTCTCTAATTGTTTTTTGCTGTACAGTAGAAACAAATTTTGCGCTGGTCGTACGTCGCAGCAAGTTCCCAACCGAACCGCCTTTGTGGCACAACCTCATGATGCGAATTGTTTCAGAAGTCGTCTTGGGTATGTTCAATGGTGATCCGGCAACGATACCCTTTTCTTCGCGTGTTAAACAGGCCTTGGAAACACTCGGTGCCGAACATAATTGGTTTTGCGCCGAACGTCACACCAGCTCCACAAGCCACCATTCGAGACTCCATATGACAGTGCAATGGCTCTCCTAGATACTTTTCACCTTATTCATTGTGATATCCAGTCCCACCGCAACAGCCGCCGGTACTTTACCATTGAGAGCACGAGGAGCAGTACCAGTACCGACACAACCTACCAGATCCTTGGTTTCAAGATCGTCTGCATCCACCAGTGAAGTGGACATTGCCACCCCTGCAACTGTTATATCAACGTACCGCAATTGGGTGGGAACGTGGTCAATGTCGCAAAATACGGCGTGCTATCGAGAGGCTCACATCATGGATGTTTGTCCAAGCAACTACGACTGGAACGAGGCCACAAATACGTGCTGGACTGAATACCCCATCGAGTACCCTGTTGAATGCGGCATGGAATGTATCCGTCAAAATGACGACTGTGGGATTGAGGTGGCCAGCAAGTTCTCTGCCGTTGGCATTACCGTCCTCAGTAGTGCTACATTTGGTGCGTTTGGTGCGCTGGAGATGCTGGGTAAGAAGGTCTGGTGGGCTGCCGGGTGCTCCACGTTGGTCATGGTGACGATGCGAGGCATCCTCCGATACATTCGCACTATGAAAGCTGCAGATCCCCAGGCATCCGACCGCAAGATACTCCTCCTACTGTTTCACTCGAGCATTGTGGTCACGGAGGTAGGAGAGAATGCGTCCTACTAGGAGTCCTAAAGTGTCCTTTTGTCCTAAAACCTGGGATAAAAAACTAGCAATTCAACAAACCGATATTTAGGACAACACAATGAGTTTTAGGACGAAACAAGCCAGGGTCCGCGTGTCCTAATAGGACACTCGACAACTGGACACTCAGTCTGTCCTATTAGGACAGACTGCAACTCAGACCACTGTCCTATTAGGACAACACCAAGCCCAACATGCACTGTCCTCAACTGGCCTAGCTAGAAACAATAAACATCTTAACGCCCGTCTCTCCAAGAGCAGCCGATTCTTTGTTGTGCGCGAAAAGCACCTCAACGAAACTTTTCTACTACAAAGTGTGTGAAATATTTTTTTAAGTGTTTCAAAGGATGATAGTCATTGAAGGTTATAATAGCCGCTAATAACGGTTGAGCGACTTCAACATGCACATAGCAAACGACGGTTTTTATTATTATACCTGCAAGACTTACAGTATTTCTGTTTGGTGACCTGAGTAAGGTCACCAAACAGAAATACTGTAAGTCTTGTAGTTCTTGTGCTAGCGATTTTTGCTTTGTTTTAGCTTAATAATGATCTTTATAGTTTTTCCTGCATCATAAATGTGTTTAGACTGATTATTATTGTTTTCCTTATCAAGCGGAGCTGCTTTTTTCTTCTTCGATTTCTAAGAATATACTTGAAGAGTACAACAATGACAAAACAGCAAAGATGTAGATTAAAAACTGAAAGACTGATCAACTTATTATCAGCTGTCTGCAACTACGGCACTCGAACGCTAGCTACGTTTCCCACGTAACTCTCACTTTCAACTTGTCAATCACGTGACCACAGCCACAAACTGCGCTACCGCTGAAAATCTGGTCGCAGATAATTTTGCGCAAGAAGTTCTCGACGTTTTTGTCCGACCCCGATTCCAGCGCCCCGTTTAGCACTTGCAGTGGCCAGTGTCTCTTTCAGTCTCATTTAGTATCTCCAGCACACCTGTTTCTCCCTGCTCAGCCGCACACACAAATGCCTTGATCATAAAATCACGAGGTACGCGCTTTTTATCACACATGAGGCTTGCGAGATCCTCTAAGGGCCGTTCTTAACCGGGATCGCGATCCCAAAGTCGAGCTCTGATTGGTCACTTTCATCCCAATTATTTCCGAATGTGTAACCCAGTGTACCCCCACAAGATCTGAGTCTTGGATCGCGCGCTGGGCTGGATCGCGCGGGATCGTGGATACAGAAATGAAGTTACCGCTGTTCATGGAGCGTTCTCTAGACGATGGCTCGCGCCGTCGACGCAAGCTTCGTCTCCGCTTGCTAGCCGCTGCTGCTGTGCTGGCCCCTGAAGAGCGAGACGGGTGTGTCGTGCATCACAGGTTGAATTGGAATGTGCACAAGCAGACATTGCTGTTGGAGGGCCAATTTCAGCGCTGCTACCGCATGAAGGTGGAGTCCTTCGAGCGCTTGCTGTCCTTTGTTCGGCCTTCGCTAGTCCGAGACGAGCTGCAGTCCCGCCGTCGAACCGGAGCAGGCCCGATCACACCCGAGAACATGTTACAGATGACAATTGCGTGGCTTGCAGGGAGTGGCTATCAAATGACGCGCTGTCTTGGCGGTACGTCGGTTCCTGGGATGTACCAGGCTATGCACGACGTGACGGACGCCAATTGCAAGTGCCCAGAGTTGCGAGTCCGCGGGCCCACAGAATCACGGCAGCGCATGTTGGAGTTGGCTGACGGATTCGCGGCCATCAGCAAAGACAGCATTTTGACTGGGTGCGTCGGCTGTATCGACGGGTGGCTGTGCGATATTCGCGCCCCAAGCACCAACGAGGTTCCGGATGTCTCGTCGTTTTTCTCGGGTCACTACCAGAATTATGGCGTAAATGTCCAAGCAATCTGCGACTCGCTGTCATGCTTCACGGCCTACTGCTTCAATTCACCAGGAAAAGTCGGAGACTCTATTGCTTTCAGCAAGTGGGAGTTAAGCAGAGCAATCATGGAGATGCCAGCAGGGTTCTACATCATCGGGGACAACGCGTACCCGCTCTCTGACTCGTTGTTGGTGCCGTTCAACAAACTAGAGATCAAGAGCAAGGCACACTCAGCTTACAACTTTTATTTAAGTCAGCTTCGCATTCGGATTGAAATGGCGTTCGGCTTGTTGGTCAACAAGTGGCAGATCTTCAAGTGGCCACTCGTGGTCGACTTTGTCAACGTGAAAAAGGTAATTAAGACGTGTATGAAGCTGCACAATTTCTGTATTGATGAACGCACCAAGTACCAGAGCGCAGTTACGTCACTACATGCAGTTACTACCGAGTATCACAGTTTACCAGAAAGCTGGTACCGGCCCACAGACAACACCACCGAGACTGACACCTTGCGGCATGATGCGCTGGGACGTATCCTTCGTGATGTCGTCATGCATCACATTCAAAACTTCGATCTCCGTCGTCCCCGAGCTCGTTAGGAGCTCTCCGAGGTTGTCGTGAGTGCTGCTACTGGATTCCGTGAATGACTTCGCACTCAAGTTCGTTGATGTGGCGTTCCAGTGTTTGCTTCTTTGCATGTTGATTGGCTAGGGCTTCCCCGATTTCTGAAGCATCGATCCCCTTTGAGATGAATTCCTGACGCTTCGCCAAGAGATCCTGCGTCAAGGTGTTATTGCGGTCAAGCATGGAGTACAGAGTAGTGAGTTTCTGAATCGCCCGCTGCTCTTTAATTAACAGCTTCTGCTCATTCCACGTGTCTTCCTGAATTGCAGCAGTCTCCTTCGCCTCACTGTCAAGCAGCTCGTTCACACGATCAAGAATATCTGCTGACTGGGAGCTCCTTCGCCGCTTTCGGTTCACGGGCTGCATTGTCACACCCTGATCTTCCTTCGTGGAGTCGTCCTCATCTTCCGGGTAAAGGTTTGCAGAGCAAAACTCCCGCCCACCCTGCCGGTGTTCACACCATTGGTCCAGATAGTAAACGTCTGCGCGACCTCCACAGAAGTCCCAAAAATCGTGACTACCTTGCCCAGATACCTTTGACTTGGCTTCTGCCTTGGCGAAGTTACTGCTCACCTCGTTCCACATTCTCTTCAGCTTCGCAGCTGAATGCACCATCTTAAATGACGCGGTGATGCCCTCAAACATAGCGTCGTTGGAAATCAAAGTGTTGTATTCGCCGGTGTCGGAACCAAACACTGCCGCAACGTCCGTCCAAAACGATGAGCCCCCTTGGTCGATCTCCTCGCGCGAGAGTTGATTTCCCGTGGCAAGGAGCGCCTCGTAGAACCTATCCGAGAAGGGCACATTCAGCAATCTGAACATGCAGCCCTTGGTGCGCTTGTCTTCGTCGCTCTCACCTTTTGCTCGCTTGCGCTGGTGGCGCAGCAAGGATTCTACACCATCTTTGTTCGTGTCCCACGCTTCGAGAATGCTGGCGCGATCGTCCTTCTTGGTGTTTTTGGCGACGTTCAGCTTTCGGGCTGTGCACTCCAACTTCAGCTGCTCCAGACTCCAATCGTGGTAATTCTCCGACGTAGGAGGGCGCATAGGCCGCTTGAGCGACCCCAGGTCTATCGTCACGGTCCACTTCGAGCTCACCGTGGCGTCCGTGGCGCCTGCTGAAGCTGCAGTGGCGGTGGCGGCCTTGCTTTGGTTGGTGCGCGCCATGTTGCTTTTCGGCTGGATACGGCAACTTGATGCTGGACTGGTAACGGATCGCAATCCCGTTAAGAACGGCTGGGATCGCAAAAAGGAGCCATCTCGTGTGGACGGTAGTCTTCCGGATCGCGATCCCCCGGTTAAGAACGGCCCTTAGGCACTTCGAGGGTTGGGATGTCCCTAACCGCGGACCGACTACGCTTCTTTAAGCTGGAGCCTTTCTTCTTGGTAGCACGCTTTCGCTTAGAGCTGCTTCGCCCTTCCGAGCTACTTGAACTTGAATCAGACGCACTACAGTCTGACGAGGTATCGGAATGCACAGAGCTCGCAGAACTGCTGCTTGCGGCAGCACTGCCGGACGATGGTGACGACGGTGGCGAGCCTGACGGATCCGACGCCGCTTCACTGGCACTGTTCCCGTCGTCACTGCTGCCCTCCTTGCGACCTTTCGGCTCAGCTTGGACCGCCTTCCTTGATGATCCTTGGACACGAAGAGAGGCCCTGTTTGGGCTCATAACCAGACGTTTGCTCATTCGAAAGTAGATATAGAAGGAAGTTGAACGCTGTCTAGCGGGGCCTCAGCTCCGGGATCTTGGTTGCAGTGCTTGGCAAGGAGAAGGAGAATCCACAAGTGATAAAGTCTCTCCTTGCCGTCAAGCTCTGCAGCCGCATTGATCCTAAATATATTATATAAAATTGGCGCGCTACTTCAACATCTTATCTACTGGAAACTTTCGCAGCTGACGTGAGCATAAGATTCACTCTGAGTCAGAGGTGATGTCCAACAGTGAGTCCCCGTCGTTCAGCCTACGATCTGCGCTCGGTAGTGCGTTGATGGATTCCAGCGTTCGGACTCTGATTCCACCAGTTGTTTATCGACTCCAGCGTTGTGCTCCTGACGACTTGGATATTCTGAAACAATTCTTCTCGACTGTCAGCTATATTGATAAAGCTAAAACGCAGGACAGCGCGTACGAGTCGACCCTTCTGCAGAGTCTCATCGTGTTCTCGGAAATGATGGAACTACCGCTGCCATCGACGTCTGAGTTAAAGGACCGATACATGGATGTAAAAATAAGTAGTAACGGGGGTATTTACCGATTGGTTCCTCAGTACTGCGCCTTCTCAAAAGAAAAATCGGCGTCATGTGAAGAGATCAACGTGGGCAACTACGAAGCTGATGGCATTGTGTACAAACGTGATCAGTACTGGAACAAGACTACTACGATTCCAACCCAAGCCAGCGTGCTGGTGTTGAGTAGTAAGCTGGACCCTCAGACTCCCCACAAATTCGCTGAGAGTTTGTTCAGCCACCTGCAGGGCGAGAAAAAGGATATGGTTGTCTTTGATTATGCGACTCATGGCACAATTATGACGACTCAGATGGTGACTGGAGACCCGTTCAGTGAGGCCTGTGAAATGAAGGTGTTGGCGTCGTATGTGCGTGTTGGTGGGGACCTCACGAGATTGGACAAATCGTGTGTGGATGAAATGCCTGCCTTTAATCTGACCACACCGGAGTTGTATCTCCACCCATACTTCAGTACAGACGACGCCTACGACGGCGCGTACAATTCAAACCTGACGTTATCTGCGGAGGAGTAAAGAGATCCCCCATACCTAAGATACGGATTTCCAATGGTAGAATCTTGTGGGAGAACTTCACATGCTCGCAATCTTACCATTTTCTCAATCAGGGTTTTGCGACTTTGTGCTGCGTCGAAGTAGACTTCCCAAAAGTTGTTGATGAAATAAATGCCTTGCAACCAGCGGTACCGGCATTGAGCCGTTTCAAATGTCTAGATATCAAATATTAGGATTTGATACTTACTAACCTTCACGCTACTATCCACGTTAAGAAAATGTGTGTCTCTAGGCTCTCGGTCTCAAGGGTTAAAACGCTTCATTCTTCGAAATTGTGTTGCCTTGCAACGATTGTTGCAAAACGTGATTAAATTTGCTGATTCTAAAAGCAACATGCAGTAGTCTGGATTTAAGAATACCGTGTGCAATTTAAGAAAAGCGCCCCACGAAGTACTTTATTGTCGTATTGGCAGTGACCCACGTTTTTGGAAACTGTTTGCTTAAAAAACGACTGGTATGATTTGGAGCTCAGCCGTTGCGTGGACATTCTTCCGATCGGTGGTAAGACTCCTAGGTAGTTTAGGCTGTTGTTAGTTAGAAGCGACGATCTCTACAGTAGTCCTCACTTTTCTATCTGCATTGAGGTGCAATGCCTCACCACGCCATTGATATTGAAAAGGCCCCCCAACACTGTCATAGGTTAAACGCGTGAGCAAATCTACCAATATGAAATAAGCTTCAAACCTTATTTTTCGAAATTTCAGACTTTGTTTCGATGGTACATTCGCACTCAAGTTTTTTTTCGCTTTCTTTGGAAATTCTTAGCTTCCCCGAGTGAAACACGGCATTAGTCTGCAAAATATTTCGTTTAATTTACAAGATTTGCTCAAACTGTTGACGCTGGGTGGGAATAATGATCCAAAACCCGAAACATTCAGACCCAACGCTGCAAGTCAGCTCAACAGCACTACGCTGCGCTTCGCTCTTGCGATGGCCCTGATTGACGCCGCGTTCGACGGAGAGTTGCGAGCTGATCGTCAAGCCATCACCACGGACTGCAGCATCGAGGAAAGGGACTAACGGGCTTACCGCTGTCATGGAGGCAACTCGAGTGGGACACGTGGATGTCCTGACGTTTCTGTTGGCCTGTGGAGCATCCACAAATGTGGTAAATTTTGAAAGCCGCACTGCTATCTCTCTCCCTCCACGTTGCCGTGATTCATCAGCACTTAACAGCTCTACTTGCATTCGACGCCAAAGTCGAACTGAGCTATGCAAATAGGCAAACGCCGCTTATGGGAGCCGTCAAACTTGGTTCTGTGGAGATGTCGAAACTTCTGATCCATAACTCCACGGATTGATAAGGAAGGGGATAATGTGCGGGCGATTAATTGGACATTGCTCGTTTGCTACTTAGCTGCGATGCCAGTTAAATTTGAGTAACGGGGCAGCTCCAACGCCAGTCATGTTAGCAGCCACACAACACTGCGTTGACATTTGCAGCTGAAAGCGAGCTAGTGAAGGCAGCTCGAACGTTACTGGAGCGTGGAGCTCACGTGAACTCTCGCGGAGTAGATTCGGCGCCTTTGACGACCGCATCACAGAGAGGTCATGCGAAAAGATTAAACTGCTGATAAAACACAACTTAACGGTCACAGAGTAACGCAAAAGACAGCGATGGCGACTCTGCGCGAAGCAGTGTACATCGGTCATCAGAGTGCGCTCGGATATTAATTCAGAGAGACTCGAGTGTAGCTATTGACGGCGGTTCAGCGAGTCCTTGTTGATGTTGTTTCCTTGCTGCATCGGATCGATAATGTCACCAAGTCAAAGTGGACTCCTTTGTTGTTGGCAGTGAGTCGTGGTCGTGAAGTTTTTCGTAAAGAAAGAGACCAACTTAGTGAGGAGGGGCGACGATGGCCGAAACGCTGCAGGCGTTTCAAAACTGAACAGCCCGATCGACATTTTAGATATTTTTAAACCCGAGGACCCTGAGAAGACATGCGCACCATCCAACACTAAAAAACAACGAATCAACTAAGCAGCCTTATTGTTCTTGCAAATAAAGCGGTATAAGAAGGTTGCAATTGTAGCGGTAGTCACTTTCACTTGACTTTTTAATACCGAGGGCATACAAAAGTCAGCCTTAAGTAATCTTGTCGATGTAGAAGTTGTAGTTTTTTTAAATCCATCTCATCCAAACAACGTCAGCTCCCCGGTAGTCGTCTGAGACCTTAAACACATGGGTAAAAATGCCCGCCGGAGCAACTTCTTTTTCGTACCATCTCGCAAACAGCCAATCTTTGTACAATGTGGCCTTGTCCGAGTCTGGACCGTGCATGAGCTTTGCAATCCACATCGCGAACTTGCTGTCACCGAAGCCATCCCGCAACACTGTGAACTCGTCCTTTACATGTAGGGGGTTCTTACGGTTGAACACGAAAATATATCCTTGCAGCGCTTCCAGTTTCGAATCGATCACAGCTGGAGTCGGATCGTGGCTGATTTTTAGCATCGCAAAGATGTCATCAGCAGACTTGTCCGCGTGCAACCAATTTTTGAATTGCTGGCTCTGCAGCTGTAATGCGATTTTCATCGATCTCTTGGCCTTCGTCGCACGTACAAGACCTTCGGCCAACGCCTTTTCTCCGTACCTCGTCGAGAGCATATTGACTAACGACACTTGCCTGTCAGGATTCTTCTTGTTGAACATGTCCACATACCTACTCATAAGCGGTAGGTTTGGGCTGCCAAGAGCTTTACTCAAACCTTGGTTAAGCTTCAGACTCGCAAATGCGTCGTCAACAGGTTTTCTCGTGGACAACCAAGTTCTTAAAATCACGGCATTAGCGACTTTTGATATTTTTGTCTTCACCGGCGACGCAATCTTGTTCCAGCCCGGGATTCCTCTATCTTCGTTGACCATTGTCGGGGATGTTTGAGCCCCAAACAGCCTCTTCGAATCCGAAACAGAGACACATACAAGAAGAAAAATGATAGCTATTGGACCGATGTAGTGGCTCATTTTGAAACAAACTGGTGTCGCTCAAAAAGAGATAGTATAATGAAAACTGTTTTCATTTCGTGGAGGTGGCAGGTTTATTGTTTACGGACGGGCGTCATCGAATAACCTGTCTTCTATTGAACATGAGCGGCTATTACCTCACAAAATTTGAAAAGAGTTTGAATTTTGAAGCGGTACAGCTAGTATTAGCGGCTCCGCGTACCGGTATTAAAGGTTTTGTAAAATACCCTGCGTTAAAATTACTTCTTGAAAGTAAAATTTACAATTACTTTAACCCAACTTCATTTGATGACGTATGTACGTTGAAAAAAATGTAGCTTTTCAGCTATTACTTTGAGCTTCGGTATTAACGTTATATGTTCAGTTCTAACGTGGTCAATCGGCTAGATGAAGTTCTCGATGACACGGTAATTTGGCGCCTCGAGTGCTTTTTTCAGTACGTCCAGTTGCCAATCGCCACGTCCGTGTCTCGTTAGTAAAGGCAGTGCAGACGTCGTATTATTCACGGGAGCTTCAACTAATACACACTCTTTCTGTGGCTTTATTGAATGCTTTAGGAGCTGCCATAGGAGAAATGCGCTTGAAGAGCTGCCATAGGAGAAATGCGCTGACCATCATAGAGCGACGTCATCATGTCCACATGATTGCTACATGCCGCACCGACGAAACTTTCACCCATGGCTTCAGCAGAAATGCGGTGATCGTCATATAGATGTTGCACAACCTCCAAGCTGCCGTTAGATGCCGCAGTGACGAACGCTTTGCAGATCATCTCAGTCGGGGTACATTTCTCCTTGCTCATAAGCTTTATCGTTTCGCTCCGGTAGCGAGTGTCGTAGTTGATGTTACTTTCTTCACGTTCAGTGGCCTTTTCGAATGCTGTTATAATTGCTTAGTCAGAAGTACGTTCGTGTGCTTTGTTTGTTGCGTTTAGAAATGCTCAGCGTGTCTTGTACAGGAATATCACTGTGTCGGAGTGAACATCCCCGACAAGTTCCGCAGCAGCCTCGATGGCGTTATCAAGAGACTCGGCAGTGATTAGACCAGTGGTGAGCAGGAGCTCAACGACGTTAGTCTTGCCGTAAGTTGCAGCGCATAAGAACGCGGGGTTAACTGGAGCAAAGAGGCTTCCTCTGTCATACAAATACTTGACGGCGTTCAAATGGCCACCTTCTGCCAGTTTGACGAACATTTTGGTCCCGCTGATTTTCTTTCTGTAGGCGTCAAACACTCTCTTGGCGAGTAAGAGCTGATTGGTATCCACCGCCACTGCAAAGGCGAGTACCAGATCCAAGGAGGAATGCGGAAGAAGGATCAGATATTCCACCACTACCGTGTGGCGACCAGTGATTGCTCGGGCCAGAGCTGCCGATCGCTTGTTATCGTCCTCTTTTTCTTGCGGACGCTGCACCATGTACTGCTCCACATTCAGATGGCCATTTGCCGCTGCGGTACTCAACACAGCTCGAGCTGTTGTATGCGCTTACTTCCGTTCGATATCGTCCCGTAAGGAAGTAACGTTTAGCTCGTTTTGGTTTAATAGCAACGCTGTAGTCTCGAGGTGTCCCGCACAGCGGCTATCGCTGCCCTACTAAATTAGTAGGCTACAAATGACTGTGTTGGGATGTCATTTCCAATTGCGAGGTGGCACCAGCAGCCTGTTGACAACGTTTTCGTGGCCCTTGGTAGCGGCAGCGATGAGCGGCCTCGAGACGTCGCAAATGAATCGTCTCAAGGGCCGGGTTTGGCACGACTCGTGTGCAGTGAGAGCTGCATCCATGATGGCTGAATTGGGCCCCATCAAGAATCGGTCGATAGGCTTCATGAATCATGACAGAGCTGCGACTTTAGCGGAGTACGTGGCGCCCTTGAGCCTCGACGCTTGAGGGCTGACTCGCATTAGAAGGCGCGTCCTGAGCGCCGTCACGTGCTCGCTTAGAAGTTCGACTCATAGGTTGTTCGACTCATAGGTTGAAGTCGATTGGAAGTGCATCTTTTGGAACAACATAGAGCTCCTTTACACAGTACTAGTCATAATGAGCTTTGCAGCTATTTTGCCGACATATTAAACGCTATTATAAAAAACGTCGTAAATGTGAGTCTGCTTCTAAGTTACTGTAAGCGAAGCAAGGGAATTGTGTCCTCCACACCAGATTTATTGTACCGGTATAGAGCAACCGTACCAGTATGCGCTTGCTGCGACCACACGTCGTATTTGAAAGAAACAAATGGCCATCACTATAGAAATATCCGACTCTCCTCTTCCCTTTTCGAATTGTGCAGATGGCCATTTCATAAGCTCTTATTGATGTATTTGGTCGTTTGACGTCCAAGGTTTGTGGAAATTCATCCGTACTGGTACGGGGGCTGTTGACCAATTCTGGCCACTTTACTGTACATCAAGGATTTATGTGGTAAATCCACCACTAATAAATCCGGCAAATCTAAACTTGTTTGCCAAAACCGCTGCAAAGCACAATTAACGTAACCTTTGTATTGTAATTATTATTTAATAACTGTAAACAAAATCAGTCTCACAACCAGAAAAGGACCCTGTTCAGCGGCTTCATCCATCATCCTTTGTTTAGACAGCAGTAGCAGGTGTAGCACAGTCGACAACACGATGGCCATGACCATTTTCCTGCGGCACCATTAGATGATATAATTGTTGTTGTTGTTGACGGTAAATGCCGAAGTGAGTAGATTAAAGTCAATTAAATCTGTCCTCTAAACTTCAGTGCTCCTGGCCATCCACCAGATTAACCGGTTTGGGACCGGTCCATCCTGGAACGTTCAGCCAGTTAACTGAACCGTGCAGAGTCGGTGTGAATTAACACTCCCACTCACCGCTACTGCACGACGTTCGTCGTCGTTAAGGATCGCTACTCAGCGGCGTTCCTCTTCTTGATCCCGCTTGCCTCGCGAAGGAACGCTAGCGACTTCGTTCCAAGCGGCTTCGTCAGCATGTCCGCAAGTTGGCGCTTCGTGTCGACGTAGTCCACCTTGATCGTAGAGTGCTCCACATTCTCCCGAATGAAGTGATGTCGGATATCCACGTGCTTGGTCCTAGCGTGATAACCAGCGTTACTTGCAAGTGCGATAGCACCTTGATTGTCCTCCCAGACCTGCGTCGCTCCCACTTGCTCGTGACCCATGTCCTTGAGAATAGCACGTGTCCATAGTACCTCTTGCGTACACAGACTCAGAGCCATGTACTCTGCTTCCGCTGAGCTGAGTGCAACCGTTCTCTGGTACTTGGACTTGAACACAACCGGAGCGTTCCCAATCATGACCATGACACCTGATACGGAACGCCTGTCGTCAATGTTGCTTCCCCAGTCTGCGTCCGTGAACGCCTCTGCCTTGACACCTTGCGTTCCACTTTGGTAGACGATACCGTGCTGCCGAGTTGTCTTTAAGTAATGCAGGACCCGTATCGCTGCCTTCCAGTGTTGCGCTCCAGGATTTTCCAGGAAGCGTGACAACTGCGTTACAACGTACGCAATGTCAGGTCGAGTGCATGTTGTGATGTACATCAGGCATCCGATCAAGGAACGGTACGGTCTTGACTGCATTTCACGTCGTTCCTTCTCCGTGGCTGGCGACATCATCTTCGACAGCTTCATGTTGGATGCGCATGGGTTATCCAACATCTTGGTGTTCCGTTGGTTGAAGCGTTCTACAATGTCGTCAATGTACCGAGTTTGCTTGATCATCAGCGTTCCAGCTGCCTTATCATGATCAATCTCCATCCCCAGGATGAACTTTGCCTCACCAAGCTCTTTCATCTTGAAGGCACTCTTCAGAGCGCCCTTTACTTCGCGAATCTCTTCGCGTGTCTTCGCCACAATGATCATGTCGTCCACATACAGGCACATGTACGCGAATGCGTCCCTGGAACGCTTGACGTAGACACACTGGTCGGCTCGACAACTCTTGAAACCGTTCCGCAGGAACACACGATGGATCGTCTTGTTCCATGCACTTGCAGCTTGCTTCAAACCATATATGGCCTTTAGCAGCTTGCACTTCATGCCTTCAGCGTTCTCGAGACCAAGTGGAACGTCCATGTAGACCAAATCCACCAAACCACTGTTTAGGAACGCTGTGTCAGCATCCAGTTGCTCCATAATGTAGTTGCATGCCACACACACAGCGAGTACAACTCGAATCGAGTTCATGTTTGCAACAGGAGAATACGTCTCAAAAAAATCGATTCCAAACTTCTGCTTGAACCCTTGAGCTACTAGGCGTGCCTTGTAACGGATAACACGACCGTTCTCGTCACGCTTCTTGGTGAACACCCAGCGACATCCAATGGAACGCGTAGCCGTTCCACATGGAACCAACGTCCACGTTCCGTTCTGGGAATGAGAGTGTAACTCAGCCTTCATAGCCCGACGCCATTCAGCTGCTTCATCACTGGCGATAGCTTCTGCGTACGTGTTCGGCGTATCCGGGACGCCTCCGATGCTGGCCGCGTATGCCAACACTGCCTCTGCGAGTAAACCGTCTTCATCGATCCTAGGACGCTTAGGAGACGGCGGTCCATCACTATCTCTTTCAGACTGGCGTTCCACATCGTCATCGTAGCCGTTCCCAAGCAGAAACACCGGTTCCCGAGGTCGGGTTGAGCGTTCCGTTTCAGGATGGAAGATTATCCGGTCCTCTTGGAACGCAGGAGGTTGTGAGCGGTACGTTGCCAGCTCCAGTCCACTCGAACGGCGTTCCTCCGGTGCGGGTAGCTGTGGTAGCCCGGCGTTCCGTTCCGGTTCAACATCGTCCATCTCAATGTCTTGAGCAGGTTCTTCCGCTTCTTCCATCGGTTCATCTTGAACAGACTGTCGTTCCACTTCTGGAGCTGGAACCACGGTATCGTCATTGTTCCTTGTCACATGGATGATCGTTCCAGAAGCTGGCGACGGCGTGTCATAGATACCGCCCACCTCACGCTCGTCCAGCTTTACCGATCGTGACACCTTGACCTTGGATGCATCCAAGTCGTAGACACGATACCCTTTTACGTTCTCTGCGTATCCGAGGAACGTGCACCTGAAGCTCTTGGGTTCCAATTTCGTTCTCTTCACGTCATCCACGTGAGCGTACCCTTGTGATCCAAACACGCGTAGGTGTTCCATCCGTGGCTTCACTTGGAACGCCAACTCATATGGCGTGACATCCGAGTTGGGTGTGTTCGTGGAACGGTTGATAAGGTACACTGCAGTACTCACCGCTTCAGCCCACCACTCCGTCGACATAGACTTGTAGTGTAGCATGCTTCGTGCCTTCTCCATGATGGTACGGTTCATGCGTTCCGCAACGCCGTTCTGCTGAGGGCTGTATGGAACGCTGCGTTGATGCACGATGCCATTCCGCTGACAGAGTTCCAATACCGTCTTGTTTATAAACTCCGTTCCATTATCGGAACGCAAGCACTTCAATCGTTCCCCCCACTGATTTTCAAACAGCGCCTTGAACTCCTTCAGCTTGCTGCCCACCTCACTCTTGCTCTTCATGAAGAATGTCACGACATACCTTGAGTAGTCGTCTACAAAGGTCAGCACGTACTTGGCACCCCCCTTTGAGAGCGTTCTCATTGGTCCCATAACGTCCGTGTGTACTAGTTCCAACACACGCGTTGTCTTCGTCAGTGATCGTGACGGGAACGCCGTCACGGTCTGCTTTCCCTTCATGCATCCACCGCACAAAGTCTCGCACCCCCTTCTTACTGGCGGGATACCGGTCGTGGAACGCTGGGTCTTCGTCAGTGCGTCCTTGTTGGGGTGACCCATGCGAGCGTGCCAAAGCTCCCACTCGCTGTCAGGACCCGCGTATTCCACGAAACGGGCCTCCTCCTGCTGACAGTCCAAATGGAACGCCTTACCGACCTTCTTCCCTGACGCTATTGCAGCGTTCCGTCCCCAAATTACACAACTGGAACGCTGGAACTCCACACTCATACCGCGTTCCGCGAGCTTCCCGACTGACAATAAGCGTCTATCGAGCCCGGGGATGTGGAGCACGTCCACCATACGGATGCGTCTACCGTCCAAACCAGTCAACTTGACCGTTCCAGTTCCTGCGACGTGCAGCTTCTTGCCGTCTGCAATCGTCACCTCCATGCTAGTGTCCAACGACTTGTACTTAAACAGGTCGTTCCGGTGAGGGGTCATGTGCGACGTCGCACCGCTATCAATCAGCCACCCGGCCGAGCGTTCCCCACCAACTGCAAACACTGCATCGTCTTGGCTACCCTTCTTCGTAGCAGGACGGTCCCGCTTCATGTGGCCCACGAGGTCACAGTTGAAGCACTTGCCCTTGAAACCAACGTTCCGGTTCGGAGCGTTTCACTTTCGACCGTTCCCTCGGCCGTTTCGGAACTTGCCTGCGTTCCCATTCACTTGGAACGCCTTCTCCGTGGTTTCCTTCTTCTCGAGTCGCTCATACTCCTTCAACAGCTTCTCCTTGACCTCGATGAGCGTCACACCCTTGGCGTTCTCCAGGATAGACGATATGAGCTCGTATTCGGCGGGGAGGCTGCTCAGCAGTACCACCAGCTGACGTGCCTCGTCCATGGGCTCTCCCAGCGTCTGCAAACCGACGATCAGCTCATCGAACGCATCCAGATGCTTGGCCATAGACAATCCGCTCTCCATCTTGAACTCGTGCAGTCGACGCGTCATCGTCACGCGGTTGTGGAGCGTGGTGCGATTGTAGAACTCGCGGAACGTTTCCCATGCTTCCATGGAACGCGTCTCCGACCGGATCTTGGTCTGGTGCTGGAGTTCCACACCCTGGGCGATGATGCCAAGCGCCTTGGCATCGTTGACGAGCCACGCCTCTGTGATCTCGTTCTCAGGCTTGACGACTTGAATATGCGCAAGCAAGCCCTTTCTGGCTAGCGTCATGCGCATATTGTACTCCCAATGGAAGTAGTTCCCACTCCCGAGGAGGACTTCAGCACGCTTGGTAATCGTCATGGTCTTGAGCGTTCTTGCGTGGAGCGTACCGGTCGAGTTGAGGTTGCGGCTGTTAACCTGTTGTTGTTGTTAACGGTAAATGCCGAAGTGAGTAGATTAAAGTCAATTAAATCTGTCCTCTAAACTTCAGTGCTCCTGGCCATCCACCAGATTAACCGGTTTGGGACCGGTCCATCCTGGAACGTTCAGCCGGTTAACTGAACCGTGCAGAGTCGGTGTGAATTAACAATAATATACTTTAGACAACAAACGCACCCAGTTTTGGGTGTCTTCCCTTTCAGAAAGCACGCACCTAATCGCAAGGAATGTGCTATTACAATAATAGCTACTGTGTCACAGCGCCAATGCATGTAGTTAATAGAGCAAGAGGAAGAGGAGTAGACATCCGAAATACTCACGCCTTATCAAGCACCTGTAGTTGCGCTTATTGTTTTTGGAAATGTGAGCAGCAAGTGACGATTCCAGAATATTTTCCGTATAAATTTTTACCCATATCATTTGAATGCTAGCCATCATTCTAGGTAAATCTTAACCGGGTTACGCGACCAACGAATAAAAGCTTTCCAACAAGCGTTATAAACTAATCATTCGTATTACATGCACATTAGCTAATATTTGATTCGACAAGGGAAGAAAAGATATGAAACAATTACATTACGTATTTTGTCAGTCACTTATTTTAAGTCCCTTTTATTTATATTCAATAACTTTTAATATCGTTAAGTAATCTTTAGCTCACGTTAAGCTTCGCCTTAATTTCCAAATGACCTCCATGGGAAGATCTGGGCACCCACAGAACAAGTGACCCGCCTCCAGTACCCGGAAGACCGAATAACCCCGGACGCCAGCGGTTGAGATAGAGCGTCTTTCCACCTAGCGCTTGGACAGTCGAATTCCATCGACTAGTTCCTCCTGCTTTGACGTCGACTTCATCAACCCGGTCTCCTCCAGACATAATGTTCACCGTCACGTCCTTGGTGTCTGTACTCGTGAAGTTTATAATGACTTCACCGTCTCCCTTCTTAGTCCAGGAGATAGTACTGCCTTTATAAGCATCTTGGAGTGTATTCAAGCCCAGCGTAGCAGCTTCTGTGCCGTCGTCGATCTCACCCATAAACTGAGTAGGCCCACAAATTGTCTGGATGTACTCCGAAAATAAAAGCGTAATACGAGTAGGATCTAGCAGTGTTGCCGCGGCACCAGCGAAGGCTAGATCGACCACCCGATACACTTTTTTCTTCTCGTCGTAGGATGTGCCGTTATCGCTCTTCCCCGACTTGATAAGGTCGTTCATGATAACTCCAAAGGTCTTGCGTAATACCTCACGGGTGTTATACGCCGTCGTGAGACTCGACTCGGATATCATCTGGTGCATGCAGTTGTTCGTTACTACAGGTATGTCGTGGAGTACGAGGTCGGAGTCACTGATCTTTAACCGGACTTCATCGTCGGAGATAGCGGGGCTCTCTTGTCGGTACTCGTTCACGGTCCACCATACCCGGTCCATGAGAGATTTGAGATCTCCAGCACAGCTCGAGTTCTGTTTCATGGCTGTCTCAAGTGACTTTATCTCCCCCTCTGTGATTTCTTCGACAGCTTCAGTGAAGTTTGCTCCTTGGAGGAATGCGCGGAATCTCTGCCAGCTCGAAATGATCTCACCGTCATATGCAAGAGCTTGCATTAGCATCCACTGGGCCGTGGACAACACGAATTGGGAGTGACGGAGGTTCCCGGACACAGGCTTTTTCGAGCAAACGAGGATAGCGATAGGTAAATCTGTGACTACGGTGCTCGTCTGAAACAGCAAAACCAGCAACTTGCGGTCCGTCGCTTGTGGATCCTCCGCCTTCATGGTGCGGATGTATCGGAGGATCCCTCGCATTACCATCAGCGTCGCGTTGGTGCACCTGGCAGCCCACCAAACCTTCTTACTTAGCATCTCCAGTGCGCCAAACACACCAAACGAAGCACTTCTGACGATGGCGATGGCAACAGCTGAGACTTTACTAGCCACCTCAATCCCACACTCATCATTTTGACGAATACATTCCATGCCACATTCCACAGGATAGTCCATAGGACATTCCGTCCAGCACGTATTTGTGAGCTCATTGCGGTCATAATTACTTGGACAAACGTCCATGACGTGGGCCTCTCTGTAGCACGCGGTATCTTGCGACATACTCCATGGACCCACCCAGTTGCGGTAAGTCGAGGTGACGGTACTCTTCGCAGTAGCAGATGGAGCAAAATTCAGAGAATCATCTCGGTCAGACGAACTCGAGTCAAAAGAGGCGATTCGTCTTGGAAACACAGTCCCCGAGTCGAGTACCGGCGTTTTAAATGTTGAAATACTGGTGGTGGTTGTGAGACTGGAGATCGCAGCTATCAGGACGAAAGGTATCAATGTTGGAGTCATTGACTTGTTAACGGAAGTAATTAATCAATACTGTGGATTGAATTCTAAACGCCCCCCCCCCCCCCCCCCCCCCCTGCCGCCCCTCTCACTACACAGCCAGAACCTTAGCCTATCGACTGCGAATCGCGACATAATGGAGATGGGCAGTTGTTAAACACCTTCCCGCGGGTTTCCTCAATGATTATGCTTGGGAAGAGCTCAAGGAACTTCAAGCAGGGAACCTTCCGCAATATTTTTTGCATGATATGCTTTTATAACAGTGTGTGGGATTGAGCTTGCATACATGTAGTGCATCACGCACTTGTTTAAATTAGCGCACCTTACTTTTCGGTGTGTGTGATGTAGAGCCATAGATGTAGTTGTGAATGGGCCAGCAAGTTTGAGACGAGTCGCACCAAGCCAGTTCTCAGTGTACGAACTCCAAACGAAGGTTAGCATAGCACTGTACCGCACCGTATTATGTTACGCACCTTGTGTGGCCTTCCTGTCTACCACACGGTTGCACCGTGAGCTGTACCTATCGTCCTCAATCATATTCTTACGTGTTAAGTTTAAATAAGCTATCGTGCGGGTGTAAGGTGGACAAATATTTTCTTTTAGAGCTCTAGCTCTAGTAGCAAGTACGGTATATGTAGTCGGTTGTTGGATGTAGAGCAACGTGCAATCGTTTTTTTTTGAGACAGGTACATGTAGTCGATTAGACGACAGATGCTCTGCCACATCATCATGTGTGCGCCTTCTAAATTGTGAGCGCATTAATGGCTTTGTCTACCGCATGTTTTTGTGTTATTACATTAGCATGTATGTTTTAGTACATGTAATTCAAATACGAAGTTTGAGCAGAAAAGTACACGTATATCAACCCTATTTACTTTACCTTGTAAGCGCAGTTTAGGCTCACGGAAACTTGCTAGCCAAAAAGGGTTAAACATCAAGGGCAAAGCGAATACTTCGCGCGCAGGGGCGGACCGAGTGTCAAATGGAAGACCCCCCCCCCCCCCCCGCTTTTTGTGACGCCCTCCTTTATACATATCTTAGACCAGGGTCCGCCCTAGCAGTGAGAGCTGCTGCCTTAGTGGCTGGTAGCTAAGTCAGCGACTTTATCTATTCTGCTCATACTATCGCACTACTTTTACATGTCCGAGGGGCGCATTCAAGAGTTTTATTAGAAATGTTTGTATGTTGCCGACTCGCCACCGCAAGTAGTATGTATACTGGGCTGAACTCGGTCACCATAATTTACTAGTTTTTTTTATGCTCCCAGGGTTCAAGTTGAGTATTTGAGTTTAATCGGCTCGAAAAATACAGCGCGGTCGACGACTGACGATGCATTATCTCTACGCAATAGAATTCAATCGCCTTCGGGACGAATAGCACTACAGATGAGCCCTTCCGCAGTCGTAGCGCATGGAACAAAAGATTTTCTACCCAGCTAAGGGTATTCCTATTGTGGGGTCGCTAAAGCCAAGTGTATCTTCTATTTGGTACACATATAAAAAAAAAACGCGCATGCCAAGAACGTTTGTACGCTATACAATCCCCATTTCAATTCAGGCACTGCCAGCAAGATGTCAGTCAAACCTAATAACATGCCTACCCGCATCGCGCTCACCGATGCTGTTAATATCGTAGCGTTGCAGATTTGCCAGCATCATGCCATCCACCCTTATTTATCTTTCCGTGTCGGGTTTCCGATTGGGCTCATAACATCTTGTTGTTGCCGCAGCGGCCATCATTCTAGCTACTGAAGCGCTAAGACACTGAAGGCAAGACCGTCAAGTCATGGAATAAGATGCGGCTTTACAGGTTCAACCTTCGGCGTGGGTTCGGTAGCATTAAGACCTATGGTGAGGGTGGATCCGCCATGGACGCCTTAACCATCGACCTGCAGCGTAAGCTAAAAAAAGAGCTGCGAAATATTTTAACGAAATCGGTTCGGTGGTCTCTAAACGAAATCTCGCCAGAAAGCGCATGTTCGGCAAAATGAAGGACAACACACGGATGACCGTTCCGCTCACGACGGTTGCCTTTTTTATATTGGCAAAAAAGCACTCTCGCAATTTTATAAAGCGCAGGTGTGCTGCACAATAGTGACTTTCACATAGTTAAGTACCTTAGAACAGTCATTCTTGGTAGTTTTGGAGCACGATGCCCAGGTTTTTAGTGCATAGCTGAGCGCATTAAACCTGATACACAACCGGAAGCAGGATTATGTAATGAGAACGTACTGTTTACACCAATAATATACACAAAACACCAAAACTATACTTTCAGCACCGCTAAAAAACAGTTTCAGCGGGTAAGGTCACTAACCGTCAATAGCAGGAGGCTCTAAAACCCAGGCAATCCGCTGGAGAAGCAACTCAGTATAAAATCTGATGGCTGGTGTTCGGCTGCCATTGCAGACAATGTCAAGGATTTATTCATGAAATCACACTAATTCGTACCGGTATCGAGAAGTGAGGGCTTTGATCTAATTCTCCACGTCGAGCAGAAGCAAATAGTCGACGTAAAACTAGTAGTGACACTGTAGCCATCTCCATCGCGGCGAGTATTGACTCAATACTGTTGAGCCTCAGCCTGAGGAACTCTCTGGCTTGAGTGCTTCTATTGGGGTTGCTGCGGTATGGCTGGGTAGACCCTGAATTCAGTTTTGGTACACTGTGCCACGCGATTAGTCGCTCAAATTTTCCATAATGACGTTTGTTTGTCGTATTTACACTCAGGGACTCCCTGACAGGGAGGCGTTTTAACGCGTTTTTTTTACATTTATACAATCCTTCTCAGCACTGATTCAATGCCTCGCACTGAGACGATGCCCCTTTTACCTTTGTGGAAGAATTCTATCTTCTTCCTCGAACATTCCGTCCTCTTGAATATCTCTCGTAGACTAGGTTTCTTCTCGGCAGTAGGCCGACTTCATCCTCGGTGAAGCTGTGCTAACCGAGCGACTTGGACTTGCTCGTGGAAAGCGAGGTACCGTCAAGCCGGACCTGCATCAATGGATCCTTGGGGGGACCGATTCCGATTCATATGGTACGGTGAACTTAATTCCATCAGCTTTACTCACAAACCGTGTGATTCCTGTCAGGACGCGTCCCTAATCTACTTAGTGATCCGCCCTTGAATCTCCTTTCTTTCTAGTTCATTAAAAGAATTCACTACCCGTTCCATTTTTGCCACTAGGTCCTATTCCCTCTTTGGGACCGTATTCCCCTTCGAATTTACTTCGATAGGGGTTTTCCGAGTGTGACACAGCTACTAAGTGAAGCTGTTCTGTTTTTGTTTAAGACATACGAGTGGATATACGGTTTCCCGCACTAGACTGTGCCGCACAACGGGCAGTAGATCGGGATAAATGGTCCCTCCTTTTCCCTTTCCTCACAAGCGATCGGAGGACGTACTGTTTACACCAATAATATAACCCAAAATACCAAAACTATACTATCAGCACGCTAAAGCACGACTAGCACAGTAATATCGCTAGCATCACCAACGTTTAAAGACTGACCACCACCAACACCTAAATCTTGAAGGTGTGCGTAAGACTGGGTAGGAATATACGACACTGCACGATTATGGTCTGCGTCAATCGGCGAGATTCGATTCCCGCTTTGAAGCCATGACTCCACATGATACACGTAGGCCTTATCGGCAGGAAATACCAGCTTAGAGTAGTATCGAGGAAAATTGACTATGAGCTGATGGCGAGGGGCTGGCATCTTCTTTTACCATAGGCTCTCAACACGACGCTGAACATAGGCACGTATATCCATCACGCGCAGTAAGTCGTTGGCGCTTCGAGAAGTCGTTCTTGTTTGCGAAAGCGTGCCACATCGCTACAGGCTCCTCGAAAGACTAACGCAGGAGCCTCGATGCTAGCCGCATCGCTCCATACAACCCACCGTCAACGTAGCGGTCAGCGGAAGCAGGAATCTTGGCTACAATCCGCGGAATCATAACTCTGCTGTTTCCATAATTTCCACAATTCGCAAGATCGCACAACTTGTTGATAAAATCCACCATTTTATTACCAGAACACCGCACACTACAGTAGCCTAGAAGAGCGTGGACAAGGAATTTAGCAATCGCCACCTCCGGGCGTGTCGATGCTCGCCCTGCATTCTCGGACGTCCTCTTGAGCCCTTCTAGAACTCGCGCGAGTAGCTGGTGCTTGGACGGTCTTGTTGTGAGAATGGGATTTGGGACAGAGCATAATACAGTCGTCTACACAACACAATATACATTATTATGTCTCATACGGTAGGGCTATGTGTGTGGCTGAAAAGCAACGGGAGTCGATGGGAAGAATATCAGTCATGTTTTGCACCGGTGCTCCTGCTGATTATGAGGTGCTGACCAAAACAAATGCTGGTGTTTCTCGTATTTCCTCGGTTGTAAAGTATTTCGAAACGGAAACAAAATGTAATTTACGCGTCTAGGCTTTTCTGTGTTTTGTTTGGAGCTCTGCATACTCACGAGATGGTGGAATATGAGGATTTGCACAACTCATTTTGTTAAAGTACGGAGGTTGCTGTAACCATGACGATTGGATGGCAGGTTTACAATTCTTGTGTGGTGCACATACACTGTCTCGGACAGGTCGGATACTCCTCAGTTTTGTATAAGTATACATAATAGTCCACAACATCCCAGGTTTTTAAACAGGTTTTACACCAGAAGTTTTGGAGCTTAGAGCGATATCGACACGGGATCCCAAATATGTGAGAAGATACTTACCAGGTTTGACAACAGGTTACAAAACAGGTTATTGTGCTTAAGCTTTTTTCCGATGGAAACACGGAACAGCTCGAAATTAAAGATTACCTCGATATCTGACATGGAACGAGTGTACATGTATTAATTGACTTAGTAGTGCAGACAACATCCGAACTTGAAAGCTATTTCGCTGAGGGTCCTTCCACACACTGCTGATCTTATTGTCAAGAAGCCTCCACACAATGTTGAGAGCGTAATTAACATAGCTATCGCCGTCGTCCTTGATAGGAGATGCCACAACAACGGATTTGTGCGAGGCGAACTTGCTCTCTTTGCAAAGGCGTGTGTTGATTTTGCTCAGAAACGCAATGTAGTCTTGATGTCGTAAACTAAAATGCTCTTGGTCGCAGTGTTGATGACAATCGACGTCCAGTGAATGCGATCAAAATGGAGCGGAAGAAAACCGAGTTTCGTGTCACACGTTTTCAGCTTGTGCACAACCTTTTCGGGCAACTTCGCCATTCTCACCTTCCTGTTCAGTTCTAGCTCCTGTGTCAGCACACTATAGGCTTTGATCCGAAATGCTGCAATCGCTTCAATTTTCTGCCCGCTGATCCAGTCTCCAGGCTCTAACCCGTAGTTACTGCTGAGCTCGGGTCTGGGTCAGTTGTACCCATAGTCAGTGACTCGTTAAGATTACCCTCATCAACAAGTGTTCCTATACAACATGCTCAACTCTTCACAGGCTGTATATACACCATGGTACATACCTTGCTAGCCGACGCCTTGCTGCGGGCATTTTGGTGGATGGAGCAGGCGATCTGCACACAACATACGACATCGTTCGTATTCGTATGTGGTGTATATACATCATCAAATATGCGTTTGCACCTAGTTGCGGTCGCTACACTCTCATCGTCAGCGGCTTCATCCCCATCTGAGTCTACAGCGGGAGGACTGGCCGTCTTTTGCTTCTTGGTAGCTTGCTTCTTGGCGCCTCTCGTTTTCTTCTTCTCTGCTGCTAAAATCAGGAGGACTTCCGCGTGCGCTTCTACGCCTTGTGTTTCCTCTTCCGCAACTCGCGCACCTCCCCTCGCCTTCTCATTCGCACGTCGAGCAACCACCACCGCAGCACGGTCTATCGTATTCGCAGCCTTCGTCTTCTTCTCCTCTCGCGCCAAAGCAGCACGCTGTGTCTTGAACATTCTCTTTTTTCCTGGGCTCTTCTTTGTAGACGCCTCAGCTGTAAGCCGGTCTTTCATTTTCTTCTTGGCTGCTGCAAGGTAAGCAGCATTCTTACCCATCGGTGGGCAGCGTGATAGTGCAACACGATAGGGGGACGGGGACGCTGTAGCTGAAGGTTCACTCAACGTCGGTGTTGGCGCTTTCGTGGAAGGCGTTGGCGCGCTGGTGACCGCCGGTGATGCCGCAATGGCTCCATCTCCGTCTTCAAAAATAGCATCCGTCGCTCTCTCCCCGTTCAAGTACGCCCTGTGCTCTACGGCCAAGCGGTGGCGGTCCTGTAGACTTCTGCCTTCCAGCCGAGCAAGAAACGCCTCAGCCTCCCGTCGAGTTTCGCGTCGTGCGGCCATCTTTCCACCAATCTTCTTTTTGTAGAATGAGGCGAATGCGTGGCTGGTGGCTACGGCAAGGTCAGTATCCATGCGACCGTTGGTGTAGGTTTTGTGCCGAAAAATGATAAATGATGAGGTTATGTGCATTTTATCACCTAGCCCTGTGCATTTAAGTGCCTTTAGCATGTAGTATATACAACATGTGACACACTGTACCTTTTTCTCCCATGTTGTCAAAAACAACGTATAAGGGTAGTTCTTAATACCTGTGAACAAAGCATTAACATGTACCGTGATCTCAGATGTCTCTTGTGCATCTTGCACTTTGACACGGCGATTGTTAAATCCTGTAGATGTACTGCTTAACTTTCCGCAAGAGCTGACCAACTGTACAGCTTTGTACATGTAGCAAGAAAGTCAGACGCACCACACAACTTCACCCTTATGATAATTACGTTCAGCTCAATGAACTTTCCAGGGCACATTACCTGCCAATTTATTGGTCAATAATTACGGTGGCATTAATACACCATTCACACTAATTAGTCGTACCATGACTAATTATTGTGTATAGGTCGAAGCCCAAAGTATGGAAATTTCAACTGTCCATTTTGTTAAAATTACCGGTCCAATTTTCAAACGAGGATAAAGGTAGATGAGATCTGCCCGAAACCCGTCTTTTCTTTAGGTCTGATCAGATATGTCAAACAATCTAAATTTGTGGCGTCACTAAAGTGGAAATGCATAACTAATTGCGAAGTTCACGCTAATTAATCGTACCCTGACTAATTGTTGTACAGATCGAAGCCCTTTATACTGGGATTTCAGCTGTCCATTTTGTAAAATACTACCTGTCTAATTTTTAACCCCTCGACTCCCAGGAATGAGGGCACCGGACGGCTTATTGTACGTCGTATCTTACGACTTAGGGCTGGAACTGAATAACTGTATGGGGCAAAGAAAGCCCTAGGGGATGGGATATAAGTTGTCAACAGGTCCTTCGTGCAATGACGTAACATATACAACTTTGTTTGCATTATTCAGCTATGTATGTCGTAACTTACCACGAGCCAGCACTGACTAGAAAAGAAAGTCCGATCATTGGCCTGTCATTTGCAAACACGAAACGTAGAAAACACATTGATTCAAGGTTCTGTGCATTACGAGCAAAGGACTCATCAAGTTCGCACTCGTCTTTGCTACACTACTCAGCCTCATCATCGGCTTCGTCACCTCGCAGCTGAATCTCTCGGCGAGTCTTCCGCCGTTTTCCTGCTTCTTGTCCGGGTCGCCGCAGCACAATCCGCTTCCCCAAGTTCGACGGTATGCTCTGGCCGGCATCAAAATCGTCGTGCCAGATTTCGAAGCACGTCTTCGCCACCCCTTTGTATTCTCGCCGGATCTTGTTGCAGAGCCAGCACTTGGCATCATCGATCGAACAGCGCTCACAATAGAAGGTTGTCGCGTAAGATTTCTTCTTGCGGTCGATTCTCAACAACGCGCACACCTTGCAGGAGCGCTGGCGACGCTTCTGCACATTGGAGACCATCACCCAGTCCTCACACTGCTCCAAGACATGTGTAAGCCGCGGGGTACGCTTACGTTTCTGCACTGAAGGTGGTGGCGTTGCGACTACACCGGTGAAGTCTTCTGCCTTCAGTTGAAGGAGCTGGTTTTGGAGGACGCCGTACCACTCGCGACGCTTCATAGCTGGTATACCAGCTATCTTCGCAGCCTCGGTGTGGGAGATGTAGGCATTGACTAACGCGAGATCGACGAAGCCTAAGAATAGGCTTTTATAATATTTCTTGAACTTAGTAGATGTTTGGAGCGAGTAGGCTTGGAGGCGGAGCTGATCATGCACATCAACTCCACCCATCCAACCTTGGTAGTCGTTTACGGCGGCTGGGCATGGCACCGTAATTGCCTCAACCTGCTTCACCTTCCGCTCAATCGTTGACGGCGCCATCGTTGCGCCTGTACACAGGTAGTGGACCGGCTTGCGGTCCCACCAGTGGAAAGCAATCATTGATGGTATCGCAACCGAACGTGAAAAGGTAAACGTGCCGCGTGGAATGTTCGCCGGGCGCGTTGCTCTCTTTACTTGGAGGTTCTTGTCCAGCCCGAGACGGTTGACCATGATAGTACCAATAACGTAAACGTTCATCTTCAGCAGCTCGATTGCAAGGAGAATAGAAGAGTAGTATCTGTCTACAACAACCGCGCACCACCGTTGTCGCTTGTTTTCTGCAAGTATAATCTTCAGGTTCCTGACCACAGCAGCTGCACCTGTCTTGTGGTCAAATGAAGTGCTGCCATCAGCCTCTGAAGTGCGCTTGCCTGCATACATTTCGAATCTGGTAAGATACGACATAGAAGTCAGTCAGAATGGTTGATGGCGTATCTTACGACATTCAGATGCTTACCTGTGACAATAGGCTGTCCTCGAGTCACACGTCATAAACATCTTCGACCCGTATCGGTGTGGTTTATCAGGCATAAACATTCTCGTCGTGTTCCGCTTAGACGTGGCTGGTAATACCCCCTCATCAAAAGAAAAAACACCAGGCAGCGACCAGCCCTCCAGGAAACGCTGCTGAAGCTTGGCAATTACCGGTCGCAGTTTCCACAGCTTGTCCCTGTTCCGTTCGCCCTGGTTGTCGACGAAGTGGAGATCTCTCAGGATATCCTGGCAGCGGTTGCGGCTCATGAAGCGTCCAAAGCTGCCAGCAGGAACGGCGCCATCTTCGACCATCGACCAGTGCGCTGCAAAGCTCTTCTGCCGGCAGAGCATGCGCGCAACGAGCAAACCGAGGGCGTGTAGGATCTCGTGAGCCTGGTACGCTGGCTTAGTTCTCAGGCGGCGCCGTATATTCTTCAGCGTTTCTTGGCGGCGGTTGGGGTGCTTGACTTGTCGAGCATGAATTGCTTCAGCTCGTCTGTCTACTTGCTGAAATGCGTAAATGTTCGTTTCTTGGTTGATATTCACCCACATGGACTTGGGCATAAAATAGAAGAAGGTAAGAAGTGGCGAGTGTGTGACATTGCGCAGCTCTCTCGTGGGCTGAGCAAGCTCCGCACCAAGTCCTGGATACGCTTCCACATTTGACTCGAAAGAAGACGACACAGACGTCCACTTCATTGCGCGCAAGGCATCCTCGCGCTGGTGCAGACTGCGTCGATCAGGTGCTTCAGTGTCCAACTGAAGTGAAGCGATGAAAGCCTCATCCATCTCCACGGCGTCGCCATCGGAGATGCCATCATCGCTACAGTCGTCGTCTCCACGGTCTGGACCTTCGTCGTCTTCTGTGTAGGCAACACCGTCGCTCTCATCCGAGCTGAACCTTTCGTACGTGCTTGTGTTTCATTCTCAGGAACGAAGTTGATATCCTTTTCTTCTTTGGGAGCTTGACGCTGGGGCTTCCGTCTTTGTTCATCGGCAATGGACTTGTCCTCTTCTTCGGCACCGCTCTCAGCTCCAGACGCGCCCGACAGCAATTGCAAACGAGCGGCAGCTTCTTCAAGTTGCGAGGCGTCCAGTAATAGGCCTTCAGGTGGCAAATCAAATGCCCGAGTGACTGCCGACTGTGACAGATCTGCCTCCGACTCGCTAGACGTGCCGAACAAATCTGTCATGGTACGTTGCGATATCTCGATACTGGTGTCAATCTGCGAGGCAGTAACGCTTTTATCAGAGGTTTTGTCATCCAGGGTATCCGCATCGTTGTCACTGTCACCTTCGACCAGAAGTCCAGACTCCAGAGCATATTCCACTACGGCGTCTTCTCCAATCAGCACCTTGGTACCATCAGGACTTGAATAACCCCACTCGGTCTGCAATCCACTGGGCTTCTTCGCTGTCCACCCAGCAGCACGAAGCTGGCGCCAGAAGTGACCAAAGTCGATATCACGCGCGGTGGCGGCGGCTGTAGCTGCTGCTGCGACTGTAGCTGCGGCCTTCCCTCGACGACTGGAACGAATGCGCGCCATGCGGCGAAAGCTGGAATGAGCGGTTGACAAGCCACCGATTCAGATCCAAAAACTGATCCCCGTCCCCTACTTTTCCCGCGCACCCCGTTTCTGGGTTTTCATATAATACCTCCGGGACCTTATTTTTTTCAAAATGACTTGATTAAAGTATTGGAAAAATAATTCTGAGCCAAATTCTGTTGTAATGCCTTTTACGTCGTAAGATACGACGTAATTTTTTTAATATCTCGTATCTTACGACGTTGGGAGTCGAGAGGTTAAACCGAGCATACTGGATCGATGAGATCTGATCAAAACCGGTCTTTTTCTTTAGATTTGATTTTTTTGTCGAATATCCCGAATTTGTGATGTCACTAAATTGCAAATCCACGACTAATTGCGAACTACGACTAATTAGCGTGAACGGTGTAGTGTTTTTGTAGCAAACATAAACCGTTCATGTTCTACACTCAGTGAGACGGTCGGATCAGTCTGGACCTGACCTGATCAGTCTATGGTAGAGGGGGGTCGGTAACACTTCTTAAAAGAAACAATGAGGTCGTTGCTGGCAAACACTTTCCATGCGTTTGAACAAGAGTCCGCCGGAGCTGAATGCGGTATAGGTACATGTACAGTACCAGTATTTCCATCCATGGAAAATTCTGGGATTTATATTTTTTACATCTTCAAACATTTTAAACAAAATTAAAATTATTGAGCTGAGCGACAAAACTTCAACTTACTTATCTCCAATTTCATCCGAAATGTCCGATTTGTCATATTTGAATAGATGGAAAATCTTCGTCTAAAACAGTCAGTAAACGTGGCCCAATCGCTGAGCTGGGGATACTTTCTTGAAAAACTTTTGAAGATTTGATCACGAACCAAGTTTTGAGTTCGCCGCAGCCTCATCAAGTTCATATTTCAGTACGTTGCGAGGCAATTCTGCCAATTGACTTACATAAACGATCTCCAATATCGCCATTTGTCCGTGATAAGCTACAGCAACGAATAATTTGTGCATAAATTCTCGCGGCACATATTCGACGGTAAGCAACTTGATACTATCTTTAGCGAAGCGAATCCTCTCCCCATGTCCAGCTTCCAGAAATTCTCGTATTAATGCATCAGGGTGTGTGCGCTTCTCATCGTACAACAATTTTATCATTTCGACGTTGTTACACTTACGCACAAGTCATCGCATGCTCCGAGATATTCTCGTTCTCGAAGAGTAATCTAACAACAGTCACATCACGTGCAGCTGCAAACGCGCGGTTAATACCTTGCTGAGAAACTCGTTTCAAATTGTACGACAGCGATAGTGTTACACCCTGAACACGCACGCTTGAATGCTTTATCGAACGCCTTCGATGACACCCGATTTGTGCCAATTAAGAACTTGACGACGTCAATGTGTGCTCTACGTGCGGCACTTGCACAGGCTCTTCCGATGAATCCAGGTTCATTATAGCCTTTGTTGTATATATACGTGCAGGGCCTCCGAAAATGATATTGTTATTTATCGGACCCTTTCAGCAGGGATAAATCACTGCAATGCTGAATCGTGCGCTTAGAATACATAACGCTCTAGTGCATATCAAAAAATAAATTACTGCGTTATTGATACAATAACAAACGGACTAGTTGTTATTGAGCAGTAAAGACATACCATCTACAAACGTGTTGCCTCATCTACTGTCTGAGCGTTCCAGTACGTACCATTTTCTCTTAGGAAGAGAATTATTTCCAATGTAATAGGAAGTAAGCCATGTCGCTCTTGGCCAAACGTGGTGCGAGCTACGCTGAAAAACCGCTCGACAACGTTGGAAGTAGCCGGAATCACGTGGAGCAAGTCGTACTTTACATCGTTTTCGGCAAGACGACGTCGTTTCTGGAGCTGCTCGACAAAAGAAAATTCTTCATCGTCGTCATCCTCTCCGCTCTCTGCATGCAAACTAACCCTTGCAAACGGCGAAAGCGCGACTTTCTCTGCGCGGGTGAGACGGCTCGTATTTCCGCCCAGGACCCGGACGCACCCCGCCTCGAAATCAGGGCTGTGGACGATTTCGGCGCGCGGACCTTTTAAATAAAGCACATTAATTAAAATAAAAGTTAGCAGTTTTCATAATAGCAAGAACATCAACAACAACAAGCTTACCGATGAAGCGAGCGTAGTGGGGCTTGATCGAAATTCGTCCATCAAGCCAAACACAAGCGTCTAACAGCGTCACGTCTTCCCCTTGCAGCGCTTTCGACACCGACTCTACTTTCTTCAGGTCCTTCAACAAAGCACGGAGACGACGGTTGCACGCGGGCGTCGGCAACAGGTCGGCTATGTCGTCGTCGTTAGTGTCGATATACTCAAGCAGAATAAAGTACCTGTTGATCATCGCGAATGTCGATCTATGGTGATATGGTGTACAAAACACCACGAGCCCCAAACATTTATTACCTGAGTTTGGCTGACTGTGTCAGAGTGCGTAGCCTAATCATCAGCTTTTGTACTGCATCGAGGTCCGTCTCATAGTCCGCCATCTCCACTTGTACAGCGCGGTTAAGACGGTGGCTGGCTCAGCCAACCAATGGCACGCCCATCAGCGTCGCTAACCGACGGCTCACTACACAGTTGTCTGCTACCAGAAAGCAGCACTGTCCCAGCTGCTTTCCATAGTCGCGGGGCAGCATGGTGGCAAGAAACTCCATGTGGCCGCGAGCTGAAAGATCCTCCTCTTCGTCGTTGAGTAGTGGGGCCATACACAAGAAGGGGGTCTTAATGACTCCGCCAACTTTGTAGCGAGCTTACACAGCAATGTAATGCTCTGATGCATGCGACCACCCATCCAGAATTAGCCCAAAGCGTTCCGACAGTTCTGCCCCGATGATGCGCTCGACAGCGCGCGTCAAGCTGTTCATCCCGGAGATAAGTGTCTCGACGCAAATGGGATCCAGGTTAGAGTACCTAAACATTGCACAGCAGTAATTAGAAACAAAGGATAATAAATGTCTAGAAAATAGAAATAAGATAGAAAGCCGCTTAGATTACCGTCTAGCCGCCTCGTTCTCACAGAACGACAGCGGCAGGTTGTTCTTCAAGATCCACTCTAACCAGCTGAAAATGTTAAGAGATGATCGACGCACGTAGTTAATGATAGACCCCGTCTCGGCGGTTGTAGCCGCAAGCATGAGGCTCTCGTAGTCAGGATGCTCGCTTCGAATGTGGGACATCAGGTTGGAGAAGCCGTTCCGACGAGCTTGCTTTCTAACCGTGCCGCAACAACAGCGGTAGTACTCAAGTATGATCTCCTCGAGCTCGTCGCGGCACGGTTGAAAGAAAACCCCAGCAGCCTGGGCCGGGGTAAACATCGAGTGAGCGAGGCGGCGAGGGGCTAAGACCATTTTGTAGGGCTTGTTTCTATAGACTTGGTAGCCTGCTGGCAAATTTAAAAGTGAGCAAGAGTAAATCGGTCAGAAGCGGCACCAAAACGATGGGTGGTGGCGAAGGAGCCTTCAGAAATAACTTAAGGTGAGTATGAACATAAATTACCTTAATTAGAGTGACATACATAAATTACTCTTAAACTCAGGTCCAGACTAAAAAATAAATAACTTTCAAATATTTATTTCCATTATTGAAACCTCAATTTTTTTTGGAGGCCCTGTATACGTGACAGCATCAAGAATCCCTGATCTCGCTAGCTCGACAAAGAAATTGCGTCCACGCATTTGTTGCGGGTAGACTTCGTGGATCCTCTCAGCAAGAGCTGGTTGTCCTTTCTCCAGCGCTGTGACGAACGCTTTCTTCAGATTCCAGATTATCGCTCTTTGATTCAACAGGTAGCTTGCCACAACGGCGTGTCCACCAAGGATTGATAGGGACAGAGTGTCGACGAGGGGCGATTAAAAATAACGCCCCACATAGCCAATCCTTGCTGCGTGTTGCACCATGTACATAACAGTACACAAATGTCCGTTCGACGCCCCCGCATCCAGAACGTTTCGAACCACGTTGAACCAGGACGACGAATACTCGCGATTTGGCAGACCAATGACCTGTGGGAGCAGCAGCTTGACGATGGCGAGATGACCATTCTGAGGTGCAGCCACGACCGCCTTGTCCACTAACTTCCTGGTATCGTCGTTAGCAAGCACTTCTACCTCGGTTGCTTCCTCGTAAATGCCGAATACTTTGTTCAGTAGCAGTTCTACAATATTCTAGAGGCCAATAGAAGCAAGGCGTCGGTCAGAATCTGGATAGTAATTCTTCTACCCGCTCGACTTGGCGTGTTGCAATTGCCACTTCTATTAATAGCGCCTCTTCTGGCGTCATCGTTAGTGCGTCGATGAGCTTCAGCACGTGCGGCAGAGCCCAGATCTCTTCTGGAACGGCACGTGCTCAAGGCGATAGGATGGAGCGTCATCGCGAGCATCGGGGGAATTGGACACGAATGCGCACTGGTCTACTGCACGACGTGCGCGCTTGGGGTTGTCGTGTGGCTGGCCGTCGTTATCGGCGCTAGCGGGCGCTGTCTTTGATGTCTTTGTTCCGCGCAGCAAAATGATTTTTTACATGTGTTAAAAAATCAAGATTTATTGATAATTGTTTCTCCCTTTTTAAAGTTCTAAAATGCTTTTATTAAAAAAATGTGTTTTACAAATAAGCGTTCTTCGAAACAAAAGCGATTAGAATCCGGCAACGGGAAAGAGAGCTTCATCTGTGGAGGCACCAAGCACACCCGAGGCCACCCCAATCATGATGAGCAGACCAAGACAAACGGTCAGACAGCAGGAGAGCATCAAAGCTCGCTAAATTGCGACTACAAGCACCTAGACAACGTCCAGTTTCCTGCGGCCGTTGTGGCATTGCCGCAAATAATGATTCAC
This sequence comes from Phytophthora betacei, assembly GCA_011320135.1. Classification (NCBI taxonomy): domain Eukaryota; phylum Oomycota; class Peronosporomycetes; order Peronosporales; family Peronosporaceae; genus Phytophthora; species Phytophthora betacei. Next base: position 298,377 of record JAANHX010000432.1, read on the forward strand.
ATTGATATTTTTTCTAACGACACGCATTGAGGCAGTCACAGAGGCAGCAACACTTGATGATGACCGGTGGATGTATCGATTACTAGTGGAATACCCCATCGGAAGAAGAGAGCGACTTGATACGCTATCATCATTGCCGGCTCGAAAGGGTATTGGACACGCTAGTGTGGGAGGGAATCTTCGTCGTGTACGGGGTTCTGTGCGATACGCCTCCTAATATCCGTGACTCGTTACTCAAGGCTGCCTCTTTAGCTGCCGAGAACGGCCATCAGACCACCGTCGAGTACGTGGTGGAGGTGATTGACGAAGTGGCGTACACCTATAACAAGTATGAAGGGATGAAGGAAGTTCTGCAAGCTGGAGCGAGCCATGGTCATCTGAATATTGTCAAGTTCATGGTGAATCACGCTCTAGAAAAGAAATACACTCACGTTTACGGCGCACGGAATGAACCCGACGCATTGACACACGCGATTCTGGGCCAGCACAATGAAATAGTCGAGTTTCTGTTGCAAGTAGTGGGCGAAATTAGCTGGAATATAGCAAAAGCCTATGACGCAGCAGCGTCCAGACATGACAAGCCACTCGCAGAGAAGCTGTACGGCATCTACCCGGGCACAATCCGGAGTCCGGACCGGACGGGAGATTTGTTCGTTGAGCTCGCACGCAGAGGATTTGATAAAGCTTTGAAGTATGCGTACACTAGCGGACACGATAACATCGAGTCGTTCAACGCAGCGTTCATGGCTGCAGCGAAGTGGGGGTCGACGGATGTCGTTGAATTCTTGCTCAGTACCAGTCGTATTTCGTCTTAAGTAGTCGACGCAGTCCTCAAGGAAGCAGCTGGATTGATGCTATATCCAACAGAAACAGTAACTTTTCTCTGCAGCAAGAAGCTGGCACCGTCTGATGCGATCAATGGACCTTCCGTGCTACAAGCCACTTTGCAGCGCTCCCTTAGTTATATCAGAACGAATAAATCTCGTCCGGGTCGATCATCGCTGCCTTCAGACGAGCATCCGCTTGTGAGAGTGAGTCTTTCTATTTTCGCGTAAGTGAGGACAATGTTGAAGCGGTCAAGGTCTTGTAATATCTGGACTGCATTCTTGTCGAAGTCATCGGTGAGGCATACGCTGCTGCTGACAAAAACCTTCACAATGAGATCATTGAGCTTCTGGGTGACGATCCACGCCTTACAAGTGAAGCCAGAGACGCAGCGTCTCGAGGTCAAAGGGATCTGGTAGAATCTCTGTACGAGTCTGGCTTGATTTCTCCTAATGCGCTGCTGAAAGCTTTCCTTTGACCCACTTTTTCAGAGCTTTCATGGGTCTTAAGAACGGCCCTAAGGGCCGTTCTTAACCGGGGGATCGCGATCCGGAAGACTACCGTCCACACGAGATGGCTCCTTTTTGCGATCCCAGCCGTTCTTAACGGGATTGCGATCCGTTACCAGTCCAGCATCAAGTTGCCGTATCCAGCCGAAAAGCAACATGGCGCGCACCAACCAAAGCAAGGCCGCCACCGCCACTGCAGCTTCAGCAGACGCCACGGACGCCACGGTGAGCTCGAAGTGGACCGTGACGATAGACCTGGGGTCGCTCAAGCGGCCTATGCGCCCTCCTACGTCGGAGAATTACCACGATTGGAGTCTGGAGCAGCTGAAGTTGGAGTGCACAGCCCGAAAGCTGAACGTCGCCAAAAACACCAAGAAGGACGATCGCGCCAGCATTCTCGAAGCGTGGGACACGAACAAAGATGGTGTGGAATCCTTGCTGCGCCACCAGCGCAAGCGAGCAAAAGGTGAGAGCGACGAAGACAAGCGCACCAAGGGCTGCATGTTCAGATTGCTGAATGTGCCCTTCTCGGATAGGTTCTACGAGGCGCTCCTTGCCACGGGAAATCAACTCTCGCGCGAGGAGATCGACCAAGGGGGCTTATCGTTTTGGACGGACGTTGCGGCAGTGTTTGGTTCCGACACCGGCGAATACAGCACTTTGATTTCCAACGACGCTATGTTTGAGGGCATCACCGCGTCATTTAAGATGGTGCATTCAGCTGCGAAGCTGAAGAGAATGTGGAACGAGGTGAGCAGTAACTTCGCCAAGGCAGAAGCCAAGTCAAAGGTATCTGGGCAAGGTAGTCACGATTTTTGGGACTTCTGTGGAGGTCGCGCAGACGTTTACTATCTGGACCAATGGTGTGAACACCGGCAGGGTGGGCGGGAGTTTTGCTCTGCAAACCTTTACCCGGAAGATGAGGACGACTCCACGAAGGAAGATCAGGGTGTGACAATGCAGCCCGTGAACCGAAAGCGGCGAAGGAGCTCCCAGTCAGCAGATATTCTTGATCGTGTGAACGAGCTGCTTGACAGTGAGGCGAAGGAGACTGCTGCAATTCAGGAAGACACGTGGAATGAGCAGAAGCTGTTAATTAAAGAGCAGCGGGCGATTCAGAAACTCACTACTCTGTACTCCATGCTTGACCGCAATAACACCTTGACGCAGGATCTCTTGGCGAAGCGTCAGGAATTCATCTCAAAGGGGATCGATGCTTCAGAAATCGGGGAAGCCCTAGCCAATCAACATGCAAAGAAGCAAACACTGGAACGCCACATCAACGAACTTGAGTGCGAAGTCATTCACGGAATCCAGTAGCAGCACTCACGACAACCTCGGAGAGCTCCTAACGAGCTCGGGGACGACGGAGATCGAAGTTTTGAATGTGATGCATGACGACATCACGAAGGATACGTCCCAGCGCATCATGCCGCAAGGTGTCAGTCTCGGTGGTGTTGTCTGTGGGCCGGTACCAGCTTTCTGGTAAACTGTGATACTCGGTAGTAACTGCATGTAGTGACGTAACTGCGCTCTGGTACTTGGTGCGTTCATCAATACAGAAATTGTGCAGCTTCATACACGTCTTAATTACCTTTTTCACGTTGACAAAGTCGACCACGAGTGGCCACTTGAAGATCTGCCACTTGTTGACCAACAAGCCGAACGCCATTTCAATCCGAATGCGAAGCTGACTTAAATAAAAGTTGTAAGCTGAGTGTGCCTTGCTCTTGATCTCTAGTTTGTTGAACGGCACCAACAACGAGTCAGAGAGCGGGTACGCGTTGTCCCCGATGATGTAGAACCCTGCTGGCATCTCCATGATTGCTCTGCTTAACTCCCACTTGCTGAAAGCAATAGAGTCTCCGACTTTTCCTGGTGAATTGAAGCAGTAGGCCGTGAAGCATGACAGCGAGTCGCAGATTGCTTGGACATTTACGCCATAATTCTGGTAGTGACCCGAGAAAAACGACGAGACATCCGGAACCTCGTTGGTGCTTGGGGCGCGAATATCGCACAGCCACCCGTCGATACAGCCGACGCACCCAGTCAAAATGCTGTCTTTGCTGATGGCCGCGAATCCGTCAGCCAACTCCAACATGCGCTGCCGTGATTCTGTGGGCCCGCGGACTCGCAACTCTGGGCACTTGCAATTGGCGTCCGTCACGTCGTGCATAGCCTGGTACATCCCAGGAACCGACGTACCGCCAAGACAGCGCGTCATTTGATAGCCACTCCCTGCAAGCCACGCAATTGTCATCTGTAACATGTTCTCGGGTGTGATCGGGCCTGCTCCGGTTCGACGGCGGGACTGCAGCTCGTCTCGGACTAGCGAAGGCCGAACAAAGGACAGCAAGCGCTCGAAGGACTCCACCTTCATGCGGTAGCAGCGCTGAAATTGGCCCTCCAACAGCAATGTCTGCTTGTGCACATTCCAATTCAACCTGTGATGCACGACACACCCGTCTCGCTCTTCAGGGGCCAGCACAGCAGCAGCGGCTAGCAAGCGGAGACGAAGCTTGCGTCGACGGCGCGAGCCATCGTCTAGAGAACGCTCCATGAACAGCGGTAACTTCATTTCTGTATCCACGATCCCGCGCGATCCAAGACTCGGATCGTGTGGGGGTACACTGGGTTACACATTCGGAAATAATTGGGATGAAAGTGACCAATCAGAGCTCGACTTTGGGATCGCGATCCCGGTTAAGAACGGCCCTAAGCTCACTGGTGCTGACGACTATGAGCTATGGCGGACAATGATCGAGTTAAACCTTAAGGTACAAAAACTGTGGTCTTTAGTGATCGAAGAAGTGGTTCAAGACAGCTCCTGGCGATCTTCCAAGAAGCATCGCTGGAACGAACGCTGGCTCAAGGCTCAAGCTGTCATCGCTGGCTCGCTCGGCCCGCGCTTAGCCGGTCGGTACAGGCGACTGCTTGTGAGTTGCGATCCTGTGCAGCTTTTTAAAGAGATCGAGAAAGAATACAATGCTGGAAGCGCCGCCAAGAACGACATCCTGATCAAGGCCGCGATGTTTGCGCGGAAACTGGCAAAACGTGAGCGTGTTGACACGTACATCGATGCTGTTATGCAGCTACAAGAAGATCTTGTGACGCTTGGGCACCCTCTTGAAGATGCTGAACTTGCCCGACTTCTCCTCACTAATGCCCTTGAAGTATTCCCGGACCTAAGTACAGAGTTGGTTGGGGCAAGGATGAAAGCCAGGGAGTTTGAAGTCGGTCAAGTACGTGGACGAATTCAGCAGATACAAGTGGATCTATCTTCTGCGACACAAGAGTGACTCGAAATTACACATCATCACGCTTGTAAACCGCCTACATGTGAAATATCGAGTTAAGAATTGGCGCGTAGAAGAAATACACTCGGACCAAGGGGGAGAGTTCGATAACACATGCCTTCAAGAATTCAGCGCTAAGGAGGGGATTTATCTGTCAACGACCAATGGCTATACTCCACAGGAGAACGGTATCGTCGAGCGTGCGAACGGAATAGTTTTGCCTAAGGTTCGAGCTCTTCTTCATATGACAAACCTTCCGGAGTTACTGTGGGGAGAGGCCGCGCAGCATGTTGTTTACACGCTGAACGTCACGGCGACGAGAGTCTTAGAAGGAATGACACCACACGAAAAGTTTTCCGGTCAGTTGCCTGATGTGGCGTGCTTAAGGACCTGGGGGTGCCTGGCATACTACCACATTGCTAGTGGAGCGCGATCTAAGAAAAAGAAATTGTCGTCTAGAGTTGGGATTTCAATTCTCATTGGGTACTCTCCTGCTACGTATGGCTATAAAGTTTTGGATCTCTCGAGCGGGGCAGTTTCGACTCATCGTGGTGGAAACTTAACAATTGCCGAAGACTACACAGTGGCGCGCAACTATATGGACATGCTATTAAGTAATGCTTACAACCATGGCGACCATGATCTTCCAGCGAGGGTATCGCTTGTACCAATGCAAATGCAGCTAGAGGACGCTGTACGGTTAGATTCAGACAGACATAGTATTCTCGTGCAGACCAACCAAGTTCAAGCTGTCGTGAAGCCGCCTGATGCTGCTATCCCTACCAATCCTGCTCTTGCCAATGATCAGTCTAATATCAGTGTACTTCCGCTGGAAGTTCCACGGAATACTCCCATTGTAAATATTGCTGAAGGTGATACTGTGGCTCGGCATAAAGTGTCACGATTTGGAAGAAAACGGAAAAGAAGTTCTCGGCTGGATGATTTCGAGCTTCATCTCGCTGTTTCGCAGAGCGAACTACGACCAATTAGTCAATCGAAGTTGCTGTCTCGAGATGTACCTATTCCGGCCACTTACAAGCAAGCCATTCGCTAGAAATTTGCGTCGCAATGGCAGGCAGCCATGGACGAAGAGCTGGATTCGCTACGCAGACATGGTGTGTGGACTGTTGTGGAGCGATCGAAGTCGAGAGGTGCCCTGGTTATCACGAACCGATGGGTGTACACTGTGAAGAAGGACGAGCAAGGATTTGTGAAGAGATTCAAGGCTCGGCTTGTCATTCATGGATTCAAGCAAAAATTTGGTATCAACTACAATGAGACTTTTGCTCCGGTGATTCGTTTTGACACGATTCGAGTGGCAATTTATTTCGCAGTTCAACGGCGGTGGGCTGTTTTCCAATACGATGTTAAAACAGCCTTTCTTCACGGGAAATTAGCAGAGCTAGTCTTCATGGAATTACCTCAAGGCCGTGGATCGCCTAGAAATCAGCGGATTTGTCAGCTGATCAAGTCGCTATACGGCTTGAAACAAGCCCCACATGTCTGGAATAAGACGCTGCATCGACATCTCGTTACTCTTGAATTTATTCGCTTGGAAAGCGACCATGGACTTTATTCCCTCGTCGAGAAGGGGGAGGTAGTCATGCTCCTGACAGTTTACGTTGACGACTTGCTGCTCATGGGAGAACAAGCTCGGTGCGACGCCATTGCCCGAAAATTAGCAACCAACTTTGAATTAGTGGAGCTTGGACCAGTCAAGTACCTATTGGGGATAGAAGTGACCATCAATCGTGCAAGTGGCAGTGTATTCTTCAGTCAACTCAACTACATAGACGAGGTGCTACGCAGATTTCATATGCACGACTGTCATGGCGTCGCTACACCTGAAGCAACAGCAGTGGACACTAACGCCGAAAATCCGTCTACTGACAATAGTAATTTGCCGTATAGAGAAGCTGTTGGAGCATTTCAGTATCTCGTCTCGGGATCTCGGCCTGATATTGCCCACGTCGTCCGTCGTCTCGGACAGTACATGTCATGCTTCAATGCGGTTCACTATGCCCAAGTCAAGCGTGTACTGCGATACTTGCAAGCTACTAAGGATTTTGGACTCTGTATGGTCGTATCGAGCTCGACTAAGGTGGATTTGCAGCGTATCGAAGCCTACAGCGATGCAGACTACTCCAATGACAAGATGGACCGTCAGTCAGTCAGCGGGTACGTCACTATGCTGAATGGTAGTGCTATTTCGTATGGCTCAAGAAAGCAGGGACTAAATGGTCAAAGTACCATGGAAGCCGAATATATTGCGATGAACGAAGGCACGAGAGACATTATGTGGCTGCGTGGTCTCTGTGATGAACTCATGTGGAATTACGACCTGCCAACACTTTGGTGTGACAACACTGCAGCTATTTCTCTGTCGAAGAAGCCTGGGAAGCATAACGGTAGCAAACACATCGAAAACCGGTTCCACTACGTTCGAAATCTCGAAGATAGAAAACTACTAGCGGTGCAGCATTGCGGAACTAATGACATGACAGCAGACATCTTAACCAAACCGCTGGCCAGAGTCAAGTTTGACTTTGGCCAGCGGTTTGGTTAAGATGTCTGCTGTATTTCCGAAATTTACTAGGTGTGGTTCGTGGTGCTGAGCCAGGAAACGCGAAGGTCACTTCGAGCCAGGACGATGGGGTTTCTACGGTCTGGATGATGATTAATTTCAGTCAGACTCAAGCTGATCGGTGCTAGGCTAGCACTGCTAGCACACAAGAGGAGATGGTATTTCCAGGGAAGTTCTCAACGATGTTTCATTGATGAACTAACAAATTGTACCGATGTTCGTGTACGGGTTGGTGACGCGATGGTCGCGTGGCATTGCAGTGCGAAGTTCGTACTCAATGGGTTAGAAGCAACGAAGTTCGTTAGCTAGGCTCCTTTCTGTAAAGTTACGAGTCGTACTTGCAGTTTGAGACAGGCTACGTGAGCAAGGGGGAGTGTTGGACATCACCTCTGACTCAGAGTGAATCTTATGCTCACGTCAGCTGCGAAAGTTTCCAGTAGATAAGATGTTGAAGTAGCGCGCCAATTTTATATAATATATTTAGGATCAATGCGGCTGCAGAGCTTGACGGCAAGGAGAGACTTTATCACTTGTGGATTCTCCTTCTCCTTGCCAAGCACTGCAACCAAGATCCCGGAGCTGAGGCCCCGCTAGACAGCGTTCAACTTCCTTCTATATCTACTTTCGAATGAGCAAACGTCTCTCACCGGCTTCATATGTATTGTTGACCAACGCGGAACAAGTTGATTTTGGATCGTGGTCAAACGTCTCAATTAAATGTTGAAGAGTGCCATTTAGACCCTTTGAGTCGAAGCGCGACTTGCAGTTCACATCGTCCTCGCAAAGCGATAAGAAAGCATCACCCACTTCACCAAAGCTACTGTCCCATCGCGACATAAAGAAGAACTCATCAGCACGAGCACCAGAAGTCACAGCGACGCCATCTAGCACGTAACTCGTCACCTCGGGAGGGGACAGATGCATGAGTCTTTCCACAAATACTGTTCCGTAGCTTACACCATACACGATGGTGCCAGCTCCATTCGTGAATTTGGTAATGAACGTTGCGAGGTCAGTGGCAGCCGTGGTCACTGAGAAGGATATCAGATCACCATACTTGGTGTGCAGGTCTTCCGCGCATGCAGGCACTTCCGACGGCTCAATCTCAGCACCCCAGGGAGAACCGGTCGTGGTAACTTGAGACGCAACACAATCAAGCCTGGTGCTTCGCCCCGTACCTCGGTGATCCATCGTGTAGACGTTCGCTGTTCCATTCAACTCTGAGTGAAGAGTCACCATCGAGGACTCCACTGTGACAGATAAATATAAGCAACGCAGCTTGAAGAAAATACAAAAACATAATCGCTTACGGTCAGTGGACGAAGCTCCAGGTCCTCCTTGAAGCAGCCAAACGTTGATTGCAGTGTCGGGGTCGGCGGTCGTCGCAGGTACACGTTTGACAAATATGTCAACTTTTGGGTTGACACCTTCAGGAGTTTTACAAATTTCAGGATAGCACACCCTGCGCGTTTTGACCAGCAGAGCTACCCCCACTCGAGAAGGTATACTCTGAGCATGGATACCATCCATTCAAGTCACTTTTCGCTGAAATGTTGACGGCGTTGGACGCCCCAATGACAGCCAACGTCAAGACGAAGGAGTAGCGAAGTCGCATATTGCCTGAATATAAAAGAGTGAGGAACTTGGTAGATGGCAGAGAATTCAATAATGGAAGAACTGGTTCCGTGAGGAGTTAACAAGCTGAAGTAGCTGTTGTAACTTCGTGATGGAAAAACGACAGCAACACATCTCTGGATCTTCGGAGACACGTTTACTCACTTGATGAGTTACGTCCCAACTCGGAAAAGGTTCAACTTAACGTGCGGTGTTCGGTGGATTGCACTGTTTACTCAGTAACGAATACGCGAATCAAACTTATTAAAACGATTGTTGCAATCTGCATAACGTATGGCGCGCCTTCCAATAGATTTCGAAGTGAGTTGTTAAGCATGCATTTTTACTGTTCTAGTCCCTCACCACTAGAGGGCGTGTCGTGTTGCTCCACTAGCTTTTCAGTGTCGCTGTTGACGCGGTCGATGACGCGGTCGATTATGCTGTTGACGCTGCCGATTATGCTGCTGATGCTGCCGATTATGCAGTGTCGCTGTTGATGCAACTTAAACTCGCAGTGTGGTACAGAAGTCCCTCTGAATAAGCGTAGCTAGCACTTCAAAAACCCCTTTATATCTGATCACAGAGATTGTCGGAAACATTGACAAATCACCATATCGCTTTTGATTTCCTTTTATAAATGTATCAGACGAGCCCCTACGCATATTGAGGGGGGCTTCTGTAACGGCGTTGATCGGTGTGTCGTAACTGTCATCAAAACTCTATGGTATCGAGAAAAAAAAACTCGTCTGTTTACGTGGCCTCAAGTTCAAAGCTTCAACGCACGAAAAGTTGTTGAAAGCTTGCGAAATAACGCAATCAAATGATTTTTTATTCAGGCTTGTTTAACATCTCTCATCATCGTTACCAATTATAAATAGCCAACTGGTTGGCTATTCAATTCTAATTTGTACAGTACCAGCTCGATAGGTAGTGTATTAGCGAGATCGCGACTTCAAGCGGCTAAACTTCTAGCAGCAATAAGAATATGTATTACATGGATTAACCAATGCCAACTCTCATCAGGGACTACATACTGTACCAAATACAGAGCTAAATATTCCCGTGGGGCATCCTTACAAATACCGACAGACAGCAGGCATCGTCTCTTTGTCCTACACGCATACAAGGCCTCTTTAGAAAATGACTGATAGGTAGTATTTAATGCCAAAGTTGATTGTCGTAGAATTTCTAAAATAATACTTCTGTGAGTCAACATTTAGGCAATGTTGACGTTTTCTTCGCTATTTTTACTACAAAAGCCTACGTTTTTACTACAATGGCAAAATAGCGGAGAAAACGTCAACATTGCCTAAATGTTGACTCACACAAGTACTATTCTATCTATGCATCTGAAAAGCGATCGGTATTTGCTCGATTCCGTAGTCAGGGTTTCCTACGCGGGACCAGTGCACATAATTGGTGGAGAATTCGGACTGCTAACTCGCCGCCTGTATTCCCGGTACCGTATACAGGATTGCAAGTTTACTTATCCTGTAACTTACAGGATACGGATTTGGTAAAAAAAAAAAGCCAATACTTTAATCAAGTAAAAAATACAAAACTCAAATGAACTGCACATCTCAACATATACGGCCTTGTAGCTAACCTTGGTGCCAATAATTCACGGCGCTAGTCACTGATTTGTAGAATTTTTCGCGCGCGATATTCGCGGTCATTTCAGAATCCTGTGGTCACAGCTGAAAAAGCGCAGATGGATGCATACGCCGTTGAAGGGGCTTCAAACGGAATGTCGGTTCTTCACGCCGAAAGGCTGAAAGAAGCGCGACGAAGCAGAGCATTTGGTAAGCATGGTCGGTGTAGACCACGAATGGTCTACTCCCACTCGAAACTTCGCGAGTGCATACTTCATGACAAGGGGCTCCTTGTCATGTACGGGGTAGTTTCCATCCGGTAGCTATAGCTGAGACGACTGGTAGTAAACCACACGATCACGGCCTTCGTGATCGTGCAGCATCAACGCGTATCCGATCGCAAAATCGGACGCGTCACACACGATGTGGAATGGGCGATCTTGGTCAGACACTGCCAAGCTCGGCGCCTCGGTCAAGCCCTGCTTGACTGTACCGAAGGCCTGCTGACACTCAGCAGTTCAAATCCACTCATCTTTCTTCTTCAAAAGCTGCGACAGCGGTCGAATCTTGCCCACGTAATTCTCAACGTACTTGTACAAGTACGTTGCAAGTCCAAGGAACTGTCTCAGCTCCTTCACGTTGGACAACATTGGCCATTTTTTATCACTCTGACCTTTTCTGGGTCAGGGCGTACTCCGTTCTTCCCGACGAGACACCCAAGCATTTCTTCATGTTCGTGTAGAGCTTGTGTTTACACGTATTCCCTAGCCGCTGACGGAGGTGCTCTTTGTGGGCCTCAACGTCGGTCTTCCCGTCCACATCCCGGCTGTGAATGAACACGTCGTCGGATGCGAAGTCACTCATTGAACGCTATAGATGTGTCACACCTTGAAGGTTGCAGGGGAAATTTTCAGTCCCTGCGGCATAACGAGCCACTCCCAAAGCATACCGCTTGGAGTGCTCACCGCCGTGAGAGGGATGTATTTCTCACGCATGAGGATCTGATGGAACCCGTCGCGCAGATTAAGAGCACTATAGATGGTGCACCTGGACATCGAATCGATGATAGCATAATTTGTGGCATAAGCGTCTGCACCAGTATCGTCGCATCGTTTAGCTCGTTGTACGCATAAACGATGCACCACCATCCCTGGGGCTTCTTCACACAGAACGTTGGTGCGATGTGCGCGAACTTTGATTCCCGCACTTGACCCGATTTACAACGACTTTTAAAGCAGTCATCGATTGCCTTTATATGATCCCGCGGTAGTGGTCACTGTTGCGTCAAACAGTAGTTCATACGCTGCACGAGATCGATCTCGTGCTGTTTGCTCGTGTCCTGCTGAAGTTCAGTTGGTAACTCGTGCGGTAGAAAATCCTTGTGCTCCTGCAGAGCAGTGTAAATAGAGTCGACTCCAGCGAGTCCCGGCGGGGCTCCTCAAAGCGCTGGTTGTTCGTCTTCGCACTGAGGGTGTCCTTACTCGCAGCGGTATTCGCAACGTCGAGTCGTCTCAACTCTTTCGCATGTTTTTTTTTCTTTCGGTATCCGAAAGGATGCATATCTGTTCGATGCGTTCATCGTTCAGATCCTTCGCGAAGCGCATCCGGCTCATGACGGGAAGGGACGTCAATTCCGACGCACGCGTCGGAGGACTCTACAGTTGCATTGACCTAAACTGGGGACCAGTACGGGTCCGCGTCAAGCGTTCAACGTCTCGACACACGACGTTTACTTCGTGTCAGCTGGGCGGGGCATGGCTTGCATCGCTTCGGCCCCGGACCGAGCCGTGTGCAGCTTTCGTCCCTTGGACTGTCTTTTGTTCTTGTGAAATCCGGCTTCACATATTACTTGTTAAGGCAGGGACTTAGACGGATTTCCGTTGTAATCGTCGGCGGATTGGTTTCGCGGACGTGAACGCTCAAGCCCGAAATGATTACATTGCGCTTCGTCATGTAGCCCGACTGCACGCGAACACTCACGCGCTATCAGTGCTAGACGCTTACAACAGCCAGTACGGCTTGCCGCGTCGTCAGCTCCCGGAGCTGAAGCGCTGATATCGTCTTGACGCCTTTCGGCAGAATCCCCTCTCGATGTTAATATCGAGCTTGTATCGATTCCCGGAGTCGGCACGTCACGTCACATCGACGCCTTCGTGGTTTTTGAACCAATCACAACCGTGTCGGCTCCGGGAGCGGACAGGTCGATTTAACAGCTACTGGTTATAGCTGAATCCCTTGCTTATCTGAAGCGTCAGATTCCGGGATCGACGCACCACCGTCACAGCTCATATCTGTGACCGAAAGCTCTTCCATACATGATCGATCAACTCTTAGAGTTGATACGGTAGGAAAGTGTCTCAAATATGATTTCAGGTTTGAGACAGACTCAGCGACTGCCTCAGTCGTTGCGACTTGTGCCTGGGCACCGGATGCTGCAGCGTCTAATGTTGCCTCAACAGTGAGATCGCATCCATATTGCGGTGCATGCGCGACCCTGACAGGGCCATCGCTCTCTGTCGCGTTGCGTCCGAAGTGCACAAGTGTACGCTTCTCCTAGTTGATCACTGCATCATGTTGTGCAAGCCACAACATGCACGATACCAAGTCAAACTTATCGTCCAGGTTGAGGACGTTATGATCCTCCACAAATACCCGGTGTTTGTACGAGATGCGCACGCGTACGACGCGCTTCTCCCGTGGCACCTGTTGACAACCGCACCTCCAATACACTTCGGGGTGTTTTAACCTCCTCAAGGTTTAGCTTCGAGAGACTTTCCTGTCGAACAAAGTTGTTCAACGCACTTGAGTCAACCAAAGCACGAAGAGAGCCTGCTCGCTTCGACGTCACCTTCAGGATGACAAGATTTGACTGCTCTCGCTGGGGGCTGCGGTACTCAATGTTGCTTGGCCTTTGAAGACAGCAATAACAGTAAGGCGCCCCGCATCTACTGCTTCCGCGCGTTTTTTTAATGCTCGCGTCGGCCCATGACCGAGTGCACATGCGCTGTGCACTCACGCGCAAAGTGTACACACATCGGACACACCGCACAGCGCCTTCGTAGCGTTGTAGGCGTCCAACTGCGTAACCGTCCTAAGGGTCACTGGCTTCGGACCTTCCGTTCTCGTCACCGGACGTGCCATTCTTGGCACGTTCGTATGCAGCTTAGCCTGCTTCAGGCTAAGCTCCTCTTGTATCGCAGGTGGCAAACGCAGCTTCGAGTGTACTTGGATACGCTCGGAAGAGATAGGTATTGACAGGTCCAATTATTAATCTTTTCATGAACGTGACGACCTTTGTCGCCTCGTCGATCGGATTGGTCACGATGTTCGAGACGAAGTACCGCGTACGTTGGGCGTAAGCATGAACGTCATGCGTACCTTGCTGCAGGTCGAGAAAATCCGCTCTCGGAGCTCCTCCTTGAATACCACATACATACTAGAGCACGCATGGTCTGTGAGGCGGCGGCCATACGCCCAGGCTCTCAATGGTTCACCAAGACATACTGAATTTAACCTTCGACGGTTCGTCGGTAATATGACGATCCGTAATGGCAGTGTCGACTTCGACAAGCCATCGGAGGAGAGGCTCGCCTAGTTTTCCCACATAACTGCCCATGTACAGTTTCAACGAGTACACGTGCGATGTTGTCTCGGACGACACCGTTGTAGCAGCAGCAGCATCGCGCTGCTCCATCACCAGAGCAACACCGTGTTGATCTGTCTGCGTACGTATAATTGTTGCTACGGTGGCCTCTCCAATGACTGTTGACAGTTTTAGGAGAGCTTTTTCGCTCTGGATCTGACAGATGGGGGCCGTCTTCACGCATAATGTGTGTGGCAGAGGCACTTTGGCTACGCATGGATGGATTACCGTCCATGGGCTGGTTCTCCGCCTGTGTTCGTATTCCATACGAACTCGTCAGGTAGTCGGTCATTGGATGGACTACGAAGTGCTACCAGATGTAATGGGACTACGAAGTGCTACCAGATGTAATGGGTCTAATTCTGTGGCCACTACTACGGCTTACACGTTAGCGCGCGTGTATGAGATGCGTTACACCTAGATTAAGTATACTTTTGTCCAAAAGTATAGTTATACTTATATAGGAAAGCAAAGCCGATTTCCGGTAGAATTGAGAGCTGTTTAATTGTTTTGTTTGGGGTTTCCTCCTAATTTAATATTCTAAATGAAAGGCATTTATCAACGATTGGTTGACAGAATTCTACTACAGTAATTGGTTGAGAATACTGACTTTTAACCAATGAATGTCCTAAACACATGCAATGTAACCATTGATGTATCGCAAGAAGCTCCAAAGATCAGACCGATGGGTCACGCTGATTCTATGCGCTCGCTGCCACCTCGGCTTCTACGCTAGCGATCGGTCGAAAGCAGGGTCCAACACCTAACAAGTGTTCAGAAGATCGCCGGGACACGGAGTCATGCCATCACACGCTGATCACATCATCTACTGGCGCAGCAAGCGTTTGCTGTGCCTATCCATCTACATCTGTCCGCGTAATAAATGCAGTGTCCAACGCCATGCGCAATTTTACATAAAAAAGATCCATTTGATTCAACGAGTGCAGAACTAGACATAGGCCCTGCGAAACCAAGTTGTGAGCTGATCTGTTGCCGCACACCCTGTTCACCTTCTGCCATCGTTGTTTATCTGGAGCCATACGAAAACGCAGCGTCTATTGCCCATCTACGTGCCGCTTTGTCTCGCTAACACCGTCCAGAACGGCTGCTGATGCTGCGTACTACTGCGACCGACTGGACGCATCTGTTTTCTATATTGGTTTGCGCTTGGTCTTGGGAGCCCTGCACGAGTATTGCATATGCTTAAAGATCCTTAGTGACCTTGCCACGCTGCAGCATCAAATATGTGATGATAGCAAAAAGGCACAAGTACCCCTTGCTCCCTTTCGTCAAGTCTTATGCTTATGCTAGGTGTATATGTGAGCAGAGGACGGGCGGATGGCGCTCGCTATAATAGCGTACGCGAGCAAGCGAGTTGTACAAAAAAGAAGGCGAGACGAGCAACAAGAACTGCTGACTCGCGCTGGTGCACAGCGCACGAAACAGTAGCAACACGCACTGTAGTCGCGTGTGCTGGTCTCGAGACAGACGGGCTCAGAAGTAGCGTGGAAAAGGCATGCCCGGGATTGAGCCAGGGACCTTCTGATTACAAAACAGATGCTCTTCCATAGAGCCACACAAGCGTAACGCTTCCTATTCCCACATACATCATCCACAAACGCAAACGAGCAGCTTTCACAAACTCAAACTAGCAGCTTGCCACAAAACGCAACTACCACGTCTCTAACGCACACGCGCCAAAAACAAAACACAAAACAAAATACATCCTGTCCCAGCACACAAAACAACATCATCCTATCACCGACACAGCAACGACCGGACACGCACACTCGCTACCCCGTCAAGCCCGCTTCCTATCAGGAGAATGGTCACTGGACGACTGAAAGGAGCTCTCGATGCGTCATATTACTAAGGCATCAAGAAGTTTCCAGTATTTACCTGCTGACTTGTGAACAGCTCGAATGATGGAGAGACACTTGAGGCTATATGGAAATTTGGGTAATATTGTTTGTTTAGCACAGTTGAACAAGAAAAGAGCTACAGCTTCCGTCCCGATACGTGATGTTGACCGTTTCAGCCAAAACTTTTATCATTGTAAACTTTCTCTGACACCGACACCGAAGCTCAAATTACATATTTTCAGTGAGCCCAACGTACATAACGTATTCTTCCGAATGGAGTACCCTCCTAATACTATACCCGCAAATGTTGTTCTTGCTAAAAGCAATTATAATGATTGCAAAAATTCATTTTTACACAGGGTATTTCTAGTACCATATAGCGTACCGTTTTAAAAAACTTATTAAATTTGTAAGGTAGTAACCATTTAGAAGACGATAACGCCCGCCAGTAAACAATAAACCGGCCACCTCTACATTAAAAGTACTCCTTCATTGTTCTATCTCTTTTTGAGCGACACCAGTTTGCTTCAAAATGAGCCACTACATCGGTCCAATAGCTATCATTTTTCTTCTTGTATGTGTCTCTGTTCCGGATTCGAAGAGGCTGTTTGGGGCTCAAACATCCCCGACAATGGTCAACGAAGATAGAGGAATCCCGGGCTGGAACAAGATTGCGTCGCCGGTGAAGACAGGAGTATCAAAATTCGTAATGCCGTGTTTTTATGAGCTTGATTGTCCACGAGAAAACCTGTTGACGACGCATTTGCGAGTAACCAAGGTTCGAGTAAAGCTCTTGACAGCCCAAGCCTACCGCTTATGAGTAGGCATGTGGACGTGTTCAACAAGAAGAATCCTGACAAGAAAGTGTCGTTAGTCAATATGCTCTCGACGAGATATGGGGAAAAAGCGTTGGCCGAAGCGCTTGTTCATGCGACGAAGGCCAAGAGATCGATGAAAATCGCATCACAGCTGCAGAGCCAGCAATTCAAAAATCGGTTGCACACGGACAAGTCTGCTGATGGCATCTTTGCGATGCTAATAATCAGTCACGATCCGAGTCCAGCTTTGATCGACCCGAACTGGAAGCGCTGCGAGGATACATTGACGTGTTGAACCGGAAGAATCCCCAAGACCAAAAGGACGTGTTCACTGTGCTACGAAATGGTTTTGGTGATTACAAATTCGCAATGTGGATTACAAAGCTCATGCATGGCTCGGACACGTACAAAGTCTCCAAATATAAAAAAGATTGCTGTTTGCGAGATGGTACGAAGAAGGAGTTGCTTCAGTGGGCATTCTTAACCAAGTGTTTAAGGTCTCAGACGACTACCACATCGTTTCGTTTTTTTTTAGAATTCAGGGCCTAATTTGCTTAAGTTCAGGAAAAAAATCCTAGTCTGTCAGATTCAGGTAGCCATTCCTGATGAGGTAGCGCATGGACCAACCAGTGCGCTTGGTTGTCTCGTCCGAGTGTCGCCACGTCCAAAATGCCCAACCACCTGTAGTGTCCGCGTTGTAGTAGGCGAGTTGCTTTCGTCCCAGCTCGCGAAAGTTGTCGATGTTCTGGAAGATACCCCTCGAGTCCGGAGGTCCACCCATGCACCATTCACCGAGGAAGAGACGATTGTTTGTTGGAGCTGACTTCAGATGACTTTGATCGTACTGGTCGACTGCCGCGAGCACTTGCTCCTCCGTCTTACCATCATAGCCCCAGATAAAGTAGGCGTGGATTTCGTTCCACACATTCGTGAACTGTGGTGCACCAATCATCCCTTTGAGATGATCCGGGTCCTGATCATTCAGGAACGGAGTTACTAGAAGAATGTAGTCGTTGCCAGTGGCGCGTATCTGCTTGTAGGATTCGATATAGTAATTTCGCAGCACATTGCCGTCAACAGGTGGCACAGGTTCGTTCATCAAGGCCATTCCAAGGAACGCAGGACTGTTCTTGTATCGTGCAGCGAGGAACGTCGCAAACTTGATCGAGTTGTCAACATTTGTTTGTGAGGTGCTCCAACCCACGGTGCCCAGAGTGACAGGTGCACTATGTTCGATTCCATTCTGGCTTCCTTGATGAGCGTGTAAACTGATAATTACTGCGATGTTGTGTCTAAGTGCCCAGTCATTGATGAGGGCATCCAGGTATTTCAACCCACCACGAGCAAACATGTCTCCTTCAGTACCGGGGGCAGTGGTAGCATCTCGTATGATCCAGTGTCCCACAGGAACTCGGACGGTGTTGAGGACGCCCGTGTCAGCGATCTCCTTGATATCGGCTTCCGTAATCCAGGTCTTCCGATGTTGTTCAAAAGCAGCGGTACCCTTCTCCTTCCCAAGGATCTGCATCGTGTGATACTCTCCCTTGTGATCTTCATCTCTAGAGACTCCATTCCAAAGAGCAGATTCCCAGGTGATCCAATGCTCCGTGAGAAGCCATCCTCCCAAGTTGACAGCTTTGGAATGGACCGCTCCGTTGCGGATCTGTGTCTGGATGTGACCGCCGCTAGTGTTGGTACTTCGCGAGGAAGAGACGGTGGCCGACACAGCTCCCAAGACCTTCTTCCTCGTGCCTGTACCGCTCTTGAGGTAGCAGTGAGGCTGGCCATCCCAGCCGCTGTTGATGAAGGTAAATGCCGTGCAACCAGGTGTACCGGCACATTTGTTGCAGCACTCATCAGGGAGCTTCATGCCGGTTAGATCGGCGATATCAGCACCATTGTAGTCGATGCCGACCTCGGGGGTGCCGCATTGAGCAGGCTTCGGTCGACACTGGTAGTAGTTCGAGTTCCACGGCTGACAATAGTTTCCTGACGGACAGCAATTGGGTCCACTCTGATCGCTGCCGCAGTAGGCTCCAGAAGCTGCGCACGCCTCGGGGGAAGCAACAACTCCCTGTTCAAGCACAAGGCTGGAGCTGGTAGCTACAAGAGCGAGCAGCACAGACGTAAGGTTCCAAGTCATCGACGCGGAATTGGCTCGCCCCCGCAAAAACAAAAGTGAGAGGTCTGCTGGCTGGTGCCTTGCCAAACACAAATACAGGTGAACAATAGTGCAGAGCTCTATACAACGGGCTGTTCAATCCACACGATTACGTAAAGTCTGACTTCAGGCACAGAAAAAATTACGTTTCGTATAAGCTCGAATGGACTAATCAGTTCGGGAGCGGCACGCATTTCACATTTGTATTGTTTTTCAATGACTTGTGAGAAAGTGCGAGCCCTGCGAGTCCCCCGGAACGCTCCGTCAGTATTTCGCTTTTGCTTCTTATCGACAATGCCACTACTCGGTAGAAGGTCATTATAATAGAGCTTGTTGATTCAACAAGCTCTTTTATAATGACCACTTTCCCCCACAATCTCGAGCGTTGGGACATTACAGCAGCTGGTAGAACACGTTACCTACCGGTACGTCACCTGCGTTATTATCACATTTGTCCATTGACGGTATGGGAGCACCGTAAATCCTGGCAGTCACCATAGTGTATGCTAAAATACCCGACTCCAGGATTGGAAATGCGGACTTGTGAAACAAAAAACGCATAAATTTGTTTTTTTGCGGCCAAACCTCATGGCTTACCTGTCCTACTATCCGATCGATTGGTCCTTCCACCTTTCCATCCACTCGGCCATGACCTCAAATCTGTCTTTATCGTTTTAATTTAAAGAGCTGTTGGCAGGTCAATCGGTAGATAAAGTTCTCGATGACACGGTACGATGACGCCTCGAGTGCTTTTTTCAGTACGTCCAGTTGCCAATCGCCACGTCCGTGTCTCGTTAGTAAAGGCAGTGCAGACGTCGTATTATTCACGGGAGCTTCAACTAATACACACTCTTTCTGTGGCTTTATTGAATGCTTTAGGAGCTGCCATAGGAGAAATGCGCTGACCATCATAGAGCGACGTCATCATGTCCACATGATTGTTACATGCCACACCGACGAAACTTTTACCCATGGCTTCAGCAGAAATGCGGTGATCGTCATATAGATGCTCCACAACCTCCAACTTGCCGTTAGATGCCGCAGTGACGAACGCTTTGCAGATCATCTCAGTGGGGATACATAACTCCTCGCTCATAAGTTTTATGATTTCACTCTGGTAGCGAGTGTCGTAGTTGATGTTACTTTCTTCACCTTCAGTAACCTTTTCGAATGCTGATATAATTGCTTTGTCAGAAATACGTTCGTGTGCTTTGTTTGTTGTGTTTAGAAATGCTCGGCGTGTCTTGTACAGGAATATCACTGTGTCGAAGTGAACAGCCCCGACAAGTTCCGCAGCAGTCTTGAAGGCGTTATCAAGAGACTCGGCAGTGATTAGACCAGTGTTGAGCAGGATCTCAACGACGTTAGTCTTGCCGTAAGTTGCAGCGCTCAAGAACGCGGGGTTAACTGGAGCGAAGAGGCTTCCTCTGTCATACAAATACTTGACGGCGCTCAAATGGCCACCTTCTGCCAGTTTGACGAACATTTTGGTCCCGCCGGTTTTCTTTCTGTAGGCGTCAAACACTCTCTTGGCGAGTAAGAGCTGATTGGTATCCACCGCCACTGCAAAGGCGAGTACCAGATCCAAGGAGGAATGCTGAAGAAGGATCAGATATTCCACCACTACCGTATGGCGACCAGTGATTGCTCGGGCCAGAGCTGCCGATCGCTTGTTATCGTCCTCTTTTTCTTGCGGACGCTGCACCATGTACTGCACCACATTCAGATGGCCATTTGCCGCTGCGGTACTCAACACAGTTCGAGCTGTTGTATGCGCATAGTTCCGCTCGATATCGTTCCGTAAGGAAATAAAGTTTAGATCGTTTTGGTTTAATAGCAACGCTGTCATCTCGAGGTGCCCCGCGCCCCCAGCGACAACCGCTGCCCTACTAACGACTGTGTTGGGAGGTTCTTTCCAGTTGCGAGGTGGCACTAGCAGCCTGTTGACGACATTTCGGTGGCCCTTGGCAGCGGCAGCAATGAGCCACCTCGACACGTCGCACTTGAATCGCCCCAATAGCTGGTTTAGCCACGACACGTGCGCAGTGAGAACTGCATCCATGATGGCTGAATGGGGCCCCATCAAGAATCGGTTGATGAGCTTCATTACGTGCGACAGAGCTGTGACTTTAACAGGGAACGTGGCGCCCTTGAACCTCTTCACTTGACGTTTGGCTTGCTTCATGAGGACATGAGACGCGTCTCGAGCGCCGTCACGCGCTCGCTTAGACGTCCGACTCATAGGTTGAAGTCGACTTTGGAAGTGAAAGTAAGTGCAATTTTTGCGAGAATAGACAGCTCCGATTGGCTAAAACTAAGCATCATAGTGCCGGAAGAACAACTGGGTCGTGATATTACTCGCGTAGAATGCGTCGACGGATCAAGTACATTAGAGTGAGGCATCAAGTGTGCTTCTGTGTTCTGTGTTCTGTGAATGTGCTGAGCTTCGCGTTGACTCGAGCTAGGAATCTGATGGAATACAAACCACTGGAAGCTCTGTATTTGGAAGTAACGGCGTAACCTTCTTTACGCGATTAACCTATTGTTTGTTCTAGTTGCATATTTTAGTAACGTTGCAAATGATCAAATGCAAAATGCACATACCTGTACTGAAATAAAGTTTGTATGCAATGGGCCGGTTCAAAAATCCGGCATAATGTATACACATCCACTTTTAGGATGGAATCCCGGAGCTATTCCGGGACATACAAACTCTGGCATGTGCATACCAGCTGCCCCCAAAATTTACACTAGCACGTGGTTTGCATTTGCTAGAGTTTGTATGAACCGGAATAGCTCCGGGATTCTATCCCGGGAGCGGATATGTATACACAATGCCGGATCCGGGCAGTGAGCACTGTGAACGGTTCACAGAACCGGCATGTACGTCGCTTTTCCGAATATACCGTTAATTCGACAGTGGTTGCCTTCCTAAACCTGTATAAAAAGTTTAATCATTGGGGTTAGGGTGGATTAAAAGGTGATAAAAACTTAGTGATAAAACGGAAAATTTTGATGAGACCAAAAAGTCGTCTCATCAAACTTCGCATTTAATCACCTTTTATCCTCTTTAATCACGCACCCTAATTTAGCAACTGATAAAAAAGTGACTTGCGTATTGTATATGATTAAGCGACTCCCCTAACTAGCAAAAATTTTGAAATTGAAGATGAGATCTTTCACAGCTTCAAAGGCGCGAAAATTAAGGATCGTTTCATTTACGAATTTGCTGCCTGCCGCATAAGGCTCGTCGAGACGTCGGCGTTGCATGGTTGCGGTACGTACCATCGTAGATCTGGATCATCTATCATATGTGCCAACCTTGAGTGCTTCGTTGTTGACGTAGCTCCTGAGTGTATTATGAAGCAGTTCATCTCAGCTGTGACGACTATGCTAGGCTTCACTACAGGCCGGTGAGTGCGTATTGCTGTGCGTTTCTTTTAGCTATCTCATACTGATACATTCTTTTTTCCGTACTATTTGGTCTTCAGGCCGAGCGAGATCACTAGATGTGGTGATAAAGAGTCCTGTCCTGGCAGCAAACTCCGAGAAGAGAAGGCAGAGGCGCGTCCTGCTGATCAACACGAGGGCGGTGAGTTGCCGGGGTCCGGAGAACGAGAAGACCCTGGTTTATCCGTCAATGTTACTATGATCGAGAAGAGAAGCCCTTACTCGCGCAGTGTTTTCGTTGAGGGTGAGCACAAGAACAACGACGCTCGACACGTATCGTAGGGTACTCCGCTTCATAGATCCAACATAGAAAGCAAGAAGCAAACCCAGCACCTGGTGGTGGTGCTGGAGCCGCCGTGGCCGACCGCCTGCTGGATTGTATACTGGAATGATGTAGAATTGGGAGAATCGCTCCAAGAGCTGCTCAAACGCGCCCCTGGCACACATAAATAAATAAATAAAAATAACAGGTTAACAAAAATCATTGCTCTGGCACCTACAAACATCGTCGTAAGTTACTACCTTGATAGGCTAGTTTTGTTAAGCATATTCTTCTCGGTGCCCCGACGCCAAAGATCCATCCAATTCGACTCTTCGGGGTGTTTAAGACAGTCGAGGGTCACGTAATGCCGCATGCGCAGCAACCGTTCCCACTCTACACGCCTCCTCTCTTCATGCAGCCGTATACGAAGCCGTTTAACACACTTTTTGAGATTGTGTCGCGTTTGCGACGTCGCGCATAGAGCGAGAAGAACGCCGGCGCGCGCATGGGCCCCTCTCTCGTTTGAATCTGGCGAGAGAAAGCCGTTAGTTGCAGGGAAGGGGTCGCTGGCAGCGCGCCATCGTGGCGGTATCTTAAAAAATAGACAAATTTATCAGTTTTTTGTCCCATTTAAATTAGTAAAGATCGTCCGTTAATAATGAAATCAATATGTTAGATACTTCAACCTCACTCTATTCGGAGCGGAATAAATTTTAATGTAGGGTTTTGGCAGTACGATTTTGATAAAACCGGTATAAAAACGCATCACCGTGATAAAAGTGTGATTAAAGGGGTCATCAAAACTTTGTGATAAAACCGTTTTATACAGGTTTTGGAAGGCACCCAGTACATTAATTTTCAATGTTTCCACATTTTTACGCTTAGATTTGTTCTGAGTAAATTTTCGTTTTAGCTTAAGTTAATTTTTACACAACCAGCTCTGAAATCATGGCTTTGGTCGCTGCTGCTGCCACGGGCGACATGCGCCTCGTGCGTCGCACACTCTCCAGTGGCTGCGATCTAAATGCAGTAAACAGCCAGGGGGATTCGGCTTTAATGGTGGCAGCGAAGAAGAACCACGTTGAAGTGATGACACTCCTGCTGGTTAGTGGCGTCGACGTGGACTTGAGACGCTCGGACGGCACGACGGCGCTGCACTTGGCGATTGCCAGTCAACATCCTCGCGCTGCCAAATTATTGATCGACTTTGACGCGGACGCTGCTATTGCCACTAACGCCGGCGTGACACCACTATTACTGGCCGCGGAAAATGGTCTCTCTAAATTGATCAACTATTGGTCAAAGTAGCACCGCAGTCCGTGCGTACTGCATCCCAGGACGGCTCCAACGTGCTTGCCATCGCAGCTCAAGCTGGTCAAGTCGAAGCTGTTAGAATGTTTCTAGATGCAGGCGTACCAGCTGATCTAAGCAGCGGAGCTGGACGAAGTCCGCTCATGTTCGCAGCTACGAAAAACCAAGTGGAGGTGATGAGACTGTTGCTATCGAACGGTGCGTTGCCAAACAAGACGTCAAAAGACGGCAACACAGTGTTAACTATTGCCGCTGAAGGAGGCCACGTCGAAGCCGTTCGTTTTCTGCTGAGTCATGGCGCCAGAATGGACAGAAGTGAGTGTCCAGAAATGACGGCCTTGGCAGCAGCGGCACAGAATGGACACATGGAAGTGATCAAGTTGCTGCGACAGAATCATGCAGATATCAATGCCCACGACGACGATTGGGACTCGGCTCTACATGAAGCTGTGTATGGAGGCCAGCTGGAAGCTGCACGAGCTTTGGTCGACGCCAACCCTAGTGCTAATGTGAATAAACGCAATCGGAGTGGCTGGACACCGCTGATGGCGGCAGCACATCGGAATTTCGTAGATATTATCGAGTTATTAATTCGGAAAGGAGCTGCGCTCAACATGAAGACAAATGATGGCCGCACTGCGCTTCATATCGCGGGAGAAGAAGGTCACACGGCGGCGATTCGCTCCTTAATCAGTAGTGGTGCCTTAGTGGACGCAGCAGATCGGATGAACAGCACACCGTTAATGATGGCAGCATACCGTGGGAACAAGGATGCAGTACAGATGTTGCTAGAAAATGGCGCGAGTTTGGTTCGAACCGACAACTGGGACCAAACGCCCCTTGAAGTGGCACTGTCCAACAGCAAGATTGAAATTGCTACGCTGTTAGTTTACAGCGAATCACGCAGTCGAAATGGACGCAGACGTGCAGAATCACCAGCAACAAAACGTCAAACGAAGAGACAGCGAGCAGCAAACATTAGTCCGTAAACGTGGATGTAGGCTTAACAGATAAACAACTTGATATTATTTACCGCATCCTGAAAAAGTTTGTTTTTTCTAAAATTCTGTACAAGTATTTAAAAAAAATTCTGGTGGTGACAAAGAGATCAATACAATACCGTACTGGTTACTTCCTGCCCGCAATCAGGCCATGAAAAACAAAAGGCTAAGTTTTCAATGTTTGTCACGCTGCTACCTTAGCATCGGCCGTTGTCTTCATGAAGACTTCACCGCGTTAGCTCATGCCGAGTAGCATCACCAGCCTGACAGTGACTGAACCAGAACAGTAGTCGTACCAGTACAGTAGTCGAATAAGAACCAAGTTGGTCATAGTAAACATACTCCTGTCTCGATGAATTGTCACCATTCGAAAATTCGTTATCGAGGTGAGTAACTTAGCTTTCCTTGATGAGGCTCGAGCCGTATCTGATTGTAGTTCAGATACGGCTCGAGCCTCATCAAGGAAAGCTAAGTTACTCACCTCGATAACTTTTCGATTGGCGCCCGCTTGATTTGAATCAAGCCGAGGAAAGACAGCTCATGCTGCTTTTAGTACATGTAGTAGCAGCCTGCTACACTGTACACATGCGTCGTACATGTACATGCACTTGCCATAGTCTAAACGCCCTCTGTCACATATTCTTCGACGAGAACCCCCGTGTTTGTTCGTACAGGGACTTATATACAGCTGACCAAAGACCAAAAGAGCTGTTTCTTTAGGAACCGGAGTCTTGACGAGACTCTCGTCGGGTCTGGTCCCACACACAAAGCCTCGAGCTTATCCTTCCCAACGGTTCTGTACGAGAGTGACCCCACGGCGTGGCGAAAGCCACGCGGGACTCCGCTCAAGTCTTGAAGGCTTGAGAAAACCTCAACTGGATCTGAAAGTGGCTTTCGTTCGCAAGTACTGAAGCAACCCACCGCGACGGTTATTGTTTGTGGCAGCGCAATACTGTAGAATCTGCAATGCAGTTTGCAAATTGCCCACGCCAGCGCCTGGAAACCTTGAAGGAGCCGGCACTTGAGTGATAAACTTGTAGCGGCCTGTCGGTATGCAAGCCAAGTTTCCGAGTTGCTAAAGGCTCTGCGGTTACTGAGTCCCTATCTTGCACTTGGCGTCACCGAAAATCGGATGGTGCAAAGACCCCCTGCACCGCCTCTATTGAACTCGGGATCGGCTTGAAAAGCAACAAGAAGACTGTTTGCCGTTTCTCCTCCACAGTGCTGCGATTTTGCCTTTGCCATAGATCGGTTGTTATCAGATGCAGTGATTCTATCACATTAACGCCTCGTTCACTTGATGATCGAGCCAAATATCCATGCTGAGCAGCAAAACCCATTCTTCGAAATTCTCGAAAGGACAAAGCTCGTGGTACAGTCGGGCTCGTCGTCCGATTGATGTGCACGTGAACTCCTTACAAAAACCAAGTGCTCTGTGCAGAAAGGGAGTTGCAACATCAGTACAACTGTAGCGAAATGACCGCAGTATTTAAACGGCTGATGTCTTATTTTTACTATGCGTGTCCGACTAGCTGGCAGCTGTCATTAACACTTCTGAACCCGGCTCGGCGCTGCGCACCCAGCTCTCCCGCCTCCACACAACCGCAGATCGACCGTGCGAGAACTGCACGGCCCAGCGACGGACGCTCGTTGGCGCACACAATCGAATCCCCCGTGGGTTGAGAGCGCTTCTCCCTTTGTGTAGTTCTCATTACGGAAGCCGTCGTCTGGAATGAGTGCTGGGGCTGTCATCGGTATCATCGCGGGTGTGCTCGTGGTGCTGGGCGTCGCCGGTTTCTTCGTCTACCGCTACGTTAACTCCCAGCAGCAGACCGACGAGAAGCAATTCATGCAAGACTATCCAGTGTCCAAGGTCACCACCACGGAGCCCAATCAAATGTCCGACACCCATTCACAGAACACCCCAACCGAGTACGACTTCACCACGTTGGACGCGCCATCCACCAAGGCCACTCCTGATCCGCTAGCGTCATCGATCGCCATGCTACACGCTGTGCCCGGCGCCTCGCCTAGTCCGCCACAGGAACCCACCCGGTACAATTTCGACCCAGCGCAGTCCACAGTCAACGGCGCTGCGCCATCGACGTCGCCTTTTAATAAAAAGGACTCAGTGCAGGCTTCGCGTCCTAGTAACACGAACTTTGATGCCCACTCCATGGAGTTCAACGCAGCGCCCGGTAGCTACGCCGAGTCGTACACTAAATCGTACGCCGGTTCGTTTGCAGGTTCCATGGCCGGCTCATACGCCAACTCGTTCTCGGGAACGTACAATGGTCAGGGAGTGCTCAACTCGTTCGATGGAAGCGTGGACGATTTTGGACGTGATACAGTGGGGACGACAGTGTCCGAGGCTCTCGATCGTCAGAGCGAGGTGCCAGATGGAGAACAGTCTCACTGGATGGACGACATGCGCGGTACTAACGACAGCTACGCTATGCTCGAGTCAGGATCGTTCGACCGCACGTCGGCGCTCTCACGTTTCTCCACCGACTCGGACCTCACAGGCCGCCCCACGCAGTCCTAAGCCAGAGTGTTAAAAGGAAGAAAAGAGGGTGTATCTATAGTAACTGGTTAGGAGCGTCCACCGCTCAAATGGTGAGCAGCAGTGAAGCAAAAGTTTTGAATGCCATGAGTGAATATCAAGTGCAACACTGCAATACCCATTTTAGAGTTTTGATAAAAAAGGGTGAAAAACGATTAGTGACCATGCAACTATGTATTCGGAGTTAGAGATTTCACCGGACTCTATTTGCTTGCCGATTGCTTATCGACGAGCTGGACCCCCACGCTTGGGGAGCGGGAAGTGGAGTGGCACGGAGAGCACAGCACGATAAATCTGCTTCTTAGATGCCAGCGACGCCGCACCGCCGTAGACGGCAGCGTCCGCCTTGGCCTTCTCGACGACACAGCCGAGTTGGCGAGCGTATGCCTGAATGTGGATGGAAGATTTCTTGAGATCGTTGCCAACCTCCGTGAGATCCAAAGTGAAGCCATTCACACTAAGTGCCACCACGATGAGGTGCAGACTGAGTTTGTCCTTCATGGCCTTGGACTGGAAATACGATGGGTAGCCATTGTCGCCCTCGCTGATATCCGTAAAGAGCTTCAACAAGTGACGTACAATCACAAGTGGGATGCCCTTCTCCTCACTGAATACGGCGGCCGATTTACGCAGAGGGAAGCGCGAGTTGTAGAAGTCGATCATGTAGGCAAGGTACACGACGAGGCACATTTTGTTCACGTCGTACGGCGCAGGCAGAGACAGCATCAGCCGTGTAGGCAGCGACGCAAGGTTCAAACTAGCGGCATACTCAGCCACACTAGCGGTCTGCAAGGCCTGGATAACCTCCTCAGCCATGATGGTCAACGAGTCCATAACGTTGTTATCCATAACTGAAAAGCCACATTGCACATATCAGTTAGAAGTTTAAAAAATAAAATATGACAGACTTGCAACTTACACTTGGTGAGGTCGTAGACGCGGTCGGGTGTAGGAGCATCCACATCGCACGGCGGCAGGAGAGCATTACGGGTGGCAGCGAGCGCCGCTCCCTCCTTCGTGTAGCTTCCGTCTTGTGCACGTTCCTCCTCAAGCTTGCGTTGCGCGGCCGAGGTCTTCTTCTGCAGGGTTTGAGACACCGACGCAGCGCCACTGATGTTCTCGAGGTTAACAATGTTCTCTTCGCGGTTCTTCTGCATACGTTTGCTCTTCTTGCTACCGAAAACTTCAACGAGATCGCGACGCTGCTCCATGAAGCTCTTGTCTTCTCCACGGTTGTCATCCACGTTCTCAGACGCGTTCTTGATGGCCTGTTGCATGACATAGACCTGGTTCACATTGCACAGTCGGACCTCCTTGGTCTTCCTGTCGTACACGCCCACCGCATAATTGGCGAAGTCGTGGCTGGAGCCCAAGTAGCCGAAGTTGGCACCTTGATACGCCACTTTTTCGGAGCTGGCGATGACCAGACGCTGCTTCTTTGCTGGGTTCTCAAACACCTCGAAGGCCAAGTCCTTTCGCTGGTTCGGAGGCGGCGGGCCGTTGCGGAATGTCGCTGTAACAATTGGTTAAATATGACAATTAGGTCAGAATAACGGCGCTGCAAAGGTGACTATGGCGACAAAACATACCAACGACGGGAGCTGTGCTGTCAAAAGTCTCTTGGTGCTGGAGATGCACCTTGACGCGCTTGCTCATGCTGGTTCTTGGAGCAATTGCTGGTGTGTGCGCGACACTGTCTCGATTGGCTGGAACTCCGTCAGGCATATCAGCTCGTTTATTCGCTAAAAAGAACTTTTAAGAATCGTTGCTACTGGTTCAAAATAATAATCAGATTCGACCAATCCCGTTGTGAGGGAGTCACGATCAGATACAAATTGCGATGAGTACGGATGCTAGCGCTGTGGACGGCGGCATAACGTCGTGTCTAAATCTCATGCGTCGCATGCCGCCTCGTGAGGTGGAGACGGACGTGTACAACCTCACGCGCCTTGTTCCTTCCATCGCAGACGAGCTGTACCAACGCGTGGATCAGCCGCTTCAGGTGGCTGTGGACCCTGCCAACGGCCGCAAATATCTCCTCTGCGACTACAACCGCGACGGTGACTCGTATCGCTCCCCGTGGACCAATCAATACGACCCTCCAGCAAGCGATGGCGAAGGTTTCTTCCCGTCCGAGACGCTACGTGAGCTGGAGGTGCATGCCAACGAGATCTTCGACTCGTACCGTGAACTGTACTATCAAGGTGGCATCTCGTCCGTCTATATGTGGGACTTGGAACCCGGTTTTGCAGCCTGTTTTCTCGTCAAAAAGGACGTTTTAGACCAAAGATTCGTCGAGAAAGGGGAATGGAACTCTATCCACGTAATTGAAGTGCAGGAGGGCAGCGACGTGCTTGACAAAGGCGTCAAGAAGGCCACGTACCGCCTTACTACGTCTGTGTTGCTGTCTATGAAGGTCAATCGCCCTGAACTGGGCGACTTGACACTGGATGGAACTCTCACGAGACAGGCAGAGCGCACTATGGAGTTTGAAGATCAATTCGCCCACGTGTCCAACATGGGCCGCATGGTCGAGGACATGGAGATCGACATGCGCTCCAGTCTAGATGGTCTGTACATCTCTAAGACTCGTGAAGTGATCAATGGCATGCGTAAATTGCAACAAGGACCCGCCATGGCGAACCCTTTTGTCGGTGAACTAAACAGCGCTGTGCTCAAGCACGGGCAGAAGAAGCAACAGGAGTAGAAACTCTTTTTTTCAATGAAACGTTGGCAATAAATGCCACAGCACTTCCAGTAAGTCGCTTACTGTGGCCTATTTCCCGCTGAACGCGGATTTATCTGTCTTCAGCATCACCAAACCAGCACTTTTATTTTGATTCGCCGCTCATTAAGCATTCAGTGCACGGAATATCTGTCAAACAGTTGTCGAAATGGCCCTGGCGCGACTGAGGGAGGACCTAACAGCCGAAACTCAGAGTTGAATTCTTATCGATAGCATGCGAGGTATGTCGAATTGGCGAGTCCAACGATATTGAGCACTAACGTACAACGTTTTGAACACCAAGGTGCTGCCTATAATGATCCTCCCACAACTCCACGTCATTGTTGTCGGCGACAACACTGATAATTCCGACGCTACATAGCTCCTCTAGTTGCAAGACTAGTCGTTTACTGTGACGTCACATTGTTCAAAAGGGCATTATACTCTTACCGCAGATCCAATCACTTCAACTACAGTATGAAGCCATTTGTCCACGATGGCTACATTGATCCGACCATCACTCCTGAAATTGACCAGCAACATGCCGCATTTAGAGGAATTCTTCACCCACGTAGAAGGAGCGGGCTTTTGCTGGGGCTCCGATGCTCCGGAAGACGCGAAGCCTAGTCGAAGCACAGACGAGGGGCTGAAGGGCAGCGGTGTGCTGTATCTACACGGTCCCAAAGACGCAGGCCAGACGTCACTACTGCTACAGTTCGGCTTCACACAAGTCAAGGCTGGCAGAAACGTGGTGCTCGTCATGTGTGGCGAAGCCGGCGCGTCCCAGCAGCAGGCGGCGTCGGAGATCGTTCCGCTTACTGCGTGTTCCAAGTGTAATCTACCCGTGCAGACCGGAGAGAACAATGGCATCTGGAGCCGCATCCACATCAAGTACGTCGAACCTCGTTATTTTTTTTACATTTGATTATATTTACTTTTATTTTTTGTGATATTATTGTATAGATATCTTCGCAGCTGCGTGGAGTTGCAACACTTCTTGTGCTCGCTGCACGTGGTGGACAAGGAGACGTCAGTGTTGCTGATTGAAGGCTTCGAGAGGTTCTTCACAGGCCAAAGGTGACTCAAATGCCGACTGTACTTGAATGCTCAATTACTCGGAAGCTAAAATTGATGTTGTGCTACTTGCAGTCACATGAGCAAAGTGTACCAGACGCTGGCCTTCATGTTGGAAGCTCAAAACTACATGAAAAGCGCTACCGGGTCGGGAGTTGCCGCTGTTACGGGGAATTCGGATGCGTTTCTACTTCGAGATCGGCCAGTATTACGTCGATGGTGCAGATTCTTGGAGATCGCTTCTCACGTCGAACAACCAGACGCATTTACGCTTCGTGAGGAGGTTGAGAGTGTCGCTGACGTGAGTGAAAACACGCCGAGAGTCCAAGTAAAATACGAATTCGCCCTGCCAAGTGACAAAAGCAGTGGCATGTTTCAACTCCTGCACGTACAGACACGTACACGGCAATGATGACAATGCTGGTACGGTTGTTTCTCTCTCATTCTCCTTTGTATCGGGTTAAATAAGCAGTGGTCTGGTACAACTAACTATCCTGTTGATTTTCTACGTTATTTGTCATTCCTTACTCGCTATTAAGAGTTTTTTTTCTACCTATTCTTGAAATCGTGAAAGAATCACTCGACTCCCGCTGGTGATGTCTCTCCCGTTACAGGTGCAGTTGCCACTGCCTCCACAGGTGAACCACTTGTCCCGTTACTTTCGTTGCTATCTGTTGCCTTCGTCGGTGTACTGGAAGCAGACGAGTTATCCTGGCGATTCTTTATCCACCCACCTGCTCGCACAGTCTTAAGCTGTTCGTGTTATCCAAAACAAAACACATTACTCATTAATCAGCCACTTCACAGGCCAAGACGGGGGGGGGGGGGCGTCACGTACATCAGTAAGCAGCTTCTTGACGCGATCTGGGAGCTGACAGTTTTCCTGAATTCGAACTAAAACAGCGAAGTACTCGTCCATCGTTCGTCGTGAGGCTGGACTGGATCCATCGAGTAAATCGCCGACCAAGTTCAGGAGTCCACAGGCCGCTTCGATTATCTCCGCTTGAGGCTTCACCTCGTCATCCAGCATCATCGCCACACAGACGTGCATGATGTTCTCAGTCAACAATTGTCGTCGGAAGAGCTCGCCCACGAAGCCTACGTTCTGCAGCATGCACTTCCTTCGCCACGAGTGTTGCACCACTCCGTTACTCCCGTTCTTCTTCAAATTCAAGGACTGACTATCAGGTTCTTCAATCAGCGATTCGTAGCACTTGGTGAGTAGAATCCGACGGAAATTGATCGTCTTGGCGCCGTCTTTAAACTCCGGTGTGCGCTCCGACATGCCCGTACACAACTTGGCATACGAGTTGCTGTGAGGTACGTTAAAGATATCGGTTATTAATCTGACCGGCAATTAACCTTTCTCGTTAGGACCTACCTCTGATTTGGGTTTGCAATCGCATGATCGAAAAGCAAGCCTATGATTTCTTGCAGGGTATGTGTGCAGCTGATCGTGATCCCCATAAACGACTCGAGGATGGAGCTCACCGTTTCTGCCTTGACGTCATCCAGCAGTCTACAGCGCAACAGTGTCAACATGAGTGTATACTTGTAACAAGTGTATACACAACGAACCTGGCTATCCGGCGCTTGGCGCTAATTGCTTCCTCGACTGGGTTAACCGGTTCGACTTCAGGCACATTTGCCTTGTCCGAGCTTTTGGTGGACTCCTCAGGTGGGCCTGTGTAAAGCCCCATGTTCATGGCCGCAGCATACTCCGTCGGGTTAAAGTAGCACACCAAAGACGCGTTATACGACAAGACGCTCCCCCGTTGCTGACGGTTCTTGTCCTTCTTGCCTTTCTTGCCTTTATTCTCCCCCATTACAGCGTCTGCACCGATCGTATCTGCCCACGTGAAATCCTCCGGCATCATCTCAAACAGAGGTTGAAACTATAGCGATATAACCCCAACAGTTCGGGTAAATAACCGCTCATCTCTAAAGGTTAAGTCATTAACGGTACCTGTAGAAGCTCTTGCATGGTATACACCAGTCTCCCTTTCACCTTATTACCAATTTTCTACCAGCACAAACACATAAGAAAAAAAAATATTTTCTCAATCAAAAAAATCTTTTTCACGTACTTTTGGCGGAGTTGGATTCTTCACGACGTCTGGGATGCCCTTGACCACACGATCTCCCAGTGGTTGGAACTGTAACATCATGGCACGATCTCGTGAGTGTTTCAAACGCCCTGAGATTCTCTGTGTCTCGTCATTTACCGCCAGTAAATATTCCTTCGAGTAGATAAATCGGTCGTGCAGCGGCGAGTATCCCTCCTGCAACCATTATGACCTCATCAGGTTTCTTTGAACTCCTCCAAAACGCAGTAACTGTCCTTTCGTACGTAAAAAATGGGTTCTCCGTTCTCATCGAGTGCGACGTCATGTCCGAACTCAGAGGCTCGCTCCAACGCTGTCTTGCTATTGGTTGAAGCGACAGCTACTGGTGTGGATGCCTCTTTCTCGACCGTCTCAACTGGCGTCTTGTCTTCGCTACAAGGCGATTTCTCCTTAACGGGAGACGCAGCA
This sequence comes from Phytophthora betacei, assembly GCA_011320135.1. NCBI lineage: Eukaryota > Oomycota > Peronosporomycetes > Peronosporales > Peronosporaceae > Phytophthora > Phytophthora betacei. Next base: position 332,201 of record JAANHX010000432.1, read on the forward strand.
GACGAAGATTTCGTCGGAGAAGCTGCTGGAGCGGAGAAACTGCAGTGCAAAGAGAACATTAAAGACGGAATTGACAAGTATAGAGTGCAGCTAGGAATCCATATGAGTGCGACGTACGTGGGGACCCACTCGCCAGCGTTCGGGTTGAGCTTGGACATGCTGGGGATAGAGCTGCTTTTAACGCTAGGCGGTGGTCTGCTATTTGCTCAAAATGCAATTATCAAGTCATGCAAATGAAGTCAAATGATTGGCAGATATTGAAATACCTGGCTGGGGATCCGAATAAATACAGTACTGCACCCCGTTTTCGCGCCCTTAGACGTTTGATAAACTTCCGGATATAATGACTGTGAATCCAAATAAACAATGATTTGTAAGTTAAAGTCTGGTTTATTTGCAAATCCTATATGGTCCACCCCCGCGAAAACGGGGTGCAGTACTGTACAGTACGAATATATAATGATGGTTTTACTAAGAGCAATATTTTTTTTTCCTCCGTTAGTAATTTACTGCGATAACAGCACTAGGATTATGCTTTTAGATTGGTTGTAAAACAAGTAATTTTTTGGTCATAGCTATTAATAGTGCGGCCAGTTTCGAAAAGATTTTCCTTTATCTCGTCAGCAATAGGAGGTGCATGTCTTTGTCAATGGAGTAATAGAGACCTTTAGCTTCTGGAAAAACTCAGGCCTTGGAATAAGAATTTTCGTCGTCCTGAAATATATTCCAGTGGAATAGCGAAGTGTCGTGTTATTCCAGTGGAATAAAGTAGTGATATCGATCGGTAATCTATCCGTCATTTATTCAGATTTTATTCAGACCAAAAGATATTCCAGCAGCTAAAGCTCCTTAATGAGACTGAGATGGTTTATTAGTGTGCTTAATTAAATAGCTATTTGGGAGCAAGTCGAAGACGGCCTGAATATTTGAGTGCAGCTTATTAATTTCTATTTTTAAAACAGATAATAATTTAAATTATTATTCGTCGCTGACTTCCCTGTTGCTTGACTATTTATTGACGATGGTCTAATGATAGAACATTCGGTGCGACTGAAACGAGAAAGCATTTGGCTTCTACCTACTGTATGGCCGTCAACACTTCTTTGCGCTGTAGTCTACGCCGTGCGATATGGAATAAAGCGCTACGTGTCCAACACGTTGTGGTTCGAAACGCTATCCAAACAATTATGTTTTCCTGGATGGTATGCGGCTGTTTCTCTCTCGGAAATGTCTTCAGTGGGGAAGCCTCATCGCAACAGTCCGAAACCGAGTTAATCATCGCGAATACAATATGGTTTGCGCTTGGGTACTGTACACTTAATTGGGTTGGCTGTGTCCCTGCAATGCGCTCTCTCCACTTTGTCAACATTTCTGGTGGACGTCCAACTGTCCGATATTGTTTGATAAGACTAGCTGCAGGGCTATACGGGTATGCCGTGGTCACAGTGGCATTATTAGCTGGTGTGGGGGTTCTCGTAGCGAATACTTGTCTTCAAGAATACAAGATGGACATGTACTTGTCAGCTGCATGTGCTTCTATTTACAACACTGGAATCATACGTACCTTCCGAAACATTTACTATACGGAGACACGTGAGGGTCGTGAAAGTCAACTTCGGCGGCAACGCTCTCAAGGCAAAGGCAGCAAAACCAATAGCGTCGTCCCCTTGGCAGGCGACCGAGTACCCGTACGTCGGTGGCGTTGGTGGGCAGTGCATATTAAGATAATTTCGGAAATTTTAGGAGTACCGGTGATTGGCGGATATGTGCATCTCTTGAGTCAACAAAGACTTGCAGAACGTGGAGACGTGACTATCGCGTGGTTTATGCTTGGTAACACCTTGGTGAAGCTGGTGATCCAGGAACTCATCAAGTTGTACATTTTGAAGTCACGAGTGCGTAATATCCGTACAATGTGCATTCTTGTGAGTCTTCCTACCGTGCTGATCGATACCCAACCCGAATTCTGCTTCTTTGCCAGCAGAATAGCAACTTTTTCGTTGCCAGTACGATTGGAATGATGTTCATTGAAATAACTTCAAGAACAATTAAAGCAACAAGGTTGGTGTGGAGTATTCGTCAAAAAGAAAAAATCATGATGCGGACGGCCTCTGCTCATCAACAACTTACACTCACGGATTTTCGCCAGATATCCAGTAATGTTCAACTCCATCCTTCCAATGAAAACCTCATCCAGAGCTTCGTGCTGCAAAGTAAGAAATGTCACGCGTATCATTCAGCTGAACTGCATGCTGATATGTATGCAGAGTACATCGCTATCGGCTGCTCGGCTGCTGTGCTATACTTTTTGGGTGAAAATACACATTACTATCGCCTCGGGTTGCTTCGCAAGGACGAATCTGTGGGCATCTCCTGGCATAACGGTCAATTCGTTGCTCTCGCTTTGCAGCTCGCGATTGAGGTGTTTGTCGACTACTTGTCGGTGGTGTTTGAGATGGCGCTTGGTGTTCAGTTTGCTCAGATTGAAGAACTCAGTTCTTTCTTCGGCGCAGTATTTGCAACTATCGCTTTCCTGAACATTGTCATGACTGCCATGGTGTATTTAGATTAATCGTGCAGGGATTAGCTCGCTAGCACGAGTGAGGTAATATGTTCCAGAGAGTTTGTAAAACGTGTAATACGTTGGAGGCATTAATATTTAGACCTCGTGAACTTTTTAGCTACAATGAATGCCACTGCTTATACTAGAATCTTCCTGGCCATCCGGTCGCCATTTTATATATGCATGTATTAATATTATTTTATCTTAAATTCATAAATCTGGGTTTCATTTAGACCAGTCGCTACAAAATGCTGAGTTCCATTAAAAATGATTATCGACTTGTAGTATGATGCCACGCCATGTCGCACAAGGTGGCTAAGTTTTTTTTAATCTAAGATCTAAAATATTCACTTATTCACTTTTTTTCAAAAAATGCAGCAAATAGCAAAATCAAAGTTAAAAAATATGATGGTGTTCGATCTAAGAAACTGATCGCCGGGCGCCCCGTAAACCCGAATCGAACCTTGACCATGTAAGTCATGTTCCAGAGTTCCACAAACACGGATCACAAAAGCACACAGATGGATTAGCTTTGCCGAGCAGGCATTAAAGAGAGTGGAATACTAAATACAAAATAGTACCAAGTAGCCCATATTACTCGTTTGGATCCCTACTCGTACTGTACGAGTCGTACAGTACTGCACCCCGTTTTAGCCCCTCGGACCTTTGATAAACTTCCGGGTATAATGATCCTAAATCCAAAATAACTATTCAAAACAGTCAAAAGTCCCCTTGAAAAAGCGAAACATGTAAATTCAGAATCCCCTATATATATCGGATAACAAGGGTTTGAGTACATTGAGCATATCACAATTAAGCTGACAATTACCTATGAAAATTAGTCCGACGACCCTTACGCTTATTCAGCGGGTCTTCTGTACTACTGTATTTGTTTTGCTAAAATCTGACTTATTTGCAAATCTTTGATGGTTCACACCCTCAAAACACTGTGGTCACTGACCGCAGTGTTTTGACCACTGGTCACAGCATCGAGAACGCTTGTTTGTGTAGCGGGAGCAATTAGTGAACATAAAAAAGCGCTGTCGACCACTGCGAATTTTTATTTTGTTTTGAAATAAAACATTTTTTGTCAGCGTCACTATCGACTCGACGAAAACGTACAATTGCGGAATATGCAAAAGCGGGTATAATGCGGCTGGTTCAACATGAAGCTATTAGTATTGTAATAGGGCCGAGCGGTGTGCTGCTTCACACCCGCTACAAAATGTTTGCCAGGATGACACATTGCTTATTCCATTTACTTCAGTAACTCATAGCAATTGGGCTCACGAAACTTTTGATACATATCGATTACAATACCACACAAACATCAACAAGGAAGGCGTAGGGCTCGCGCGTAAGCAATGGCGCATTTAAATGTGTTGAAACTTGAAAGACGGCCTGAATCGGCAACTCTTCTAGTTGATTGATCGTACAGACGGCTAAACACGTTGGTAAAGACTCTACAGTACATACTGTGGTACCGTACGGTAGTCGTTGCCTTCATGATTATCGATCGATTCATTCGGTCGATTTGCCACAATCAGTGTCTCGTGTTTGACCATTTCAATCTCATTCTCTAAGTTCTGCACTGAACGACACACCAAATAAAAACACTTGTCCAGTTGCAAACAGCTATCAATGACCGAAAGCAAGTCGGACATGGAGCGCGGAGAAACCAAGCACATCGGCCTGGACTCGGGGGACGCTCTTCTGGCTAATGGTCCGGCAGCAATGCACGAGTTCGTGGCTACCCGACTCGAAACCTCTTTAGGAGGTGAACTCCCACAGATGGAGGTTCGCTTCACCGACTTGTCGGTGTCAGCCGACATCACTGTTGTTGAGGACGACGGCAGCACCAGCGACCTCCCTACACTCTGGAACACCGTCAGGAAGTCCTTGTCGGGTATAGGGCGGAAGAAGCAGGTGGTGCACAAAGAGATCCTTAGAAACGTGACGGGTGCCTTTCGCCCAGGTACAATGACACTTGTTCTAGGTCAGCCTGGTTCAGGCAAATCCACGCTTATGAAGGTGCTCAGTGGTCGATTTCCTGTTGCCAAGAACGTGAGCGTCTCCGGTGACTTGACGTACAATGGACTGAGTCAAGCTGAGATCAAGAAGCAGCTGCCACAGTTCCTGTCGTACGTTCCTCAACACGACAAACACTTTGCCACACTCACAGTACGTGAGACGCTCGAGTACGCTCACGAATTCTGTGGAGGCGAGTTGAAACGACGTGCTGGAGAGTTGTTAACTCAAGGCAAACCGGACGAGAATGCTGAAGCCATGGCAGTTGCCAAGGCTGTGTTTGATCACTATCCCGAGGTTGTAGTGAAGCAACTAGGGCTTGCCAACTGTCAAGACACCATTGTCGGTGACGCGCTGCTTCGTGGTGTATCGGGGGGGGGGGGGGGGGGGTGAGCGTAAGCGGGTGACGACTGGAGAGATGGAGTTTGGCATGAAATACATGACACTCATGGACGAGATCAGTACGGGTCTGGACAGCGCTGCAACTTTCGATATCATCAACACACAGCGCAGTATTGCTCATCGGTACCACAAGACCGTGGTGATCGCGCTATTGCAACCCGCACCAGAAGTCGTGGCTTTGTTCGATGATCTTATGATTCTAAATGCTGGTGAGATCATGTACCACGGTCCGAGGAGTGAAGTTGTACCTTACTTTTCCGGTTTAGGCTTCGAGTGTCCTCCTGGACGTGACGAGGCCGACTACCTTATGGACTTGGGTACAAAGCAGCAGTCTCAATACCAAGTGGAGCTCCCTGTATCGAACTACGCGCATCCTCGTGAGCCCAGTGACTTTGCTCGTGTCTTCCGTGACTCCCACATTTACCAGACCAATTTACGGAATCTTGCTGAACCCACAAACGATAAACTCAAGCAAATGGCGGAGAAACACATGAAGCCTATGCCAGAGTTCCACCAGTCGTTCCATGCCAGTGCAGTGACGCTGCTTCGTCGTCAGATGTTCATTATTGGACGCAACAAGCCGTACATCTTCGGTCGTGCACTGATGGTCACAGTGATGGGATTGTTATATGCAACAACGTTTTACCAGTTCGACCCGACCGAGATCCAGGTCGTCATGGGTATTATCTTCGCCGGTACATTGTTCCTGTCGCTTGGTCAGGCTTCACAGCTCCTTACCTTCATCGCAGCGCGCGATATCTTTTACAAGCAACGAGGCGCTACTTTCTACCGGACTGCGAGCTATGTGGTCGTGAATTCCGTCAGTCAACTGCCACTGTGCATCACTGAGACGCTTATCTTCGGGACGCTGGTGTACTGGATGTGTGGCTTCGTGTCGGAGATCCTGGAGTTCCTGCTCTTCCTGCTGGTTCTGTTCATGACCAACTTCGGGTTGGGGTCTTTCTTCTTCGTCCTGACAGCGGCAGCCCCGGATATCAACATCGCGACGCCCATTTCCATGGCTTCAACGCTGATTTTGATCATTTTCGCGGGTTTTATCATCACGGAAAGCCAGATCCCGGGGTATTTTATTTGGCTTTACTGGATCACGCCCGTCTCCTGGACACTGCGTGCACTCGCAATTATCGAGTACCGCTCGTCAGTACTGGACGTGTGTGTGTACCATGATATCGACTACTGTACTACTGAAGGTACGACCATGGGCCAGTACTACCTGCAGTTATTCGACCTCAAGACGGAGAAGATCTGGATCTTCTACTGCGTCATCTACATGGCTGTCTTCTACGTGACGTGTATGACTCTGGGGTATTTGGCGCTGGAGTACAAACGCTACGAGACGCCCGAGAACGTGGGGGTTGTCACTACAAAGACCGAAGAAGACGACGCTTACAGACTTGCTAGTACCCCCACTAGCAATGTCTCCAAGTCTCTTACAGCGAGTGAGGTGGTGATGGAGGTAGCGTCTCGAAACTCGAGCTTCACTCCAGTCACTGTGGCGTTCAAAGACCTGCGGTACTCGGTGCCAAAGCCGTCGAATCCCAAGGAATCCATCGAGCTCCTTAAATGAATCAGTGGCTTTGCTCTTCCTGGTCAAATGACTGCTCTTATGGGCGCTTCGGGAGCTGGCAAGACGACACTCATGGACGTGATCGCGCACCGGAAGACTGGCGGGACGATCTCGGGTCAGATCCTCCTGAATGGCTACGAAGCCAACGAGTTGGCTATCCGTCGATGCACTGGCTACTGCGAGCAAATGGACATTCACTCGGAAGCCTCCACGATCCGTGAAGCTCTCACGTTTAGTGCGTTCTTACGTCAAGATAGCAGTGTTCCGGTCAGCACTAAGTACGATTCTGTGGACGAGTGTTTGGCTCTGCTGGACATGCACGAGATCGCCGACCAGATCATCCGAGGCAGCTCCACGGAGCAGATGAAGCGCTTAACGATCGGCGTGGAGCTGGCTGCTCAGCCGAGTGTCTTGTTCCTTGACGAACCTACCAGTGGACTGGACGCTCGATCCGCTAAAGTGATCATGGATGGAGTGCGGAAGGTGGCGGACTCTGGACGCACCATCGTGTGTACGATCCACCAACCTTCGTCGGAGGTTTTCTTCCTGTTCGACAGTCTGTTGCTGCTGAAACGCGGTGGCGAGACGGTGTTCTTCGGTGACTTGGGACACAAGTGCAAGCATCTGGTCGACTACTTTGAGGCGCTTCCGGGCATCTCGTCGCTGCCGTCCAAGTACAACCCTGCGACGTGGATGCTCGAGTGTATCGGTGCCGGTGTCTCGAACAATTCCGCGGATGGCTTGGACTTTGTATCGACGTTTGAAGCCAGCAAACAGCAGCAGAAACTGCACCACGCTCTGTCGAATGAAGGCATCGGACTGCCGTCTCGTGACATCCCCGAGCTGCTCTTCGCCAAGAAACGAGCCGCAGCGTCCACGACCCAGATGCACTTCCTCGTCAAGCGCTTTATGGACATGTACTGGCGCTCACCTACGTACAACCTCACACGAGTGGGCATGTCGGTGTTCTTGGCGCTACTTTTCGGTGTCACGTTCACTCAGGCCGAGTACCAGACGTACCAGGGCTTGAACTCGGGCATGGGGATGCTCTTCATGCCCACCCTATTCAACGGGATGATCTCGTTCCAGTGTGTCTTGTCGGTGACGTCAGCTGACCGCCCAGCGTTCTACCGCGAACGTGCGTCGCAGACTTACAACGCGTTCTGGTACTTTGTGGGCTCGACGCTGGTGGAGATCCCGTAAGTGTTTGGTGGCACGTTGGTATACACCGCCATCTTCTTCCCGATGGTACAGTTCACGGGCTTGTACGCCTTCGTCATGTACTGGGTCAACACGTCTCTGCTGATCCTCATGCTCACGTACATGGGACAGATGTTCGTCCACTTGTTGCCTAACGAGGAGGTCGCAGGCATCATCGGTATCCTCGTGAACTCGGTCTTCTTCCTGTTCATGGGCTTCAGTCCGCCGGCCAACCTTATTCCGTCCGGGTACAAGTGGCTCTACACCATCACGCCTCAGCGTTTCTCGCTCGCCATCCTCGGAGCCTTGGTGTTCGCCGACTGCCCCGATGAGCCCGTGTACGACGAAGCGACCAAGACGTGGACTGGCGTCGGATCGGAACTTGGCTGTCAGCCGCTGGAGAATGCACCGGTGGCCACAGGGGCCGTGACGGTCAAGCAGTTCACCGAGGACGTGTTCGGCATGAAGCACGACGAGATCTGGACCAACTTTGTCGTGGTCATTGCCTTCATTGTGGTCTTCCGTCTCATCGCTCTTGTCAGACTGCGGTTCGTCAACAGCCAGAAGCGGTAATGAAGCTGTAAATATTAGTTACGTACCGCTTTTTTTCAAAACTGCAAAAACTACAGTAAATCTTCATGAAATGCATGTGCCAGCACTGTGGCGTACGTGAAAAAGTTGAAACATACCACTGCTTTCGCCACTTGGCAGGGTGAATTCGTACTTTACTTGGACTCTCGGCGTGTCTTCACTCACATTAGCAACACTCTCAACCTCTTCACAAAGCGTAAATACGTCTGGTTGCTTGACGTGAGATGCGATCTCCAGGAATCTGCACCATCGACGTAATACTGGCCGATCTCGAAGTAGAAATGCATCCGAAGTCCCCGTAACAACGGCAAATCCCGACCCGGTAGCGCTCTTCATGTAGTTTTGAGCTTCCAACAGGAAGGCCAATGTCTTGTACACTTTGCTCATGTGACTGCAAGTACCACAGCATCAATTGAGTAATTGAGCAATCAAGTACAGTCGGCATTTGAGTCACCTCTGGCCTGTGAAGAACCTCTCGAAGCCCTCAATCAGTAACACTGACGTCTCCTTGTCCACCACGTAAAACGAGCACAAAAAGTGTTGCACTCCACGTAGCTGCGAAGATATCTATACAATAATAAATCAAATATAAAAGTATCATTTGTAAATAGAATTAATTGTAAATCCAATGACGAGGTTTGGCGTACTTGACGGCTCCAGATGCCATACCATCGTCCGTATAGTTTCTCGGCAGCGTTTGCCACAGTCACATTACAATATCAATGGTACTAGGTGGTACCACCCATGCGTGGACTACGTTCTCTCTGTTCGCGTTAGTGGCGATCTTAACATTTCACAGAAATTAAACGGCTATCTATATACTGAACCGGTGCCAGCTGCAGTGCCCGCCAAATCATTAAGACCCCCGATTTGGCGGGACACTTCTGACAATATCTCGGCTTCTAGCCTGAGTTGGGAGCTGCTACTTTGATATGCTCTCTCTATTAGGCTTACAGAGGTGCCACTTGTGTTAACAACTTAGATTTCTATGTACCTGACAGGGCTGGTATACAAATTCAAGGTTTGGGCATCAGCGTCAAATTATTAAGACCGCATCCTTTTTATGACGAAAAAAAACACTTTTATGAACAGACCTTACAAATTTCTATATTAAAAATTAGTACTTAGTCAGACCACCTTTCTTCTTGATCACCGCTAGACAGCGGCGAGGCATGGACTCTACCAGCTTCAGCAAGTAGTCTAGCTGAATGGAGTCCCATGCAGCCATGATTGCTGCCTCCAGATCAGCAACGTTTTGGTACTGGCGGCCATGTGCATACACCTTGGCCGCCATCGCCGACCAGACGTTCTCGATGGGGTTGCAGTCAGGCGAGCGAGCTGGCCAAGCCATGGTGTTGAGCTGCATCTCCTGCAAGAATTGCCTCGTTTCATGCGAGGCATGAATCGAAGCATTGTCTTGCTGAAATACAAAGTCAGCGCCATAGTTAGCGTGAGCAAAAGGGAATAGATATTCAGATAACGTGTAAATATAGTCACTTGAATTCTGACGTCCACGCAAGATGGCCAGCTCACTCTTACCTGCTGCGCTAAAAGCGCCCCACACAATGACCCTCCCTCCTTCATTTTGGAGACGCATGTAAGACTGTGCAGGCTGGCGCATGTCCCGCCAGTAATATCTAGATTAAACTTCTTTTCATCTGAAAAAATAGTGTAAATCCAAGTTTCTAAAAAACAAATATTCTTATAATACGAAATTGCAGCAAAACTTTAATATGAGAAGCTTACCTGGCTTCAGTATGTACTCTTCCGCCCATTGCATGCGGGCAGCCTTGTGCGCTGCCGTGAGGGGAAGCGTGCGGTCCATCTTGGGGTAAACCAGATGGTCCACACGCTGCAGAACCCGCTGGATCGTCCTCACGGACGCCTTAATGCCGAGCTTGGTTTTGAGCTCCGCAGCAAAGAACTCACCTGTCGCCGCGGCACACACAAGCTGCCGCAGTTCTCGTTCCGTCAGTACTGGTTGCCGCCCACCCCTTCGCTCTCCACCGCTGTCTTCCTTCCGACCCCGCTCCGCCTTGACTGCAGGTAAGAGTGAGCTGGCCATCTTGCGTGGACGTCAGAATTCAAGTGACTATATTTACACGTTATCTGAATATCTATTCCCTTTTGCTCACGCTAACTATGGCGTTGACTTTGTATTTCAGCAAGACAATGCTTCGATTCATGCCTCGCATGAAACGAGGCAATTCTTGCAGGAGATGCAGCTCAACACCATGGCTTGGCCAGCTCGCTCGCCTGACTGCAACCCCATCGAGAACGTCTGGTCGGCGATGGCGGCCAAGGTGTATGCACATGGCCGCCAGTACCAAAACGTTGCTGATCTGGAGGCAGCAATCATGGCTGCATGGGACTCCATTCAGCTAGACTACTTGCTGAAGCTGGTAGAGTCCATGCCTCGCCGCTGTCTAGCGGTGATCAAGAAGAAAGGTGGTCTGACTAAGTACTAATTTTTAATATAGAAATTTGTAAGGTCTGTTCATAAAAGTGTTTTTTTTCGTCATAAAAAGGATGCGGTCTTAATAATTTGACGCTGATGCCCAAACCTTGAATTTGTATACCAGCCCTGTCAGGTACATAGAAATCTAAGTTGTTAACACAAGTGGCACCTCTGTAAGCTTAAGAGAGAGAACATATCAAAGTAGCAGCTCCCAACTCAGGCTAGAAGCCGAAATATTGTCAGAAGTGTCCGGCCAAATCGGGGGTCTTAATGAGTTGGCGGGCACTGTAATATCCGGTGAGCTCTAAACGCCTGGTAACAATAAAACCGGTCCTAAATGAACCTTGCGAAACCGGATATCCTGTTGTACATGATATATATTGACTCAGGTCGTTCCCAGAGACTACTTTGGAGTAAATTTGATGTTGCTCAAATGACAAACCTGATATATTTTTTTGAGGACAGCAAGTAGCATACGACTACGAAGTGGCCGTGGAAAAACTTGAAAATAGTAAATGTAGTAGCCAGCAACCAGCAGTCTTGGAACTGTTTGTATCATTCTTGTAATTTGCCAATACTAATTTTTAGTCTGGCACAATGGTCCTCCCTGGAAAACAAAACTCTATCGTGTTATAACTTATCTATAAATGATTAGCAGTTTATACTGTACGTGTTTTTGTTACTCCATTGCATTTTCACAAGTATTCCTGACATGACGTAACATTTTGATATTTTAATAATATGACGTGCAATTATTATGTAAATATGTAATTGCGGCTACCTGTAGCCAACGCTTCTTAACCTACACGATTCAGGTTAAGAAGCGTTGAATGGCCTAATTTAACAAGTGATTGCTTATCAATGAGTCCAGGAGAGACTTACCTAATTCCATAAAAATAGTTTCCGTATGCCCCCACGTTTGACCTGGAAACGCACAGCGAAGTACATTTGCATTTTATGTTTCTCTTAGCCGGCATGCTTCCTCACCTCGTTCATATGCGTAATATTGGCGCCTTCTACCGACCTTCTAACTCTAGCAATGACCTGTTTACTAAAGACGACCTGAGTAACATGATATGGTGCTATACCTGATAGAGAAGTCGTCCACGACTCGTATCAGGTACAGTTACTACTGTATTTTATCTTAAAAAGGGTTCATTTGTTGGTACACCTTAATTTTCCCGATTTTCTTGCATTCTGCCTTACTAATGCAATGCCTAGGTATGCAACATTCTGACTCAAGATGATTCGTTGTTACGATGTTCATCGTGCGACCAAAATTGCTCCGCACGTACGCTTGACCTGTTAAATTGATTTTAGAAAACAAAAAAATTGTAATAATGTTATTATGTGTTTGCGAGATAAATTCTTATAGACTGGGTTTCCGAATAAAAAGCCGAGGTCGAGCAGAATAATCGATCATTTTAACTGATCAACATCGTAGCGTCCGTATCATAAACTCATACATACCGACTACAGCAGATCCCGTTTTGCCTACGTGTTCTGCCTACTCATCCAGGTGGTCGTGAGATTTGTGTATCGAGAATTGCTTGGAATTTGGTCGGCAATGTACTGGAACAATTTAAAAGGGGTTACTGTGTAAGCTACCGTACAGAGCTTACTTAAACCACGTTCGTGGCTGTTGTACACCCAACTCATACTGTTGGCACATTGGGCATCGTATGGGTCCACACCCTTGCGTCCACGAGAAGAAAACCCGATCAACTTGACGAATCGTTGATCGTGGTGTCGTACATATTAATAGTACCGTATTCCTTATGTGATTGGCGACAGTCATATTCTTGAGGTGGTCCAGCCTTTCTGCCATCATAAAAGATACCTGTATAGAAAAACTAAAAAACATGTTCAAAATTATATTTGTCGCCAAGCACATAAAGCGCGACGGCGCGAAGTTTAAATCAATTTGATTGGCTGCTGGATTTGTCGCTAATGACCGAGCGTCGCCAATCACATAAGGAATACGGTACCACAATATCGGTGTCAAGTGTCACCCCCCTCGTACCAACAAATCTAATGATCAGGATAAGTTCAAGGTGCTGGATATTAAGGAATCATAAATTGTGCTGTTGTACTACAACAACACAATTCTACTACACTTGTAGCTAGCTCTAATCAGTGTGGATGGATCTATCTACGACGTCGTCGTCCCAGGAAACATCTCTTACACAAATAAAGCCTTTATTAGCGGTAGCCAGATCTTCTACGCTCTAATCCGATCCTTCAGGGGCTTATTCCATGCTATGTCTGCTGGTTGACAGTACGTATATTCAGGGGGAATGCGTTGCAGAACGACATTTTTCTCAAGAGCAAATACAGTGACTTCAGGCGGCCAATGCGCACTAAAGTCGTTCCACATCAGCGTCACAGGCTCATCAGTTGAGCTACGCTCACCAGGACAAATGCTGCAAAAAATTGCAGGCCACAAGGACTGAATCACGACACGCATGGTGCGCGTTTTATACAGGCGAAGTGCGGCAGCTTTGGATGCAAAGGTCTCCGATATCAGAGTAAACTGCTTCTGCTTCCGCTCGCCTCGTTGCCACGACACCCGCATTTTGGTATTTGGTCTCTCCTTTGCTCTGCGGTAGCTCCCGTTATGCCGCACTGGCTTCAAGGAACAGTGGGGTGACACTCGACAAAACACTGCAAATCCCACTAGGCCAAGGTCCAATTCACGGGTGTGATTGGTCGATAAAGGGGGTGACACTTGACAAAAACGGACACTTGACACCGATACTACGTTACATTAAAATGGTACACCCGAAAGCAGAATACATGTACAGAAGTCCCCCTGAATACGCGCTACTTGTAATTCATATACCCCATTACATCGGATCACGTGAATTGGGGGTACACTGTACCGTACAGGGAGTAGCAGCAACAAGAACGGGTTCAACGAATTAAGTACAGGGAGTAGCGGCAATAAGAAAGGGTTCAACGAATTAAGTATTGAAGGCGTTTACGCTACGTGAGTCAAAACAAATCGAGGAGGTCTCAAATGTACTGTATATAAGAATTAATATCTTACTCGATCGGATTGAGTAGCTCGTCAATTTCACTTCATCAACGTATAAACCAGCACGTCTCCAGTAGTTTCTAATATCCTGTGATGGCACCTCGTTCGCGGCATCACATATCCACTAAAGCGCTTCGGACGGTACGAACTCTACGGGTCCGTGTCCCCGTCGTCTGTGGACGATGATCTGCCTCTTGTGTCCGTGCAGCCATAAAGCGCTGCTGCAACCACGCTATGACCCCTTGGTCCATAGGTTGGCGTTATCCAGCAGCAGAATATGTCTGCCATGCTCAGCAATTACCTTGTCTAGTATTTGCAGCCACTTTTGGAAAAGATTTACGGTCATCCAGCCCTTCCCAGTACCGTGACATGTAGCCAAACTAGGCATATCCTGCGGCCATCGTAGCTCCTTAGATTTCCCCAAAAATATAGCTTCTTGGGGCCGTGGCAAGCCATAAAGTGGTGCTGCCAGCAGCTTTTGGTAGACTTCGGCTACTTTGCGAGAGGTATCTTCAAGATCTCAGCGAACGCCCGCGCAAGCTACCGCAGCCCGTCGCGACTCAAACTCTGCCAACTGCTCCACCAAGTTCGTCTCCAGCAGCAACAACATGGGTGACGAGCCCTTCTTGCTATCTAAATAGTCCATGGATGTTGAGAGCAACTGTGCCTCCCTCTTCAGTATCTTCGAGACAGTATGGACGGAGGGCGGCTTTGGTAGCCCGAACGCGGACTGGGCCCAGACAGCGAGGATACTTGGCATGTTGGAGACCGACATGAAGCTGCTGCAGCTACGTGAGCGGATACGCTCGGGGAGGGGGGGGCGAGGAACAGCGCATTTTGTCAGCGCAAACATAGGACGGGTTCTTCGTCGAGCACACACAGTGCATGATGCCGAGGATGGAGTGAGTTCTTTGTTGTGGGCGGGAAAAATTGATTTTCAACTTTTAAAAAAGTGAACGTCACTTCGTTTCAACCACCTCAGTACTTATAGTGAGGTCCCGTATGATCACATAGAATAAAATGTTAGAGATATTAGGTTTTGACTCTTTCTTGTTGCCGCTACTCCCTGGAGCTTTCCCCAGAACCAGTACCATATGTGAGCACAAATCCCGAAATCAGTGGCTTTCCCAAAACCAGTACCAGTACCTAAACAAAAATAAAGTGAATCACTTTATTTTTCGTAGCGTTAAGGATTCTATAAATACAAATAACATATTTCTTTCTGACTATTTTGGAGCTTCGTAAGTACAATGGACGCAACTTCGGCTTCCGCGTCTCCTGACTTTTGCTGTCACGTGTGCGGACACGCATACTTCAATCGATCAAACCTCCAAAAATAGGTGCGGAAGAGCAATTGTGATGCGGAAACAAAGACAAGAAAACAAAAAGAGAAACGAAAAGCGCGAAACGCGCGCTATCAAGAAACCCTCGACAGCGGAGGCTTAATAATGGAAATTTACGTACTAACGATGGGGAAGCTGAGAAGGTTGCGACTCTCGAAGCTACTGAAAAAAACGATATAAGTGATGAATGTCCTGTCTGCTACACAAACCTTAGCAATCCTGACGCTCGTCCTACAAATGGAATGAATTGTGAGCACCGGATTTGTGGCGAGTGCTGGGATCATTGGATTGCGGAATCTCGGGACAGAACGTACGCAGCGTGTCCAATTTGCCAAGAATTCGTCTACCGAGAGCGCAGTATTTGCCATATCTGCTGGCAAAATGTGCAGCCCCTCTCTATATTAGCCGTTAATTTCAAAAATGTTGCAGTTACGACTACTTGAGAAGCAATGGCTTTACGCCTTTGTGCCCAGAATGTGGAATATGTCGACTTTCGCTTCCGTAGTTGGCTTTATACACTTAATTCATTTGATAGAACAAAAATATTTTTTTTGTTTTTATACAATATTTCTACCAACAATTCTTGATGTTATATTTGGCTTTGGTGGTTTGTGTCAGTATAGACAATTATTAGATTAAGACGCGTTTTGGAATAATATCCTTTTTTTGTAAGATGCCATTTGGAGTAGGACGCAATTTGGAGTAGGACAATTTTTGGAGTAAGACGATTTTTGGATTAAGGATTTTTAAATAAAACTGCATTCTGATATAAATTAAAGCGGTTTTATTAAGGATAGTCGATAAACTATTGCTAAACGGCTATTAAAAGATCTAGGCTAAAATGGTAAATGGTTCGGTTTCGAGGACGTGATTCCCACTATAGCTGGGTTTGCAAAAAATCTCTTCCTCATTATAGCCGTATCCGCCTTTCTCGCCCAAACATTATTCCTAAATTTTACGACCTTAGCAAAATTCCTTAGGCATCTAATATGACTCAAGACTCCCGTGCACTGCTCGATATGACAAGCCTTCACGGTACATCGGAACTAACCTTGGGACAACGGTTCCAAACAGGTCGGCTGGCAACGTATTTTATGCAAGATTACAGCGTCAACGCAAACAAAACGTGCTGTGTGCCATACAGTAGTGGTCGTGGCAAAGAGTATGCGTGCGACAGTCAAAACTGTGAATGGAACGTTCGAGTCACGTGTCGAAATATCGCAGACGGTACCAAGCACATGTATGTATCTACACTTAATAACGCTCACCATGACTTTTGTACGTCGATTACCAAGCCAACCCAATGCCAAATACAGCTTTTGCCGACATTCCGAGCAGCCGTTAAAGCTAATCGAAGAAGTAAACGAAAAGAGCTCATTTCAGTTGTGCACTCTAGAGACCTCTCAAACATACAAAATTGCCGATCTAAGCTTTATCGAGCCAAAGATGAAGTCACAGATCAAGGTGAAGCAGAATGGAATTCTTCATTTGGTGCACTACTCTTTATTCTTGCTGAGATCCGTGATACAAACCCAGGTACTGCAGTTCATTTAGCAGTCGATCAACACCAGCGATTCTTACTTGTTATTGTAGCTTTTAGAGTCAATTTTTCTGGACAATTTGCACTTTTGCCAATACTTGAATTTGATGGAGCCCACAGTAAACATCCCATATATAATGGTATTATATTATCTCTCATTGGACTAGATTGAAATGGTCAAAACGTGACACTGGCTACTGCTCTTGTGAACGTGGAAGGAGAAGACAACTGTGTTTGGTTTTAAGAGGAATGTCATTTTGCAGGAATTGAGCTTAAAGTGCGAGCAGTGATCTATGATAGAGGCAAACGGATTGGAGCTGTAGAGATATTCCGAGCTCGACACGGCGTTTTGGTAAATTTACGCTTTTGTACAGTCCACTTGCTCCGAAACATGAAAAAACATTTTAGATTACATGGACAAGCTTCCAAAAACGCTATTTGGAAAATTCAAAGTGTCGAAACGCAAAGTGAGTTTGCAGTTGCTCTTGTGAAAGTTCATCGTGATTATGAAGATCCAGTCGGAAACTACATATCCTCAATCCTCAGTGATTATTGGACTGTTCATGCGAACCTACCCTCGTTCGCTCCAGGACCCAATATAATACCGCCCGTAAAATTTCCTATATCTACTCTCAATGATCAGTTACCGACGCGTCAAGAACCCGTTACTATTCAAGTTATACCGAAGGTGTCCCCGACGTCTTTGAGTCTACCTCTTTTCGGGTGGCGGAGTACATGTGACGGGATCACACAGCACCTTGCGTAGAGGAAGTTAGCTTCCGAGAGTATACAAACTCTCAGTGAACGGCAGTTCACATGTCCCCTCTTTATCAAAAGAGAGCGAAGTGACCTATTTAAGGTAGAATGTAAACTAAGTATATTTATAGGTAGATAAAGCTTGGGTTTAATACAAACTATAAGTCACCTATAGAAATGCAATGTCACCAGCCAATGGTTGGCTTTGGACGACCTTGGTACCTTGTACCAAATATCCCGGAGTATGACTGTCATACTTCTGAAGTGTGACGTGTAACACTTCATGTAACCAGGGGCACACTTAGGGATACGTACCCCGTTACACCCTCCCCCACTTAGGTTCGGTTTACCGACCAATCAGAATGAAGAAGTGTTCGTCACAAACTTTCATTCTTAAAGTCGAAAACCATCGATTTGGCCGCGCGAGCGCGACGGAGGCTCACTTCACAGTTAGCGCCTCGAGCAGCAGTCAGTGCGCTCTTCTTCTAGGTTTTCCACTTCGACCGTTAGCCATGCCTCGTGGCACTGCAAAGAGCGGTGCGAAGACACGCTCTAAGGCTGCTGCCGGAAAGGCGCAAGCCAAGAGCACTAAGCCTCACGGCAAGGGCTCTGCACTTCAGGAGGCTACTCAGGTGGCCTCCGAGGCGATCGGTTCCTCGGGTGACGCGGCTGTGGGCAAGCGAGCAGGCAAGCGCCACAGCCCGTCGCCCTCGGCCTCTCCAGACAACCGTTCGAACCCTCGGTTCGCTGAACGTGAGTTCGACTCTGGCAGTGAGGACGAAGCCGAGTCCAAGAGCACGCACAATGATCCTGCGGACTCTGCGAGAGGGCACAGCCCAGTGCCCAGCGAGCACAAGGACGACAGCGTGCAGTCGCTCGCTAGTGATCAAGGTGATCACAGTCCCAGGACGTCTGTGCGCTCTGAGAGTCCGGCCGTCAAGGCTAAGGACACTCCCATGCCGGTGGCGATGAGGAAGAGAAACCTTGCAAGCGTCTCTCGCTTGCCGAGGGTCTTGCGCGTGCTAAGGCCCATAAAGCCGAAGGCGCCTAGCCCTCTAAGAAGCGTACATCTTCTAAGTCTCCACTCCGCAAGGAGATGGAGACTCGGTACCCCCATCGGGGCCTCTTCGACTCCTCGGATGAAGAGGAAGAGAAGGAGGAGGAAGAGGGTGCTATCTCTTAACCCCGGGAGATCACGAATGACCTCGACCAGCAGCAGGAGGACTTCCAAGCTGCCCAGCGTGTGCGTGGGGGTCCGGTAGTGGCACCCGCCAGCCAGGGAGCTGCCATCAACTCGCGAGGGTATTGGCCTCCCGAGGAGAGCGCTGGGGCTGACCTTTTCCTGGAGCTTCTCGTTGCTCCTCGTGGCTTTGTTGGTGGCCACACCTCTAAAGGTATTTACGGGCGTACTCTTGTTCAGAAAGAACAGCTGTTTGTTGACAGCTTGGAGGCTTCTCGATGTGTGCTTCTCGCGCCACGCCGCATCCCTCTCAAGGACTTCACTACGTGTCGTAAGAAGCCCGAGAACCGGGGTGGTCTTTACCCTCTTTGGGGCTACCCCTGGCTTCTGCCCGAGAACTGTCCCACCTGGAGTTCTTGTGAGGACATGTTCTGGGCTTGGGTTGAGTCTCTCAAGTATTCACCCACGGAGTTACGGGAACTCCATGAAGATCAGCTATTGTCCTGCATCCTGAACCAGCGTAATCTTCGTGTTCGGTTTGCCCTCATGGTCAGCAAGCGCATGCTGCCAAAGGACATCCCGAAGCGCGCGGCTTCTAGCGCTCATGATGAGCGCGGGTACGGAGTGTCTTCAACGTCCGCACCCCGTTCGGGCAAGAAGCCCCGGACTACTTATGAAGCTGCCGCCGCTTCTGCTCCCAGATTGCGACTGCCTTCGGGCAGTCAATCAGGCGCCGTTCAATCGGCTCACATGAATTCTCGAAGTGGGCATAACCCCTTCATTTCACGAGGAGCTGTCGCCTACCGCGACGCCGTTGCTCCTGGAGGATCCGCTCCATGTGGAAGTGGCCCTCTCCATTCCGGTCAAGCAGGGGCGGAGGTGCCCTCGTACGAGTATGAGTACTCGGCGCCTCCCGAACGCCACTCTCAACCTAGTCCTTCTACTGCGGATCCGACACAGGGCCCTGAGGTTGACCGCCTCCGTCAACGAGTTCTCGTGCTTGAGATCGCACTTAGCCTTGGGCCTGGCGGTGATGGTGCCACTCAGGCCGGGAATCAGGGCGAGCTCGCTCGTCTTGCGGGCCGCCTGGAGCTGTTGGAGCGAGAGATCGCGAGCCTTCATCTGCGGGTGGATCGCCGGGCCGCTTCGACCGATCTGGACGAGGCCTTCCGCGTGATCCGACGGATCGAGGCTCTGTTGCCACACCCGGAGCCGCCTTCGACGCACTCCCAGACGTACGCGTATGGTGCGTACCCGGCGTACTCATCGTACTCGGCGTATTGCTCCGGGGTCCTTTCGTACGGAGCCCCTCTCGCGTACGGTCTTGACCGCAGCTTTGCCGTCCAGACCAATTCTTGGGCGCCTGCTCTGACGCCCTCGTCGACGTCTGTGACCGGCCCTCGCTTTGAGGAGCTGGGCCAAGGTGGGTCTGCGAGTCAGCAACCCCCTGCGGATCAAAGTACCGCTTAAGACGTCCAATATATTGTGTCTGGTGCGTCGTCATTGACTTGGGCAGGTCGATGGTGTACGACGCACCATGTCTGGCCAGGACCGCAAATAATACGATGAAGCGGTGCTTCAGCTTGTTGCTGCCAACAGAGCTGACAGTGTCAAGAGGTAGGTTCCCCGTGTCTAATAACACTAAGTCCCCTTCTTTAAATACACTTCAGCTTCCTCTTCCGTGTTTGTCCGAGTACTCCTTTTGTCTATCCGGGGCCGCTGCCATGGCATCGCCGACCCTGCTGACAATGCTCAGCTTGGTATCCATAAAGGATCCCACTTGTTCCGCAGCGGAACTGGTCTAACATCCGAGACCTGGGAGGAAAGGGCTTTCCGAACCTCTCCCCCACTTAGAATAGAGGAGTTAGTGTCTCCTCGAAGAGTTAGAGACACTCTGGGGTGACGGAAGCCGTTCAAGTAGAACGGCGTGAACCCCGTGGACGCATGCACCGCATTGTTGAGCGCAAACTCAACAACTGGAAGCTGCGTCGACCACGTACGTGGTGCTGCCGCACACACACTGATAAACGTTGTGTTTTGTATGTAGGGTACGTTTGATGTTTATTTCTCCGGAGTATTAATTAATTAAGAAATCTACTGGCATGCGACTTGAATTTCCTGTGGCTTGAAATGTAGAAGGTCCTTCTGCAGGTAATGGTGCCGCTGTGCTCACTTGACGACCGGAAATTATATTACGTAAATTCTGGAGGGATACCGCATGCGGTATCAATTGTGAGTTAGCTAAATCCGAATCATTACTGTGCCTTCTGCACGTCCGTTGGTTATGGCCAGCTGCACTACAAGTTTTACACTTGTAGGTTATCCCTATACTGTCCTCACTACGACTCGCAATATGTCGGGTAACACGACGCCCGGCTTGCTTGTAAAAAGGTGATGGAAGTACAGTGGTGCTAGCAATGTTGGTATGGCGAACAGGTAATTCAATCCTCTTCCGGAAAAGGCATGTGCATTTGTCGCAACCAAATAACTTGGATGAAAAGCATTTATGCTGTGTTCTTGTAGACCACAATAATTCAGCACAGCATTGATGTGACGACAATAAATTTTTAACTGGTCGAAAGCTGGACATGAACATGACGGGGCGGTAATATCAACTCATCGATCTCGGGCCGACCCGCATCGAGAAGCAAAATACTTATTGAAGTGCTTCTTCTAACTTGATACTCTCCAATCCGAGCCCGTTCATTTTCCGACAGACCCTTGACATGAGGGGTTAAACTCCGTTTCTGTTTCATCCAGTTTAATATATCCAAGTCACGTTTACTGGATCTTCTCATTTCCACAGTTGCAATCTTATAAAATGCCCCAAAAGGACCTGCATCCCGGATACCATTCTAGATCATGGAGCTGTTTTCACTTTCGACAAAGTTTGTACTATAACGGGGCTCGTAGCCCTAAGTGTACCCCTGGTTACATCAAGTGTGACACGTCATACGCCGGGATATTTGGTACATGGTACCAAGGTCGTCCAAAGCCAACCATTGGCTGGTGACATTGCATTTCTCCCACCTCTTCACTAAATTAAATTCTGTCAGACCATTTGACGATAAATCGCTGAAAATTAAACAAAACTACTATAGTCAGCTCTATTTTGACAGGAATCTGTAAATTGCTAACGGCACGTTCAGCAAAATAGGATTAGTAAAGTCTTTGTTTGGAAGTTTCAGTCCACATTGGCAATGGCATAGCAAGATAAGACTACCTTCAGGCTCTCGAAATTGTCTCCGTAGTTGTCACTCTTGACGTAGTTCAAAAACGCGTCGTTCGAGTCGAAGAGCTGGACCCACATATCTATGTTCTCAGCTAAGTAGTTGCGAGTGCAGGCGCTGTATGGAGCGATACCAATCTGGTACAGGACGACCTTCCCACCACATTCCGTCAGCACACTGAAGGGCGACGACGCATTACTGTCATGGTCGACTTGTGCAGTGCAATTATAGGCAGATCAGTGTATACCCACACGATGATCAGGCCCGTTGGCTAGATGTTCCAGTGGAACTAGTAAAAAAATTGTAGTACTATTTAATAGTGCTCTCAATGTACGAATGGCACGCCGGCACAAAACAAAAATAAAGTGGTCCACTATATTTTTGTTTAATACTGGTACTGGTTTTGGGAAAGGTACTGATTTCGGGATTTGTACTCACATATGGTACTGGCTTTGGGAAAAGCCCCTACTCCCTGTACATCTGAGTGAATTCCTTTTGCAAATTAATTAGACGATCCGCTACGCTTATTGCGGGGGACTTTCGTAATCATTTCAAGAGATTATTTTGCACGGCATCATGTGATAACAACATGGATTAGGCATGCAGATCAACCTTTCGAGCTCTACTGCGAACCAAACACAAATACTTCGAGGTAGTGATAAGTATAATATCTGATACATGTACGTCCGAGTCGAGGTAGATTGCAGTTCTTTGCTTGAATTGTCACTGCGACTGATCGCGAAGTAAAAGCGATACTGTAATTCGACAACCCAGATTTGGCGATTCCAAACTGCGACATCAGCAGCAAAACGTCCAGATGAAGCTTTTTAGGATGGGACTTGGCACTGGGTGAGATTGGTTCTTTGCCATGTCCAGGTTCATTCTGCAATCCAACCCCTCAACCCCAAGTTCGATCATTACAGCGATGAAGTTCCTGCTACCAGCCACCATCGCTCTTGCTGCAGCGACTGCCCACGCGGAGGATTTCTGTGGTAGTACCGACAAAGAGAACGGCAAAGTTGAAGTCGGAGCGTACAAGATCGTAAACAGCAACTGGGCCGTTGCCGGCAAGCAATGCACGGGTGTGGATTGGAGTGAAACCACGACTATCGCCTGGCACACGAGCTACAACATTACCGGTGACAGCGACCCCATGTACAAGTCTTTTGCTTACGCTGACCGCGACCTTCAGCCTTACCAGATCTCCTCGATCGTGACGATCCCTACCAGCTTCGACTTCAACTACACGTCCGATGGTGACATGGTCTCGAACGTGGCCTACGACATGTTTACGAGTTGGACGCCTTCTGGACACCCTCACTACGAGCTCACGGTGTGGCTGGCAACTTATGGCGATATAAAGCCTAAGTCAACCACTGGTCAGCCTATCAAGACCGTGAACGTTGCCGGCGTCGACTTTGACTTGTACTTCGGGTACAACCAGAACATCAATGCGTTCTCGTATGTCGCTAAGCAGCCGGTTACGAGCTTCAAGGGCGACCTCAAGCTGTTCTTCACTGAACTTTCGTCCGACAATACGATCCCTGGAAATCAGTACTTGCAGGTGCTGCGGGCTGGCACGCAGGCTTTCAAGGGCACCAACGCCAAGCTGAGCGTTACAAGCTACAGCGTCAGCGTGATTTAAGTCTATTCCGCGAAGCCAGTATCAGTTCTCTGGTAAATCTCTTTAAGGCAATGAAGGCTCATCCTATTCATTGGAAATAGAATTGCATTCGTTGCTTGATCAAGTTGATACGACGCCTTCTATACAATTTAAAAAGTTTCACCCAGATATCCACTACCAATTCATAATACTCAAGATTGTTTTATGCTTCTAACTTATCGATCACCGCTGATATTTGGCTTCGGTAAATTGAAACACTGAAATTTGTGATCTTCTTGTCCAGTGATGCCCCAAGGTGAAGGAACGCCAGTACGACGGATTGGCAAGCCAGCACAAGTAGACCGAGGGAAGAATGGGGAAAGTGCGCATAGCAATAAGCAGTTCTGGTACAACAGCAGCGTCGATCGGATAACGATGAATTCTGTTATCGACAGAAGCACTATTTCCTTCCATTAACATAAACTAAGCAACATTAGCTGTCGTACAAAACGAATGATATTTTATAATTTGGACTCCAAACGAATTTGGTGGTTACAATGTGATTCAAATGCTATTTCTTGTCGCCTTTACTCTTGTACGAACTCACTGCAATGGAAACTGGTACAATGAACCAACGCGACGTGTTTATGCAGCCATTTTTGATAACATTCAGAGTGATGGTCTCACTTCAGCTTACTCGTGGAGCAGCAAGCAGAGCCATCGCGATGCCTATCGCTATGCCAATGAACCGGGAGAGTGGATAGACCCTTGAGCTCCAGCTGCATCGCCCTCTCTTGGCGGGCTGTGTTTCCGCCTCTTTCTCCGTCAGTTAAGTGGCCCGAATCAATGAGAAAGACGACGTCCTTGCTTCCTGCATCTGTCACAAGGAATAACAAGACATTCAAGACGCTTTGGAACGAAATTTACCAGCCTGCTGAGTGCTGCCGATGGCAGCTTAGCCAGGTACACGGCTGATCATAAATCAGCGGTCTCGATAGCCTTGGCTACAGCGCAGAGATACTACCACCAGTTGAGTACTTCTATAGCCCTGGGAAGAAGCCGTACGTTGTTGTGAAGCTGGACGAGGAGAACTACGAAATGAATTCAGAAATTGCGCGTGGGAACCTTTTTTGCGACCTTCAGGTGTCGGCTAAGAACTCTGAGTCGACTTTACCATGGGAATGCTCCTCCAAAACGAAAGCGAAGCGCACTATCTGGAGCTTTACTCCCAGTAAGCTTACTGAGATGACGAAAGAAATGGCTTCCATGAAGAAAGACTCCGGTGAATTTGCCAAGAAGCTGTCATACGCGGAGTTCAGCTTCGCAAAATTTGCAAGAAGTGGGAAGATGAACAACAATACGACCATCCAAGTAAAACTACGGACTGTCAATCGTCCTGTGTTATGAATCACCGCGCAGGGATCTCATCAACGCTTTGCTAATGTGCTCGTCCAAGCTCCCGGGCTGATTACTTTTTGTGCTTAGTAGGGATATTCATCATGCGACAGTGCTGGAGGAGAAGGATGATGTGTTTGACGACCGTGGTAGTTCAAGTACAAGTGTATGAACAACTGGTCTTCGTTGGTGGTGAACCGTAGCCAGATCCCACGTCTTTTAGCCAACACACCCACCTTTTATTCAACCTCATTCAACTGGTTGGCATGACAAGTGGTGCGTCAAACGCCATCTCAATTTAACTTCTCTATAACACTTTGTGTTTCATGAAGTTAAAGGCACCCAAGAAGGTCGTCCTGCACATATGGCCGGTAAGCCTAGATTTGCTACTGTTAATCTCTATCGTTGCAAAACAAGATGTATGTTTACTAGATAAAGTCGATGACGCTATTTCGTTTTTGTTAGGCAACCATGCACAGAGTCCTTGACGTGTCCTGTCTTGTTGATGATTACCAATCGCTCATATCGCAAGACACAGAACTTCTCGTACAGAGCCACGCGTAAGCGATGCCCAGTTGAAAGACGCTGGTTTCGTGTTCCCGCCAATTTCTCGATCTGAGATACGTAGAGGGCAACAAGTGTTGCAGGCACTCGTTTCTTGAATAAGCCCTTCGAGCTACTCGAAAGGCTAACAGGTTTTTCATGATCTCAACTCACAGCGCGTTGCCAGTGCGTGCTTCCAAGCATGCAGGCTACGATTTCATCTGATCGCATACGTGATCTTGTATTTCGTTTTTAATATCGAGTCATGTTAGTTTTCTTCATCGTCGTTCCCGATCGGTGGCAAATGTTGTTTAACTGATTGCTCGAGTAGCGGTGCATTCGCTCCATCCACATCTGCGATCTGCTTGCGGTCCTAAAAACCCACGGGATCTCGTTGTTATTATGGTTGCTTCAAGGCCTAGGTAACATCAAACGTTTCTTTCTTCAACCTTAAAAAGGAGGAACCGAGGCTTGCAACTGCCAGTGTCCTCGATACCATCGACGTGAAGTCCAACATTCAGCTAAAATAAACGAAGATTGAGTTTCCACATCGTAGTATCAAAAATTTTGCTTACGGTCGCGAACATGACTCGACGCTCTGCGTGCTCGATGTCCGTAGTCAAGCGCTTATAGGACGGCTCCACGATCTTGCATGGCCCACACCAATCCTTGTGCACGTCAACAACTGCCGCAGCATGGTCATCTACCGCCTGCAGCCATTTCGATTGCTCCAGGAAGCGGGAAACGCACCGACTAACTTCTTTTCGCTGCTCTCCAGCACTTGCACCCAGTGCTCAGCGTCCCGAACTTTCGTCACCAACTCCATCGCTGCAGTTTCTACCCAAGTGGCTCTTCAGATTTCTTTGGCGACGCTTGACAAGTGAGTGCAATGATCCAAAGAATAATTTACTAGACTTGCGATAAATTTAGTTGGGATGAGTGTCACTGTAAAGCTCCTCATTCGCGCCACCGGTAGTATTTTTTTACTCACAAATATTCGGAAACAAACAAAAATGTTCGGATGATAGAGGAAAAGAGCTTACTCCAGCGATAAAAGTGGTAGTTAGTGTGGCAGCTACCAACTCTTTCCGAATTACTCACAGACCTCACCCGATTTGCACGAAAGATCCGGTGAAATGAGGCTCCTCTCAAACACACAGTTGGCGTCTTCCAAGGCTCCTTTGGCGCCTCTAAATCCAAGTAAGCTCTCTTAGTTTTACGTATTGCACAAGTACTCTGTTCATTTTTAGAGTCTTGGTTTGTGTCGCGATTATCGTGGGTTCTACGACTAATCGAGTCGAGCGTGCGGCAAAATAAGTAATAACACGATAGCGTTTTGTTTTCGAGGGAGGACCATTGTGCCAGACTAAAATTTAGTCCGGAAAAGCTACAATGTTTGGGATATACGTATTTTAGTTGTCGAAGAATAATACAAACAGTTTCAAGACTGCAGGTTACTGGTTACTGACACAAGACTAATTACACGTTTTTCCACGGCCACTTCGTAGTCGTAGGCTACACATATACACTTCCTCTCCTCAAAATTTCAAATCAGGTTTGTCATTAGAGTAATATTAAACTACTTCATACCGGTCGTAGTCTCTGGGAGCGACCTGGCTTTTATTTATATCATGTACTACAGGATATCAGATTTCTAAAGTACTGCAACCAGGTGCCTCTATTAGAGTAAGTTTAGAAAACTTCGTTTACAGTTCACCACACGAACCAGATCAGCAGCAGAAAAATTGGCCGGAGCCGCCGGATCGACAGTTTCATGCAACTCCCAGTTTTCGGAACACACGTTACCAATACGCCAACCGGATGCTGTAACCCATGACACCGAGCCATCGCCCCACAAGATCCGTCCGATTTGTCAGCAGGCAGATCGATCGTCGTTTCGTTCTTCGTTGCAGATTGAGGCTGAACAAGCTAACGATGGCAAAGTTATGGATTTCAATGGTATCGTGAATTCTGATTTCTCGTCAAGTGATGAATCTGATGCTCAGACTGTGGCTTGGCTTATCATTTCGGTTAAATCGGAATCTCGGCAGTCGTCGGATGCTGCGTCAGAGCTGTCAGCTACCGATGCTAAGGTGCAACGTACTGTCCAGACTCTGCGACTATCGCTGCTGACTACCCAAATGGCAGCGTCTCGTAAAAAAATCCGATTCCGATGCTGACTCAACGGCGACGTCGTTTTTGATTCCGATGATGACAGTGAATCACCTTCTCGTGAAGAGGCAATTGCTCTGTCGTCGGCAGCTCCTTCTCCTGCAGATGGGAAAGTTCAGGTAGCAAGCACCGAAGAGCTGCCTCTAGATGAATTTCCGACACCAGAAACGGTCTCAGGGACCGATCACCAAGATGCTAATACCGATATAGTACCGGTGGGAGAAAGAGCCACGCCACCTGACGCAATGTCTACTTCTTCTCCAGTGAATGGACGTCCGGTGGCTCCAGCGTCACGTCGTTCTCTTGGCGGGGTACGGTCGTGGCCACGCTGTCAGACCTCTAACTCGGATCGACAATCGCTGCGTCCAAATGCATCGCTTCCTGCGGTTGTACGCATTTCGCAGCCCCTTGCACGCTTCTCGGAGCAGGTAGCCAGGTGGGCTTCGCTCTACATACTCCTTTTACTCTTCGTGGTGCGAGCAAGTGCTGGATTCAAATCCTGAACAATCGACTTTCATCTCCACTGCCGCCGAAAAACACTTGCTGTGTCAAGTTCATCCGAGCTTTCGCGAACTTCCGGGAACCGGATCATCCGTGGCAGATAGCTCGTCGTTTGATTCCTTCACACGCTTGTCGCGTTGGAACTGAAGAATTCGATGTCGACTCTCACGTTTCGCAGCGAGCTCCTCCACTACGTCGTTTTAAAGGATATTGACGTAAGCTTCGTTCTGAAAACCAAATCACTGGTCTGCAGCTCGCACCATTGAGCTCGGCTTGGAGGCTGGTAACCGAGCTCTCGTCGAAGACACCACACTCTCGAACAATGCTAAAAGCCGCCATCAAGCTTGATTTAGACGACGCGAAGGCGGCCTGGGATGAAAATGGCATCGGCCGGACCAAGCGTGCTGATCAACTTCGCGTCAAGATCATTAGCAACGTGTAGAAATGGTATGTCAGCGCTGAGTCCCGGTTCGGTGATATCATTCCTGAAATTTTGTTTGAGCCGTCGATGCCTGGCTATTCTTTTTTTTCGAATATCTGACTTGGATACCTCCGTCTTGAACACATTCCGGTGTTGGACACCGCCGAACCATGGCGTATTGGATGGGTTGACACACCTGCGCTGCACCCGTACAACACGACACCCGCACCATGTAATGTCGGATTTCTGCTGTTCATTCCTGCTGGTGAAACCCGTGAGTCCGTGGACCACCAGATTGAAGTAAATCTGCTTTTGTTTAACACCGCAATTTCGCCAAACTGGGATGCGGACTTCGCAGTGCGTTGAGTAGCCACGGATCCTGCTTCTTTGAACGAATTGCTTCTGATGCTGCTGCCGAGAACCCGCCGGTCGTCAGCGATGAGGATTTTACCCAATTCTTTGCCAGGATGGCTACTATTGCTGATCCAGGCCATTCGGCTGGCGCTTTAGCGACGTAGCTCGTTCTTCGCGTTTGGGTCGGTGTGTTTGTCGGGCTCCTAATGTCCCAGCTGTAGGTTTGTCGAATAGACGAAGGTTGGGCTCGAATGTCATTATTACCGTTTCGTTCCAACGCGTTAATGTTCTTGTTTCATATAATATGCAAGTCCAGGATGCAGTAATTGCTTTCGTCTGTAGTCTTGGATTGCATTGCGTCAAGTACAGGTCGGTTTTGGCGATAATTCACAGGTTAGCCCTCATCAGCCACTTGAGTCATTTGGAGACGATGTTCCCTCCTCTCCTGTCGCAAGTAGTCGAAGGGTAATAATCCACAAGAAACATTTGACATCGGCTCTTATGTACGTTCGCCATCACCAATCCACTTCACCTTCAACTCGACGACAAATTTTCGAGTAGTCGCCCTGAGTGGTGTCCTGTCATCAAGAATCACTTCAACTTTATACTCGCCTGCTGGTTGGTCTGGTAGCTAGCTATTTTTAGGAAGCAATTATTCGTCGAAGTCGAATCTTGAGTCATTGGCGACACCCTCCATCAGTATTACCGTAAGCATACCCTCGTATTCATAAACCGGGTTCAGTCTGGAAACATGCACTACAGGATAAACCTGTATCCGCTCTTGTCCGGCAATTCGAGTTCATACGCAAACACTTCCACCTTCTTCATCACCCGGAAGGGTCTGTACCAGCCGTGGACGAGTTCCTTGATGTATCCGGGCTTGGCGCGCTCTAGGTAAAACCAAATTTGACTGCCAGGTTCGAAGAGTGACTCCGGTGCTTCGCTGCTGTTTTCCTGAAAGTTTTGCGAATCATCATCGCAATGCTATGTGAATTCGCGCTGTACAACCCAAGGCAGCAGCGGCTCGCTCTTCGCGACTCAGAGCCTTGTTAAGCTTCTCAGCTCTTCGCGTCTTCTCCGTAGCTTGATACTCCTTCGCCTCCAGCGCAATTTTGTGTTGTCTGTTTACTTCTCGACGTCACGCTAATTCATCGGATTGTCTGCTGCCCCCCCCCCCCACGAATCGACACTGTCATGACTTTGATTAGCGTGTGACCATCCCATCCATGCACAAGGTAGAAATGTGTATCTTTCCGCGTTGTATCGTTCGAGTTGCTGATGGCAAACACCAATCGCTCAAATTTTTTGTCCAAATCTCGCTGCAGCGGACTTTAAGTATACTCCAGCCAGCTGGATTACGGTCTTCACCGTGGTCAAGTTGCAGCGGGCTAAGGCTCTAAATTGGGTTGAGAGGACGACCTGTGCAGAATTTAGGACATTAAGCTAGGAAAAACACCCGCAAGAGGCGCAAGCGACTCTACTTTTGTCAAGGCTGCGTTGAAGAGACGCAAGGTTGGCAAGCGCTCCCTCTTCGTGAGTGTTGGCTACATTCCATCGACTTCGAATGAGTGACAGCGCTTCTTTCCTTCGACCAAGCTCGTGCTGTCAGACCTATGGAAGCGAATAACCCCAGAAGCTAACAATGCAGATGTGTCTGGTGTACAACAGCGAAGTGTGGAAAGTGTACATTGTTGATGAGGTACGATCCAGAATAGGGAGGAATAATACGAATAATTGAATTATTAATTTCTTCTCTTGACGAGAGAGTATGAATCTATGTATTGAATTCTCGGGACCCCTGATGTAACCTCCCGTTTAAATATATGGTCCTTGCTTAAAATGGCCTCTTCACTCTACCTTTATATACTATAGAAACAAATTTAATTTACTTGCTTCTAAAAGGACGCTTTTTCGACCTTAACAAAATCACGGTACTCGTTTTGGATTACTTTTTTTAACAAATTAAAAAGGATAGCATGATGCTGCAATATCATGCATGAATCTGACTTGAAAAACGTATACTTGGATGATTACGAATCCTACAGTTTATATATCAATGCCCCACACGACGGTTCACGACCAGTGGGACTTCCGTAATAGAAAAACGCCTTTAGAGACTGGCTTTTACTGTAAAAGGGTGTTTTTTTCACTCTTTTGCCACGAAAGTCTTTTTTGTTAATTGGACTAATGCAACCAGGTAATGATGAGCTCCGAGGCCTACTGACGCGCTGTTTGAGAAACAAGAAGCCCGATGTTTGATAGTCGAAAATTGGGGGCAGTGCAGCTACTTACATTTTTTTGTGTCAAAAGCGGAAAAGCAAGAAAGCGCGAGCATCACGTGAGGCGCCGTTCCTCAGATATCCCTCCAGTACGGTCTGATTCCGCCTCATTGATCTTCACTCTAGTACTCTTGTTAAGTCAAGGAACGTTACATGTTAATGAACAGTGGACTGTCGATGGTGATTATGCGGACAAGCTTTTGCTTAAAGCACACAGTGGTGTGTCGCCAATACATTGAGGCTCGCGTTCGTGTCGAAATCACAAGGCTGGTCGACAAGTGGCGATGCTTCTGGGCCGGTTGGAAGCGAGATACTAACGGAGAACCGACAATGCAACATAGATGCTAGTATATTGGGGGATAATAAAACACATCCTGCTTTGTTGATACGGAAGAGATGACATCAAGGAAGACTTGGGGTGGTTTTTGCGGGACTGACGCAATCTTAAGTCGACACCAGCGTAATAAAGGTCAGCTCGACGATGCAATGGCAGACACGTCTCCTTCGTGCTATTGCAAGTCTGGCTAGGTCAAATTTAGACAAAACCCTGGTTAGTTTGAATGCACCAGCAAATGCCTGAAAATGTTTTCCTTTTCGCCGCTCCACGCAATCGCGGCGTGCCAACGTGGTTGGGATTGTTATGCAGCTGAAACCTATTTTATTGCCACGACATGCATCTTATCGAAGGCGGTCAAGACCACTCTTGCCAATCCGAATCCTGGTAAATGAATGCAGACCATGCAAGTAGAAATCGAGTCAATGATGGAGAAACACATTTGGGTCCTAGTCAACGGTCCTCCAAAAACCAAAGACATGCCAAGTCGCTAAGATATTGGTATAAAACTAAGTTAGCAGGGAGCGATAGAAGGCTATAAAGCTCGTTTGAATATTCGAGGCTCTGAACAAGCATTTGGTGTGGCCTTTTGGGAGGTATACGCCCCAGTCGTGTCGATGAAAGCATGGCGGACATGTTTCTTGATTTCCGCTGCTACCACATTGACTTCACAACGCGCTTAAAAAGCGGAGCCATAGGCGTCAAAGTGTACATGGAGCAGCCCAGGCCGTTCAATGATGACAGTGGTTGTGTCTGGCTACGACAGCAATCCGTTTTATAGTTAAACCAAACACCTTTAATCTGGCATGCCACGTTAAAATATTTTTGGTGCAGTTTGAATTCAAAGCAAATGTTATCGCTGATTAACTGGACGTAGCAAATTGGTTGATGGGAGAGCTGAACAAGTAATCCAAGCTCAAAGATGTTCGTCAGTGACTTACTTGCCATGGACCTGGACGTACAGTCGAATGTTGTGGTATTTTCACAGGAGGCGTACATTCAGTATCCTCTCAAGCCGTTAAATCTCTGCGGATATTGGCATTGCTTGCGTCCAATATAAATGAAGGACAAACCGGCTAGTCCGGTATAGCCGTATAATATAACGTTCGATCGGAAAGACTTGCCTTATCGGCAAATGGTTGAGTCTTTGACTTATCTAGTTCGCTGCAATCGCTCAGATATTGTGAATGCTGTCATAGTGCTATCTAAGTACTACATGAACTGCTACACTGAAATCACTTTGAAATGGCAAAACGGGTCATAGCATACCGGAGGGAACATCATATGGGTGTATATTTCGCAAAGTAGAGGCCACTGCAATGAGATTTGTTAAATTTACAATTACTGATCTTGGAAATGACCAAGATACTATAAGGCCCGTCATTGGAGGCATCGTTAAGATAAATGTATTCGGGGTTGCTTACCAAAGTCTGCTGCTTGTAGTGCCGAATTGACTGCTGTTAGCATTTATGCAGATTATGTGCGGTGGCTACATAACTTGCTTACTGAGTTGAATGTTCCAGTAGACGTGGCGTCACTAGTACGATTCGATAATGAAGCTACAATCCCAGTAATGACTCGCTCAAGTGGCCATCACAAACGCTATGTCTGGATCTAGACGTCTACAAGGTGATTGACTACGCTTCCCGCAATCTCAGCTCGGTTAAGCATCTTGCATTGAAGATCATGCGGACGCACCGACGAAGCCTCTGAGTAAGAACCAGTTTCGTCAGTATCATTGTACTGTTGGGCTTCAGTGTTTGAGCCCACGCAATGATGATCGAGGTACCGAAGTGATAAATCGCCATGAGGGTAACTGTAGGTTTCGGGGAAGTATGAGGTCCCATTGCAGTTCCAGAACGCTGCAGTCACATGTATGTCAAATTCGACTGGTTACTCGTCATTGGTCGCCTAACGCCTGACTACTCACCTTAAGAGTGATGCATTTCTTTAACGGACTCGATGTTCCGACGTGCCCCCGGTGATTCCAATTCTACTGTGTGTGGAAGTATTGTGCCCATCGTTTGCTCTTCTGTACTCTCAAGATACTTAGTGGTGTATGTACTTGCAAACCACGAGAAGATAACCAAGTTCAAAAGATAAAACCTTGCTGGGGCCATATACGGTACAGATCAGGGCTCGTACATATGTTGATTCTGCAATGATCTGATGCGAGATATGAAAATGCATGGCCCTAAAGAGGCTACGTGGAATGGGGATCCCTGCGGGGCACCTGTGAAAAGGGTCTATTCGGTAGCATGCATGCACCTGAACAGCCTTCCCCGGGTAACGCCGAGTCTATAGACGGCGCTGGGGTGGCCAACGCTATGTCAAGCCGCCCCCAGGGGCCAATGATACCATGAGAAGACCACGTGCTATTTTTGCAGCTTCAAGCATACCAGGGCGTGGGCATCGTCGAGGAAGATACCCTACAGCTGCTGTCATTGGCGCCAAGGCTGGCTTGGTACAATGGCGCTCTTCATTGATACAATGGGCTACCCAGTTGGGCGTTTCCACACCTGTCGCCGCGTTGATGCTGCTAGCAGAAGCCTTGCTGACGTCACGGGAGCGATGAAGGCCAGAGCGGACATGCTCACTATCGACCAGGTTGCGCATCCTGCACGACGTATTTGGGAAGCGCTGCGCAGCGCGTTTTACGGCGTATGCCATGAACACGCTTTGTCCAAGGTCCAAGTGCATCGACGTGTTTATCAAGCACGGAGTAGGCATTACAGTGGAGATGTACGCATAGCGATCAAAATCCAGCCTTTATCATTAGCATTGGACGAAACGGATCATTCTTTCAGTTTGATTACGTCACGAGCAACCGCAAGAACCTTAACAAGCCTACTCGGCTGATCGGCTAAGTGCACCCAAACCTCGCCAACCTTTTCCGCTACAATGGAACTACTCTTTTTATTGACTGTACCTTCGGCTGTGTGCCACCAGGCTACAAGCAGTGCGTCATATTCGTTGTACATGATAGAGCTTCAGGGCTGTTTGTACCTATTTACTACGTATTGAGCATCTTTCGTAGTGGTGATGCCTTTTGGGACATGATACATTTCGTAGTACAAGGTACCGACCAGCAACTGGGGGCCGCCGAAGTCGAGTGCGACTTCGAGAGCGCGCTAACGGATGCCGTTCAGACTCAATTCCCGAATGCAATCGTCATCGGATGCCTATTGCATCTTAAGCAGGCTCTGAGACAAGCTATGAAGCGGTTTCCGATTCCAAAGGAGGAGGAGTGTTGTATTACTATATCCCCCGGTGTCGTCGACATGCTTACCGCTGCTGAGTATTGCTTAATAGAGCGTGCTATTAAGGGGGTGAAACGTGAAATTCGCCAGCGCTGCGGCGTGGTCGGGATTTTCTACTCTAAAGCGAAGTAGTGAGGATTTTGGGCGTACTTTAATCGAACGTGGCTGGCAATGTACGACGGGAGCGTATGGAAAATTGCCAGCCTAAACAACGAGCTCATTGCACGGACAAACAACCCTTTAGATACGTTTAACAGGGAGCTCAACAGCCATTTCCCCAAGCCCCGCCCTAGAATGACGTACTTCGTAGGTGTCCTCAATACACTATCGGTGCAGTATGTTCAGCGCCTTGCTGATGCTCCGCGCGGGCGGGCACGCCGCTTATCCCGCGGACGCATACATATACCGACGCACGTTGAGATACAGGATGACATTGCTGACGACGCTGAGGACGATGAGCCTCCAGCAGTTGAGCATTATCCAACAGCTCTTCGGAAGCTGAAGATGACCTAAGCGAGGTGAATGAGGAAGAGCAATTGCGAGTAGGTAGCTTCAGAGGTATCTTGCCGGGAGATATCGAAATAGATGGGTTAACCTTAATGATCTACCTGATCACTATTAAAGTAAGAATGTCTGATCCAATAACTGATCTGTACCGTATATGACACCCAACTGGCGGTATCCCGGCTTTTATATGGTACTAGATATCCAATGACAAGCTCTAAATGATTTTTCTCTTTTTGCGCGAACAAGCCAGATATTGCGGAAGTTTGGAAGCCAGTTAAGCTGTCAAACCCTACGAAAATACGGCCGGGAGGGCGCATCAAGATTCCAGTGTTGGCAGACCCTCGGGTTAAAGTATACTCGTCTCCTGATTCTACTCCCGGTGTTGGAGTCCAACTTGGACGTCATCACAAAGCTGAAAAGTGAATACACTATCCTTCCAGGAGCCGTCGCAGCGATGGGATGGTAGAAGAACAGGTCGCTATTGCGCATAACGCTGTCGTCGCAAAAATAAAGATACAGACCAAACGACAGCCTTTTGAGCAACAAATGGTATCCGGAATACTGAAGAAAGCTGGGGGATCTGGATGGTACTTTTCGGGGTGAGGCGTCAACATACGAGGCCACAAGGAGGGTGGAAGTTGCCGAAGAGGATTTCAGTGACGTGCGGAAGCCCATCATTCAGCCTTGGCGTCTGTGACAGCTCCCTCCCAACTTCACGATCACCTTCTGCTTATGGAGGCCACGAAGTAACAAGTACAAGTTGCACACAAGTATGGAATGTAGCAAGTAGAGAACATATGATAGCAGTACAGTACT
The DNA here is from genome assembly GCA_011320135.1 of Phytophthora betacei. Taxonomy (NCBI): domain Eukaryota; phylum Oomycota; class Peronosporomycetes; order Peronosporales; family Peronosporaceae; genus Phytophthora; species Phytophthora betacei. The sequence goes on from JAANHX010000432.1 coordinate 368,302, forward strand.
GCGCCCCGTTTTCGCGCCCTTGGACCTTAAAAAGCTTCCGGATGCAATGACTCTGAATTCAATTTAACTATGATTTGTATGCTTAAGTCTAATTTATTTGCAAATCTTATATAGTTCACTACCGTGGTGCAGTACTGTAGTAGTTGTTGTTGTTGTAGTACAGACAACGACGGTGAAATCCGCCATACCTTTGAAACACGCCCGAGTCCGTACATGGTTTTCCCACTAATAAAACAGTTTCAACCAATCCGTATGCCGTATTTGGGCGTTTTTGTACAATCAACCCAGGATGTGTTGATTCCTGTATCGGTTTTGTACATTTAGGAGTCGTTTTTGTACTTTGTGTTCAGACTTTAAGCTGAAACTGCCACTTTCAACCAATCAAATAACTGGGTGGGTATTCCTGTCACGCGTAATAATTTTCTTTTATATGAAGGATAGTGTTCAGACACCGGGCGGATTTCACCGTCGTTGTCTGTAGTAGTATTAGAAGTAGTAAAGGTAGTAGCTGTACAAGTATGAAAAGGAACTGGTAACATTAGTATGACAAGTACTGTGCATGTGCAAGGTAGGTCTATTGGTTTAAAACCCATAAGGAGCAAACACCAAGAAATCAAACCGGCTGTTAACCCAGGTTTATTTAAAATAATAACCAACCCATCGGCTACCGTTAGCCGCAATGGAATGCTTATATTAAAACTGTCGACATCAAAGCCGGCATACGTAATGCACATGCAGTTTGGGAATGCTCAAAGCAATTCAACAGCCGATATCAGCCTTTCTGTACCCGTGTACTTAGGATACAAAGTGTTGATTGCCCTCAAATCTTTTGACATTCTAAATGAGGTTGAAACGCATTGTTGAGTCATCTCAGCTTAGACTCAGCAAACCGATTGGACCAGGTTACTGAATGTGTTTACAGCATCTTGTTTTAAACGGGACTCTGATAACTGATATCTTGCCATATAAGATACGGAATGTAATCTCCAGGTAGATGTCATTATAAGGGGCAACACCATTTATATCGGTTAACAAATGGTTTTCGGATACCTCCAGCAGGCTTGCTTGCAAACGTTACCGTCGGATATAGACATGTATCACGTATCCCAGGTATCCATCCCAGATATGCCAGCGCAACAGTCCACATACGCCGCGCCAGATTACATTGTCAAATATGACGTTAGACAGGAGACAATCCAACGACGAAATAACGTAGAAAAGGCACGAGCTAGTATGAATGAACGATACTAAACATTAAGGAAAACTGACGCATGAGCAGTTTGTGGCAACCGTTGAGTACGACAGTTTTGGTGGAATCTGCCCTCACTTTCGATTTTGCTCCCGTCTCGAAGTTCAGCTGTAAAAAACGGTCCAATGCGTCTCTTGACGGTTTTCACGCTGATTGCGGCTTCCTTCCTGACTACCAGCGACGCGCTTTCAACGACCGTCGTCAACACTGTCAACAGGGCTTCTACCGATGGTCCAAGCGGTCGACTGCTGAGGACCCACCACGCGGCCATTGAAGATGACAATGATCTCGAAGAAAGGTCCTTTTCTTCCGACCAAGTGAAGCAACTCATGAAAGCAGCTAAAGACGGACATTTTAGCTACACAAAGGCGTTACACACCCCAGGGTACGTGAACTCGCTGACCCCGGAGCAATTCAGGCACTTTAATCATCTTCGGAACAAGTTTATCGAACTAAACAAAAAGGCAAAGAGAGCGTAAGTCGCCTCTGTAAACAGCGGAGATCTCCGAACAAGACGGTGTACGTTCTAGGCTCGTAAAGAAGAATGGAATGTCTTTCAGAGAACTCTTCGTATTTTGCTTCGTCAAATTGGCGGGAAGAAGGGCAGACTACATGTACTAGTTAGTTCGGTGCTTGCTGGAGCTAAGAGCCACGCTATCTAAGACAGTATACCCTTCAGACTAATTAGTCGTACCCTGACTACTATAATTGTGGTGTATAGGTCGAAGCCCAAAATACAAAGTCGTGCCTTGCCCTGAGATTAATACAAGCTGCGCTCTAGAATATTAAATGAGAGATAGAAGAAAGTGAATAATCTTGTTCCAAGCACTACAGTAGAGGTCACTGTCCTTAGCTAAATATTATACCAGATGCCCGTTTTGTTTTCATGTAAATCAGTCAGCGTACTACCGGTACCTGATTTTTGATCCTTCGAGCACAGTAGTTGTTCTCCGAAGCCAAGGGGGCTAGCTAAGGCCGATCGCTTATACGCACTTGATGCCACCAAATTTTGTCTTACTTCATTGCATGGATTCCATCCGCTCGGTTCTCTTGTCGACACAAACACTATTGTACTTCAAAGTATTAATACATTTATAGCTATTTCTACCGCGTTATTCAATACCTTCTAGCAATATTTGTACTAATATTAGGACTCAATTTGGACGACACAGACAACATGCAGTTAGTCTATCGTTTTCACTCAGATATGAAGATCTCTCTTTTCTGCTGGCACATCAACATCGCTTTAGACAAAATAACACCTCCTCAATTTCAACTGCCCATTTTGTGAAAATTACCGGTCCAATTTGAAAATCTAGGATACTAGGATAAAGAGCTCGACGAGATCTGCCCAAAACCGGTCTTTTTCTTTAGAGTTTATCAGAATCACAATTTGTGGCAATGCGTGGCTAATTGATTCCCCGAAAACGACTGTAACATATACTACAGTTTCTACGACACTTGCGCGAGGCGATCAATCGTAGAATCTAGAGCGACAGAAGGGCAGCTGTATTCGCTACACAGGGACAAATTTCATTTAATAATATTATTAGTACACAGATTCGAATACAGTAAATAAAACACAGTATCACTTATAATTACAGCTGTGTAGAACTACACCTTTGCCAATCCAAACTGGTGGTAGTGTAAACCAAAACGGAGTGTCCCTTATTTAGAATTTTTTTTTAAATTTGTTTAGAAATCCCCAAAATTATTCCAGACCAATACGGATTTAGTGTAAAGCAAAATGATGAATATATCTTGTTCGATGGTTGCCTCGATAACAGTATCTTGTCTTCTACAGTACTTAAAGTACTGCACATGCACCACGTACATTACATTAGTGCATTGGCTATAGCCACGAGCGCCCCGCACCGGACGCCGTTAGAAGTGTAGAACTCTTCTTAACGCTGACCGTCCAGGCAAGCAGCCCCAACACGAGCGCTTGATGGCACGTCAATCGCTGAGCGCCGTTTTTGAGAATGAAACTCAGAGCTGCAACCCTTTCTCCTTCCATTCCCCACGGTCTGCAAGCGCAGCCCAAAGCTCTCATCCTTGATGTACTCTGTCTAATTGGGTTGCTGGCCGTCTTGGTCCCTCTATCGATGATTATGCAGGCTGTACAAGCTGAGAGGTCACTGTGTGCACCCACACTCTCGTGTTCTGGCGCCCATACGCAGCTTTCACGCCCTCTTACATCTTTGTGTGTACCCCAGTCCGCAGCGCGCCCGTAGTTCGTATTGCTGGATGTGTCACTCGCGTTCTTGCCAGTTTGCACTACACTAAATCTACATTGCTCTAAAAACTAATTTTGTAAAATTATTCCTCAAATTTAGATGTTACTTCGGTTACTTCACTCCGTTTTGGTTTACACTACCACCAGTTTGGATTGGCAAAGGTGTAGTAGTAGCTTACATATTACTGGAATAGGTTATCATTTTGCTTTAAGACTTCTTGCAACGCCTGAAAACCTACTTTGTATTTAGCAACTTTAGTAAAGTTACTTTACTGGTGTACATTTAGTCATGGTTCCAACGCTTTCAGCTCTTCTCCAAACTGTTGACTCAATCTACCTAGCCACTTCCTCCCAACAATTCACCCGCCCCGGAAGCGAGTAGGGGCTATAGTGTAGACTACACCACCACTGCATACATATATTTGTCGTGATGGCGATTGGCTCACTCTGTTACTAATAAATGTTGATCTGGTATGTCGCCCCTTACTAAGGGTAAGCGTATTAGTTTGGACCCAACTGTGGACAGAAAGACAGAAAGAGAGGCATATGGCAATGTCGTTGCGGTGGCAACTCCCGGAGCAGGTCGTCCTGCTATCTCAATGCTGTACAGCAATCGGAGGTGTAAAGGACAGTGAATAATTGAGCTTGTAACCTACGTTTGGACGTGCATGAGATCGAAGTGTGCACCACATTATGGCAGATAAACAAACCACCGCTTAGTGCTAGCTGTATACTGAATTATAGGGGCTGTAGAATGCTAGAGTAGGATTGGTTGCGAGCACGCGGTATATAGATTACTGAATTTCAGTAAGTAATACTTTTTTCAGTTATTAACTGGCAAGTCTTCACTCACGGAATTAAACGGAAAGATGCTAGCAAGTTTGATGTTTCAGAGTTTCTGAACAAGAGTCGGTAGTGATAGCGCTCAAAACGCATTTGGGTGCGGTCGTAGCAATCACATGAGTGATGGAAAGCGTGTCGTCACCTAAAAATTATTACGTTCTACTGTACGGGCACATTTTTTTGGCTCGCGACGTTTTTATCGCAGCCCTTCAATACGGGTAGTATGATGTTGTGCAAACTTTATACCACGAAGCAAGTATTTCACCTGAGATCGCATTTCAAGTCCTCCAAAAAGCAGTCAGTGTAGGAAGGGTCACATTGCTGAAACTGGTTTTTGTCGAAATACTGTTTTAAGCTATCTGTCAAGGAAAAAGTTGTGATAACCGCGACTCGGATTGATCGGTGTGGAGTTCTCGAGGAGACTTGGGCGTCGGACAATTGGTCTCTAGACGTGCTAGTTAAAGCCATATCAGTGGCCACGTAGACTGATGTGCTGACAGTTGTGCAAGCTAAGAAGGCGGCAACACAAGATTTACCGGGCTACAGTGATGCCCCCAGTAAGAAGGATGTTTGTAACTGGTTTGTGTATAGCAGGTTACATTATTTCGCAGCACAACCATTCGTGATGAAAGTGTGCTGTAATATCGCTGCTACTGTTGTCGTTACTTAAGAACTCCTTCACTGACTATAGAAACTATATTTAGAAGTCCTACATACCCCCAATGATTTGTTAGCCTTTCCAAAATAATCCATATAATAAAGTATAAAACACTTCCACGAAACGACTTCCTAAAGATTGCGGTCCTGTCGATCTGCATTGAATGTAAATCACTCTCGCTGAGAGTAGATTATTAGATTGACTTATTATGATCGTTGGCCCTTAATGGCCTTGTCAGACGCACGGTCCAAGTCCCATTCAATATTGCGCATTCCACGGAGATATGTCGCCACAGCATCGTTGCGACCTGCAATTGCTCGTGTCAAAGCGTCAGCCTCACCACTGGCAGCATACAACTCGATGTATCCGCACTCCGTTGCATAGTTCACCGCAAATTGAATCACGTCGATGTCCATAAGCGGCTGCTTCATTGACGACTTTCCACGTGGTGTCGTGCATAACACGACGTGCTTCTTCATCGTCGCTTGCACCGACAATCTGCGGGAGGAACAAAGACACCACAGTAAGTTGCCCATGCTGCGCTGCTGTTTGCACTGTATTCTGTAGCGCTCGACGGGTTTTGACAGCTATGCGCCCCTCCACATCATCGTCCTCACTGTCCTCGTCGCTATCATCGGAAAAGTCGTCGCTCTCACTAGGAAAATCGTCATCGTCTCTATCATTGTCTTCTCCAATCGGCTGTAAAAGCTGCTGCATCATGTCGAGGAGGTCGTCAGAGAATAAATCAAAGACACTATCGTCATCGCTGTCCTCGGAGGAACTGTCGCTACCATTGTCAGTCTCACTAGAGTCGTCGCTATCATAAGAAGATTCGTAGCTATCGGAGGATTCGTCGCTGTCATCAGAGGATCCATCGCTGTCGTCTCCGTCGTTCGCAGCACGTTCGCCAATTTCGCGTACTAAACGGTGCATCATGTCCACGTGTCCATTGGCCGAAGCACTAGAAATTGCGTCGGCCAAGTCCCCAACAAGCGTATCTAACAAACTGTCGATCCATAGTAGTTGGTCCGTTGCCGCAGCCTTAATCACAGCCTCCTCCGGTGTCGTCGATGGATCCAGCACGTGAGCTAAGGCGGATATTTTGTATGGAAACAGCGTCTTCAATTCTGAGCCACGTTGACCCCGCCGCTTTACGTGTGGAAGCGACACGACATAGTGACGCTCCGCCTTGAGCCTCTTGTACTCCGCGCTACTGGCAGCTAGGGATGGCTATCCTGTTCGCGTCTGCTTCATGGTTGCTTTTGAGAATTACCTTCAAGTACTTATCATCTGGGTGGGTTTTGGGTGTTGGATTTAAATGCCGTTAGCAAAATAGCCCGTGGAGCTTCTGAAAAGTCTGTGACATAAAATAAATTACAAGCGTAGCGCTTGTGCGCAATGCATTCGACTGTCAAGAACCACCGAAGATTGGAGGTTTCCAACCCTGTAGTCACACCGTGTACACTGCCGCATGTGAAGATAAGTGTAGACAAGCCAGGGGCGGACCTAAGACAACATGAACCAGCGCGACTTCACGAAAACACCACCGCACCCAAATGACCTCTTCCACGTGGTTATGAATGAGTACGGTAGCACTTTCGCGCAAAATGAAGTATTTAAGTATCCAGTCGCGACTAGTTCAGCTGAAACAAGTACAAAACCCTCAAGAAGGCTACGATGCATGTTGCTAGGGCCGTCGAGATATCGTTAGTCTCTCCTCAAAGTGAATGGAAATACAGCGTGGAAAGTACTGGACGAAGCTTCTTCTATCGGTTAGCTGGGGCGTAGTAAGGTATGTTATCCGAATCGAAGAAGCTGAATAGCGAAGTAGTAATAGTACACTCGCGATAGCTGGCAATCATGTTGACATACTGGCTCATAAAAGCGGTCGAAAGGGAACAACACAGAGTTGCTCAACAGGTTTAGCTCGTGTATTGGTTATATTTCGATCGTAAGAACCTATGTGTCGAAATGGATTCACTTTTGCGATCAAGTACATGTACTACTACATGTAGTATGAGCGAGGCTATTGTAACGAGGAGTTGATACAAACCGTCTGTGTTAATGCGGCTGTTGATCGACGTAATGAGCTTTATGGGCTTCTACTGGCTACGGCCAAGTGCCAAAGGAAGGGATTAAAAGAGTATTACAACCTCAGCATCGATCACTGCATGTACTTCTCTCCACAACAAGCAGCTTGCTTTTCCTAAAGAGATACGTCGAGCGCTCGAGATGTATGGGAGTCTGGTGGCGACTGAGCCTCTAAGAAGATACCAGCGGCGTCGATCGCTGCTGCGCTGAAAGATGTTACTGGGATGGGAAATATGGTAAAAAAAAACGAGAAGCTATTGCTCTTTTTCAAAGAGAGTTGTGTTCCGGGTGAGGCTACCTTTGCGACGACCATGTACGATATGCTTTCCATGGGGATGCCTGTACGGTCATTCATTGATATCGCTGGATGTGGCGTGTCAGCAACGTAACAAGTTGCCGGTTGTGGTCACGTTTACATCGTCAAGTGACGGAGGATACTGTAGCGTATCAAGGAAGAAGCTTTACTAAGTGCTACTCGGAATAATCGCGGACTGATTACGACAGGCACGCTTAGGGTAAAACACTCAAGACATATTTGAGTGAACAGTGAAAACTTGATCATGACCCGATAGAAACGTTTTCTAAAGGCTCTAGTCCAGCAGTGGTCATTTAGCATGTACATGTAGTTTTACGTGTGGCGCCTGAATTATGCTCGAAACTACGTTGGAAACATCGTGGCAAGAAAATTACTCGAAGTAAATCGCAAAAAAAAAAAACGCGCGCGCTGTTTAGGATAAAACTGAAAGCATTTTAGCAGGGCGCGGATATTCTTTGGCCCCTGACTATATCCATTTTAATCGCTTTCGTGAGCCTTTTGTTTTTTTTGTATTGAAATCACCCATCCAATATGATTCGTTGTTATTGTGTATTAGAATTGATTGATTGATTGATTGGGTCTTGTTTACAGTTATTGACGAGATACAGCACTTTTCATTTTCCCGTCGCCATGAAGCGTCCGTCAACAGACACACGATCTAATAAATCGGAGAGCAAGAAGCCCAGACTGGGAGCGTGTCGGGCTCGGTACAAGACATTCCGGGACACAAATTTCTCATCAAACCTCCGCTCTTTACCGCATGTGTTGAATAAAATCGAGAACTTTCTACTGCCACCAGAGGAGGCCATGGTGGAAGCCGCTTCGACTAACCAGCTCGATTGGCTAAAATCTTTAGTCGATCGATATGATTCCCACGTATTGGACGCAGTATTACTCGCTGCTAGACTCGAGGATATCGGGAGCTTGGAGCTATTGACGCCACACATGTTTGACTCGAACGAGCTGAAGGACGGGGCGTGGGACGTATGCAGAATAGCAATTAATACTGCCGCAAAAAGCAAAAGTTGCGATGTTGTGCGTTTCTTATTATCTCTGGTGGACAGTGCTGATGAATGTCGTCAAATGGCACGGACTGTCGTTGGGATTGCTGCAGCGAGAGGTTACTTGGATATTCTTTCAATCGCAGCTGATACTGCCGACACTGCGAATGTTGAACTGTCGATAAACAGCATAGGTTTTGCACTGTCCCTCGCCATTTGTGGTAAGCAGTCCGAGGCAGCGATTTTTCTCGTGTCTCGATATTATCGTATATTGGATCTTAGTGAAGGACTGGAGAAAGCCTTGATTTACGGGATGGGGCAAGTTGCGGACTGTATTTATGGCGTTATCACGAGGCAAGACAACGAAACTCCATTTGAGGATTTCTTCGTGAATCTTGCAGGCGACGGGTATGCTAATGCGATTGAATTTCTATATCGCCGAGGGCATAAGGAGACCAAGCTGCTCGGTTACGCCTTGGATAATGCAGTATGTGCAGATCAAATGGAAGTGCTGAGAATGATACTCAACACAGGACGTGTAGCACAGGACAGGATCGGTGAAACTCTCTTGATAGCTGCTTGGCATGAAAACTTCAGTCCAGTCGAATTTTTGGTCCAGAACAGCAGAATATCGGATCGACAAACAAAAAAATCTTCGAGAATGCGAGTAAGCTAGCTATCTCCAAGTATTTGTTCGATAAGCTGGACGACCCTGCTGAATCCGTAGAGACAGCGTTCAGAAATGCAGCTGGGAATGGCCATTATACTCTCATGGGCACTAGCGAGCGTGTCGCCATCTTGAAATTCTTGCTTTCTACAGGACTGGTTCCACGTACTGTGGTTAATGACTCTTTTATTGCAGTCACTGAGAAATATTTGGGCGCCGACTTTGTATTGGCATTATCAAAGGTGGCACACATATCTCCCGAGATCGCGCTAGAAGCGTTCCAGAAAGCTGTCTGTGTGGGAAGTGCCGAAGTCGTGAAGGTGTTATTGTCTACATACAGCTACCCGCTATCTGTCAAAGAAGAAGCTTTGGAAAGCGCAGCTCGGACTGGCCAACATGGAATCGTCGAGGAGATATGTGCGTCAGCAGATTGGTCTCTAAACGTGCTAGATAAAGCCATATCAGTGGCCACAAACACCGATGCGCTGGCTGTCTTGCGTGCTAAGAAGATAGCAAATTTCAACTAAAGTTTACAAAACGCATTTGTGAGTAGGGTGGGCGGTACATCTTGAGATTTTTGTGCTTGTACAGTAGTATTTTAGTAGAATGACACAGAATCCTCGAAGTGAGACACAGGACAAAATGAGGCTATTGTGAGCTCCGAACCAATTGAAGCCGGCTCAAAATCATGGTTCAAACGTCCTTAACAACCATCTGCTTTGAGCAAAATCTTATTTCGTACTTAAAAATGTCTTTAGTGAAGTCAAGTTATTTGTAATGCTTAAATTCCCGCTCTTTTCTCAATTAAAGGTACATAATGTAGCTCACCAATGCAACACTTGAAAAGAAAAAGAGAAACTCAAGATCCAACCTAAGTTAGTAGTAATCTGAATCTGGATCTTGATGGTAAGAAAATAGAGAGGCTTTCACTCTAATTTTTTGCTGTGCTTGTTATGATATGGTGGCCATGGTGAAACTCCTGAACTGCCACTACTGTGTTTCGCGAGATGTAGCCTTCCACATAAGCATCGTCGGATATTTAATTATCAAGCAAAACGTGTCGAGGAAGTGGATTAATTGAATAGTGCTAGTAATTATGAAGCAGTAACGCGGTTGATTGGGATATGAGAGCGAAGTCAACAACTACTGAAGATATACATGTACGAGCACAATGGCGCAGACACTGTCTCAAAATTGGTATCGTCGTCAATCTGTGATACAAATTCGATTTACTTTTACTTACAGAAAGGTCCCCTGTTACCGGAAATCGAGCCTCTGAACGTCTAAAAATCGAAATACTCCTGACAGGAACCGGCGTCTGCCGTGATGATTGTTCAGAAGTTAACTGCAGCACAGACATGTCCCAAGCAAGCAGTGTGCAAAACTATCTTCCTACCAAGTACTGATTGTACTAGTTGCTCCAATCTCACAGCACAATTTACTTCATCCAAGCACAAGGCTCCCAGATCCAGCAAAACAAACCAGTACGATGTTTCCGTGGCCAGGATCTCCGCGTGAAAGGCAAAGGGAATACCCTCCACCTCCACCTGTGTACTTTGTTTCTGCTCCAACCCCGCCGCTCCCAGTGGTGTATGCTGCACCCCCCCCACCGGTCGTGTACGAGGTTCCTGCACCCCCACCTGTTGTGTACGAAGTTTCGGCTCCCCCTTCAGTAGTGTACGAGGTTCCGGCGTCACTTATCTACGAAGCTACACCCCGTGACGACTACTGTGAGTACTTGCCACGCCGCCACCACCATCATCACCACCGCGGTTGGTGATCAGATCCAACCTCACTGGTCGCTTTCCTACATGTGATTGTAAACGGCTTACATTCTTCGAAGGCAAAAAATATAGCATTTGCAGAGGTTGTAAATGAACAATTAGCTTCACATTCGGCTGACCTTAGGGTATACTATTTAAGACGGTTTTCATAACAATAAAATAGGTTTGAGTACTCAATTTGGTAAGTGTATAATACTAGGTGGAGCCCGGTAGTCGAACTACATCTTTCTGAAACGTTTTATTACTCGAATTTGCGAGTTTATTAGAGAATCTTAAGCGGTAGGTGTCAAAGGCTGTTTTAACCTAAAATTAGTGCGCTGAAAGAGTGTCATTGCTCCCAGTGGGGGGGGGGGGGGGGGTCAGAAAATATAGCAGATCCCAAAATGTCGCTCGCACAAATCCTGTAGCCAATTAATGGGGGTAGGTCGCACTAAATCGCTCGCTGCAGAAACTGTTTTGGAGTCTCTGCAAATTGCGACATCACATAATCAAATGACGACGTCCAGCCAAATATAATGGACAGCAGATCGCGGGTCGCGCCGAAATAGTTGTAATTACATCAAAACAACAGACATTGCAATGGTCCGAGGAAGGGGGTGGACCACGCCTGAGACACTGTACATGCTTGGCCTTGTAGAAAGCGTAATTTAGGAGGGCGGCCACGCTGACCGGGACGCCACTTAGCCGTGTAGTTCTTGGAAAACTCGGTTAGAAGAACCTCGAGCGAAGCAGGATTTACTGCCATCGGCGACGTTCGAGCAGGTATCAAAGTTGTGTGTGTGTGTTTTTTAGAGATTTGAATCGCAAATATCGTCACAAATGCACTTGCTGGCCATCACGCAAATGCCTATTGATTTGTGCTTTGTGTCATTTTCTGAAGGCCCCCAGTAGCAATATGTTTGGTTTTCTGCAAACGACATGATTCGTTCAAAATAAAATCCTTACATTTTGGATGAGTAAAACGTGGGTTTTATTGGCAACGGCAGCAATAGGGTTAAGGGTGCACCCTTAACCCTATTGCTGCCTAATGACGTCAGAGCCTCTGACGTCATTCGTAAATTGCCTCCCTTGAGAGACGGTCTTCTCAAAACAAAATATTGCACTCAAATCTTGAGATGCCATCTGGTAGTGAGCAAATTTCCTCAGCCTCCAACAAACATGTACTTGTACCAGTACACCGACGGACAGAATGCAACTGCCATTAAAATTCAACGTAAAACGGGCGCAGGTCATAGCTGCCACTTGCAAATCTACCAAATAAGCCAATCAAAACAGTTAAAACGCCACATTGTACAGCTGAACTGCAGTGGTTATTCTGCACCAGTCACTTGGTAAAATGGAGGCGGTACGTGTAGCTGAAACCACCTCGGAGTTCGAGTCTGAACGCCGGTCGGAGCCCCCACTTGAGCCTCCGTCACCACCAGAAATCGTGGCGATTGCAGACCTACTTGACGAGGTATACGCGGAGCCTAAACAGCGTCGGATGCATTATACAATGAAGAAGAAACGACATGCTCTTATAGCAACACAGGGTTTAAGTCAGCGCGAGGCTGCCACGTCTCAAAAAACCCCTCGATGGACTTTAACGTCATGGAGGAAGAGCGAAGACGATATCTTTGCGTTTAAAGGGAGCGAGAAGACCCTGTCGCGGGCACCAGGTCGCCGCGAGATAATACCGTTTAGCGCTATGCTCGTCACCTTTATGAAGGAGACACGACGCGAATCCCTGCCGCTTACTGCATCTCTAATGGCCGCGTACATTCGAGAGGAGCAATCAGAGTGGCTGGAGGACTGCTTGAAGGGCAAGAAGGACGAATATACTGCGTATCAGTCTCTACAAAGGTTGCTACGACGTTTTGCCTATCGGCATGGCTTCGTGCAGCGCACACCGCACGGTTTAAAGGTAGTGCTTTGACTTATAAATTGTATGGAACTGATCTAATTTGATCATTTTGATATTTTATTTATAGGAAAAACTGGAAGACTTGGTAGAAGTACAGGACAGTTTCGCTAAACCTTTTAAGTTTAAGTACAATAGCTATGCTGCAAGCGAAGTTTTTAACTGTGACGTAACTGGGATTTACTTCGACGCACCGCCGGGCAAGATACTATCCGAGAGAGGTCAGTCTTCAGCTATTACAGCTCAACACAAGCATTCCGCTCGATTGACGGCTGTATGCACTATCCGCGCGGATGGCGTGAAGCTTCCACTGCTCTACATTTTGCGTGGAGAGCAAAACGGCATTATCGAGAGAGAAGAGCTGCCTACATACCCCGACGGTACATATTTATTCTATCTTATTATTTATGTTTGTTATTTACTAACTGACGGGGGTTACGGTAATGGTTTTTAGGACATATGTATACTGTTCAGACTAAAGTGTGGATGGATGCCCGCGTATGGAAGTTTTACCTACGCTCACTACTGCAGCAGCACGTTACACGCTCTTCTCTACTACTCGTAGATAACTTAGAGTGCCATGTCTCGGGTGAGTCCAAGGCAATCGTGTCAGACGAGCTTATGTCTGTGCTCCAGCCACTACCTAAGAATGCAACCTCGGTTTGCCAGCCCTTAGATGTTGGTATCATGGGGCCTTTGAAAGCAAAGCTCAAGGCTCTGTGGTTGTTCGAGAATGCTACAGCAAAGACTGCTAAGGAAAAACGCCTAGCTACGATAAAGCGTGCCATAACAGCTTGGGAATCCATTGAGGCAGCCACCGTCACGAGTGCCTTTAACAAAGCACTTAAAACCAACTTTTAGTGCTAAATACAACTGCCTCCCTAACTTTGCCAGAAACTCTTGGTAATTCGTTACTGTAAAAAAAGTGCTGTGGTCATCTGACCGCTTTTGTACCAGTGGGAAAGTGGCAGTTGCATTCTGTCCGTCGGTGTATTCATTTCCAAAGGTAAAAGCTCATACCATTAAAAATGAATGATCAAGTTTCCGTTTACTAGGCATGTTCAACCCAACCGCCAATAGCGGTTCACTAAGACTCAATACACCATTTCAGGTTCGTTCTCCCCCGCAGGAGTTCGATACAACCACCCCAGAGCCGACTCGCACATAGGACCGGGCAAATCTCAGTTCAAAACACCCAGTGCCTGAGTTCAATACACACAGGTGTCTCTTTTATTTGTTTGCCAATTACTGCGAAAGTGCCAACTTTTGTCATTTCGAGACCATTTGAGAATTCAAAGACCCACCCATTCATCGCTTCGCCTCGCGCCCACTTTCGTTTTGGAAGAATGGGTAACACTTACCTTGAAGACGTTCGTGCACGTGTCCTCGAGGCAGCGAAGGAGGTTGAGAACTGGCGATTGGTAGCAGCTCACAACGAGATGATATGGAGGTAGGAAAATGACAAAAGTTGGTACTTACGCAGTAGGCGCGTAAATTACCCAATCCTGACACAGGGAGGTAGTGACATTAAATAACAAATTGGCAAAGAAATAAAAGAGACACCTGTGTGTATTGAACTCAGGCACTGGGTGTTTTGAACTGAGATTTGCCCGGTCCTATGTGGAAGTCGGCTCTGGGGTGGTTGTATCGAACTCCTGCGGTGGGGAGAACGAACTTGAGATGGTGTACATGGTATTGCTCGCGATTTGGATTGGTTCTCAATCATACATGCCTACCTAACTGCCGAACTCCGATCACCCCTTCCAATGCCGCTATTTATTAATAGCGGCATTGGAAGGGGTGATGGATTTGTTGATTAATAATACCTGAAAAAGGTAGTAGATAACTGCATATCACTGGATACCACCTAGACGTATGATCGAGAAATACACATAATAATAGGGTAGAACAAAGTCGTCGACATTGATGTTGAAAGCTTTATGCAATTTGGTTGTTAAGCGCACCACAATAGTGTTGTACAAGTATTCGTTTTGACAAGTGGGCGATAAAAGCTTGGGTTCTATCCGACGCCGTAAATTGAGCTAATTTCCGATTTTTTTTCTCGTAAATTGACGATCCTCTCTATACCGATAGTTTTTACTACCGGTATAGAGAGGATCGTCAATGTACGAAAGAAATATCGGCCCCAATGCGACATCGAGTTTTGGTCAAAGCCAAGTCATATGTATACCCTTATCAAGGTTTTTTCAATGAACCCTTCTGAAGACATCCGGTCTTTTAGAGATCTGTCTGGAAGATGTGCCACCCATAAAATGGGATCGCACTGGGGCCGGTACTTCGAGCGTACAGTATTGATCATTCCTCAATGGTACTGTACCGACTACCCACATCCGGTGGGCTGAAAACCCACACGTTCATTTCTCGTTTTCCTTTGCGGGTCATCAAACAAGTTTCTCCCACCAAGTGCTAAGACAACAATGGGTTGGACCAAGACCGTACTCCCGCTTGGCATTGCTGCAATCAGTCTACTCGTCAGCATCAATGCAGTCTCGACTCATATCGAATTAGAGAAAGCTTCCCCTCAGCTAACTACGTCGGCCAGCACCCTACTTAGACGGTCTCTTAAAGCAGACGTCATGAGCGAACCAGCCGGTCAGCTGAAAGAAGAATGGGGTTACACACTTAAGGACGTAAGTGCGTGGATGCCATTTACGAGGGCTGCTACTGAAGCGAAAAATGCAGCGAAAGCTAAAAGACTTGAAGAGATCAGGACTGCCTTGCTCCACAAACAACGCGATGAAGTTTTGACAAGCAAGTTTGCTCAGTTCTTTCTAGATAATAAGACCCCTGATGATGTTGTCAATATCATGAAAGCCGCGGGGAAACGTGAGATAGAGTACAACAGCGTCAGAATAGCTTACGAGGAATGGCTTGAAGGTATCCTTTCGATGAAAATTAAATGAACAATACATTGGTTCTTTCTTGTGCTAGAAAATGAAGCATGACAGTTATAACCCCTTAAATAGCTTGTACAATACGCTGCATTAGATTTATTGATGTCATCGTAAAATTTGCAGGAAACACATGTATTACCTTTTTGTTGAGATACTGTTGTAGTAGTATTACATGTACATGCTTGTTAATGTGCTGAAATTTAGCTAACAGAATGGTTGAGTGAGAGTGGTTCATTCTGAATCTCGCCCACTATACAAAATCTACTAATGCGGTGGCTGGTTGACGCGGGCAGCTATAGTTGCGTGATTTCCTTCATACTTCCGCTTTTAGCGACTGCCTACATGTGTTCCACCTCATGCCAAGCTGTCGGTCTCAGGCTCCTGTATTGCAATTTAAGTGTTTGTTTAGTCAAGGTTGGCTATCCCGCGGAGCTAGAAATAGGCGTACACATATCTTGATAAATGTAGTGTACAGACAACGACGGTGAAATCCGCCCGGTGTCTGAACACTATCCTTCATATAAAAGAAAATTATTACGCGTGACAGGAATACCCGCCCAGTTATTTGATTGGTTGAAAGTGGTAGTTTCAGTGAACACAAAGTACAAAAACGATTTCAAAATGTACAAAACCGATACAGGAATTATTTCAGGAAACGCTAGCTTGGGGGAGGGCGCGCGAAACGAGAAGTGCCGCCCCCGCAGTTCAGGCGGATGGAACCTTCTAGAACCTTCTAGAAGGTTCCACGGCCGCCCTACATCTGCCCTTTTGTATTACATACTGAATCTATGTTAAACTGAGCCTGCCTCTGATTGGCTGAAACTCTACACCTATCATATCGGATACACTCACCCTCCCTCTGGCGTGCGCGTCCCCTCAGTCTTGCCATTCCCGAAATTGCGCTGAAGGCCAGAGGTGCCGTTCCCCGACGGATTAGTCCGACCCCGCGTTTACCCACGCCTGCCTTGTGCGGGCCAGTTTACTTGAGGCTTGGATAGGTCCGTCCTGGGGGATGGCTGTGCCTCCTGCGTCTGCTGCTGCTGCCACTAGCTAGCCTTCCGCCGCTCCCTCGCCTCGCTCGCTGACGCCGCCTGCTCCTGCTGCAGTCCCTGCTGTTCCGGCTGCCATGGTCGATGCTCCTGCTGGTGCTGTAGCTCCACCGTCACCTGTACGGGCTCCCGTTGTTTCCTCGTCGCCTGTACGGGTTTCTGTTGCTCCCTCGTCGCCTGTACGGGCTCCTGATGCTCCATCGTCGCCTGTACGGGCTCCTGTTGCTCCCTCGTCGCCTGTACGGGAATACATGTAGGTCTTTGAGCCCCCCTTAAGTTGATTTTACTTCATCTTCTCTTTCGTTTCTTGCGCCTTGCAGTCTCAAACTCTACGATTAGATCTGGGACTTGTGACAAGTTTTCAACCGGTTCCCAGGTCTGCTTCTCTTCTCCCACCCACTCCACAAGGAATTGGGTCCGTCGCTTGTGTGTCCTCTTCTTCACCAAGCGTTTGACGATCTGGCCGATACTTCCATCAGCCAGTACAACCTCGTTGGGTCGCGACAAGCGTGTCGACTCGTTGTACGGTTTCAGCGAACCCGTATTGAATACTGGGTGAAGCTTGTTGCCAGCTTGAATGTTAAGTTCGTAAGCATGGTTGTGTATCTTCCGCACAACAGAGTAAGGTCCAATCCACTTCGGACCGAACTTAGTGGATACTGGCAGACCAGTGTGCTTGGGGTCCAAGTGTTTGGTGCTCAAGTACACACGGTCGCCAACCTCAAAGACTTGTTCTTGTCGGTTCTTGTCGTAAACATCACGCATTCGCTCTTGCTTTTGAGCAAGTGTTTCACGGCAGCGAAAAAGAATAGCTGCTTGGCGCTCGTGAAACTCAGCGCCTCGACGACTCTTTGTAACCGTATCGAGCTGCTCCGCTGCAAGCTGTAGCGGATTCAGCGGGATATACCCTAGATCCGCCTCGAACGGTGCGAGCTTAGTACTGGAGTTCACCGTTGAGTTGATAGCAAACTCAGCGTTCGCTAAGTGAATGTCCCAGTCGTCTTGACGTGGACTGACGAAGCATCGAAGATACTCTTCGAGCGTTCGATTCATTCGCTCAGTTTGTCCGTCGCATTGGGCCCGGTGTGCTACTGTCATGCTGAGTGACGTGCTGATAGACTTGAAGACGTGTTGCCAAAACGCAGACACGAATTTTCTATCTCGGTCGGATACAATATTCGTCGGCATACCGTGAAGTTTCCAAATGTTGTCGATGAAGAGACGGGCAACGCCTTCGGCTGTTACCTTCTTCGTTGTCGGCACAAAGTGGCATCTCTTGGTCAGTCGGTCGACGACGACCCAAATCGAATCAACGTCACGCTTCGTTCCAGGCAAATCCGTTATGAAGTCCATGGAGATCGATCTCCAGCGCCCATCGGGAATACTCAATGGTTCGAGAAAACCAGGAGGCTTTGTCAGCCTTGGCTTGTTTCGTCGACATGGTTCGCAGTCAGCAATGAACGTTTGGATCGACTTGAGCATCTTGGACCAGTACCAGCGTCGTGCTAACGTCAAGTACGTTCGCTCGGTACCAGGATGGCCACTGTAGTTGGTGTCATGAATCTCCTTGATTATCGATTGTCTCAACTTCATATCGTTGGGAACAGCGATTGGAGGATGGTCATCCACCAGAGACTGGTACCACAGCAAGCCGTTTGCCTCCGAATAGTATCGGTATAGCTTGTGGTGCTGGTGTTTTTCCTTCGACTTTGAGGTGCTTGTACGTCGCTGGATTGCTGCCCGGATTGTCTGGACATCTCGATCTTTGACGTAAGCACCCTTGATCCTCTTCAGCAGCTCTGAATCTGTAGACACTTGACTAAGAGCAATACTGAAGGAAGTGTCGTTGAAGCTGGACACACTCAGGTCATGGAAATACTTCGTATCTGGCTGCAAGTCAGGTCTGCGACTCAATGCATCCGCGATGCCGTTCTTCGCACCTGGAAGATACGAGAACGTGGGTTGGTACTCAGCTAGAATGTCGTACCACCTAGCCAATCGGCGGTTCGCCATCTTCTGTGTGAACAACCCTTCGAGACTTTTGTGATCCGTCTCGACGATCGGTGGTTTGTCCAAGCAGTAAATTCGAAAAGCTGCTAGCGCGTGTACGATAGCAAGTAGCTCCTGCTGCTGTGTTGGATAGTTGAGCTCCGCGGATTTCATCTTTCGACTGGTATACGCAATGGGTCGCTCAACTCCGTTCACGACTTGGAATAATACTCCACCAACAGCGAATTTGCTTGCATCAGTGCGCAGATGCATGGACTGGCTGAAGTTAGGGAGGTGCAACACTGGAGGACTACACAGTCGCCTCTTCAGCTCCTTGAAATACTTCAACTGCTCATCATTGAATTGGATCTTCGCGTTCCTCTTGTTCTTCTTCTTCAAGAGAGTGAACATTGTTGCAGTAAATGCTGCGTAATCTGGCCAAAATCGTTGGACGTAACCAGTCAACCCAAGGAAGCTGTGAAATTCCTCTTGTGTTTGTGGTACTGGCCAGCCCTTGATGGTTTGTACCTTGTCCGGATCCATCCGTACACCGTTGCGTCCTACGAAGTCCCCGAGACACGGAATCTCGTCGGCACAGAAGACACACTTGGCAAGCTTGACGTACAGCTTATTGTCACGCAGGATATTTAATGTCTTGCGCAACGCCTTCAAGTGGTCGTCGATGCTCTGAGACTTCGTGAAAACGTAGATGTCATCATAAAACGGCTTGGTGTTTTCCAAACCTCGGAACAACTTTGACGTTAAACGATGCATCGTCGCTGGCGCATTACAGACTCCCATGGGCAGAACAAGATACTCCCAGAGTCCGTTTGGCGCTTGAAATGCTGTGAACTTGATATCCTCTTCACGCATACGTACTTGATAGTACGCGGACATCAAATCCATAGTGGAAAACCAGTACGCTCCGGACATCGCGTCAAGAATGTCCTCCTTCCTCGTCATTGGGATACTTTGGCGTACAGTGTTGGAGTTCAAGTACCGGTAGTCGTGTACAATCCTCCAGCCAACTGGTTTTCGTACACAGAAGGTTGGAGCAGCATGTGGACTGATGCTTGGACGGATGAGCTTCTTCTTCACCATGTCTACAACCCAACGCACAATCTCGCGTTGCTGCTCTGGCGATTGACGCCATTGTTGCCGATACATTGCAAGATTCGGATCCTCCACGTCAATCCTATGCTCAATCTCGCGTTTCTTGGGTAAACCTTCTGGGAGCTCAGGACGGAACACATTGTCCATATACTCCATGAGTAACTGGTACGCGGGATTCCCCTTGAAGCTATCCCAGTCCGTATCCAGATACCGCTGTGCTTTCGCACTTCCGACGTTGTCGGGTTGATCTTGCCGTTGCAGTGAGCGAGCAACTTGCTTGATCGTCACGTTCGTCAGAACCAACATAAAGTCAGGTTCATCGATCGACTTGGTCTTGATTCTCAGGAACTTTCGTAGTTTCTTGCGAGTGATGAACTTCGTCTGGACACCAGCCTCGTCAACGACACCCATCGTGAACATATGTTCCACGACAGTGCCTCTGCCCCCAGTACTGCTGCTATCTCCAGCCTCTCGTACAGTACCGCCGCGTTTCGACAATTCCAAGTTGTCCTTCACCGCCGAACCCTTGCCGGCTGACGCGTCTCCTGGTTGTTCGCAAACAACTCTTGGGCTCTCTTT
Organism: Phytophthora betacei; assembly: GCA_011320135.1. Taxonomy (NCBI): domain Eukaryota; phylum Oomycota; class Peronosporomycetes; order Peronosporales; family Peronosporaceae; genus Phytophthora; species Phytophthora betacei. Next base: position 388,692 of record JAANHX010000432.1, read on the forward strand.
CTGTGTTGCGTCGCAAACAGTTTCAGCCGCGGACTTCACATCCGTTTCCAGCGCGGCACCTCGACAGGAATCGGGTCTTTTCGCCGATAGGCCTTTCGCCTCGACAGATCTCCGAAGCCCGGAGGCAATCACCGGTCCGCCTTCCTCGATCGGTCCACTGGTTTCCCCTGTTCGCTTCCAATGCAGAGTCTTCACTTGCGTTCCTTCGATACATCGACCTCTCCAGTCGATCTGCGGCTGCGTATCCTCGAAGAATGGGATTCCAAGAATGCAGTCGAATTCGTCGGGTATGGCGTAGACGACAGCGATACACTTGTATGCCTCGCCCAACCCAGACACCAGGATTTCGAGGGGAAGTACCTCCAGTTCCGTCTCGACAATCTGGTTGTCTCCAAGTTTCACACGAATGTTCTTACCAATGAACTTCGTGGCCTTGAGTCGATGTTTCTCGACCCACTGTCTGGACACGTAGATTGTGGTTGCTCCACAGTCCAACAGCATCCTTTGGGTCGAAATGGTCGCGCCACTAACGATGATTTCCCCCTCTACGGAGAACAGTGGACGCGACTTGTAGACGATAGGGTTTTCGCTCAGAACGTTAAGGCTGACATTCTCAAACTTAACTGATCCGGCTACGTTCTCTTCCACGACAGGACCCTCATTCACTGACGTGGCTGCCCGTTTCCCTGCTTCTTTTGCTCCTTCTTCCAAAGGAAGCAGTTGGTCTTGATGTGACCAGGTTTCTTGCAGTGGAAACAGGTACGACCTTCGGCTCGTTTCGAGCTAGTCTTCGCCTTGAAACGCCCTTTACCACGAAACGTTTTTCCCTTGAGCGACTTGTCATGACTCGGCGCGTGCTCAGTGGACGGCTTCCGCTTGTCTTGGCGAGTGTGACGTTCGCGCGACTCGTCGACGAAGTGTGTCACCTCATACTTGACAGCAAGGTCCATTGCGTCGCTCAGGGTCTCTGGGTTCTCGAGCTTGACATAGCTACGCGTGCGCGGCTTGAGACCGTTCGCGTAGTATAGTACTTGGTCAAGCACGCTCATTCCTTCAACTCTGAAGATCAAGGCTGAATACTCGCCATTGTAGGTCTCGATGTCCGCTGTCTGCTTGAGGCGTTGAAGCTTCTCGCGCAGGACAGACTGGTAATTTGACGCTTCGAAGTGTTGGAGCACATGCTCACGGAAAATCCCCCACGTGTGCTCCTCCGCTCGAGTTGTCGACGACCAGTGCAGGAACCATCCGGATGCCGGCTTTTCCATTGCCGATCCGGCGTTTCCAGGAAGACGCGCGCTCGTGTCTTCAATTGGAATGTTGTTGATGCGGCAGGCGTTCTCGATCTGGAACAGCCATTCGCGGACGTCTTCCCCCCCTCTTGCACGTGAGCTTGGGCAGATGGCTCGGCACTTTCGTGCGGTCGGCCATCGCTTGGTTCAGCCGATCGATCTCTGCGCGTAGCTGGGCGATTGTTGGCATGGGCTCCTTCTGGTCAGGTTGCTGGGACCAACAAGTGCTACCAGTATTTCAGGAAACGCTAGCTTGGGGGAGGGCGCGCGAAACGAGAAGTGCCGCCCCCGCAGTTCAGGCGGATGGAACCTTCTAGAACCTTCTAGAAGGTTCCACGGCCGCCCTACATCTGCCCTTTTGTATTACATACTGAATCTATGTTAAACTGAGCCTGCCTCTGATTGGCTGAAACTCTACACCTATCATATCCGATACAGGAATCAACACATCCTGGGTTGATTGTACAAAAACGCCCAAATACGGCATACCGATTGGCTGAAACTGTTTTATTAGTGGGAAAACCATGTACGGACTCGGGCGTGTTTCAAAGGTATGGCGGATTTCACCGTCGTTGTCTGTACTACGCAAATCTTTTGTTATTGCTACTGTACAATAACAACATACTAAAGTATAAATGTTTGTGTTGTTGGTAAAAATAGCTAGCTTGGTTATCATACTCGTCGCAGGGCAAATAATCTCCGTTACTACGTAGTGAGCGGTGACGCAGTGCCAATAACGTGAGGTTTCTACTGTCTTTACAGCCGACTGGTACCAAAGTTGACATTTCGCTTTTACGAAAGCACTTAGGATGTATGTTTGAATACCTTTAAAACCACAGCATATTCACTTATCAAATTGTTAATATGAAACCTTTTTCCTTACTCGTGGCGTCTTCTTCTAAAACGATACAAAACTACTTGGCGTAATCCTATGTAGCGTTGCAAAGCGTTTCTTCACATGGAGCGTCTAGAAATTTTGATTTTTCCATGTCAGCTTTCCTAAAACATCTTACTCCAAGTTAAGTCGAAAAAAAAAAAATGGCTTAGGAGGCTCGAGGCAGTGGTGGAAAAGGCGGGTCTTTTCGCCTTTTGAAAAGTTTAGGCGGGGACCGTTCGCCCAACCCCGTCGCCTTTTCGCCCAAACGCCTTGGTTTTTAATTTTTACTATTTAGTCAACTTTCTACTATTTAGTTCCAGCATGTTAACCACACAACAAAAGAAAGTAGCGGGAGGCACTTCCCTTAAAAAATGCGGATTTTCTCTTCATGCGTCAGAGCGACTCTTAAGTGTTCTCGTTGAGGTCCGAGTTAGTGTAGGCCCTCCAGCCTTTCCGAAGCCACCGCAATGTCCGCATTCTCATACGTGGACTCGTCGACGTCGGTGTTGATGTACGCGCTCCCGTCTTGCCTAAAGCCGTCGCAGCGTCCTCATGGTATCTTCGGCGTCCGTGCTAGTGTACGTGGTGCTGTCACTACCCGAAGCCGCCTCCCCTACTGCACCCACAGCCCCGTTGACGTCCGTGTTGGTGAAGCAAATGCTAGTGCGTGTGGTAATGGCAGAGGCTTGTCGATTACGAATTCGACTTAATGCTCGACAGTCGAAACGCAAACGAATGTGGTGATGAAATCATATTTGGTAACACGCTCAACTAGTTCGGTGGGCTATGAGAATTTAACCGTGAGACGAGAGAAGCGAGTGGTGACTTTAGAGCGCGAACACCTCAGATATTCCTCTCTTGCGGAAACATGGGGTCATTGGTGTCTGGAAACGGAGTGTTATCGGGTGTTGGGATCTCCTCGAACTCCCAATTGCGGAAATGGCTGTCTTCATAAGACGCAGTGGTATTTCTACCAGGCTCCGCCCTCTCAAATACTTCTTCAAGATACTCTACCCAGTGTGGAATAGTTTCTTTTGCATCGACGCCTTCGCCTATACCGTCCAAGTCGTCCTCGGCTGGCGCTTGTTTGTCCCCTTGATCGGCTTGCGACCGCAGTGGAATAGGGGTATTCTGACGTACGGATTGGCGTTGATGTGCTTGTGGAGTGGGGGTTCGTAAACGACGAGAACGTCGTATTGGGGCTCGCGATGTACGACCCGGCGTACGTTGAGCTGGGGTGTGCAGCGTAGGCGTTCTAGATGGTGCAGCTTCGGTAAGGACTTTAGTGGAGATGGGTGTTGCTAATACGGCGGCGCTAACGAACCCGCTGTCGGGCGATTTATGACCCTCGCCCTGCCATTCACCTTGCACCAATCTGTCAACCAGCGGGCGCTCTGTTGTATTTAGAATACGGAAAATTGTTGGCCTGCTTTCGGTTGATGTTTGTTCGCGCTTACGCATGTATAGGCGTATAGACTGCGTGTCTAGAGCTTTCGGTGGTTCATCCTATTGCGTCTTGGAGTATGAATCATCCCAATCTCGCTTAATATTTGTTTAGTAGTTGCAGTATCAACTGCGATCGAGAGTACTATAATTGCCAGGTCAGGTAAAACAATTCTTGGGTTTCCATTTTAATGTGCTGTCAATACTTAACTTTATTAAATCGAAACTCTTTCAGGTACGCGGAATACAGCGAATTCTCAATCCGCTCAATTATATCACTGTGAATACAGTCGTAGTCATCACCAATTAGACGACAGTAGTAATAGAAAGCAAAATTTACGAGCTGTGTCGAAGATGCGATTCCGGCTGCTTTTTTGCTATCTTAAAATTGTTACCGATGCTCTTGCTCAGGGTTCTCGTCTAGCACATCTCTACCAGTAAGGCGTTCCTCCATCTTCACGACACGCTTTCTGTCGTCGGTTCTTTCCACATTCTTACTTCCTTCGTCGACCGTCATCGGGTTCAGTAGAAAAGTCAACATGAATAGCGGATGTTCACATCGCTCCCAACGTGATTCTACACCTTGAATTAGTCTACTTCGGCCATCCAAATGGAAGTTGTCGAAACCCATAACAATATCACGAAACTATTAAACGACATCTGTCAATATGTTCTCGTCGCGTTGGAGCCGATATGATGACTCCGGTAATGGCGCAATAACTTGTTCCGCCTCTGTCAGCTTCCTCCAAAATGATGGGTTGTTAAACACCTTCAGCGAGCTAGGGCAATCTTTATAGCCGCGGTACTTGCTACTCAGAATCTCCAGCGCAGTACGAGCTCTCAAATGTGAGGCAAAATAGCTCTGCATACAATTTCAGCGTGTCTCACAAAGAGTAAACAACGCTAGCGGCTTGTCGTAGAATTTCTCCATCATGGCTCTAGCTCGGACAAGCCACTTAGCTGATGACGCATTGAGACACTTAACGGCTGCCGTTGCCTCCTTGGCAACCCCAGACAAAGATGACTTTAACACTGCTTTGACAATTGTGTTGATACGATGTGCAAAGCAGAAAAGAAACGTAACATAAGGCCATCGTAAAGCCAAGTTGCATCGAGATCTACCACACTGACCGGCGTTATCGATGATGACCTCATCAATGTTCCACCCTTCATTTTGCACCTGCTTCAGAATAATCTTCATCTCTTGGGCCATCGCCACACCGTCGTGCCGATCGCCCGCCTTAGGCAATGCATACGTAAGGCTTCGTCTTAACAGCTGACATCCCAATACATGCTCACGAGAAATGTTCAGAAACGCGTCCGATAAAAAATTGACAAATGCCCCCGAATTAATTTTTATCTGCTTCACCTTTTGTGTTTTGATGGAGCGGCAATGCCCAACATGACTCCCGGTAATGCGTCCACCAAGCGATCGCCTTGCTCGTATGTAGGCTGTTATTCCAGGGCACGAGTATTCCAACAGTGCTTTTGTACATGACCGCTCGATGAACAAATCGGGAAAAACAATTCCAACCTGGAACTCAACCACTGGTCTCTCCAGTTCTTGCTTCTGTAGCTTTGAATAACATCAGTGGGGTTTAGCCCTCGGGGACGCTCGCTTCGACGTGTTGCGCTTGGGAGATGCCTTCGAAAAAACAAGGAGCTTGTTTGCAATACGCTTTTGCCAACGAGGCGATCATGTGCTCGAGCTACCTCCGTCGCTTGACTGCCCTCGACAGTTTTCCATGACGGCCCGATATGCTTTACATTGCGCAAATGTCCAACGTAGTTATACGAACATGCTAGGAGTAGCTCAGGTGAGTCAAGGTCGGGATCCTCGTTGTAAGCCAGCCTGCAATGCTTGCACGTGTAGTACGAGTACTTCGCTTTGCTTTTCGAAACGTCCTTCATCAGCGTAAGGTGGTCTTGCTCGGATACATGGGGTCGCACCATAGTTAGCACCAATTTTTACATGAAAACCGGCTAGCCACAAACGCCGATTGACGGCCACTCCAACTGATTCAAACAAGTACACCGACACGGACGCCGATGAGAACACGTACGAGAATGGAGACGCAGCAGCTGCTTCGGGCCGTGATAGGAGCTCGTACAACCAACACAGACGCCTACGAGACCACGTACGGTCAACACAGCTGACGAACAGAGCGCGTACAAGAATGCGGACGCTGCGGCGGCTTCGAGAAAGACTGGATCACGTAGAACCAACACGGACGCCGACCAGAACACGTACGAGAATGAGGACGCTGCGGTGGCTTCGGGCAAGACTGGAGAAACGTTATTCAACGTGGACGCTGAGATCGCGTACGAGAATACGAACGCTGTATCGTCTCCGGGCAGCTACAGGAGGACGTACAAAAGCACGGACGTGGTCTGTGTGGGTGTTGGCAAAATGCCTAGCGGTGGTGATGGTCGGGGAAGCAACGACCGAACGCGAGTGTAGTAACGCGTTCTTGTATGCAAACTGTTTAATAGGAGCGGGAGCTTCGATATTTTTGTGAATGGGGTGGGGGGGGCTTAGGTTTAGATTGCCAGTAACAATGTATACTTTACAAAAGCAAAGATATTGTAAAAAGGCGCCGAAATGAAAAGGCGAAGCGGCCGCCGTATCGTCAAAAGCCACCTCCCAAATTAGTTCAGGCGCCTTTTGAAAAGGCAGTAAAGGCGGGATGTCGCAACACTGCTCAAGCTACCAAAATTTAGAAATAGGGCTTTATGGTGTACCCAAAAAGGTGATCCAAAAGCTCTTGTCACAGAATAGCAATGTCGTTAACCGGGCTAAGAGAACAACGGGGGTGCATTAAATCTGGATATATCATGTACAGGGGCTAATGGTAACTCCAAATCGGTGAAGTTAATACAGCAATAATATCATCTGGTAGACCAGTTAATAATTTGTTTTACCTAATATTTTCTTTTGACAAATGATATTATCAAATATCAACCTAACACTGGGTAAAACGATATTTGTTTTTAATATTGCCGGTTTAAAGTTAATCACCAATCATTTTTGGCTAGGGAAAACGTCAAAACGTGTATCATCCTGAAACGTTTTGTCAATATGTGTGAAACATGTGTCAATAGGTGTATGGGCTGCCATCGGTATTGACAGTATGTGACAGTCTCAAAACAAACGCCAACAGGTGTATGAAAGTGAGGTTTGTGTGTCAAAATGTGTAGTGCACTATAGATCACTGGCCAAGAAATGACAACAGTGGGTTTGGTCTAAACCCACAAATCGCGACGTTCAGCGACCTACCTCCCACGGTCCCAAGGCAAACTCGCACACTTTGCGCTTCCATAAACAATTGTTGCGACTGAGGGACAACAATGGATGTCGACGTGGATGATATCGGTGAGGGTAGCGACTCAAGCGATTCAGCGTGCTTGACGGTTGGCATGGTATTTGAGTCAGCAACGGACGCTCTCCATGCTGTACAAGACTATGCTCTTAGCATCGGAAAGGCAATTCAAGTCAGGCAACGAAGTGGAGTCCACAGACTCATTGGGTGTAGCTCTGATGGATGCGAGTTTTCCGTGCGTGTGTATCGGAAACGTCAATCTGACAAGACGTATGGACCGTGGTACATTTCTTCAATTGCTAATGCCCATGCCAACTGTCTGTCAATCGCTAATCCGACCCGGAGGCAGATAACGGAGCCTGCCTTCAACTTTTGAAAGTGCTGTGCGTGCTGACGGCAGCGTAAAACACGGGTATAGTTTTCGAGGAGTTCCGATGTTCTGTGATCGCAGCGGCTCTCTAATATCCGTGGCGACTGAAATGCGTCTGAACCTAAAGTATTGTACACTTCACATTATCCTCAATCTCCTTGGGCGCTTTCGCAAGTTTACACACGGACACAAGAATCTCGTTTGGTCGCTACATAGTTCGGATACAAAAGAGCTGTACACCAGTCGGCAGGAGTTGATTGGATTGAAACTTGGGACTGATGTGAAGAATTACCTGAGTGAAATACCCCCTGAACGATGGTGCGTGTATGCTAATATCGGTGAGGTCCCTCGGTATGGATAAAGAACTTCAAACTTTGTCGAGAGCGTATTCGGTACTCAGCTTATGAAGGGTATGAGAAAGCTACCTCCGTATCGAATTATTCAAGCAATATGTGGTTCTTTTGTTGACGAATGCTTCAAGCGATCCGAAAATGCTAGATTGTGGGCAGATAAAGGTTTCGTTTTGACACCTGGGGCCGAAAAGCTTCACAGAAAACAGAGTGCAGACATTGGCCAATACTCGGTCCAGCATGCTTTGAATGATGTTTGCTACGTGCACTCAGTATGCAGCTCAGTACGAATCCGACGCTGAGTGAATTTGCGGAACGGGACTTGTACGTGTAGCTACGTTGATCAAATGGGCATGCCGTGTAGGCACCTCATCGCGGCGCTTGAAAGTGTTGGCAACCGTTTGGACGTGTACAAACACTTTCAGCCGTGTTATAAAGTGTCGGTGTATGCCAATGCATTTCACGCTAAAGCTGTCTTTATACCGATAGAATCAGACATCACTCAGAGTTCCGAATGGCTACCTGCAGTTTTCACAAAGAAACTGGGACGCCCCAAGACGAAGCGCATAAGAAGTGTTGAAGAGGACGGAAATAGATCTTCACAGAGTTGCTCAAGTTGCCATCGGAAAGCCACAACAAACGTTCATGCACGCAATCGGATGGCACATAACACATTCAAAAAGAGTATCCCTCAGTCGCTATAGAGCAACAACAATGTCATTTTCCCCCCCGTGTTTTTTGTTTTGTTTGAACATTTAAGGCGCCGTTTTCATCACTCCACAGCGGTAAGCCCGCTTAGAATCTCGGACTGGGGCCCGCCGCTTCATGTACCGCTGTTTCCTGCTCCTCGCCTTGAAATACCCGACTTTAGATGAATGCGCAACGCGTGAGATGCGCTTTTGCGCTGCGTACAACGGCGCAGTTCTCTTCGACAGCGCCACAGCTCGCGCCATCTCGGCGTCCCTCACTTGCTGGAATGTGATTGTCTCGTAAATGAGCCGAGGCTTCTGTGCTGAACAATGGGTTTCGCCCTATTTATCCCCAAAACCTGTGACAGTATGTGTGCTCGGTTCAAACCTGCCGGTGACCATGACTCTGACTGGTTTTGTAACCGCTTATGACAAAGTTTTGCCCAATTGATACACGCTCTGACGTTTTCCCTTTATGGCTAACGTTCGACTAGCTGAAGTATTACTACACCATTTCAGGTCCGTTCTCCCAGAGGACGGATTCAATACAACCACCTCCTGGCCGACCTGTGCATAGGCCTATGCATTTTCTTATACCCAAGTGGTACAAGAAAAAAAGGCACACTGGTTTTTTTTAAAACTGCTGGTACAGTACTTACAGTAATTAGTCTGCACTAGACTAAATACGAGCACTCTATTTTTCGGAGCTCACGATAAGTAGTCACTAGTCAAGACACACAGACTATTTTTGAATATAGACTAATTATGAACTTGAAATTAGTCTATTTCAGCATACAACAGCATGATTTATTATGGGCAAATGCATCACTAAACGTCTTAGACAACTGCTTCTTCGACCACAGTAGTTGTATCACTATCGACCGAGACGGCATCTTTTATGAGCTGAAACATTGATGTCTGAGTCAGATACGTCAATAGAGTTTGAGTTCCCATCTGCAAACTCTTGTGGATACTTCTTAATGATTTCCTGTAAGTGAGGAAAAAGTTGTGATGTTGTCCATAGAAAACTTTTCATATTTTCTAAACATGAAGAATTAGGCGGATAGAAGAGCGGAATTGAACCAGAAGAAAGAATATGAGAAAATATGCTGAACAATGGACACAAATATAATAATAAAAGCTAAAAAAAAAAAAGAACTTACTACGTAGTAGTACAAAACAAAAAGGATTAGGTACAAAGAAAGAAATGGGTACAAGTAAAAGGGTATAGGCAAAACCACCTGCTCATAAGCGGCGCTTTTATATGTACGAGAGAAAGAAATAACTGTCTCTTCCGGCTAATCATCACACGCGGGGACTCGAACTCAGGTCATGGGAATGGATGGGCAGAAACCAAACCACTTTGCCAAGACGTGCCCAGCATAGGCTAATTTTTAACATTATAGCGAAGACTAATTTTGAACTTAGTGGTTTCTACAGACCATTAATTAGTCTTCCATAGATTAATTATGAAGATAGACTAATTTTGAGCGAAGACTAATTACTGGAAGTACTGTAGTTAATTTCATCTATGGCCTGTCCAACCCTATGCACAGGTCGGCCAGGAGGTGGTTGTATTGAATCCGTCCTCTGGGAGAACGGACCTGAAATGGTGTAAACAACAGTGAGAGGGATGGGGTCTCCCCGTAAATTCGGTACTATTAATAGCTGTACTCACAAGAAATTTTACGTAGCATTACAAAAAAGAAACTTTAAGACCGAAGTCGATTGATGAGAAGTGACGTACCAGTTGCAGCCTTCGAATCCAATAAAGGGATTCATCCAGACAGAGCGCATGGCAGTTGAGCGTACGTTAATAAGAGTTGACTGCACGCTGTTTCCAGGTCGATTATCCTCATTGGGGCACGTTTTGGAAGCAATTGACGAGATGTTGATGACACCTGAGGAAGCCCTGATCAAAGCTGCTGGAACGAATCAATTACATTGGATCGAACATCTCTTGGACAGGTTTGATGGCGACTTAGTAGATGCCATTGCGAGTGCGGCGGCAAATGGTCATGTGGACATGATAGTTCGTTTAGTTCACGAGATTGGAGAACGTGAGAATCTAGCAGATCACGAACGAGATACCAGCGAAGATGATAGCGATGCCGAAAGTGAAGGTGAAGTAGTGGCACAGCGGACTGCTGTCAAAACCCGTCGAGCGCTACGGAATGCTGTCCAAGCAGCTGTGACGCATGGACGGGTTAATGATGTAAGTATGTTCCTGCCTCAGATCGTTGGATCAAGTACAAATGAAGAAGTACTCGGTGAAATGCACGAGGCAACGTGGCAAGTTCTCGAGAATGCAGCAGAAAAGGGGCGTTTGGCAGTGGTCAAATTTGTGGTGGACTATGCGACTGAGTGGGGATATATTGAGATGTATGCTGCTACCAACGGTGATTTCGACGCCTTAACACGCGCTATTACATGCTACCACGATTCTATTGCGACATATTTACTTCAAATATGCAGCGTTCAGTGGAACATGAATACTGCGTATGAAGCAGCTATCGAGAGCCAACGTTCTGAGCTGGTCGAGTGGATCTACGCTCTTTCCTCTCAATCAGGTGATTCTGAGACGGATTGATTTTTAGGCCAATTGCAAACACTGCAGTTTTTTTGTTTCACAAGAGGGGGTAACCACATCAAGCGTGGCCGTCGTAATTGCTGGGAGTATCGAAGATCGAGTCGGAGTACGTCGCGTTCGACGATATGGACGTTCGCGTGATAACTGATGTTGTACTCGCTACAAACAGGATCTATGTGTTGCCTTTTGCTGGCTGTTTGACTACCAGTCACTATTAGTAGAAGCATTGAAGTGCATTTATGCCAACTACCGCATCCTTTGTACTGTTTCGATTAAACTCACGACGCAAAAGACGCAGCTCTGTGCTCGCGTTATGCGATCAAATCTGTTCTTGCACGGACTTTGCTGTCGCACCCAACACGACGGATGCCGGAAACAATCTCCCTTGGAAGCGCGTAGCTGGAAGGTTATTAATGTATTGTATATTACGTAGCATTACCTGAGTAAAAAAGAGTATCAATTTTATCAAATTAATTTTATTGACTTTTTTTAATAATGGATGTGATTTTAAATATTCGAGTGCTTCAATACTGCAAGGAGCTTAGCGTACACGTGTTTTCGAGGACGTGCTATTAATACATAACACTCTGTACTCAATAGTTTCCGTCCGAGTCATGCGCCGACAAGTTACAATGACATTTACTGACTAGAATAACAGCTACAATTGTCAAAAGTAAGTTATATGAGAGGATTTCTATGATGTAACAAGCTGAACTGCCGAATATTAGTGCTACAGTAGCTGGCGCTGTGCTAATTAACGTTGCCGCTTGTGACATGAAGATAGACAACTCCAGATTTAACAAACATTACTCAAATGTGTTACATTTATTACTGGAAACGAATAGAGCTTGGCAATTGTTTTCTAAGAGTTGTTTTTGCAGCAACATTCAATACTACTTAACGGGCGGACGTGTCGCCGACAAGAAGCGTTGGATCATGTTTTAAATGGAGCGGTAAGACAACAACACGTCATGAGTTGTGTAAATTATGGTAGGTTAAGTAGACCCCAGAAAAAAACGTTCATAAACCTAGGGCTGAATTAACGTTTAAAGCATCATTATATAATACTATCTAATAAAAAACACCGGTAGTGGTAGCGTTGAAAAACTGGTAGTAGCATTACCGGGGATATCGGGGCCGCCCGAATGGAGACATATTGAAACTAGTAGAGCTTCTACAGAGCGGTAGTATTAGTAGTCAAGTTTGTGTACAATTTTAACTACTCTTTCTGTCTTTTCGATTCGCTTAACTTGCCCGTGTCCTGCCTCTTCTTCATAATTTCATTTCTGTTGTGCCGCAGCAGAAGCCGCCTTTTCCCTCGTCTCCTACCCGTTCTTGTTATTAGAGGACCCAAAAAATATCCCTCCAGTTGACCCCCCCCCCCTCTTTGAAAAGCTGATGACGATATTTTGCTGAGATGGGTACGTGCTAGTACCGCGATAGATGGAATCTGAGCTTCACTTTCATCTCATACCCGCTTAAGCACATCAATATCCTTTTACAAGCCCAACAATGCGTAATGCATCCCGCTCTGAGCCTCAACCGACATGTTCTTGGACAGCTCTTCAACCTTGATGCTGGGGTTCATGCGTTGGGTGACCTCCTGCCGATTTGGCTCTAAACCAAGCCACTATCACATAACAGGATCGGCCATGGCGATGATCTCGGTCTCTTTTAGCTCATCTCTTGTCTTTGTAGTCCGAATAGGTGCCCCCAGCAGCAGTTCGTCAGCGTCGTCCCAGTTCGTTGATGACGGCAAGGAAAAAGGCGAATCTTGGCTCAATAAGCTACTCTGAGACAGCGACTTCTATGAGATATATATGTTCCACTCCTTGGTCATTTGGGCGAATCTTTTTCGGTACTCGTTCCGTAGATAGTCAGCTCCATTATTGTACACAGCCTTTTACTTCTTGCGTGAAATATCACCGACGGTTGCAATTCTTTTGGCACTTGACTTGGTCCTATGGTTGAGCTGAACACACACCATAAACTCGGTGGTGGCATTAAGAAAACTGGGCCTGCAGCTGCAGGAGAGTTCTTCGTAGGCATATCTTCCCAGCGTCAGAGAACTGGTCTCGCATCCTCGATGACTCGCTTCGTTTGCGTCCTTGGCGCCGGGAGCCTCTACAGCCATGGTCTCAAATCTAAAATCTTTTTGTTGTGTGTCTGTAAGTCGACGGAACAGTACCAGATATGACGATACAAGGCTCTCGCTTTGCACCTCCATCAGAGCATGATTCGCTTTGAAATTGATGGCTGTCTCCATTGCGACCATGACCATCACATTTTTAGCGCTCAGATCACTCTGTGCGCTAGTAGCGTACTTCGTAGAGTAAAGTATGCATCGAAAGCCGCAACAGATCTTCGGATAAGTTTGCTTGTGTAGGCAACTACGACATCCTGGACAGTCATCGGCTCGAGCCCTGGATATAACCCCCCCCCCCCCCCCCCCCCGGATTTACTTCACCGCATCGCACTGTTTGGGCGACCGGAAGTGGTTGCGAAGCTTGTGGATCACGCCACCTCATTCGTCCAGAGTACCACCGGGGGTTACCGTATTACCAATTTTATCCCATAATTTTGTTTGATTCGTTCCGGATAGTCGTCGTCCGAATATAAACACACATTTTGTGCTTTCGGATTGTTGCTTGGTTAGGAAATAGTCCGGGCAGGATAAATATGAACTATCCGGATGCACATGAATTTTACGGTAATCACTAAATCTGAATCAGCACAGAACGAACGCTAAATGCATTAAATTGTTTCGTTTTAATTGTTTTTGCTTTCGTAGAGTTTTGAACGAGATGTGATCGGTCTTTAGTTATTTAAGCTCAAACAGGCAGGTCAAGCGGGTACTTAATGAAAGCTGGACAGGTCATTACTATAGTTTGCGTTGATGCGAGCTAAGTTTCATAGAGGCTCAGAAACGGCCCGCAAACTAAATATGTTGTGTTCTGTTATGCTTTTTAAAGTGAGTTAATTTTTGGGTAATACATGGAGATGTCGTGATTGCCAACATTAATAAAGCGACTGTGTCAAGATCTTTTTAATAATCATTTTTGAACATGGTAAGAGCATCTGTACCGGTAGTGAAACGGAAGGAAAATACACCCCAACCCTTTTCACAAGTGGCATTCTGTGAACACTATCGGTGTAGTGATAGGGTTTAAAAGTAGACGTAAAGTAACACGCATATGTCCTACGAGCTCGCCAAAGTGAATACGCCCTCTGTATTCACTAGCCGAGTCAAAAAGGCACCCCGTAGGGAATAGACATTTTATCCACACGGAAACGGCTGGAGCCGTCGTTCCGCTTTAAAAGAAGCGCCCGCACCGTGTTGCAGCCGTCGCACATCGGTTCGCACGCACACATCCCTTCTCCATACACTATATACAAGCCCCTGCCACCTCGTACATGATGTCCTTGGCCGTTTGCAGCGAGTGTGTCAAGCTGTACTTGCTACATAGTATATTTGAGGTGAGAATTCGTTGTTTATCTGATATATCGCGCTGGTTTGATTTAAGATCTGCCCAAGCGGATTCTCGGTCGGATGAACAGTTAGATGGTGACACAGTAGCATATTCTGAAGATAATTCCACAGATGATTCACCCGGTACGCAGGATCAAAGGCTGAAGCGACCAAAAGGAAATAAAAGCGTCAAAGGCTGAGAATGTAGCAGCACCTATAGACAGATCGATGGCACAATCGCAGCGAAAGTTAGCGAAGGCGACTGCGGAGCAAGTGGAAATCATGAAAGAACAGTTGGATGTGGCGAAGAAGAAGGTAAAAATTATGGAAGATCAATCCGAGATTGCGATTATGACAGCGTCAGCGTCTCAGTTGAAAGCGCACGGCTCTGAGTACATACTCCTCCGCCAGAAACGAAAGCTGGAAGAGTATAAAAAGCTGCTCGAGCTGGAAGATCGCGATGAACTCTAGCTGATTCTTTGCCAAACATGTTCAATCAAATATTTCTTGAGTTGAAAGTGTGTAGCTGAATTCATGACAGACCTGTACCGTTCGGTAAAACTTTCGGGCATATCTTCGGCTGATGATATGCGCTTAAATTCAAACCTATGACGTCGATATTGACCCGTCAAAGCACTGAAGCCATACATTGAACTGTGTTGTCGGATACACTGGCTGGCCTCAGTATCAATGATCATATTGTGCAAAATAATGCAGCGTTTTAGAATGTCATTCACTTCATCCAGATGCCATTGTCTTTCAGGTCGAGCAACTATGGCGAATCGCGCCTGAAGAACACCGAACGCCCTCTCAATATCCTTTCGCGAAGATTCCTGTACTCTAGCGAATTTTTGTTGCTTGTTGTTTATCGGTGCAGCTGTTGTTTTACAAAGCATTGCCAGTCTGGATATATACCGTCGGCTAACAAGTACAGTGCTTAATATGTTGACCCATTTACAGTGTATTCATATCGAGGAGCTGCCTAATCCACATACTCGGCAATAAGCGGGGAAGCATACTGAATGTTAAGATCATTGAATGATCCCGGCATTCCTCTAAAGGCATGCCAGATACGCAAATCTGATGTAGCGATGGCTTCGAGTACTACAGTGGCTGTTTTTGAAGCAACTTGAAAAGCACCCTTCCATGCACTGGGGGATTTCTTTCAAATTTATTTCATACAATCTATAGAGTCGATCATACCGGGGAAACCTCGTTTGGCGTTAATATGTAGTATTTCGGGAAGGTCATCTTCAGTCGGAAGTCGTAAAAACTGCTTTCCATAGATTGATATAGTGGCTTGAACAAAAAGCTTTAGGCATTTGTTAACTGTAGCCTCAGCTATTTCAAATGCTTCGTCCAACGAATCAGCAGAACATCCGTAGGAAAGCACTCACAGCGCTGCAGCGACCTTGATAGAGGGGTGAATACCTAATTTCTAGTCGCGTCTGCGCGCCAAGTAAAATAGGCGTCAAAGCTACCAACATCTTCCACAATCTTAAGAAACAGGGACCTGCTCATACGAAATCGTCTCCGAAATTGCTCGTCTGTGTATAGCGGACGCTCACTAAGGTAAAACTTGACAAAGCGTACATACGTGGCTTCGAAGTCGCGTGCTAAGTTGGGTTTACGTCGTATGTGCCGTCCGCACTGTCGCCTTAGTGGACTGATGCGTTGACGTCTTCGATGCAGAGACCATTGCAGGCTAGATACGGTAGATGCGCGGGGATGGTAGAAGTGCATTTTGGAGCTGAAAATGGACGGGGATAGCGACTCTTAGCAGATTTTCTAGGTTTATCAGTAGGCGCGCTGTATCACTATCACTACATTGATATTTGAAGCCGGCGTAGTACACGGGATGTGACTCTTTTATGTAAAATAAAGCGTGCTCTACGCTATTCACTAATCACTTTTTCTTTGTACTACCAGTACAGATGCTCTAAGCATGATGCTGGCGGCTCAGCCTTTTGTAGAAATAATTGCACGGCTTACTGGGAACTCAGCCTTTTGAAGCGATCGTTCAAAATTAAACCCAGATTTTAGAATTAAAGAAGTCGAGTTAGACATCTAGGGGCTCAGAGGTTTTAGAGAAATATCCGGTCAGGGCGGGAAGGCAAATAAGGTACCTCCGCTCAGAAAAAAAAATCACCTTACAATACGATTACAGACTGCTTAAACTCCATACCCTTGTAAAAGGGTGTAAGAAGTGTACCATAAAGCAAAACGGATCCCCGCGGTACCCCGCCTAAGGCGATATATTCCTTGCAAAACGGTTGGCTGTTTGAATTTCCCGCCCAATTGCCATCGCTCACATCGCAAGATCAGCAGTTAACCAAAGGAGCGACGCTGCTGGCGTTCGTGCGGCTGTGAATGAAGGCCCTCTACAGCTAAGGGTGAAATGCGTGAGGACAGGTGAGTCAGCAAGGGCATCGTTTTTGCTATTAGTGATCCTAATCGTGTGTCCGTCGTGACAGACGTTGGTGTGCGCTGGATGTCTGCTGAAGGCAACCCCAGCTGCTAGAAACCTTGCAACGGCCCCCGATTGTTGCATGCGATAGTGAAGGTATGGACAAATAACATGTTCAGTTTGCTGATGCCGGTCAAGGCCTGTGTATCGAGCGGATGAATACGACGAAGTCTTCACGCTTGTCGCTCGACGACGTCCGCTGTCGTGAATCAAGTCTAGCGCATGGTCGAGGCAAATGTCTCTCCAGTAAGTAAATATTTGCATCCAAACGTGATCGTGTTACTAAGGTTAACGCACCATACTATCTAAATCACAGCGTCGACAGTGGTGTCATTCCAATAGCGGTTGTCCACCTTCAGGGATAGCAGCATCTTCAACATCAGCGGCGAAAGTCGGTTGCGCTCGTAGCGCAAGATCATGCGAGCCATACTTAACAGCCTCTCTACTTTGTTGGATGTAGGCGGAATGGCAGATATCATCACGTAGTTTTTGGGCATTGCGGTGATCTTCCTGCGCTTGAGGATCCGATTGGCAAAGCTGATTCCTCTACTGGGTCGCTGCTCCTGCTGGTCGCACGTTGAAAGGGCCTCAGTGCCTCTTTTTCAGCACTCGTTAGGCCCTTCTCACGGCCACCGAGAACTTTGACCACGCCACCTTCAAATCTGGAGAGTGCACGATATCCGCTCTTGGAGCTAATTCTTTATAACAAATTTAGATAACCTAAGAAAATAAAATAAAAGCAAATTCTTACCGAGATAATTGGTGAATCTTGGTTTTATCTCCACCAGCCCATCCAGCAGATCGCGAGCGTCAAGAAGGTTAAGCTCATCCGGCTGCATTTTCTTGGAAATTGACTCGATGTCGCTCATTTGCGACAGCAGCGCTTTGAGTCTGCGATTAGCGGTTGGTGACGGTAGTAGTTCGACCAGGCTTTCGTCGTCCGCGTTTACATACTCTTGGAGCTCAAAATAGCGAGCCAGTATCGCGTACGTTGACCCCCAGCGGGTTTGCTGACGCAGCTTGGGCCGGAGTGGTGTCTTCAGTCTATTAAAAAATCCAAAACCAAAATGAAAAAAAATTAGATAATAGTCAAGAATTTACCTTAACTTCGCCGCTTGAGTGATCGTCCGCAGGTTTTCATTAGCGACTGGACTTGTTCGAGGTCCTGTTCTTGCGGGTCGAGTAGCGTTCGGACTGCGAGGTTTAGACGGTGGCTTGCACAACCCACAAGCGGTACGCTCATGAGGCGCGCTAGTCGCATGCTGACTGCGCAGTTATCGCCGACCAAGAATATGCAGTTAGACAGGTCCTTACCCAAAAATGGCAAAAATGTTGCCAGCGCCGCCATGTGAGTCTCGGCGTCAACCCGCCCGCTTGCATCCACGACGATTGGCGCCAGCGATAGTAGAGGGTACCTAGGTCCGGACTTGGTTTCGTAGCACCCAAAGACAGCGAGGTAGTGTTCGGACCCGTGCATCCACCCGTCCCGCATCAGCCCAAATTTGTCGGGCCTCTCGTCACCCACGTGCCCTTCTACTGCCTTGGTGAGATCCTCCATGTTCTCTCGCAGCGTATTGGTCGAGACGGGAGGCAAATTGGTGCTAAGTAATAGAATTTTAAATTTAAAATGAGGGCGAATTATAGCCAATACAAACCTGCGTGTGGCCTCCATTTCAACAAATGAGAATGGGAGGTTCCCGCTCACAACCCATTCCAGCCAGGCGTACCTTGTCGAGGCCTTCTGGCAGACCCACGAGAGGAGAGTACCCGTTGCCGCGGCACTTGCCACCTCCATCTCCTGCTCGTAGCGCGGGTGGTCAGTGCGGACGTAGGACACCAAGTTGGTGTACCCCGTCTTGTGGACGTGCTTGCGGGTTTTGCCACAAGCTTTGCTGACCTGAAGGCCAGTAGGATCTCCGTTTTCGGTAAGGTAAACCTTGAAGAAGAACGTAGCAATTTGCTTTGGGGATAACTTGCTCCTCGAGCGCTGAGAAGGCATCAGGGAAGCGTCGGACATGGCGAAGGTTGAGCGAGCTGGTAGTTTGGGCTGTTTGCGAATTGAAAAGTGAGTTTGAGTCGGCGGCACAAGTTTGTAGACAGCTTAGAGCCAACGAAAATCTGGTTGCTGTCGACAAGGACAACAAATTTCGTGTAGGAATTCATAAAATTCGAAAATAAATTTTCAAATTGTGGCCAGACCATAAGTAAATTATTTCTCGAAGGAAAAAATATTTTCAGTAAATATATTTTTATGGATCCCTGCCCGCAGTTGAGCAATTTGAACATTAAAGCCCGGTCTATTATCGTTTTATAGGTTAAAGCTCCTCGAATGCAGTCTTGCTTGGCACAGCTAAGGTGGCAGCACAGTACCCACTGGGCATGCACCTGTTTTACAGAAGGACCAGCAGCCCTCCGCAAACTTTATAATCATGAATAAGAACGAGGCGGAGCGCTGAGAAATATTTTTGGAAAGGTGATTTATTTTCCGAGCGGAGGTTGTAGAAACTTTTTAGTTGATTCAGACGATCCTCTCTGTGCTGATATCCCCAAAAGTGATCCCCTCCACATAAAGTGGATGAGAGGGTTTCACTAATGAGAAGCTAAATCCTCTTTTTAGTGAATTGTAAAACGAAAATTACGGATATTGTTATTCAGAGGTACTTTAACATTGATTTGGTCCCTTCTATTAATACCAAGGTCAATTGAAGAGATAACAGTGTCATTTACTGTTTGCTCCTTGATTTCCCCACAAAAAGGGGTGGCCTACGTTCACGTCCATCGCGTTGCATGTAAATGCAACAGATAATAATCCTTTTTTTTTTTGCCAGCCTACCCAATTTGAGTGGATTGTGGACCGAACGGTGCGACTTTGCAGTCCAAGGATATGGCTTCGAGTAGGTATAGGATGTTCTAATCGTTGTCTTTGATAAAGTGCGCTGTAGCTGAAACACGTTTTGAGCCCACAACGCACGCTGGGCCTGTTGACTTTCGGCTTTGTGGCGGCACATCTGCCGTTGTTGTTCCTTCGTTAGCCTGCTTCGCGGCGTGGGTAGGGCATTAGTGGGTGAAGGTGTACGCGGTAGTGTGGTGCTGGTCGGGGAATAGATAAATGCCATCGCAAGCCGGCAAAAAGCAAGCTACTTTGCGGTTAACGAACCGCAAAGTGGCCCGGTGTCGTGTGTACCTTATGTTGGGTACAGCTCCTTTTAGTGACTCCTCTTTATAATAACACTGTAAAAGCTGACTTCCCGAC
Source organism: Phytophthora betacei (assembly GCA_011320135.1). Classification (NCBI taxonomy): domain Eukaryota; phylum Oomycota; class Peronosporomycetes; order Peronosporales; family Peronosporaceae; genus Phytophthora; species Phytophthora betacei. The sequence continues at coordinate 408,809 of JAANHX010000432.1, forward strand.
GCTATCAATACAGAGAGGATCGTCTGTAGTTAATAAAACGAAAAACATTGTGGTCGACAGTACCGGTACATGAACTAATCATAACAGGGTCGATCATCGACACTCGACTTGCGGCAAATCTTGCCCTATCCTGCGCATGCTTAAAACAAGCTGGTGAGCGGACATAGACTTTGGTGTAGCTCTGACGTAAACTGTATATTGTATGAGCCTCGCTACTGATGCGATCTACTGGTACATATACATCTCACTTCGCTATTTTCTAGACAAGGAATCCTTGTGGGCCTGCTACAGGACGCTCACGGCTGAATGAATGCCTCCAACAATTTCCCCAACGCTCACGCTTGGGACGATTTATTGTGTCTAACCCTCGGATTTTCAATCGTCGCGGGTCCAGGCCCGTCCTGGATCAAAATGGCCTACTTCAGGCCTCTGTGGAGTCTTCCGCTTCGGCGTAACGTTATTTATCCTAATTACCTAGCAAGTTCGTTTTGTAGTTAATGCCCGCTCATCGAAAAGTCAATATAACATAGCCATTGTCGAACTTGTGGGCCTGGTACCATTTCAAAAACACCGCCATGATCAAGATTGTGCTTCTCCTAATTGTTGCTTCACTCGCTTCATTGGCCTGCATCGATGCTGTTTCTGGGAGTGGCGTATTGGAAAAGACACCCGTTTCAGTCAAGCACCGCCTACGACAATCAGTTGATGACCTCCATAAAGAGGAACGAGCAGTATCTTGGAAAAGTGTCAGTGCGGTGGTGCCGCTGACGAAGGCTTACAATTCGAAAAGGGCAGCAGCGCTTGCTAAACGCATCGAGAGAAGAAAAGTGGCCATGCTGGAAGGAAAGCTCCCATCTGCGCGTGCAAGTGAGTTTACTCCATACTTTTTAGCTGGGAAAAGCATGGAGGAGATAGTTAACATCATGAAAGTCTCGGGAAGAAGTGGGAAAGCTATCAAGAAAGACTACAAGGCCTGGCTTAAGTCTGTCCTAAAACAAAAAATCACAGAATAAGCAATGACCATGACTGGATGCGAGTACTAGCACTACTACATGTACAAAGTATTTGCTTCCTGGTGAACGATTTGTCGTTTCAATTAAAACGTAAAAGTTTAGATTTCCATTTCAAACCGCGATACGCCTGAACAAGACAGCAATTGTACTACGTTAGTACTAGTACTGTTCTACTATAATACAAGTAGTACACGGACAGCAGTTATGACTTCCGCAGATTGCCCGTCCGTCTCTGCGTGGTGTTGCTACATGAGATTCGAGTAGACGACATATTCGCAGTGTACATGTAGTACAGTTCCCTTTACTCTTTCTGGCGAAATGGAGCAAGCACCTAAGAAGCGTTACTGTCGGACTACACCTCGCCGAGCGCGCTCGAAATGATGTAATAGGCTTCCAAAACTGTATCTTTAACTTACAGTTTGGCAGCATTCGAATGAAGCGTCTCGTGGTGCTGAAGAGTTCACTAGTACATGTTCGGGCGGGCAAACATGAATGTCCACAGTGCGCATTCCTTAGAGAAGTCCCCACACACATACCGAGTTCCGGCCCATTCACCGAAATTTTGCTTGTAAGTACCACCAAGTATATCGTCTTTGTGCTGATCCAGCACGGTGCTCCGGATGATCATCATTGTTTTGCGACTTGAAAAGACACTTTTGGACGAATGTCAACAAGGCGACCAACGTGGAGACGCCCGAACTATCAGGCCCATTTTACACGTAAAAACCTCCGCATCTTGGCGTTCCTCAACTCGTATAGGGAACAGTTTTAATAAGCTGACTTAAATAATTACAAGCAGGGCTCCCGATAATGGCATTAATCGCAGTTCAAATTTCGAGGCTCCCACACATTATGCATTTGTATCTGAGAAACCCGTCCATACATAATGGTCATTAATGGAAACCACATATGTGATGGCCTTTTCATACAAAAACTAGTATTGAAGTGTGAAGGCATAATTTTTCTTCCCATACATTATGCATTTTCAACGCGCTCGGGCTCCCATACATTATGCATTAAATATACATTAATTTAGGTACTTATGCATTAATCGGGAGCCCAATACAGTAGAGCAACTTCTTAATTAGGCTACCAGAAAAATCACCTTTTTCTTTCTTAGTTAGCTGTCATCCGGCTCTTGCGTTGGATTTCAAAGTAGGAAGAGGAGAGGCAATGTCTTTGAAGAGCTCCTACGGAGTAGGTTTTAATAAAAAACGCCGAGTTAATATACTACAGTATTATTGTAAGCTCACAGTAATATTCCCTAACGGAATTTGCCGATCAAATTTCAGGGTGCTGAAGCTTAATACCCTTTCAAACATGTTAGGTCAGGTGTTCCATGAGGCAAAGTTGATTCCCGCGGTACTGTACACAAAGTGGGATGTCTGTATACTGTACGTACGTGGTTGTACTGTAAATGAGACAGAACATGCCAAACACATGTATTTACTGTTTCAGCACACAGCAAATCATTTGACTTGACTTCTGTATACTTTTGACCTTCTGAGTGTCGCAATAAGACATAATCGACGATTAGAGGTCACAGCAGAAAAGAGACCAGCCGCGCTTCGCTTGGCTGGGCGCCCCCGCGGTTCGCTGCGCTCGCAATATGGAGATAGAATGTTCTGGAAAGTGTAGTGCTCGGCTCGCTGGTGAGCTCAGCGCTGGGCCCGCCTCGCAACCGCTCACCTTAGTTGGCGCCGCGGCTATGGCACCCACGTCGCCCAGCCCCGTGTGTGTTATCCCAGCGATGGACGTGTGTTTCTCCTATTTTCTCTGTAAATGAGCCGATAGATTGTGCAGCACATGGGGCGACAGAGGAATGAAGCGCTGGATACGTGTAGGGAGACGATAATCACAGAACTTTTTCACAGATCGCCCTTCTTGGACTCCGTATGATTTATGCAATTGGACAGTACCGTTGTAGAACCAGCCCCCAATCGAGCTGATATTACTTGCATCAACAAGTGAACAGTGTTCACAATAAATATCGAAGCAGTAGTACTACTGCATGCTCCGCATGGCTTTATTCAATGTCTTCGCCCCCTCCTCCCAGTGCGGCATCGTCTCACACAGGTGCATGGCGAACCGCAAGGATACACTGCTACTGCTCCTGAAATGTACGCACAACTTTACTTTGAGCAGGGAATGGCTGCGTTTGAAATGAATGCGGAAGGAGCATCTGCGGCACTATTCCACTATCCGTACATATTATTACTGTACGCTTATGGACATGTAAAGGTATGGTACCTAAAAATGGATACAGTTTACGGTAAATTTTACGGGACGGAATTTAGTGACTAAACAAGATCGAGGAGTGGACACGAGAGAGTGTAGACGTCCTAGAAGTTCTAGTTCACAATATTCACTTTTCATATTTGCCGAACAACACAAAAGCTTCCTCAATCTATTACACACAAAGACTGTCTTAGCAACATTTTAAACTCAGTGTAGCTAGAAAAGTTTAGTAAAAATGATAGTTAACAGCTAATGTGGATTCATAAGATTCGTGTTTACTCGCGTGAGTTAATGTGAATCAAGGATCAATTCAGATTAGCCCGCGCGAGTTAATGTGAATCGTGGGCCCATTCAGATTAATTTGCGCGAGTTAATGTGAGTCGAGGGCTGATTCAGTTTAACTTGCGAGAGTTAATTAGAAATGCGGATCAATTGGCGTTAACGCTAATGTGAGTATCGGTGAAAGAAATCAATTTCACGACTAATATCATGGTGATACCTCACTTTTTATATTATAGACTACCCGGGGTAACAGGAATCCCGCCTGTGTCTGCATTTCGATGAATATCCAGTCGATCTAAGGATTTGCAGTCTTTATAAACAGCTTGAGTTCAATAAAGGCAATCTGTGAATAAGTTTGAGGGTTCTGTGATTTTACATGTAACCAGTATTGGTAAGGTACAGTACAATGAGCATTCACGGATTTGTACTCCCCGACTGTAGTATAGCCCGGTAATTTTGAAGCCAAACACGAACGCACAACGATGCGGGCAGTGTTGGCAAAGTCCTTGGGATTTGGACGGACGGATTAAGTCCGTCCAGGCCGATTGGCCGAAGCCTGTGGCGGAAGGACTTTACTGATTACATCTTAAATGTAGCATTTTATTTAAATAACAACGAATTGGATAAATCAGCTCAGCTTTAGCCGATGGAGACCCGAGCAGCAGCCGACAGAAGGGCAAGGGAGCAGCAACTCGTACACAGTCACGTCCGACAGAAGGCCAAGTAGCAGCAGCAGCTCGTACTCCGCCACGCCCGACACAAGGTCAAGCAGCGGCAGCAGCTAGCGCTCATCCACGACCTACCGAGACCGGAGTAGTAGCATCTCGTACACAGTCACGTCCGACAGAAGGCCAAGCAGCAGCAGCAGCTCGTGCCCATCCGACGGAGACCAGAGCAGCGCTGCGGCTTACGCAGGATATCTACCAGGATCCTTTTCGTTTACCTATCAGGGGCAGCAGCCACAGCATCAGCATGCTGGCGGCAACAGCGTGGTTAATACCGACGTCGACATCAGGTACGCAGTCGACGAAATCTAGAGGCCAGCACCGACGTGAAAGTCTGACCGAGAGCAGTAGCAATACCAATTGGAAGAATTCAGACTGTACATTACGGAGGATTATTACGCTTGAAGGCCAAGCTGGATATTACTTTGAGTACCTGGTACTATGGTAATTTCAAACAAATAGCTCCGTAAGTGTTGATTTCCGACCACGAAATCCCTGGCGTATTAGCGCTTCTTGTGGGAAGTTTCGGTCATTATGGGCAGTAGATTCGTGCTTAATCGGGGAAGGGATATTTTCCAGTTCATTCTCGTCCTCCGAATCATCTTCACGTTGTTCTCTTAACATTCTCAGCTCAGGGCCAGCTTCGTTTTCTGTGTAGCCCGCATCAATTTCTTCATCCTCAAACACCTCGTCGAGAAACTCCCCCCACATGGTCAAAGTAGCTGTTCCATCAACACCGTCACCCGGATCGTCATCGTCACTGTCATGGTCTGCATTCGATGACCCCTGTTGATGGGGTGAAGGTTCAAACAGGTTAGATCTGCTCGTAGCATCCATTATAATTTCTCTCTCAATGGGAGAAATAAGAAGCTTTTTCCTTGGATCCCCGGAATCACTCTTTTTAGACCGATTGCGAACATGCTTGGCAATGATGTGATAATCGAGGGCTTTACTTGGAGCCATACGATTGCGCTTTGCAGTGTGAATTACGCCAAGTTCACTAAAGAGACGCTCGCATGTGGCAGTATTTACTGCAATAGAGAGAACCCTCATGGCGAGTGTTGGAAGCTGGCTCTTGGGACGTTCCGTCGCAACGCACTCCCAGTACTCCCATGGTACATCGGGAAACTCGCTAGGCTTCGTTCGGGTAAAGCGACCTTTCATCCAGGCCAGCATATCACGTCGTATCTCGCCAATATCCTCAGTAGCAAACAGTCGCCGGAAATAGTAAACAGCAATCTTGCACAACGTGCCGGTTCCCGATACAGCGGTCTCAGGTAGCTCTCGGGCGTTCTCGGCGTACACTGGATGTAGTGCAAAGCCAAGCATAAACAGGGGCTGCTCACACTGCGCCCAACGATGCTCAACGCACTCAACTAGTTTGTTACGACGGACAAGATGTTGCTGGAAACCTTCATAAATTTCCCGAAATGATTGCACGACATCTCCCAGGGTATTCTCTTCTCGCTGAAGACGAAACGATGCGTAAGATATTGGCGCGATAACGGCTTCTGCTTCTTTTAGCTCTTCCAAAATAGAGACTCACCAAAAACACGCAGCTGGCTTGGAAAGTCACTATTTGTTTTGTATTGGCGGTACAGCGTTTGCAGAGCTGATTGAACGCGAAGCAAAGATGCCAAGCATCCTTGCATAGAGTTCCACCTTGTTTCGCATAGCGTTCGTAGCCCCAAAGATCTCCCGTAAAACTTTTTCATGATTTTTTTAGCACGTGGTAGCCACTTCGAAGATGACGCGTTCAAAATGTTGACGGCCGTTGCAGCCTTAAATGCAATACCATGGAAATTCGATTTTAGTACTGCTTTCACGAGGTTGTTGACGTCATGCGCAAAACAAAACAAGAAAACAACCTGCGGCCACCGAATGGCCAGAATCCGGCGAGCACGTCCACACTGTCCTGCATTATCCGTCGCCATTGCTCCAACACACCACCCTTCTAGTTGGACTCGCTCCAGTAATTGCTCAAGTTGTTTGGCAATAGTTCTGCCATGATGCTCGTCCCCAGCTGGTAGGAGCGCGTAGGTAAGCAGTATTCCAAAGAGAGAGAGTTGACAGCCCAGTAGGTGTTCCTTGGAGATATTTTGCCAAACATCCGAGAGCAGATTAACTCAACCGTTTGTAGCCTTCACCATTGCCCTCAAAGCTTCCGTGTCCGTCGTGCTGCAACGGCTTGCATGTTCTTTAAGGATGCGACCACTCAGCGTTCGTCGAGAAGGAATAACGTCTGAAATTCCAGGACACAGAAGCTCCAGGAACCGCAGAACGGACGCCTGCTCAATAAATCTGTCTGGGAGATGGTTGTCGGCGTGAAGCTCGATGAGATAACACTCAACTTGTCTGAGCTCACTCTTTGAAAACCTCCGCTTTTCTTTCTTCGTCTTCTTCACGATTAGGTTGTACGCGTTGACTGCCGGCGAAGGGCGCTTCTCGAGTATCAGTGAGCGGCGAGCATGAGGTGGACGTGCCGTTCGTGAACCAGCATGACGTGAAGGTATGCCAGCGTACTGGGATCTTGTTTGTGAAGCAACTGGTGGAGGAGTAGTTGGTAAAACTTCTGAGGTAGTACCTTCCACCGAGGACGCCAGGGTCACTCTTTGTACTACATCTGGCGTTGCCACAACAGCCAGCGACGCCAATGGCTCCACACATAGTTGAGCCGCCTTGTAATATGTGCATTTGGCGAGATGGCTTTGGTAGTTTCGCACTCTACCAATAATCGGCTTTGGCGGGGTAGTGGTCACCTCATTCTGGAACGCAGCCTTGCAAAACTTGCATTCGCGATAGCTATAACCTCCTTTTGCTGTCCCCAATTCAGGAAGCCGTTTAAAATGCTTGCTTTCTTGTCTCTCAGGACGTCCTCCAGCGTCTCCCATACTGAAAAGTGTATGCTCAAGGGTGTAACCTTGTGAACACACAGCTGCTGCTTGGCCCCCCGTTGGTCGTAGCGGCGGACTTGCTACTCCTGCTGCTTAGCCTCTCGTCGGACGTGGCCGATTACGAGCTACTACCGCTCCGGTTTCCGTCGGACACGCACTAGCTGTTGCTGCTGCTTGGTCTCCTGCCAGACGTTGCCGCTTACGAGCTGCTGATACTCCGGTTTCGGTCGGTAGGGGACCGGCACTAGCTGCTGCTGCTCAGGCCTCTGTCGACACACACGAGCTGCTGCTGCTCCCGTCTCGGTTGGTCGTGGACGGGCACTAGCTGCTGCTGCTCAGATGTCCGTCGGTCGTAGCTGCAGACTTGCTGTACCTTCTCCTTGGTCTTCTGTCGAGCGTGGCCGTTGACGAACTGCTGCTGCTCCGACCTTGGTCGGTCGGGGGCGGGCGCTAGCTGCTGCTGCTGAAGTCTCCGTCGGACGCGCACGAGCTGCTACTTCTTGGCCTCCCGTCGGTCGATGATGCGGGCTTGCTGGCTTGTGGGCAGAATCTAGTCTGGGCAGCCATGGCCCGGCCATGGCCTGAGGGCCGAATCCCCTTGGCAAAACTAGGTTTAGGCCAGTTTTTGGCAGTCCCTACTGCCAACACTGATGCGGGGGCCAGCCCGCACGGAAGTAGTAGCCAAGTGTATTAATGTAATCTGTGTCGTGCAAATTGCAAAGTGAACGAGATCATGAGCCTGGTGCTGACCTGCTCGTTTTCGTCAATGTGCTGCTAGCCACTCATCTTGGGCGACTAGGTAGCAAAGGAACTGGACATGAATGTATTTCATCACAGAAAGGAAACATGCAGTTGCCAATACTAAATCCTAATGCAGTCCACGAGGACACTGGCAGTCCGAGTGAAATCGAAGTCCTCAGCTGACCAGGCGTCGGACACAACGGAAGGAATTCCGTACTCCACCCATTTACTGCAATGGCAGCCACATTCGAATGAAGTTGCCCCAGTCCGAGTCCAGCTGCAGGTGAAACCAAGGTAAAATCCCAGCACACACTATATCGCCCTGTGATTTCATTTCAATAGGCTGATTTCTTATTGCTGAGCAAGGAACTGCAGCATTCCCTCGAATCAAACTACAAAACTATCGAGTTTGCGCCGAGCAATCGCAAAATGATTTGATCTAGCACTCTGCCTCGCAGAAAGAACTTCGGTCACCATACCGACTCTTAGCTATCAGGGGGGTTGCAGGTTTGCGGCTAAAATTTACAGGAGCCTTATTGGCTAGTGAAACATGCAAAACATTCGAGCCGTGAGAACCATGATCGTTTGATTGTTCCTTTCACCATATACCGGTACAACCACTTTGATCCCAGCTCAAGCTCTTAAATCTAACTGGGTAGTAAAACCTGCAGTCTGCTAATCTACCAACCGTGAAAACCACAAATGAGCTCAAATTGTCCCCTTCACATTATCAATATCCTCCAGCTGTCGCTGGACTTCCGTCGCTCGGAGTTGCTGATCCCTTGACCATCTTCACTCTTCTCTTTCTTTTCTCTTCCTCTTAACTTGGTTAGCTGGCACCTATAAAACCAAGCACACACTCCTGTTCCCGGGTCGCGGCACCAGTTGTGGTGTAGTAGAACACACAAATACCGTCAGATGTGGATTCCTTACACAAACCACAATTTAACATTCTTTGGCATGGCCCTAGCCAGGCCGCGCACATCGACGATCAGCTGGGATCGTGCAACGCAGCCCCCTTTTGTGCCTTTGATGAGGGCGATCCTGCAATCCTTGGTATTATATATCCTGTCAAATACAGTAGCCGATGACTATTTCTGCCATACTTTCATGAGCAAAATCATTTTACACTGCCCTTGCCAAAACTAGATCGTCTTCGACTTAAGAACGCGCTAAACGCGCGCTCTTATTTTCCCGCTCCCAGCCCTCGGGAGATTTTTCTGCATGACTGGTCTCCCAAAATCATCGACAGCTTTAAGTGGGAGCGAGAGAACTTGGAGACGCGCTTCAAGGGCGAATGGTTTCGTGTAGTATGGATTTTTAAAGTTTCGATAGGTAATGTGGACAACCCAAACTTGTTTGGGATGATTCAATGCACCTCATACGTGGGATTTCTCCCAGAATTAAAAAAAATGGTTTTAGTTGGGAATACATGTATTGTACAGGTTTCTGTTCGTTTCACTTAAACTACATCTATCACTTGGAAATCATGTAGCATGTTCCGATTGTTTAGTAGTGATCCCTGCCCGCGGAGCTTGGAACATTGATCTAACGCATTCTCGTGGTGGTACATCGGTCCTGAAGTGAAGCGAGCTAGTAAGCGAAGCGTAACATCGCTGAAACGCCATTAGTTCCGCTATTAATAAAGTCGTGCCCTGCTGGAGAAGCTCTGAAATTTCAATTTTGAGGATCAACGTTTTTTATAATTCTAGCTATAAGTTTTGTAGTTGGTAACTAAGTTTAACCAACATTCATTATTCACGTTTATTTTTTTCTCCGATATTGTAACTCAAAGACACGACGAAATAATCGTTCGGGGTAAATCATACGAAGTACAGTAGGGTTAGCAAATTGTGCAGCAGCAAGATGATTTTTTTTCTTGCAACAAGTAGTTTTTTTCAGCGACGTGATTGGTTAGTAAGGTTTTGAGCCATCAGCACCAAAACTTGAACTTTTTTTTTCTCGCGTTGAAGTTCCTCAAGACCAGCTAATGAGGTCAACAGAGGAAGCGTGCTGGACCAATGCACGGCGTTGGAGGTGAAGCTCGCACGTGTGCACCGCCACCAGCTTTATCGATCTCTCCTCTTGTTGGAGACCAAGTCGACACTCCGCGTGCCACGTTGCGCCATGGCGAAGCCCGCTTGAGCTCTAACGAGCTACGCACCGCAGTAGAACCGTTGATGACGCTCACGAAGCCGCCAACTCCGTCATGTTGAGCTCCAAAGGTGCCGCGGATGCGCCAAGTAGTCGCATAGGTCAAATAAGAGCACAGTTGTCTAAAGACACTGGTGATCAGTGTATTTTAACTCAGCCACTTCAAGCAAGTGAATGATCGCGGGCGGGGCTGACTGCGTTCAAGCCTTTGTCTTGAGAGCTTGTCAGTGACAAAGATGCTGAGCGCCCAGCACGTAAAGAGATGACGGACACACGTCACGGTATTAGCCGTGAACAAAATATGCAAATCTTACGATGACAATGACGAACCGTCTGGCACGAAGCGCTTGACTAGGAGGGACAGTGACAGACACACTACGGTGAGTTTTGGCACTTTATATCTGTTGCTGCACCTTAAATCTGTTGTAACACAACACGTTATGGTAGCAACACAAATAGATGCGTCGTCTTTGGCCAAGGGCCCATTCTATGGCTGTGCATTTAGTTGAAGGAGTGAAGCTATCATTAACCAATAGGAGTGCCGCTACACATTGCATCACAGACAAAATCGAGAGCGTCGATCAATTTTTGTGAATGTACAAAAATTAATCGACGCACTCAAAATTCATTTTAGTGGCCACAGAACTACAACGGAGACGATGCCCAAGCGGATTCTCTGGCGAGAGATCGCCTTAGACGCGGAGGCGGACAAGGGCGAGGCAATTCTAGACGCACTGAAGTCTTTCGACATCCATAAGAGCCACACTATGGCCTGCACGGTCTGCACGGAGCCTGGATCTGAGCCGCGCAAGATGCGGTATCGCCTGCTACATGTAGTTTGTAGCTCGGACACGTGCGGTGACAGCTCCAGCTCGTCGTGTGCATGGCGCGGAAAGTTGCTAACCTGTACGGTCACGAGGTGTGTGTCGATTTACGACGTTGGAGACCACAACAGCGAGGTCGTCTCAGCAAAGAAGAAGAAACTCACCGGAGCTCAAAAGGAATTTTGCCGCGAGCTAGCAGAGCTGCACGTGCGCCCGCTGCGCATTCACCATGCGCTTTCCCGAAAGTTCTCGGTGCCGCAAGATAGTCTTCCACCTCTGGGGGTGGTGCAGAACTATGTGAATCACTACAGCCGCACATACCTTGAAAACCACGACCGAGTGGACGAGCTCAGAGCGTGGGTTCACGAGAGGGCCTACACGGGAGCAGAAGCGATGGATGAGCCATTTACATTTGGCTGGCAATTGGATTGTGAGGGGAAGCCCGTGGTCGGCGACGGTTCCGATCGGAAACCATTTGTAGTTGGATTAAATCGTATATCCGGTGTTGTGTTTCATTCTCTGACCAGGTCCCGCCGCGTCGATCGGGTCGTACGCACTCAGAACCCCCGTATACTCGCCGATAATGTCACCGACACTAAGGTCCGTGCTTGTGCAAACACCCACCCCGACACGACCGTATCAAACAGCTGCAAGGTGGTTAACGTTCTCGGTGCATTGCTACATTTTCCATCCAGGTTGCAGGAATCGTGTGTGCAGTATAGAGCTGCGTCGGCATTGCTACACGTATCGAAGTAACAATCACCTGCGCACGAGCATCGCCCAAAATCTCCTACATCCGCGAACTCCACGCCTTCTGGATTGAGTAATTCGCTGGTTTTCTGGACGCTGTTGGGCCACGCCACCTCCCTCAGGAGAAAATATCCAGTGGTATCTGGTTCTTGGTAGGTAGGTCGCCGTAAACGAAGCTCGCGAAGTCGTGCTCGAAGCCCTCGAATGCGCAGAATGGCTTTGACCTTCTTCGCTTTCATGGAATGCGCGTGGTATATATCCATACCGCTCCTTGTCATGCCGCACAACCGCAGATGGCGTCGTTTCCGAGAACGCCTTTCAGCCCAGTGTCCCGCCTTAACGTTTCTCTGATGCCTGCGCTTTTGTCGCTGCCAACGTGTGGGAACAGCCTCCACAAACTCGCCCGCAGCCAGCACATCGGTGTCCGAGACCTCCTTTCTTTCATTTGCAGCCTCCAGGTCGCCATCAGACTCAGAGACTTCAGACTCAGAGACGAACTCCATGCGCCGCAACTTGTTGTGTGACGCCAACGAGCCGTATTCGCCGCAAACGTAGCCTTCAGCCGCCTCCGCGCCCTCCGTTCCATCGACTTCAATCTCTTGGTCGGTGCCGTCTGCTGTGAGATCTACGACCGTGTGTACTGGCCTCTCGAGGGTATTTTCCACCAAACCCTCGGGTTGAACGTCTGCGTCTAACGCTCCTGCACCTATAGGGCTGATCGGTGAAAGCTCCGGCGAAACAACGGTCACGCTGGATGGTTTGGATTGTCGCGGCGCTGTGTCATCGTTCGCAGCTTCACGAACAAAGAGGTGTTGATGTCGCGAGCTCTTCTCGCCCTCAGCGTTTACTATTGCTCCTGTGGAGGCATTTGTCTCATCTAGATGCGCCTTGAGGGCCTGGCAAAGGCGTGTAGCCCTCGTTGGTGCCTTATACACCCCCGGAACCAGATTAAAGGAGCGTAGCTTGCGCCAACGAGCGTTGTCAATGAGGAGCGCGGTGCGAGCGACGTCAAAGCGGCGGCGCACCATGTTCGTCAGGGAAAGCGTCTCCTGTGTGTCCAGCGCGACTGGATACGGATCACCGCGCGCCCCAGAGACCTTCAAGACGATCCCCACTCGATGCCCGCGGTGATCTCCACAGACAAACTCCTGCGAGTAATACTCGAGTACATCACCAGGGCGAAGCGTCTCCGGGGGAAGCTGAGAGGCGCTAAGCCCCACCATATCAACTTTGCAACTTCTGGAGCACGGCTGAGCACTGGGCGGTGCTGGAGATTCCGGAATCAAGTGTATGACGATCTCAAAAGAATCTTTGAAATTTCAAATAAATGCTACTTTTGGCAGTTACTTCAGAATTGTTAGCAGTACTTCAGGTACTGCGCAGCATCAACCTGCAAGCGCTGTGCAGTTAAAAGGGACGCAATTCCGGTTTGGTTTCTGTCTATTTGTGTTCAAATCTGCCCTGCATTGTTGTGCTGGTCAGATTTCTACGTGTGTTTCTAACGTTTCCTCCTTGATTAGGCCGTCCTTCTCTCACAACGCTTCCGCTACGTCACAAATAGTTGGCAAAGATTCATCTTTGTGTATCCCCGATGGGCTAGCGACGGCGGGCACCTTCAACGCGTCTTCATCAGTGTGCCGCTGGAAAAATTGCAAGAAAGTGGCGAAAATAGGCAACAAAACCTCTCTTCTTTCCTGCATAAATACTGGATAAGGTCGTGGAGCGCTGTCTGTGTGGCAGCCGTGCTGGATAAAGTCGGAGCAACGAGTGACCTTAGCCAGCCGATTGTGGGAAGTGGTGCTACAACGCTCTCGTAAAGAAGAAAAATCGGGTAACGATGGAACTTCCGAGGATATAAGCTCGCTGAGCGTACTGATTGACTGGATGACTGGTAGTGATGATACTGAGCCAGAATGAACAGACTAAAATTTTGTGCTGGGTTGGAGGGAACATGTTCTTATTGTACAGAACTATTCGGAACTGTCCTGAACGTGTATCCATTCCAACCAGCAGATTTAAAGCAGTAAACATGCTGCTGAACTATTTAGCGAGAAGATTATAACGAGATTGATATATAATTCAAACAATTCGTGTTGCGTTGTCTATCGACTTCAAGGTGCTTAACGTCACTGTACGTGTAATAAATGCTAAAAAAAATGCATGACATCGCTGTGCTTCGTGACCACGATATCCATTCCATGCGCTTCGTAATAAGCTTGGTGCCTCGCTAGATCAAGTGAAGCACCGCCATACGGCTCCACGCTTCCTTCCGCGACTGCTATCTTCGTTCCCTGCAGGCTGGAAACGACCTATGAGGGCCTGGCTAGTGGCATTAGCTCCTGTCTCCGCAGAATCTTGAGTCTGTTGGACATCTGCCGTGTCTGCTTGCTCAAAGGCATCATCAATCCTGTACGAGTAGTCGTTATCTTGATCCAGCTCACTATCAGAACTTGGTCTAGGACGACGGACAGAGCTCCGCTGAGGATATAGAGACCAACGCATACGGTGTGTTCTCTGACGTGAGGTTGGATTTCTTGCAGTAGGTTCCGTTTGGCGTACTCGCGAAATTGGATATGGCGGGCTGCGATTCGAAGACGTCATCTCTCGAGGGAATGGCCGCCTAGTAGGCGTAGCAAGCACTTGGTCAGCGGTGATAGGGGTCGCATTCTCGCGCTCGACGTGCGCCGGATTCGTTTCCCTTTTGAAAGTTTCTTTTTGGCTTGCTGGGTACAGTCGAGATAAAATGACTATAATCGGAGCAAAAGAAACAGTTCTGAACGTTCTGAACATAGAACAAAAGGAACGTTCTGAACAAGGGTTGTTCCAAACCAGCACTACTAAAAATGCCTTTGCAGAAAAAAATCTCGGTTTTGATTGCACAGGACGGAATTAGAACAGTACGAATGGCAAAAGATATCACTAACAAGATATCTTTGTGGAGAAAATGTTTCACTATAGATAGTTGTGCGCATTCACTAGAGATTCCAAGAAATACACCAATCTTGATCCCAGAATTATCGTTACTGTACGCTCCTAGATATTTTAGCAGTGTACGCATGTGTAATTCGACTCCTCTACGAAATAGTTTGCTGCCCTTAGTCTAGAAAATAAGATCGTCCCTAACAAGATCAACCAGACGGAAAAACACAACTCGATGAGTCTGAAGTGGTCCATGAAATTCAGTGTCGTTGAGATAGTCGTGGTCGTACAGTAGCGTTCGCCAAATGATCTTTTCGGCGGCGATACTTTGCCGGTCGAGCAGAGTAACGAGAAGACTATACTGTACACGTTCATATTCAGCATGCCAGAATTCATCCAGCTCGTCCTCGGATGAGTCGTGGTCACTCAAGTTAGCTCGCTTTGTCTGTTTTGGTGCGCGTCTCGATGATGTGACTTATACCACGGAGCTCCTTCCTTCTTGCTGATGATGGTGGCATCTGGACGCCAACTTTCACGCCGTAATGCGACGACGCGTCGCTTTATGTGCAGCCGTCAAAGAAGAAAAAAAACTACTAGTTGCTGCTTGGCTCGCGATAAGTTTCCTGGTCTTCAGGAAAAAAATCTTTGCTTGCTGCTGCACAATTGACTACCCTAATGTAAAGATAAATGGAATTCAAACTATAGCATTAAGGTATAAACGTTTCCAACAGCCGTGACTAAAGCTACCGGTACAGTAGATACTCAGCATTTTGATTATCTTGTTGAGTCCACTCGAAGGAGCTATTGCGCGCGTCTATCCGACGTCAGCTGCCAAAGAAACTGGTCCACAAAGAGCCCCTTTGATGCTATTAAGTCGAAGAAGAAGGGTAAGACCCAAAGTATCAACTGAAGTACTGTATTAAATAGTACAACTGTAGTACTACATCAGTATATCCCAACTAATGTATTAATCCTGTACTACCTGTACGAATACTGAAGCGTTATCGGAGCGCGAAGACACACAGGGCAAGACCATTTTCTCTGAGTTTTTTTTTTTTCGTGTCTATGTAATCGTTGCTTGGTAGTCTACTTTTTTTCTTCTCGGCTTCCCCTGTTGTCGACGGGCTAAGCGTCTAAACAGTAACTGCAGGATCCTGTCATGCGCTCGGCACTCGAGTCTCCGTCTCCGACGCAGCTTCCTGTCCTCAAAACGAAAATGTGCTTCGCTGTCCATACTTTCGCCTCGTCGCGCCATGCCATCATCTCTGTTTTTCTTACTACTGAAAAGTATCTATGCCGTCTTCTCGTCCGCGAGCGCTTCACCCTCCGCGAGCTTGATGTACCGCGGCACACCATACCCACCCTCCGCATTAGGCCAGACCCACATCTGCCATCCTTGACGGAGCCGAATCTTCTCGTTCTGTTCGTCCAGTTCCACCGTTTCCGACTGCTTCATGGCCTCCAGAAGAGACTCGTAGTCCTGGTGGACCGAGTAGACTGCCTGGAAGCTGCCGACAAAGGCTAGCGGGACAAATCCGTCCACATCCATGTGTTGACGTAGGAAGATATCGCGCACCAGGTTGTCCGACGTAAAGTAGAATTCACTGAGACGAGATTGTCAAGATGGACCATTGTTTCAAAACATGTCCGATCGCCAGTTAGCACAACTTAGAGAATCTACAGTACAGTGATAGCGCAAGTCTTGTGGTCACGTACATTTGGTTCTTGGCCCATTGGGCAGTCACCTTGAGGTCAGGCGTAGGCACATACACGCCATTAACGTAAGTGCCGTTGCTGTCTCCCTGTTGACGACGTCCTCCGAAGCGTCCTCCGCTGCGTGGGCCTCGACGTCCCTGTTGCTGTCCTCCACGCGTCCGCACATCGGCTGCAGCGGTTGCTACTGTGTCCACCTGAGTATTGTCGCCCTCGGGAGCCACTACGTTGTCCTCGCCCTCCATCGGGAACTGCGACCAGTTGAGTTTGCCCTTGCGCTTAGGCTTGAGGGCGCGCGAAGCGGCAGCGGTCTGCGTCTTATCGCTCACCTCCTCAGCCTCCACTAGGCGGTACTTAACGGCGCCCTCGGGGGTCTCTGCTTCCGTCGCGTTCATTCCCATTCGACTGCGCTGCTTAACTGGTTCAATGGTGCTGGCCCTCGCCGCCAGTCAAATGTTGTGCTAATGTGGTGTGGCGTTTGACCTTTCAGAATGCATATCAATTTGCTGCATTAAAAGTTGACTTCAATGTTGCCCTAACATGTTAGAAATAATTCTAAGCCATCAGCTGGCCTTATGTTGCAAGAAGAACGTAGAATTAATGAATGATGGGAGAAGATTGAAAAAGTTTGCTTTATCTCCTTAATTTAACAGCTACAAAAGAATGGAGTCTAGCCATCTCAACCGTGCCATTGACTACAGCTCCATACCTCTCGGAAGGAGATCTTAAAGGCGTTTCTGCCATCACGGGTCGCCGCTTTGATGAACGTCATTGAGTCAATCGACCAGTTCGCAATGACGCCGAAAGAAGCAGCAGTATTTGCAGCTCGAAACGGGAATGTCGAACTTGTGAGGCGTTTCCTTGATCATGTGCAGTATGACATGGAGAGTGTGGTTACTGCCGCTGTTGAAACGGGACAGAGTAAAATTCTAGACATGATATGGTCCGAAACTCGTTTGTGGTGTATGGAAATTGCGATCCGGAAAAGCAAACAAATTCGTGTTGTCAAACTTCTTTACGAGGGGCTGAAAGCAAGAGGAGCAGCACGTCGGGTTCTACGAATTGTGCTGACAAAGTCAGCATCAAGAGGACTTCTCGACATCTTGGAGTTTGCCATTGAAAATTATGTGTGGGAATTCTGGAACAAAATACTGACTCAATCCTTATCGCGTGGAGCACGAACCCCTGGACGAAATCAACTTGGACGATACCTGGATTGGTCCCCGTCGTTGCAGCGACTGTTCAACTATGCATTCTACAAGGCATTAGAAAATGGACACGAAGATATTGCTGGTATGATCTACGCTGCTTATCCTGCTTATCATGTTCGGATAAGAGACAAACTGCTGGCGTCTCTAGTGCAATTAGGTAGGACGAGCATGGTCGAATTCATTTACAGCAAGGGGCGTGTTGCAACCGCAGCGAGTAATCGGGTGTTCAAAATTGCGGCTGCCCGTCATCACAAAGAAATTTTAATTTTCTTACTGGGGCGTGCAAAGGTATCGTTGAAGACATTAAAGCAGGTGATACAGAGCGCTCTCCGTGCAAAATCATTCGCTGTCGTCGAAATTATTTTATTACGGGTACGTCTACCTCTCGTAGACGTGCTACAGGATGCATTCCAGGAAGCCGAGTCTGTAGATGCCGTCCAGTTTCTGCTTGAAACGAAACAGATAGCGGCAGACGCAATACGCAGCAAATTCGAGAGCGCAATGGAAGGTTGTTTAATCGATCGCAATTATCGTCGGGGTCATGCAAAGATTGTCGCGTTCCTTTGCAGAGAAGGGTCCATCTCACGGACAGCCGCAGAATGGACTTTCGCCAAAGGTGTTGACTACAATTGCGTTCTCCTTATGAAGTCTGTGTGCAACAATTGCTGTATTTCTCCCGAGGTCGGTGCCAAGATGCTTGCGAGAGCGATTCAAAAGGATTTTTTTCAAGTAGTCAACTTCCTATGGGGCCAAGCGTGGATTTCTTACGAGCACTTCGTAGCAGTTTTCGTTGATGCTGCCAAACACGGCTGTCTCGAGACAGTGCAGTGGTTCATCAGCTATAATCGCGCGTCTCGTGAGTCAATAACTGCGGCGTTTGTAGCTGCTGCTGAAGGTGGTTACACTCGAGTGGTAAAGCTGTTATTCGATAAGCAGCACGCTTCGTCAGAGACAATTTCCGTCTTGATCAACCATGCTTCCATTCAGCACCACTACCTCCTTATGGACTTTTTGTTGGAAAAGAAACATGAGGCGTTAAGCTGATGAAGTTTTTTTAAACTGAAACGTAAAATCCACCTCTACATTGATCAAGAAAAAAACACAAAAAATAAATTAGCTTCGACGATGAAATGAACCATAAACTCTGCTCTTCTCGTACCAAAATGAACAATGCGAAAGCAGAGAGTGATGATCATCCAGCCTATCACTTTCCCCTGGATTAGTGACGTTTGCGTTTCAATTACAAACGCCAAATGATGTAGCGCATTGATGCCGCAGTTGCGCTTAATAACCAGATTCAATAAAACAAAAGAGGCAATTTGAAACAGTCCAAAGATGAACAGAGATTGCACTTTCGAGCCAGCGTTATCGTTAGTAATGCCAGTCAATTCCACGTGATACCGAGAGCTTGGGAGATGAACCATCACGAGTACAAAGCAGCAGTAAAACATCGGAGTCACAGCTTCCAGATAGGATGTAACGACAAGACATTCGAGGGAGAAGAGTGTCTCGAGTGATTCTCCCAGAACAAGTCTGCGCGCTGTAAAAGATTCAGAGTTCTTGCGACTCGACAGGGTACCAGTAGCTTGCTGTGAAGCATTGGCGACAGGATCAATGGCCTCAACGCGATATGGCAACCGAAGATTGAAGGAGATTTTTTTAACTTTTTCCGAGTAGTTTTGAGTCTGTGGTACCTGGTCGAGTTTCTCCAAATAGTTTTTTCTTGTCCATCGATAGCACATGTGGTAGACAGGAGTATACACGTATACCATGGCGAGTTTGTCTTTCAAATCTCTCCGGATTTAGGCACAAACAACACGGTGCACTCAACAAATTGTGGCTTTCAAAGCCTCCTACACTCTGTCGAAGTCTCTGCAAGATTCGTGTGGTTCGTTGGTGAAGCCCGTACAACATGAACGCCGTTTGTGAGAGATCTGTAGCTATGATAGCAACCACAGAGACGAGTGACGTAGCGCTCTGCATGCACGACGACACATAGACAGCATTGAAGAAGTCTACAGTGAAGATCACCGCTTCGGGCGTCATGTCTTCCATGTGCACTGCACACTGGAGCATCATATTCCTTAATGCCATCTTCATAATCGGCAATAGAAAAATAACAGGAAGCTGGTATTGCGTGCCTTGTGCGAGTCGGAAAAGGGCCTCATAGGCTGGATATGTGCATGCCACGACATTCTCAGCTACAAGAAACTTGATATACCGGATAAACTCCACTCTACTAGCCACCATCTGACGGAAAACACGCTCACCCGCAACTAAGCGAAAGATCGCGGCAAAGATAGCGTAGAATAGAGGGACCAGCGTCAATACAAAGAAAGGAACAGGGAACACTGTGTGAGCTGAAATAAACGCAGCGGCAAAGGTGAAGATGACCGCAGCGCAGACTGAAAGCAGGAGTTTGCGTTTCCACGAGATTAAAACACCGATAAAAGAGTTCATCTGATCCACAACCACTCGACCGATCACCAGTGCCAGGATAGCAGCTCGAAGCCAGAAGCCATAGTTTTCTCTCCAGCCCTTAGTTGGATCTTGTAGCGGGATCGACTCTTGAATTAATACAACCACGACAGTAGGGAAAGGAGTCGCGAGACACACAGCAATCGCACGTGACGACGGTGTCTTCTTTGAGTATTCCTCGAGTGCGAACAACCGCTCGATCGAGTACTTGCCGCCGTAATAGCTGACTTGAAGTTGTTTCCAGCTGTCCGGTAGCTGTCCAATTCTCGGAAGGCGACATGAGCATGCTACTCAAAAGCTCAATAGCTTGTGAGATAGACTTGCAACTTGAGTGGGGAGGCTCGTTCGAAGACAGAACTTGCGACCAGGGATACTAACGCGATGTCCATTAAACTTGACGTAGCGGCCGCGCTTGCCAGAATCGATGTACATGTATTATTAGGAAGTCTTGTATGATCGCTTCATAAAATGTAAACATGTATTAATAATTTGTTTGCTCTTTTCGGATAGCTGTACCACACTTATGGTACAAAAATATCTCATCAATCCCAATGCCAGCATCCACCACCCCAGCTCGTAAGCGGGCGAAGCGAGAGCATGGCAACTCGCAACTAGAGTGCCACTCGACACATGTCAAGTATGATGATAAACATGGCCACGGTCTTCAGAAGGAGGTGCATAATATCAAGGCAAGAGGACCGGCTGAGCCACAGTACAAAAGCCTGCGTGGTGCTCGTCTCCCTCTCGAAATCTTGGCTTTGCCACATGTTGTCAGCCGCATCAACGCGCTAGCAATGAAGCCGGAAGAAGCTGTGATGACTGCTATTAAGCTGAATCGTTGGAAGTGGCTTCGGAGGCTTCTCAAGAGACCTGACTGCGACGCAGCAAGTGCCATGGAGTATACGGCCGGGAATGGCGACGTCGATGCCGTAGCAGCTTTACTGCCACATGTCATGGGATCAGGGGAATTTACACTGAATGAATCGGTTGTAAGTGACTTAAAGGCGGCTGCTATAGCTGCTGCCAGACTCGGCCACCTCGAGATTGTGAGGATGCTATTGGACGAGATAGTTGAAGAGCGCGAAGACGAAAACTACGGGAGGTTTGTGTACTACGGCTACGAGCAAGATATTATCGACAGCAAGAACGACGTGGCGTGGGAAATTTTGGACGAAGCGGCCGCTAATGGACACGTTGAGATCGTGCAATACGCGGCAAATTACGCCTCAGATGATGAATATCTACCAGCAAGCGAGCGGAGCTTGGCTCTGTCGAGCGCGATATCGGCTGGACATGCCGATGTTGTGTCCTTCCTGCGACACTCTACAGAGTATCATTGGGGCTCCGACGGCCATTCTGATGAAGAATCGGGTGAAGAGGAGTACTAATGGGAAAATGTCAGTTGCTTTTTGACCCATTTGTAAAGAAAATAGTCATATTTGTTAAAAGCGCTTTTGTCTCGATTATTTTTCAATATCCCTTTCCGGAAAATAAAACACGGACGTGATGTTTGGCAGCATGGAGTCTTCCCGTCTTCTTGACTATGACTCTACCGCTACCTATACTCGGATGGAGAGCTTATTGATGTTTCTCCCTTCACGCGTCGCTGCGTTGAGGCACGTTGTGGAGACAATCGACCAGTTTGCTTGGACACCAATAGAAATGGCAGTGACGGCAGCACGTAAGGGGGATGTTGGGCAAGTGAGACGCTTCCTCCCTCGCTTACAGTTTGACATATTGAGTGTGGTTACCGCTGCTGCTGAAGGTGGACAGAGTCAAGTTCTAGACATGATTAAGTCCAATACTGCCGATTGGTGTATCAAAATTGCTATTTGGAAATGTACCAAACTTGACATCGTCCGCCTCCTGTATAGCTGGATGGAGCTTAGCTTCGCAATGCACAGAGCTCTACCTGATTTACTGGTCAAAGCGGCGTCAAGAGGACAGCTCATCATATTGGAGTTTGCAATCGAGCAACATGGCGCATGGAATGGAGCTGACTCATTCTTTATCGCGTGGAGCAAAGTTCCCCGGCCGAAATGAACTGGGAAAGCGCATGCGGAACTCTCCTAAGCTTCAGCAATTGTTTAAGGATGCAATTTACGGTGCACTACAAAATGAACACGAGGGTATCGCGGGGCTACTTTATCCAGCTGACCCGGAGATTATAAAGGATAACTTTTTTATTTCTCTGGTCGAATATGGGACGACCAGTACCGTATCGTCGTAGTCCTAGGCGTCACTTCAATAGCAAGATTTTCACATCGCATGCACCGACAGATGTGAGCAAATCATGGTTTTACGAAACGTTGGGAAGGAAATACGTGCAATGTAATTATTCGACATTGCTGTTTAGATCATCGTCAGATTCGATGTCATCGTCCGAATCGACATGGCCGTCGGCAAGGTTGCAATTCTCCAGCTCTTCGACAATGCCACTGTCAATGTATGCAATCTCGATATCCGTCAGATCCGCTACTGTGCGCGTGTCGCTAATGATGCCAATCTTATCAAACCCGCTTACAATTGTCTCCTTTGAAAGATCGTCGAAACCCACTCAGTGATGTCAGCTCGATTAGGTGGCTTTAATTTGAACGGGTCTTCTGTGTACAAATCTTGAAGTCGTTTGACTTCGTCATCGGCCCGTTCTTGGGTCAAATCTTTGCGAGCTCGTGCAATCAACGAATGAAGCTCTTCTCGCTTGTGCTGGCGTCGTTCTTCTGCAGCGCGATACTCTACAAGCTGGTTTCGTAAACGGCAAACCCACAATGTGCGTAGCCTAGCTTTAAAAGGCTTATTCCATGATATGTCTGCCGGTTGGCAGACATAAGTGTATCTCGGTGGGACTTTGAGAAGGACAACGTTAATCGATGCTGCGTATTCCTCGACTTCATCGGTCCAATGCCCGCTAAAGTCATCCCGGATATCAGCGGACTGTTTGGCCCACTTGTTGATCTGCTTCTTTTTAGCTCGTACTGCAGCATCGGTCAGCTCACCGTAGAAGTGTGCAATCGTTTCATCAAGACTGTGATCTTCTTCATTGTAATTCAGAACATCCCTCTTGTGTGAATACTCCATCGCTGTGCGTTGATACGACTTTCGCTTCTTGCCTTGCCCATTTATACGAGGGCGGCCCATGGCTCTGTTGGCTGGTGCTTTTCTGACAATGAAGCGTTGTTTTATCCTAACTGACTCTAAAATTAACTGTCACCCCAAATGTAAGTAACAAAACCACCTGCCAGAAATACCGCTTTCTGATTGGTTTTTGGTAGTCTGACCCTTAGAAGTAAACGACGCTTATGACTACGACGCTACGGTATGGTGCGGTTTATCTACTGTAAGGCTCGGTCTTATATCTGCCCACAATAGCGGGATGGGATGCCTGCAATTTCGAGAATCCGCAGGACTTCCAACCCGGTGTTATACACAGGTGGCTCGTGTCGGCGGTGTGTGCTGCTGTGATATATGAAACAGTTGGCGGTGACCCGGGTCACACCAATGACCCGGTACTCAACAATTCTGTCATAAAACATATGCATTATTTAAGTTTCTGTAATCAGGCAATGCCTTTCCTTGCTACAGCTCTGGATGCACTGCAGCTTCAATCCAACGTCCGAGTTAAGCTAAATGATGTCGTTCCTAAAATATGTGGTGTCGCCATCAATATCTGAGGTTGCCGATACTGAATTGTTGTTATTGGCGTCGACTGCGTGGTCATTAGTCTTTACTGTGCTGCTAGAAGTGCCCGAATTCGAATCATCGATATGCGGGCTGCTTGGTATTTGTGGACGGGGTGTCAAAAAGCGCAGGATAAATGTGAATTTTGTTGTATGAGCTTGTTGCTTCCGAGGTCGTCCAATTGGTCGCTTTGCTTGCACTCATACAGCTACTTTTCTCTTCGTACTTCTTGCACCTTTGTAACAAAGTTTGTTAGCGTCACTAGGCTCGTCCTTATTCTCGCTGAATGCTGATTCATCCGGATAGTAAGTTAAATACTCGGCAGGAATTGATAAATATTTTAACGACAACGATTTGAGTTTTACTGCTCAACTTTCCCAGTGCCAAGTAGGGCACAAGCACGCTCAAATGCAGTAAGTCGATTCCGAGGCTTTTGTTTCTTCCGTGGTGCAGTCTGACTCGAGCCACCTGTGCCGCCAGCTCGTCGTTATGTCGTAGGAGTTGAGCCAGCAGTGGAAGGATCGCAGTCCAACGAGAAATGGTACTGAAGTACCTGGTGCTAAAATTAAATAAATATTTCAGATTTTGCTCTAATAATAGTTGGTGACCCGGGTCACCGCCAATTGGTTCATATAGACGATTGGACTTGAGATGAGCGGGATTTGTGTATCCCAAGACCGTGCCACACAACGTCCCAGTGGGACGAGAAGGGGTGTCAACCCTACAGGTCATCCCAATATCCCGCAAACTAGATCGCTGATTGGTCCATCCCTCTTTTGGGACGATATAAGACTGAGCCTAAGGGGCGTGTTTCGGCTATAACAAGTAATCGAGCTTTTAAGATCGCGGCTTCCCAACTTCGCCGCGATATTACGAAGTTCTTGCTCGTCTATGGAGACATCACTATAAGTACAATGGAGGAGGCATTTAAAAGTGCTCTTTGTACCCAATCATTCAGCATCGCAGGGCTCCTATTTAAGACGAAGCATCTCTCTCTCGACTTGGTAGCCGAAGAATTTAAAAAGACAAAATCGGTGGATGCCGCGCGCTTTTTTTTTCTCGAAACGAAGCAGATACCGGCAGACGCCATAGGTATAAAATTTGAGAAGATAGTGGATGATTGCATAAATGAACGTTGCAGTCATCATGCACAGATTGTTGCGCTCCTTGGTAGCAAAAGATGCATCTCGCGTGCTTCAGCAGAGAAGGCGTTGGCGAAAGCGTCGAGTCCGATAACGTTTCTCTGGTGCAAGTTGTGTGCAATAATTGTACGATTTTTCCAGAAGTGAGTACCAAGATGATCGTGAAAGCAATTCTGAGTGATTATTCCAGCGTGGCCAACGTCCTATGGGGCCGAGCATGAACCTTTTACAAGCAGTTCACCACTGAGTTCATTGATGCTGCCAAGTATGGCTGTATAAAGATTGTGGAGTGGTTCTGTAGGCAGAATAACGCGTCTCGTGAGGCAATAGCCACAGAATTTCTAGCTGCAGCTGGAGAAGGTCGTCTTCATGTGGTGCGGTTTTTATTTCGCAAGCAACAAGCATCCTCGGAAGCAAGTATTAGCTACGCACCGCTATTATTAATACGTCTTAGCGTTCGTACTGGGCATTGAGTGTAAACGACTTAGCCAAGCATGGCGCCGATCAAAACGGAATACCGTAGTATTTTCAATCTCCAAAGCACATGGTGGCTCTTGTGTGGTAACTTTCTTGACTACTAGTGGTATACTACGCATCAACAGTAAAAACAGTACCCTTTAAAAATCAACGAAAATAATTCTAGATATCACAAGCAAAATTGTAATAAAATTCCTGGCAGAGCCTTATTCGGAGCGTACTGTATGGATACTACAGTAGTAAGGAAACTTCAGCTTATAAAGGGGTTGTCCGCACTACGTGACCGTAGCACTACCAGAATTTTATGTTTTTATTATGGAACGAGATGGACGAATTTGTCTGTTCCTTTCGAAGACGTGGAGGCTGGTCACGAAGGCTAGCGTACAGTTCAACATCGTCGGTTTGACATGCTTTCACCGCACGGGTCAAACGAAACGGCTATAACAATCATGATGCTGCGAGACGGGACGGCATTTCAGTTCATCTACAATCACGACCCTCTTGGGTCGCATTCTGAACACCAGTGTTCTTTGCACGCAAATGCATGAATATTGTCGTCTCAAAGATTAAGCATCTCAGTAAGCATACAAGTAAGTGACATTCGCACCGGCTCCGAGTTGAACAGCAGGTTGAACGGGTGGAGAACGCACGAGAACATGCCTTCAGATTCCGCAAAGGAATCATGCTGGTAATGCGGCTATGATCAGCATTTTTCCTACTGTTGTCCAACGCAAGAGCCGGGTGACAACTAACTAAGAAAGAAAAAGGTGATTTCTCTGGTATTCTAATTGAGAAGTTGCTTTACTGTGTTGATTGAAATTATTATAGTCAGCTTGAAAAATCTGTCCCCTATACGAATTGAGGAACGGCAAGCTGCGGAGTTTTTATACGCTCAAATTGAGCCTGAGCGTCTCCACGTGTTTGGTCGCCTTGTTGAACCTCATCTAAAATTGTTTTTCTAAGGCGCAAAACAATGATGACCATCCGGAGCACCGTGCTGGATCAGCACAAAGACGATATACCGGCCACTATTGGTGATACTTAAGCGAAATTTCGGTGAATGGGCCGGAACTCGGTATATGTGTGGAGGCTTCTCTAAGTATTGCGCACTGTGTACATTCATGTGTGACCGCCCCGAACATGTACAAGAGCATAGTGAACACGAGACGCTTCAGTCGAATGCTGTTAAACTGTGATTTGAAGATACCGGTTTGGAAGCCTATAACATTCCGCATGCATTTCGAGCGCGCTCAAGGAGGTGTAGTCCGACAGTAACGCTTCTTACGTGCTGGCCCCATTTCGCCACAAAGAGTAGAGAAATGTATTGAGCTACTACACTACGAACATGTCGTCTACTCGAATCTAATGTAGCAACACCACACAGAAACGGACGGGCAATTTGCGGAAGTGGTTAATTTGTGCGCTAAAAAGTGGAAGTAAGCCGTATGCGTTGCGTGCGCTGACTAGTTTGTAAAGACTTTCGTGTCGCTATTATGGGATTAATGGTTTGTAGACGATGCCGGGTCGGTGCGAGGATTCTACCCACCCCATGATCCACGGGGATCGTTTCACCGAGCTATCAAAACCGAACCTGTGAACTTGCCGCGAGCAAGCATGGCGATGATCCTAAATGGTTCACTACCTGGGGATGTACTTGTGGTTGGGATGGATCAACCACCGAGCGCGCTGCGTCACTATGAAGAATGTATTCACTGGTATTTTAGCTTTGCACGATACGTGACCATTAAGACATGTATTCGGCGGCAAGGCCAACCATAAAGAAAATATTCGTTCGAGTGTGAACACTACAGATCGACAGCCAACATTGTCTCCGTCTGTGTAAGCTATATATTAAGGTCGTGGGAGCCATCACTTCTAATGTACCGACTACGTCAATAATGCGATATTCCGTAATGATGAATAAAATGAACCAAATAAGTTAAATTATATTAAGAGACTGTGTCTGTCGTGTCGGACGAGTGACCACGGGACACGGACTCGCCACCGTCGGCGAGGCCAAGTCGTCGTGTCTTTATCGTAGGAAAAGGTGCCATCATCGCCGATGCTATCGAGTAGGCGGCTTCCGTTGTATCAGCGGACCTAGTTAGAACTGTAGAAATTAGTCGTAGGCTCGACCCAGAAAGTCAAGAAAAGGAACGCCACCGACGTTTTTGTCACAGGTGGCGCTAAACTTAATTTTAACACATACCATGCCTAAAGAAAAAGACCGGCATCATGATCAGTTACCGTTCGTCTCGTTCTTCGAAATAACATCGTATCGGCGAGCGACCAGCTCTGAGCGATGCCTGATAGCGGGTTTAGACTTGGCAAAATGATGCGACACCCGGTCGTATTCCTGCAGCTGGTCGTTTATTTGCTCGCTAATGACGGGTTGAAAAATTCCCATTTATTCCGTAGGCTCTTGCAGCAGGTTCTATGTGTGCGGTTGCAGATTGATTTTTATCATTTGGACCACCGTGCCCAAACAATCACTTGGTGTCAAGCCAAAATCACCAAGCCGTTCAAGAGCCCAGGCTTTGTAAGGACTGTGACTTCCATCTTCTTGGTCGCCATGACAATTACTCATTCTGACCAAATTACCAAATGATATGAGCATGCTGTCGCCTGGCACGGATATAATATTAATTTGCGTGGCCCAATTGCGCACGACAATTGTCCGCCTTTCCTTGGCCGCTATGGTAATAGTCTTCACGTCTTCTTCCTTCAGCAGGGCTTCGACAAAGCGGGATGCTTGGTACTCACCAAATCTAAAGGGGGGTTATTACTGATTATTTGCAACGTCTGCGTAAGTAAACCTATATTTGCGGGACGATATTGAACATTTATGTTCTTCAGCTCATTGACTTCCCAAGTGGCTTCATGTGCCTGCGACTGTGGCAGGTGGTTGTGAAGTCGTTTTGGTATGTGACAAAACATCTTCCTCGCTATAGTCTGGAGACGGTACGTCGCCAATCTCTTCGGTAGTCTACACTCGCACGCACCGACCGTATCGCTTGGAGGCGTTGGAGAGTAATGACCACATATTCGACTACAGTAAATAGGGGATTGATTAATACAGTCAGAAAAGAGAACGCGTCAATTTCACACTGAGAACGCGTCAATTTCACACTACACTACGTTTCGGCACCTTAGATCTGCGGCAGCCCCTCAAAAGTTGGGGAACACAACACGTTACGGTAGCAACACAATTAAAAGTGGGGTCTATGAAATCTGTGGCCGTTCTGTGGCTGTACATCGAGTTGAAGGCAGAGG
Source organism: Phytophthora betacei (assembly GCA_011320135.1). Lineage (NCBI taxonomy): Eukaryota > Oomycota > Peronosporomycetes > Peronosporales > Peronosporaceae > Phytophthora > Phytophthora betacei. The sequence continues at coordinate 437,321 of JAANHX010000432.1, forward strand.
ATAGGAAGAAGCCAATGAGATCGTGGCATGGGGAGGCGTCATGAGCGTGACATAGCGTGCGTAGGCAGAAAGTAAGTGGACCACTAGTCAATGGGGGCCTTCCAGAACCTGCATGGTGGCCGTCTGGCACTCATCTAAATGCCAAAGCGTATCCCGTGGCAACAGAAGGCTATCGCGGCCGAGGCGTCCGTCGCAGACGCGTTCCTGGAGGGGTTGAAGTCCTTCGATGTTGTTAAGAGTCACGTCATGGCGTGCACTGTATGTATGGGAGCGGAGCAGCACAAGATGCGCTATAGACTGCTAGCGTGTAGCTCTTCATTATGCGGCGAGGGCCAGGCGTCGACCTGCAGCTGGCGAGGCAATCTGCTGTCATGCGAGGCAACGCAGCGCGTTTCTATCTACGACTATGGTGCGCACGCTACTGAGGTGTCTTCGCCGAAGCAGAAGAAGCTAATACTGCACAGAAGACGTATTGCAGAGAGAAGGTCGACGATCACATCCGGTCGTTGCGGATCCGACACGGGATGTCTCGCAAGTTCTCCACCCCGCTTGAGGACCTTCCAGATTTGAGATGTCCAGAACTTTGTAAGCCACTACAGTCGCACCTATCTTGACAACCATGATAGAGTAGACGACCTGCGGAAATGGATTCACGCGAGTAATTACAACGAAAGGGAAGATATGTACCAGACATTCATGTTTTGCTGGGAGGCCGATGCTCAGGGACTCCCTAAAGTGGGGGACGGCTCCGACAACCGACCGTTTATTGTGGGAATGTCGACGAAGGGCTTGATGATGCAGCTGTTGATGCCATCGGACGGCTCTATCTTGCACGAAGATGCCACGTACAAGAGAAATCACCGTGGTTACCCGGTTATTGTCGTTGGTGTGTCTGATCGTGTACGCGTTTTTCATCTAGTGGTATTGTTTGTGGTTTCTCAAGAAACCCAGGAAGTATTCGAGGCTGTGCTACTATCACTGCAGCGCGTATTCTACTTTATTACGCACAAGAATCTGGTAGTTCGATACGCGATGGCAGACGCAGACCAAGCCCAGTATAACGCACTTAACTCGGTGTTTGGCCAGACGCAGGGATTTACATTCCTTATGTGTTTTTTTCATGTCGTCAAGAGCATATACAAGGCGATTAAGAGCTTTCCCTCGGTTATATCGGCTGGGTTAATACGTGGGGTGTACGATTTACACTTCACGCGATCCGAGTTAGACTTTCAGCGCCTTCGGGAGCATCTTTTAGCGACGTGGTTGGGAAATCCTATAACTGTTAGATTCGCGCAGTACATGACGGACCAGTGGCTGTACGGGCGGTTCTGGAGATGGCAACGCTTTTTCACACTGCCAGGTTTTGCTGCTACGAATAATCCGGTGGAGACTTTTAACGCGCGGCTGAAACGGGACTACACGCTCCGACGCCGGCTCAAGATGGGTACGCTCCTGCGAGAGTTATCGGCCTGTTGCCACGATGTGTCGTCGAGTATGCGTCCCTTCAGCTTCGAGATCGCGGTGGCGCAATCCCTCACACGCAGAGTGTCCGAGATGATCAAAGCGTCCCTAATAGGTGTGTGGACCGGCGCAATTCCACCGCCTGCGTGTGTTGTACGCTCCAATACAGTTTACGTAGTATCTAACCTGGCTAAGAGAGTGACTGTTGCCCCACACAAGAGATCTGAAGCCGGTATTGCGGTGTCTGCGCAGATGGGCGCTAACTACGTTCGTATGGAGGTACAAGGGCAGCCGTGGTTCCACGAATACAGCGTTTGGTTCACAGGCGTGACTTGGTGTTGTACAGCATAATATACCCACTGTTCTGCTTTATCGCTTGTATAGGCTGCCATTCGCGTAATCTATCCAACTCAAGGAGGACATCAGCATACTCCCCGACAATATCTCCGACTTCCAAGTCTGTGGTAGTCATAAGACCAATACCCACACGTCCACTATCAAGTAGTCGTAAAGTCTTTCGGTCCACAGGAGTGTTACTGCATACAGCATTCAATCTGCAGCACTCAGGCGTGCAATACACTGCCGAAGAAACGTTATCACACGTATCCAAGAAACAATCTCCAATATATCCGCACTTATCGAACTCGCCAATGTCCTTGAATAGAACACCTTTGGGATTGAGGCAGGAAACGATTTGCTTGCACTCCGAGGGCCACGGTAGCCCCTCCGCTTCGTGATCGGCGTCAACCACAGGCTCCACATACGCTGGGCGGTATTGGTGAAGTCTATAAAGACGATCAAGCACACCGGGTAGCTCTAGAAGAGCTTGCACCTTGCGAGCTTTCAGGGACTTTACGTGGTACAGCTGGGTGCCGCTACGGGTGACGCCGCATCTTGCCTGATGATGACGTTTGCGTGACCTCGGCTGGCTCCAGGCATTAGCCCGTTTCTTGGCTTGGTGACGAATCTTTTCACGCATATAACGCGTCGGTATGGTCTTCATCCGTGGCGGTCATAGCAGCAGCAGAAGCAGTGAGTACTGCTTGTTGGACTTTGGCTTGCTCAGCGCCAATACCCTCGCATGGACGACCTTCTGCACACGCCACAGCACGAGAATAATAATTTGGAGAGGACGTCTGGTCAAGAGTAACTGTGCTGGAGGCCGGATCAAATAGTGGCTCTACATCAGCCGCGATGCCTCCTCCTGCAGTCTCGCCGGCGGAACCCTCGGATGGATACGCTTGTATAGACTAGTCTGCACTTGGTGCACCACTTTCTGTAGCTCTAGCGGGCACAATAGATGTGCTGGACATCAAAATAATGGATTCAGCTGGAATAATGCCATTTTCTGCAACGCCAATAGCTCTGGAACTCCCCACTGTGGTTTCCTCGCATGGGCGACCTTTCGTCGGTCTCTCTGTCGTCTATATAGCCACTCGGAGGCACTTGGTTCTGCATAGTAGCTGTTCTGGACGTCGAAGTACCTAACTCCACCGCGGCCTGGGGATAGCTATCCTCATCATCGTGGGTGTTTGCAAAACCCTCGCTTTCTAAGCGAAGCTGGCGGCGCGTAGACTTAAATGCATTATTGACCGCATCTGGTAGTGCTGTCCGTAGCGTTGTGGACCGCGTGGGGTGTCGAACGTCCCTGGTCGCAATGGGTAGGTCCTCAACGTGCGCCAAAGTGCGTAGCTCGGCTTGTACTTGTTGCCGGCTCGGTCCGACACCAGCCTGCACCACATGCCCAGTGGGAACGGCTCCCCGGTGTCCACAGTGACTGGGTAGTCGGGGTCGTCGTCAGAGGCAACACGAAGAACGATTGTAGTCTGGTGCCCGCGCGAATCGAGCAGCACAAACCAACGCGAGAAATGCTCGATTGTATCACCAGCGGACAGCGTCGCCGGGGGTAGCTGTGAGGCGCTAAGGCCTACCATGCCTGAAGCGGAGGTGCTGAAGGGTGCCGAGCGCTGCGACGTCGCGCCGTTGGTGCTGCGGTTTCCGGTTTGAAAAGATGAAATGGAGCTTTCATAAGTAGCTTTAAAATAAGAGCTACTTTCACTTAGAGCTACTTCGAGCTTCTGGCACTACTTTTGGGGCGTCATCGCCTAAGCAGATGCGACCTGCAGCACAAGCGCTGTGCATTTAAAAGGGCCGGATTTTGGACCACGTCTCTGTCGTTTTGTGCTGGGGTTGTTGTGTTGATCAGATCCTATCAGGTGTTTATAGCGTTTTCTTGTCAGAAAAACGATCCTGCATATCCTGCATTTCATGGTCACCCCCATTGAATGACTTGTAGGGCTTGTTTCGGGCGGATTCAGGATTCCTACTCGAAAAACAGCAAAGTAAAGACCATTATTTTGACTAAGAGTAAGCGCGAAAGCGCTCCAGACCAGCTAATGTGAGGGGGGGGGGCGAGCGCGGGTAGCTGCGCTGAGCTCACCAGCCAGCCGCGCATTACACTCTCCAGTACATTCTATGTCTTTATCGCGAGCAAAGCGAACCGCGGGGACGCCAAAGCGGCTCCCTCAAGCGAAGCGCGGCTGGCCTCGGATTTGTTTTTAATTATTGAGTATGTCATATGGTTTGAAATGTTACTTTTTGATCATGGAAGTACCAATATCTGGGTAAATGCACCTAAATGTAGTACATTTTGTAGGACGAAGTTGCAGGAAATATTTTTCGGATGCAGGACCATTTTTCTGGCTGCATTAATTCGACTCGCCGGCACCAGGAATACAACGAAATAAACTCGATTTCTTATACAAAGTCGAGCTGAAATTTGCGATGTCCTATGCTCATGTAATATGAAATGATTTAATGATTCCTTGTCAGCTTCCAAGATTGGAAGCCTAGCAGTAAAAATGCAGTAGCAATTAAGGTTGCAGTTCTAGTTAAGTTTTCTTGTCATTACCAACCCCCCTAGTGGAGATTGGTCTGCGTCAGTCCGTCAGTCCGTCCGAGGGTAGGGTTAAAAAAACCACGCTAATACGTGCGTTTACTGGCTGCCGAGCTGAGAGAAGGTGGCGTCGACTGCCTCAAATAGACATTACGTGGTGGACACAGTGTATGTGGTCTACACATTGTAATAATAATATCATAAGGGTGAGGTATATTGTGCTACAGCACCTGGTGGTGCCGAACTCTAATAATCATTCCTGCAAGTCCCTACTGAACTTCCAGGTATCCACCGGCCGGTCTAGATAACTTCACACCTCTTTCGTTTCTTGCCGGCCCTGTCTACTTCTCTGCTCTGCTCGATGAACTGAGGATTCCTTTGTCCACTGCTCTACATCCGCTATCATTCGTTTTATCACACCGTCTTTCAGTCTGCTCTCTTTTCCCGTTATCTGCTCCGTCCACGCTATACGTCTGCATGTGTCCATGGCCTGGGTGGCCAGCCAGTCAGCCATCTTGTTATGTCGTCGATAGTGGTGACTCCAACTGCGCACGGCGCATAGATCCGCCATCCTTCGCGTCTCGCGATACCAGTATTGCAGCTTCTTCGCATTTGGCGGCCTCCTGTGCTCCATCATGACCACAATCAGCGCGCTGTCTCCCACTATGTTGATGCCGAACCACTCGCTCCGCCCACACCGGTATGAGCTGCATTGCCTGTCCTCCTAGTTGTATGACCACACTGCCACTCCCACCAGCCCCTGGATTGCCTCTTGAGCCTCCGTCGAAGAACCCCACCCTTTGGATGTACTGTGGTCGTTCAAGCAGCTCCTTTCGCTATGTCTGTTTTCACCGTCTCAGGATATGCTCCGCTACCTCCAGCTTAATCAGTGATGTACTGGTTAGCGGATAACAAGTGAGCCAATATCGCTCCATTGCTTCTGTCACCTGATGTTTGGCTTCATTTGCATGTTCACCCCCCGCACATCGGCTTATTACGGTGTCATCCTTTCTGCCTACGTTCCATCTCCATATCGCTGTTAGCATCACGGCACATCCTGTCTCCCATAAGTCCTGTGCTACCCTTTCCAACACGTCCCATTCCGCGATATTATGGTCTGATGCCCATTTACACAGCCAGCGCGGTACTTTCTCCATTCGGAAAGAAAAAATCGCCATTAACTCGGCGACGCTCACCTCTGCGCCGTATGCATACTCGGTGTCCCACCGCCTAAGCCACGCCCTCCAGTGTGCTTGCGCATCCTGCCACTTCCACACCAGATGTAAGACTCCTTCCGTGTCGCTATCTCGGCACTGTGCTCCCAGACAGCGGAAACCTAGTTCGGATCCGACCCATAGCTTGAGCCTGTGTAGTTTTAGTTTCCGCACGCTCTGCACGTGGTATACAGAGTCTCCCCTCATCGCTGCAATTTGCTCTCAAGTAAGCTTTGTGAGCGTCCTCGGAATATCTGGATGCTTCTTTACCCAGCGAGCTTGGATCTTTTTGCGTTCAAGTTCTGCGTTGTGTATCTTACGCTCGCACATAAGTCTTTTAAACTCTTTTCGCCGTTGTCGCCACCGTCGTCGACCTGCCCACAACGGTCTCATTCGCACTATCCATGGATGTGGTGCTACCCATACTGTCTGAACCTCCACATACAACAGCCGAGCCGCTGTCTGGTCCAATCTTAAGCCTTCTGCTCTCCGGTCCAACGAGTCTACGCGTGTCGACACGTGTGTATTATCTTGCTGTTATTGACTTGGTCCACCTCGAGGATGTTATTGTTGTCCTCCAGCCGATGATGCACCCGTAATACATCCCCTTCCTCCTGCTTCCCCACCAGCTCCGTGTAGTTGGCGATCAGGTTTATACAGACCTCCTGGAATAGGACCGCATGTTCCCCCGTATCAGCAAGAACTAAGACCTTGGGTCTGAAGGTCATCACACCATTCTCGGCTCTGTTGAACTCGCATAGATCCTTAATGTGTTTCCTCTTGCCCGACTTGATCGGTTTTCGGTAGTCGTTCCACGTCTTCCGTCTGCCCTTGTCGTCCCACAAACACACTGATGACAATTCGATCTGTGGTATCCCACCATGTAGAAAGTCACCATAGCGTTCCTTCCTTTTCGTTACCAGCGCCGTCATCTTTGCTCTGACTGTCCCTGTACATTGTATTGTCAGACCATCGCACGTCCATCGTGTTCTCAACCCGTGTCGAGGCCTTAGTCGGGTCCGTATTTCCTCTGCGTCCCCTCTTGTATTGATAATCGTCGGGCCTTTTCCGGATATCCACAACTCCACCCACGGCCGTCCTGTTTCCCAGATAGTTGCTCTGATCCCCTCCTTTGGCACCTTGGTGGAGGTGGCGAGATGCGCGGCTGGTCCCTGCCCGTTGGTCTGTAATATTTCACCTACTCGCTGTACTTGTATTTCCTCTGCTAATCCCCATTCTCCCACCATCGATGCACTCATCGCCATTAACTCAGTCCAAATGTTTGGTATGCCTAGCCCCGTGCTTTGTGAGTTGCTCAGCCAAATCTCTCTTGATCCACCCTATCGGAGGAGCGTCGGGAGCTGAAAAGTTCCCGTTCCATACGAAATTCCGTCTTCGCAGATCGGCCTCTGTACCCAACTCCTGTGTAGGCCAAGCGTGTCGTGCAATGTAGAGCAGCTTGGGGACAATTATTGCCGCCGCTATCATCGCTCCCTGCTCCACTGTGTTAGTCTTCACTTCAGCCAGAGCTAGTCTGACCTTAATCGCCTCAAAGGCCTTCCTTCATGCGGTTCCCGTCATATTCCCGGGCCCTACATAATGCCCCAAGTATCGTACCTCGTCCGCATCTGGTACAGTCAATGACCCCTCCTCCATGCCTTCTGATGTGGGACAGAACGTGTCTACTGCCGCTTTATTTTCTGGACTAGCGAGCCGGACCGCTGCTGATTTGTTGATATTGAGCAGGAGCCCCGACACATCCAAAAACCGTCTGACTACCCTCACTGCGTCAGGATGCATCCGTGTGCTAGCAATATATATTGCGGTATCATCTGCGTACCCTGCTACCTTCAGATCGCGTTTCTCGTCTAGCCGTATTCCCCGAATTGTGGTCGTCGTTTCGATTTCGTCGTATAATAGGTCCATTGCAATGATAAAGAGTAATGGAGCTAACGGGCATCCTTGGCGGATGCCACTTGTGACGTTCACTGATCTCGATAATTCTCCATTGGCCATGAACTTGACTGCTGTTTTACTGTTGATTGCCTGTACTATAGCACAGAATTTAGGCGGGAACCGCTTTCATTTCAGCAGGCCTGACATCACATTTGAAGCATCTAGGAGCCAAACTGCAAGGATTAAAGGAGATGCAGAGACGAGGAAAGAGATACGTCATTTTTCTGCAAGAAATGCACATGAACACGGAAGAGCATGAGGAGGCAGGTGCACAAGTAGTAGCAATGTGGGGATCAAGCATCAGGTGGCGGCAACCTACACATTCTGGGCGTCGGGAACGACACGAAAAGCGGGAGTGGCGATTGTGTCGAGCCCCTACGGAGCGGTAAGCCATCCACAACCGTGGGGACAAGAATATTGGAGCGAGTATTTAGTAATGATCACCGGAGTCATAGGAGGACGGGAATTCATCATGATCAACGTATATGCACCGTCGGATCCTGGACAGAGAGTCACATTCTTTAGGACACTGGATAATCTCAAGTTGCCGTCAGGCGCAGTGGTACTGTGTGGCGGTGATTTTAACTGTGTGACGGACCGGCAGATCGATAGAATTGGAGGAGGAAAGTCCGAAGAAGCGGGTGTCAAAGAGTTGATGGGTTTTATAGAGCCAAATGACCTAATGGACACCGGTTTCTGCAATTTGCCGACGAAAGTAAGCAGGAATGACATAGTGGAATACGCGAACTTCCACCACACTCACAGACACAAGTCGGCGAGAGGGGTAATCGGCTCATCGAGACTGGACAGGTGGTACATCTCCGTCAGCTCGAAGAAGCTAATCAGGGGGCAGACGACAGAGGAATCACCGTGTGGGGCCGATCACAGGGAAGTACTTCTAGAGCTGCATTCACCACTTGGAAAGAAACGTGTCAAGAAATGGGCAATCATTTATCCTGCACCAGCTTACGTGCAGGCGGCCACACGGAGCCTACGCACTACCCGGTTACAAGAACAAATGAAGGACTTCGACACCAAGCAGCTGATAACCGAGTGGGACACACTCAAGACAAAGATCAAGAGAGAAATGGCTCAACTCAAGAAGACAGCACGACAGAGGATGAATAACGGGTTCAGGCAAAGAATCAAAAGGATTAAAAAAACACCTTGCCCAGTGTGGATATGCACAACGAGCAAGCGACGAAACCAGGGCTGCCTTGCTCGCCAAACTGAACCAAGTGCAAGAAGCGCGAAGAGCCTTACGTAGAAGAATCATTGTGACCAAAAGCGTGTGGAGCTCAAAGGCATCCACACGGCATTTCTTTCGCTGCATTTGCACGAAATTCGGTGATAATACAATCCCAACACTGGTGAGCAGAGTGCAGGGGTCACAGGTAGAGCGACATGATAAGCCAAACTTGCTAGCTGAAAGCTGGGAATCGACCTTCAACGACAAGATCGCGGCACCGGAAAGCATACCAGCGTATGTGAACAGGTTAGCGAAGAGATGGGGGGAATTTGATCTCGCAGACATTGATAACGCGTTTACAGAAAAGGAGGTGGAGCCTGCCATTAAAAGATGCAAACGAGGCAAGGCATGCGGCCCAGATGAACTAGGTAATGAGTGGTACAGGGACAACATGAGCGACCTCGTGCCGATACTAACAAAACAATTCAGCACCTGCATGACGGAGGGCACAACACCGGCGTCCTTCGATGCAGCGCACATCTTCAGTATTAGCAAGGGGGGCGATACAAGCAACCCGCTGAATTACAGGCCCATTGCTCAGCTAAATACAGACTATAACGTTTTCACGAGAATACTGACATGGAGAGTACGACGTCATATAACACAGTTAGCTCACGAAAACCAATCTGGTTTCGTCCCAGGACGGAACATTCATGCAACAATTGACTTATACGAAGCGGCCAAGGTCGTATGTAGCTCAAAGGAGGGATTGGAACAAGCCTAGGTGCTCATGCTGGACTTTGCGAAGGTATATGATTCACTGGATAGAGCCTTTCGGATAGAGGTACGTTAATTATTGACATCCCAATGGTGTAGTCATTCTCGTGATGTTGCTCTGCTGCTTCTCTCCGTCTACTTCTCACTGCTGTTCGTTGTGCATTCCTCAGTTTCCGTCTTAATTTTTTGAAATCCTTGTCTGTGTTTCCCTTCCGTTCTGCCTCCGTTACTCCGTCGTAAAACTGGGTCAGCAGCTCTTGTATTTTCATTCCATTCTGCTGACCCGTGTTGGGCTTAACTCTATACTGAGGGATCGGCATTATCAATTTGTGATGTGCCCTCCGCCCTCGTGTCGTCTGGTGTGATTTCGCTACTGTCTGTAAGTGAAAAGTGGTCCAACTCTTCCGCGTCGGTCTGTGGCCCATCTACTTGCTCGCCCACTGAGCCACCAATCGTTGTCGTTCCTTCCTTTCCAACAGCGACTGCTACTCCGTAGTCGTGACTGGCTCCCTAGACTTGTTGCATGTCGGTTTTCTCTGCGTGTTTTGTGACCCCTTTCTTGCCACTTTCTGCTGACTGAGCTGTACCCACACTTTCATCCCCTTGGTGGTCTCCCTGTTTGGCGGCTCTGCAGATTGTCTACACATTGTACCGTTCAATTTCCATTTTGCTCTCATTGTCAACCGCGGAGCGCCACGCCACGCAAAGGGCGCTGCCTGTGTGCGCGTTAGTTAGCATAAGTAAAAGGCGCCGATGTGCACACACGTACTATATCGTCGTAGGATCAGTCGAAATTATTCTAGGCCCTGGTGACTTAAATTTCGGCTTAAGTTGGAACTTTAGTACTTATTGGTTATAATATGATTTGTTGTAGCGTCGTAGTACGTTTTATAATTTTACTTACAATACTGTTTTGCTTAGTATTATTTTAGATAGCTTTCATACTTTTGCTTACAGTTATTTGTAGTAGTAGTGAGCGTACTTATTATATTAGCGCTAGACAACAAAAATACATAGTGTTATTACTAATATTTAGAACTAGAAACCTTTTAAATATGACTATAGTCGTCCCACAAACACCACTCTGTCGCCGCGTAAAAAGAACGTCTTCTTTTGTATTTGCGCGCGTAGTGTGCGACCCTAATATCATGTGCAACATTTCTAATATGATACGTAGGGTACATATAACGCACTGGAATCAGGGTTTGTGATTGAACTAACGAGGAGGCACGTGATTAAATAAGTACACGAAACACGGAGGAACACCGATTCAGACTATGTACACGATGCGATAGAATGAACAACTTGAAATACGGAAGGCCACGGACGATGAAAGAATAGGTTACGAAATTTCATGCGAAGCACGAACCACGGAAGAGCACACCGTCATAAAAAAACACGGAGCAGTTCGAAGAGACGAGAGCGGGTGAGGGCTGAAATTATGACACCCGTACATGCTGAAAAACACGGGCCACGGAAGAGAGCGCTCGTTCACAGTCACGGTAGACCACGTAGCTGTGCGAGTGCACGGAAAGGAGCTCTCCCATACGGTAGAGCACAGTCGACGGACCAAACACGAAGCCACGGATAGCATAAGTGGAAAATCACGAAGCATTGGAGTACCATACAAGGGTAGAACCGGAGCTCACCAATCTACGGAGCACGATACGACGGTAGTTTACAATAGAACGGACGACAGATCAACGGCGACACCACAAAATAACACGATAGCATAGACGGTGGCCAAACCACTAAGCCATGATAGAACATGCTGCCACAGGAGATATATACGGAAAATCACCAAGCCACGGAGCGCGATACCAGTGTCGAACCTGACATCACCGAGCCACGAGGACAATCGAACATTATAAAACGATTGCACGGACGGCGGGCCAGCCCCGAAATCACGGAGGGAAGATTCAAGAGACCACGATTGTACAACGTGGAACACGGTATCAACGTATAGCATGATAATAAGGGCGAAACATATTCACTACGCAAGCACGATATTATCGACAGAGCCACATCGCAATTGCACGATAGCGCGATAATGCGGCCGATGAAAACGCACCAGGAGAGCATGACACACGGGCGACGAAGCAACACGATACGTGGAGACACCAAAACCACGGAATAGCACCCTTCGGCTAGAGTGATGGAATGACAACGACCACGAAATACTATGTATCACGAACCTGTGCAGCCCATGTAAGCGTTTGAGAACATGGAAAAGTAAGCAGCCACAAAAGAGGCCGTATTAAAGAGTATTAACCCAAGAGAGAGAGAGCGTGTAACCACTAAGCAGCGTGAACCACGAGTGAGTAGGACACCACGATGCCAGGAACAGCACGGAAGAGCACGGACCACCTAAGAACATGACATCCAACCTGTAGAACGGGGTAATGGTAGCGTACCAAACTACGATATTGTACGGGGTCGCATGAGACTACGGAATGGTAAGTGGTTCAAGCAAACGACATCACGATGTGCTGGGGTGGATGAATTCACACGCAACCTGGATGTACAGGATCCTAAGCAAAGGCACGCGACACACCGAAGTACTAAAAGTTGCGGCCACCTCCATCTCCAAAAAACCATGCCACTCCGCCGCGTAGCGGCGGCGGTGGGCTATCCTAAACTATCAATGCTAGCACGGTGTCCGTCCGTCCGTCACATGAAACTCTAAGATTTTTGAGCTTGATCATTGGCTGTCGAGCGGAGCGAAGGCGACTCTAATTGGTTAGAACAAGATTATGAAGCTTACATAAATACATTCATGTGGTTCACAGAGTACATATGGCGATTCGCACAAGGCTATCCATCATCACTTTTTTGATACTACGAAGTATTATTTATATGTAGTATTTTAAAAATGCATGCTGCTTCTAATATTTGAGTTCTTAACAGAGCTACTATTTCTCAAATGAAATAGCCCCTGAAGACGCTTCGAATGCTGCGAGGCGCTTAGCGTACACGAAGGAATGCGTACTTCCGAAGCATAATTTAAAATATGTAATACTCTGTACTCGATAGTTTCTGCAAGTGCTAATGACTAAAACAATAGCTACAACAAATATAAATAACTTATCTGAGTGTGAGGGTAGCTGACTGAACTGCCAAATCGTAGTACATGTGCAACAGAAGCTGACCGCCGTAAGAACAAAGCTGTGGTAATAAACGCTGTTACTTGAGCCATGAAGATAGTTTTAGATTTAAAAAATCAGATGTGTTACTGCTGTAAGCCATTGTTTTCTTAGCGTTGATTAGACAGCAAAATCCGAAACTACTTAACGGATGCCGACAAGAGCGTAGGATACGATTTAATTGGAGCGGTAAGACAACAACACAATACGAGAGGTGAAAATTGTAGTTGGTTAAATCGACCCCATACAGAAACGTTAACTAGCACTCTGGGCGCCGCTCCGCGGACGCTAGGGCATGGTCGGTTGGTGTAATGTGGGCTGACCGCCTCCGCTGCGCTGCGGTGGGCTTAGATTCCTTACTCAAAGCAAAGCTAAATATAATACATATTCCGTGTTCTACTACATTTGCTTTAAAAACGCCACTGTACACACTTTCCTTAGTGCTCACATGTTCTGACTCATCAACCGCCTCTCCACCTATCTCTTGCATTTCTTGAAGTGAGTTCTGACAGCATCACATATAGCTATGTGTATCTGGCAACTGGCTGTTACAGATGGATACGCGTGTTATAGATCTAGCTCGACTGAATATTGTTGATCGTCATGGCAAAGTAGACATAACTCTAAATCGTTGGGAAGGGAAGACTTCGTCGCTACTACCAGGGTTTAAAGTAATCTACAAGACGAGCACCAATTTACCTTGGAAGATTGCTGCCTTAATTCTCGATTGAGCGCTTCGCTCCTGAATTGGCATCACTCTGAGGTGGGATTCATTGCAAAACTCACTCTCTGTTATTCAGAATGTGGGTCATTATCATTGGTGCACTGAACCTCAACATAAATCGGAGAGAGGTTCCAAAAACCCTTAGAGATAGAGAACACGTCTACCAACGCGTATTGGGATCCCACGTCATACGGTAAACTGGACGACAGGTACTATTTGCCTAGCCGAGAGGTATTCGTGACTATATCGCTGCTTGCGACGGTCAGCTAGGCTAAGGTTTGATCATCTCCGCATGCAAAGTATGGTTTATAACCGCTAGTATCTGCCAAATGTCACCCCAATGACCAATTCCTCCCCTCCATATGGTTCGCTGAGCTCTTCTTAATACCAGACACCACTGAAGGAAGTGTACTTGATGTTCGCTTACTTGTTCTAACTAATCGAGTTGACATTAACAACAAATCCGTCTTCTGACACTGGTATAATAAGATGAACGCCATTTGCTTACTTACCGACTTGCTTGCAAAGCTACATTAAATGAAGTAATTTTGCTGCCTACTTATCGGCTCGGCGTGCTATTTGATGTGTCCGTGCATGTCTCGCAAGGTGGTCAATGAGTGTATATGCCACGTGCTCGTGATAGCCAAAACATATACATGGGGTCACTGTTGCTTTCACGGTACGTTTGCATCGTGATAGTAGTTTATTGTGCTTACGCTTCTGATGGATGAGTTATTATGACCAAGCGCATTACTTACTGTAAACAGGTCATACCGTAGGGATACATGCATGCTAACCGCACGTCTGCTAGCAGTAGTCAACGCATATATATAAGCGCGGTGGGAGCACCTTATGGCCACCCGCGAATCAACCGAGCTCTTATCTCGACCATTATAAATAGGGCACTATAGTACAGTACTGCGTACATATACATCGACTTGCGACAGCCACTTGTATGGTCTGCATTACCGCACACGTGTTCGTGTCTATGTAGACAGCAACGTATCGTAGCGTGTAGTACTCACTTAATACTGTAGTTTTAATTTGTGAGCGCACAGCAGAATACGCGCTGTAAACGTTGATGGTACATACAGCATGATTTAGCTTATGTCCAAATGAGTGAGTGCACTTGTCGTCGACGTGACGTGTATGCGGATAGGATCGGCCAGCTTGCGGCTGTTCACAGTCGATACCATGTGCTAAATACTATTTGAAACGCGCTACGCTATTTAGGTGTGTCAGCACTACCGACTGCGCCTAGGCAGCTTACCGTATGTGCGGCTCCAAACCTCGCACCGTCAGCCAGTATACTAAATACAAAAATAGGTAGGAAAATGGGGACCTAAAAGGGCATATTTACCAATTACTTTCTCTTCTGCTGCTTCTATTGCTCGATGTACCTGGCGTTTCTGGCGGTCAGCTTGCGAGGGCGGCTGCGCCTCTTCTTCTTGGGGCCATTGTCTTCTAGACGTTTGACAGGCTTTCCTGGCGTTGCCCTTCGGCCGAATCAGGTGGTGGGGCATTTTCCTACCAGAGCTCAACCGCTTTTGGGCCGGTCTCGCAGGCAATACAGCGCCGCCCGATACCCCACCCGTTGATAGTATGGAAACGCGTAACCGTACTGCAGCTTCTCGCAGCCGGTGCAGCGGACTCGTAGGGCCATCGTAGGCCGCTGCGGGCTCAGCAGTAGCAGGTCAATATTGGCCTTGCATGTGGGCCTCGCCATGTTGAAAAGCTGTGAACAAACTATTTTTATTAATATCTTGCGTAAAATTAATAGGTATTCTAATGGATATTTTCTGCTGGGTGTATTTAACTAATCGAAATATTAAATAGTATTATTCTATCATGAGCGTGATATTGTTTTATTCATAAAACACGTCAAAATATTAGTCAATACACGGCCATTTAATGCTAGTACTAATTATCAAACAAATAATAATATTCTGCAATGGCTTTTATAATGTAATTTTATTTATCGAGCAAAGTGTACTTTAAAGTAATAACAATGACTTTCAGCACTACCACGGAGGTACCATGCGCGCATACGGTGCGATTGTCGGATGCAGCTAGCGCAAAGGTCGTGAAGCCTATTTTAATAAATACTACTAATAGTAAAGTAATAATAATACTTTTGTCTCTACTTTGAGAAGTGTAGAAAATAACATCGCAGAGCTCTAACTGCATGAGCTGGTTACTGTGCCCGATTTGCAGTACATACGATAGGTTTGCGTAGATAAATGTAAATGTGCAATCGTCAGCACAGCTCGCCTGGCTATTTGCATCCAATCGCTATGTTTCATGCGCGGCAGAAATGTTTACATTACGTCCAATCGCGAGGGCGAGAGACGGTCTGATCGTGCGACAGATCCAGTCAGTGTCGCAGGTCGGCAAATATTTGCCAATCAGAGCGCGAGTTAATTGTGTGGCGTTTCTGCTATAATTGTAATTTTGGCATAGTTAGGTCGAGTCTGAAAGATAGGCGCGGTCCGTAAGAAGGGACAAAAATATATTAGAAAGGAAAGCGACGACTGATTGACAGACGGACGGACGGACACGCTAGAAGGTTAGAAGCGGAGAGACTAGAGCTCTGGGCGCCCGCTCCGCGGACGCTAGGGCAGGGTTGGCTGGTGTAGAGAGGACCGACCACCTTCGCTGCGCTGTGGTGGGCTTAGAGTTTACTATAAGCAAAACTATATAAATTATATGTAAACCATGGACTACTGATTTTGCTTAAAAACTGTACTCTATATTGTTGGTGTTCAAATGTTCAGTTTCAGTATCCTGAAGTCACTTTTGGCAACATCACATATAGTTATGTATGCGTGGCAACCGGCTGTTACAGATATATTCCCGTGTGCTAGATCTAGCTCGGATGCATATTGCTGGCAACACGCTGAGGTGCGCTTCGTGGCAAAGTCAGTATCTGTTATTCAGAAGGTTGGTAATTATCCTTTATGCGCCAAGCCTCAACATCGATCGATATTCCAGATAAGTTTAGCGATAGTAAACACGCCTACCAGCGCGTATTGGGATCCCACGTCATACGGTAAACTGGACGACAGGTACTATTTTGCCTAGATGAGAGGTATTCGTGACCACATCGGTGCTTGCGACGGTCAGCTAGACCAAGTTTCGATTATCGCTGCATGTATAGTATGGATTATAACCGCTAGTATCTGTCGATGGCCACTCAAATGACCAATTCATCCCCTCTATATGGCTCGCTGAGCTCTTCCTAATATCAGATAGTACTGAAGGGTGTGTACTCAATGTTCACTAACTCGTTTTAACTAATCGGATTGACATTAAAACTAAATTCCGTCTTCTAACCCTGGCATGATAGGATGAACGCCATGGACTTACATACTGACTTAATTGCATAGCTACTGACTATTAGCCTGGCGTAGACTCTTTCCGATCAGCACTTACTGGCTCCGACATGAATGACGTTCATTTAAAGCCTCATGGGCGGTAGGCAAAAGATTCAATCGTAGTGACGTTTAGACTTGAATCGAATAGTAGCCCATGAGCTCTTATGTCGACCATTATGGACAGGACACTAAAGTACAGTACTGCGTACAGACACATCGACTTTCCACGTCCAACTGTATGGTCTGAACTACATTACCCGTGCTCGTGTCTATGTAGACATCAACTATTCGTCGCGCGTAGTGCTCACTCAATACTGTATCTCCGGTTTCTGAGCGCACGTTAGTGGAAATGATGTGGGCACTGGTGGTACTGTGATTTGCTTGCGTCCAAGTGACCGAGCGTAGTTGCCATTAGCGGTGACGCGTATGTAGATTGGGAGGGCCAGCTTGCAGCGGTACACAGCTGATACCACGTGCTAATTAATATATAAAACGCGCTACGCTCGGTAGGCGCGTCAACACTTTTGGCAACGCAATAGTCAGCTTACCATATGTGCGACCCCAAGTCTCAACATATCCACCAGTACAAAAAAAACAAAGATAAGCAGGATATAGGGGTATGCGTTTATTTTTCCTTCAAATTACTTGCTCTTGTACTGCTTCGTTTGCTTGATGTGCTTGGTGCTTCGGGCAGTCAGCTTGCGAGGGCGGATGCTCTTCTTCTTCATCTCGGGGGTACCAATCAGAAACCATGATTTCTATAACATTAGCCAGACTATTCTGACGGTGCACCTCCGCTGGGTCCGGTGGGGAGGTGGGGGGGGGGGGGTATTTTCTCCCAGAGCGCGTTCGCTTTTTGGTCGTTCTCGCAGGCAATAGAGCGTCACGCGATGTCGCGCCCGCTAGAACACGTAGCCATACTGGAGTGCGCCTGTGAGTCCATCGGATTCAGTAGTAGCAGGTCAGTTTTCGCCTTGCACGTCGGCATCGCCATGTTGCAAACTGTGGACATACGATTTTAATTACTAACGTGCGTAAAAATATTAGGTATTGTAACGGAAATTTACTGCTGGGTGTATATTATTAAAATAAGTACTTAGTATTAAATAGCGTTGTATTATTATATTATAAGCATGGTATTGTATTAACAGTAAAATACGTCAAAATAGTAGCCAATACACTGCCGTTTAATGCTGGTACTCATTATAAAACAAAGATATTTATATTTAAAATTTTGCATTCGCTTAAACAATGCTATTTTCATTTTTCGAGCAGAACATATTCTAAGGCAATAACAATGACTTTACACACTACCCCATAGATATCAGGCGCGCATGCAGTACGGTGCCCGGATGCAGCTAGCGCAATGGTCGTGAAGCCTACTTTAATAAAAAATATAATAGTATTGATAATAATATCGTCTCTACTCTGAAAAACTTCGCAGAGCTTTTAGAAAAAATGGTTACTGTGCCCGATTTGCAATACACACGACAGGTTTTGCGTGGCTAAATGTAAGTCAGCACATTCCCGTGGTGCTTACATCCAATCAGTCCGTTTCGTTCTCGGCAGAAATGTTTACCTTACGTCTAATCGCGAGGGCGAGAGACGGTCTGATCGTGCGACATATCCAGTCAGTGTCGCAGGTCAGCAGGTATTGCCCAATCAGGGCGCGAGTTATTTGTGTCCGCTTTTTGGCCATATTTGTAATTTTAGGCATAGTTGAGTCGAGTCAGAAAAGTAGGTGCGGTCTGTAAGATGGGAAGAAACTGTATAAGACAGGTCGCCTGTAGCCCTGCGAAAAGGCAGGTCAAAGCAGGAAGACAGGGAATGCGACGGACGGATTGACAGACGGACCGACCGACAGGTAACAAGGTTAGAAGCGGAGAGACAAGGTTAGAAGCGGAGAGATTATCGTTACCGCATCGCCCCTGTCCTAAGCGAAGTTTTGTCCTAAGCGAACTTCGATTATGGCCAATGGGAGCGCTGTATTCAAAACAGATGGCTACCCATTAAAGGGTCTTTTCGCGAGCTAATTATAGGCAGCAGTCTGACTGGGGTCGATAAAGATGCAATAGGAAGAGCGACAGCGTACAAATAGCTAGAAGTGCTCGACCGAAACTCTCACCAGCGGATCACTTTGGAATTAATGGAGGCAGGTCACTCACGAACGGACATTCAACTGGATCAGTGTCGGGTAATTTTTTACTTTTTAGCACTAATTACGAGATTTGCTTGTAATCTTACCCGTACACGTCGAACATGGGTGTTCGCTTAGGACAGGGGCGATACGGTACACTATCAAATATAAAACACCGCCGTCAACAATAACAACGGCAAGGCGTCGTGGTTTGGTATGATAAGTGATCAATCTTCAGCTAATTACAAATTCAAACATGCAGTACAAGCCGGTAATTAGAGGAAACTGGACATGCCATTACCATATTATCCTTTGCATTGATGCAAGCTAAGTTTCATAGCGGCTCAGAAACGGCCTATGATATCGAGCACGACGCAAAGCTAAATATATTTTGTGGCGTTTGTAGACATGCTATTTGAAGTGCAGGTGATTCAGACAGTGATAGCCAACAATAATAAAGATACTGTGTCAAGATCACTACATGTAGAATATTTTTTTTTAAGCATGATAAAAATGATGCTAGGGGGTCAGGTTTTTGTAGGAGTAAATGCACGGCTTAGGCTTGTTCTCAACCGGGCGCATCGCACGGCATCGTATCGCTCACTTCTGTACCGTGCGACCGCATCGGTTGAGAATGATCTGTGCGACGCGGTAAAACCAGCTGCATAAAACCTCGCACCTAACAGAGGTAAGTGATCCTTCCAGTACGGAAAACTCCACTTCCAGAGCGCCCCTCAGGCAAGCAACCAAGACGCGCACGGTGAGTTCCCATTAATGAATTGAGTTATATAAGTGTTAAACTGACGCTCTCTGTGAAGAATGTCTTCATTTACCAATGTTCCTAGCGAGCCAGCTCAAAAGCCCCAGCAGGGCGTCCAGCGACACTCTTTGAGAGAAATTCTCGAGCATTCGTCAGATTCAGTGTGCTCTGCGGCTCCTTTACTTGCCCCTACGCATCCAGAGACCGCTACGTATGCTGGGTTTCACAGTGGAGAAGCACAGCAGTCTCTTGGAGTATCGTTTTTTTTTTTCACCCACCCAGCTCAGAGTCGTTCCAGTCTCTCGTGGCACGGTCTCAGGTGAAGGTTGAGCTTGATAAATGTGATGAATCTGAAGAGGAAAAGAGCTGTAACAATGGTGTCTCTGTCGACTACTCGTCATGGAAGGCATACGAAGTTAGAAAGGAGTGCACTCGTAGAGGACTTAAGGTGAAGGGGAATCAATAGTAACAAACGCTCAAAGCCAGCCATGCTCATTCGATAATACTGTTTAACTTCCCCTTCCAAAACCAAACGTTCAGCATGAGAATTCCAACACATCCGCTCGCGTACTACAGTCATTTCACTTTCACATTCCACAGCGCTCTCCATAATGATCACTAGTGTAGGTACAATAACTGAGCAGAAAACTTCGTCTTCAGCCCGACGAAAGGAAGCCATGGAAGTAGGTTAGCGAACTGACAGCAAAATTGAAGTCTGTCTTAATATGGTAAGATGTTGAAGTTGAAGAGATGATAAGATTGAGAAGACTGCATGCTTCTGATTGGAGGATTTTCCGTGCGACCCAATTCGCTCTGATGCGATCATATTTTTACATGCGACGAATTCGTCGCATTGACGCCTTTTTATAATCTCTTTTACATGCGCCCACCTTCCCCTTTAATCAATCATAAGAGAGAATTTGTTCGCATGCGACGATTAAACTCGGTTGAGAATGGACCTTACTGGGAACTCAGCATTTTGTAACGAATGGTCTAAATTAAACCCAGTTTTATGGAAAAGAAGTCGATTTAGGTACATAGGGTTTCATAGTTTTTGGAATAAATATCCATTTGAAGCGAGGCGGAGGCGGGAAGGCAAACAAACCTAAACTACCGCCGCGTAGCGGCGGCGCTCGGCTAGTTCAGTACCAACTACAGCTTTCTAATATCGACCCAACCAGTCTATGGACTCTTTCGAGCACTCCTTAATGAGAGTGTGTGCTGCACCCAACTGGGTTGTCGTGTTGAGGCCAGACTTTTACCCCTAGCCCCTCGACGGCATCCGACAGGCTGTATAGCGTATACACACACCGTCAGCCACTGATTTTAGGGGGAGGTCCAAATCGAAAATCTGCAGCTCGAGAAATGGACTTGCGAGTGATGCCGCCAAGGCCTACCGTCTGCGCATCGCGAAGTAGCTCCGGCAGTGAGAGATCGGCTTCAGGGAAGGGTGGTCTGAGTGATGAGGAGTGGGTGGAGTCTGCTTCGAGTCCAATGAGTACAAGGAGCAGCATTGCATCTATGACCGGAACGTCTGAACGGTACGAGAGCTCCAGATCCAGCAGCATGACGTCGTCGCGCCAAGCGTTCGGACGGCCCGACAGCTCCAGATCCGGGCAGGACGATGACAGCGACATCAACAGCAGTGATTCGTGGGAAGATTTTCACAGTTATCTGAGGGAGTATGAAACTCAAACCTACCAGGTATGTATCGCTTTTCATTTGAGTATCAGACATCGTTGCAATGTTGTCATTCTCCCGTTACGTTCTTGTAGAGCTTCCGTGTCCGCACAAATAAGACGGTTACCCGTCGGAACAGCAAAATTAAGGCGGCGGGCAGTTCGGCTCCGTTGATCCCAGAAAGTTGGTTACACTACAGCAAGACGATATTGTGTTGTGTACCCACGCAGGCAAGTAGAAATCGCGAGGCCAAGGAAAAAGAAAACGCCAGGAGTCGAGGGCACTTGACTGTCAAGCTCAGGTATGTGATTGGGTTGAGCTGGTACTCAGATGGGATTTATTAGCGTGAGTTGGTACTCAGATGGGATTTATTAGCGTTGATTTGGGCAGTCATTTGGGCACCGAAACCCAACTAGTGACTGAGTTGGGCACAGAGACCCGCGTGGGCACGCAAAGGAGGCCGGATCTTGGGTTACCAAGCGCTGCTGGATATGACCATCTAAGTATACGTACCGGATCACCAGTTATTGGTGGACACCAACGCCCCATCGACATCGATGATGATAACGTCGAGTTCGAGCTTCAAAGTCCGCCAAAGTCAAAGGGGCGCCCCAAGCAAAAACCGAAAGCTGTCAAGGCCAAACGGAAGCTAATAACGGCGCTGATACAAGACGACATGGAGATGACCACTAAAAAGATGAATCTCGGTACACTTGATGAAATCCTTGTCGGAGATGCGAGCTACGTGTCTACTGCTGACAAAGTCATGCAGTTCAAGCTCTTCACATTTTTTACGAAGGTAAAGCCCCCTATTGCTAACGAGATTTCTCAGCTACCTGTCAGCAAGCCCCTGATAAGGCCAAATGAAATAGTGCGAATCTTTATATCTTTGAATCTTTTTATCTGTGAAGCCAACATCTACGATAGCAGCGCATCGTCGTATCTTGTTAGCGTTCGATCCGTGGCTCAGAAGATAATAGCGCTTCTTCCGGGGGCTGTTGGACATGGCATTCGTGTGCGCAATTTCGAATCGGGACTAGGAGTCCAGACAGACAACTACAACTGCGGTATTTACGTTCTTATTGCGTTCAAAACCTTTTGTGGTGCCGACCAAGTCGGGCTTCTCGACAAGAAGACGTTGTAGTGCATGAGATACCGCTACCTGCGCTTATGTTTCTAGTTGTAGCGAGATCTACCGGATTCGAAGATGTAGCGAATAATCTCAATGTAGTTCTTCTTTATATGCTTGCCAGCTCTGTGTTGTTACGTCTGGAAGATAGCGATTTTCTTGCTGATTTTTGCTGTGGTTGGACATGCTAGCTAAATACAGTACAACAACGACATGACAGTCTTGCGCTGGGTCCTCCGCAGAAACTGCCTCGGCGTGCATCTCAAGTGGTCTGGCTCTCTTACTTAAAAACTCTATAACCGGAGATGTGTATACAACGCGAGGCTAGCTCTTTTAGTTGGTTACCATTCGTGTCGAATTTGGGTGCGAGATGGTCATCTCATGGTTACAATAAGGTCGGTTGGGCATCGTTTGGTAGCAAATGTCTCGTCTCATATTTTCCAGTTGGGTGCAGCAACGAGTGCCCTCCTTAATTTACTGTACTGTCCAAAACACACATTTTCGTTCATAGCAAACAGCGTTTGCGTGATAAACTTACAGTACTTTAAATTGTGCTACGTGTATGCGTGATACACCATCAGTTGTCTATTCGTACAAACACTAACTACCATAGTGTGCGCACCCTATTGCTATCCGGATTCAATTAAATAGTATTCTGTGGATTTTATATCCAGAGCGAGTCATTATGACCCGAAACTTCTCTAACTTCTTATACTCAGATCCCAAACAAATGTTTTCTGCATAAAACTTAAATAAATATACTTCAGCACTTGATACACCTGCTATAAAAGATCTACATTGGAATATCGTACCCAATAAAGTGGGTTTTCTTCTCTAAACGTGCATCACCTGCCATTTCAGCTTGTTTCAGAAACAGAATTTAACTTTAAGCTAGAAGAATGGTAATGCATAACTGAATATTGTCTGTACCAGTGATGTTGTGGCGGCCAAGGGTAGCATTACTGTAAATTACGACTAACCGAAGTAATTTAATCCGCGTGGATGTTGTTCGAACAGACTCCTGCTCACATAGTACATGTAGATGATGCGGCTGCGTACGACATACCATACCGACAATATGTCTCTTGTGATCGCTTATTTACTTCGGTATACAGGACCGCAGTAGTAGTATACAGCACTGCGTCAATAAGGAGCGCATGGGAGCTAATATCCTTGTAAAGTTTGTACAGATCAAAATTGAAAAGTACTCTTTTCTGGCATTTTGAGTATGCTAACATGTAAGCTCCTTACTGACACTGTACATGTAAAATCAATGGTGAAGCAACCGCCCTACACACAGTAGTGTAATCCAGGGCTCTCCGTGATTCACGGCTTTGTTTTTTTCTGTATATCTTACAAATACCGGGGGGGGGAGTACTGGGGCTCGCACGTTACCAGTTAGTGTGTTGTATATGTAACCCTTGTAGCATGTCGATGGAGTTATCCTGCTTCGTCGTTAATCTCACCCACATACTTTAATTTTTATACATGTAAGATATGGCTTGGCATGGGCTCACTTGATACCGACTGCATACAGTATATGTTGTCAGCATCATACCGAAAAAAAGTCTTCATAAAAGGACCGCGTGCTCCGGATCACAATATCCTCAGGATCTTCAGCGGTCCGTGTCCCAATAACGACAACACGAACGACGCGTCTCACCAGCAACCGTCACCTGAAACGTTCTCCGTCCACACATGTGCGGCGGAAGCGCCGTTTGAGTTTGAACCTACGGCACCTTAAAAGTCGTGTACTTACCCCATTCAGACTTAGATTCCGTAGTTGCTCGTGCAGCATTTGATACTAAAACTAGCGTGTTTAACCGATGGCGACGATTCAAAATGTTTATCTAGTTTATACATCTAACACGGGTATTGGTGTCCAGTGTTGCTGCAACAAAAAATTGCATTGACGCTTCATGAATTTATAGTTTTTCTCGAATAACCTTGACATTTATTAAGGAAATTGAAACACCAATCGGATTCCCACGGTATTATTGATCTGCCCTTTTGCTTTGAAAAGTTTTTATAGAATACTGTAGTCTTAATGCGGGAGCGTTAAAAGTGTCAGCTGGCCATTTTTCTGTCGAGTATGGTACACCGTATCAAATCAAAATAATCCCCCCATCTTCCTAAAGGTTCATATCGGAACGAGTCTGCGAAGATAAACAAGTAAGGCTTTGCATCGCGACGTTGAAGTCTATTAGTACCCATGCTTTTAATAACGGCACACTTGATTACACGTGCATCTAATCAAGTGGAAGGGTGATGAGTGAGTCGAAAGATAATTGTAAAAAGCCTCTGAGAATACATAAACGGAACAGAAGTCAAAGGATTTTAAAAGAAATTTTTGCATTTGTTTTTTTCTAAAATAAATGGACAGCCAAATTTGCCCCGTCGATATCATCTAAATCGAGCAAATATTATTAATAGAGTATGCCTGCTTTTTTCCCATCTACTATAATACCGACATTGAACATTTACTCAAGAATAATGGCTAGTAGTTAAGTGATCATTAACCCGTATTGCATCGCCTAAAACACTGTGAATAGCTTAGCATATATTTAAAGCGACAGAAATAGAGTGGTGGGAATATTGATGTTCATTAACTTGAAGAAACAGAGTGGTGGGGGTTGCGAAGAGATGAAAGAAAACAAAAGAAGGATAACCACAAAAGATAGTCCACATACTAAATAGGTGGATGCTTCCATCATTAATTATCAAGATGCCATCTGAGGCAACGTCTACAGACAACGACGGTGATATCCGCCACCCTCTGAAAGCCATCCTCCATAGTAGTTCTTTTTTTGTTTTCGCGACAGGAAAATCCGTCGCACATTTTTATTGGTAGATAAAACGAATTAATTAGCAAAAAGCAAAGTTGAAAACCTCAACGTCTAGTGGCTGGCAGGCCGCTGTACTGTTGGGCGGTAGCTGGCAAACCAGGGCCGACGTTGTCTCGACAACAACATCAAGTCCTTCTTTTGAAACATGTGCGTCGAAGTTATCGAGTATAAGCACTGATAGTGCCTCGATCTCGAACTTGAGCAGCTCCCGTACATATATCGCCCACACTTTGGCATCCATAAAACTGCTCTCCTGCACTGAGTATACATGACCAACCGGATGTGTTAGTAGCTCCACGACTATCACACTATTCAATAAAGCAATTATATAAAATCAGCAAAATCAAAAGATATTACCGTGCTGCAAACCGCTGACATAGTCTCATAAACGCACTTAGACCCTTCTCACCGCTTTCCTTACCAGCAAGATACGTTCGAAGCCATCGCGTTTGCTGCTCTTTGAAATATTGAATCAGTAAATACTAAGCAACAAGCGGTTTTAGGTCACAATGTAAAAAGTAAATTAATAAGAAGGCGGTTTACCCATTCTTCTCGTCGCACATCCTTCATAAAGGTTACCAAATCGTGAGAGAAGTGTATTAACAGCGCTGCACTCTGGCCCTTCAAGGTTTTGCTGGATTGGGCACCCGCAAAGTCTTGGATGTTCTCTTTATCGTCTAGCCAGTCGCGAAGAGTCGTGCGAGGGATATTTAGTCTCTTTGATGCGGCTTGGCAGCTTCCTAACGACTCAGCAGTCGCGATTGCTTCGCGCTTGGTTAGAATTGTATAGGAGCGCTGAGGCGCCATTTCCAGAGTGATAGAAATTCTAACTATATGTGATATGCTACCCGTAGGAACCAGTCGATTCAATTTACTCTATCATTGGCTAAAATAAAAACTTGTTCAAATCTTTTATTTTGAACTTCAAGTGTTCGTGGCGGATTTGTATGGTATGGTGGATTTCACCGTCGTTGTCTGTACTGCAATGATTGTGGTGGAAATGGTGTCTAGGTAACTTGAATTTCGATTATTGGAAGGGTTCAAATTGAGCTGCTCAAACTCTATATATTTTCAACTCCACGAAACAAATCTAAAAGTGACCAGAGTTGTGATCCACAACTCTGTTCGCAATGTGAACCATCTGTACTGTACCTGACTGTCACACCGACGTCAAGTTGTGCTCAGCACCTTC
Organism: Phytophthora betacei; assembly: GCA_011320135.1. Lineage (NCBI taxonomy): Eukaryota > Oomycota > Peronosporomycetes > Peronosporales > Peronosporaceae > Phytophthora > Phytophthora betacei. Next base: position 463,799 of record JAANHX010000432.1, read on the forward strand.
CAATGTACCGCTAAGTGAGCAATGATTACTGTAGTACAGTAAACATTTTGACTTGAATAACATCAATCCGGTGCCACTATACATGTAGTACCGATTTTTTATTATCCTACTTTACATTTTGCACTGTCAAGCTCACCGCACCTCTACGATCATCGATTTAAAATGCGAGTCCTAGGGCTAGTCACTTTAATTGCTCTCGTGTCAACCTGCTCTGGTGTTCCGACAGCTACCGACATTGACATACATGGCGCTGCGAAGGTCAACTCGGTTGCTCTGACTCGTGTGTTAGCTGGCGGTGATACGCAGACCAAGCGATTTCTGCGTCGCGACGATTTGGCTGATCTCGATTCCGAAGATGAAGAGAGGGGCCTTGAAAAGGTGGATGATGTCGTGTCGAAGGTGGACGACGTGGCAGGGCTAGCGGTGAAGCGTCAAAGCAATTTAGACGCGCTAATTGTCAAGAATTACGACGAGTTTGCTGAGTTTGCAAGAGGCAAGAAACTTCTCAACAAAGGCGCAGACGTCGCCAAAAGCGGGGGCAAATTAAAAGCTATGCTCACCAAGTATAAGGCGGAGTGGACAACGTTGATCACAAAACTCAAAGACCAATACCCGGATGCGAGCAAGCTGAGCCTCTCGACATTAAAGCAGCTGGACGAGATCGAAAACATAAGGAAGGTGGATATCGCGAACGGCGTCAAGGGGTCTAAGAAAACTGCTGATGGCATGCGCAGAAAAATTGAGCCCTTCCCTGGTATGGAGCTACCAGACCCCAAGTACATGGTATCCCACGTGGGCCGTGACATGCAACGCTTTGATAAAAAAGACGGCAGTCGATTGTTGTCGGCTGGCGTGGTGATGCGGACTAATGAACAAGGCCAACAGCAGATCCTACTCATTTCAAGCTCGAATCCGAAAAAAGGTGACTTTCTGCTGCCTAAGGGAGGCTGGGACAAGGGTGAGAACATTAAGAAGGCGGCGTTGCGAGAGGTCCTGGAAGAAGGAGGAGTACGTCGAGCTCTGTTCATTTGTGTTCATTTCCAGTCAATACTAACTCGTAGCACTACAGGTCAAGGCTCAACTAGCGCACGGTATGGGCAAGATCAAGTTCAAAGAAGACGGCAAAGATTACACTTACTTCACGTACCTGATGAAAGCCAACAAAATCTACGACGACTGGGCTGAGAGTATTCGCTATCGCTTATGGGTACGTGTGGAGATGTGTTCTCTCGGTGTTCATCCAAATCTAACTTATTAACTGCATCAGGTTTCACTCGACGACGCTGAAGTGATGCTTAAAGGACGTAGTCACATGGTCAAGGTGGTGAAGCAAGCGAAGGCTATGAATAAAAAGATTGCAGACAAAGTTGTACCTCCAGTCAACCCAAGACTTGCCAAAGTCAAGTTGGACTAGTGACCCAGGAGCAGCAAAAAAAGAGTTCTTCGCCAAATGATGCGATCAAGACAGAGAAAGAGTTTCTGAACCAGAAATGTGATGCATAAAATAGATGGCAAATTGGATTGGCTCCGACGACATATAAGTTCGTACATTTTACCGTGTAGCTGTGGGTCCCTCCACAACTCGTGTCTGTGCGTGAAATCCGATCTAGCTAGCGCAGACACTTTGAATGAGCTGGCAGCAGCGTGAAATGGTTGGGCCCTGGCACCATGGCGTACGTACATGATGAAGCAGCCGTGGATACGGCAATGCTTCTATGGCCAGCATAACGACGAACGTGACTACACGAAAGCGTTAACGACAATCTTGTTGACACAGACTATATCGTACACTTGTATAATTAAAAGGAGGCAAAAGTTCGGCCAAATGCACATTTTGTTAACTTTTCGTCTGAAGGTGGCACCACCAGAAAGATACGAAAACGGGGTGCAGTACTGTATTGCGAGGGGGGCATGGTACTGTTGACGGATGATATTCGCCAGGATAGTCTTGTTAGTATGAAGTAATGGTCGATCGACGGGTCCAGCAGCAAAATAACACACACTGGACTTGAAGTATGGTTCGGCTTTCTGCAAATCCCATGTACCCAAACTGTTAAATACAGATGGGGATTCACATCGACACTCAGGGATTAGTAGTAGCGTAAAAAAACCGGTAGTTGTATTACCGGGACTATTGGGTGGATACATATTAGAAATAGTAGCGCTTCTACTGAGTGGTACAGTGGTTTCAGTAATTAGTCTGACCCAGACTAATTCTTGTAAGGGGTTTTTGACGCGTTTACAATATATAGTCTGTCATCAAATGACACAGACTAATTTTGAAGGCATGCTAATTGTGAACGCAAAATTGGTCTACGCAATGTGTATCCATATCTACATTAGGGCCTCAGTACCTTCATCATTCATGACAACGGCTGGCACTACGGCGTTCTCTCTACTCCATGCTTCATGATCCTCACTAGAATGAATTGCTCCCTTCTCGTCGGCGACACCCGCAATTTCATCTGGGTACTTCTTCACGATCTCTTGCAAGTGTGGAAAAAGCTGCTTGATTGACCATGTCCCGTCGACACTAAGTGACAAACCACAGCGCATCATGGCCTTTCGTGCATAGTTAATTCCATTCTCGTCACGTTGTTGGCTCACCTCTCTTACTGCAGTAGCTGCAAGATCCAAGAAAAACGTTTTGCCCCTTCCCAGAGTAGCTGCCGTCTTTCCTTACCTGATTTTGCCACGCTTTATCTTCTACGAGTTCAATTTTCTTGCTGTTCCACATGCGCGCCCAGGCATCCTTGATTTTGGCAATGACGAATGAATCAGCTGGCTGACATAGATCAGTTGAGATCGCTGGTAGGTAGGACAGTCTCGCATTTATCCGTTACAGTTCCTCTTTGCACTCATATTCCGCTAAATGTCCTGAGCAATTATCTAGAAAGATCGTTTTGGTTCGACCTTGCGTGTCAGCTCAAATAGCTTTTGGTTCTTGCAGGTACTCCCTGAACAATTTCTTGTCCATCCACCCCTTTGGTCCTGTTCGGTAACAAACGCCTTCGACATTATCGTCCACACCACGAATTGGATAACTTCGATCTGCATTTGTAAAAATCATCATCGGAGGGTGGATATATCCACTCGCACCTCCCGATATACGAACAACCATAGTCATGCCTTGTCCACCTGAAACTACGTCAGCGTATTTGACTTGCTTCTGTCCAACAAAACCGAGAGTTTTCCCATTATTGAAATCGATAACAAAATGCGTCTCATCGATGTTCTCCACGGCATTTTCATCGAGGCGACCGCTTTCAAAGTCGCGCTTCAGGCGACCTAGATGTACCGCCACTTCTCGTTCAATTTGATCTTGCTTTTCGGGGCTTACTTGTCGCTGACCAGTGTAAGCGCTGGTGCTTCTCCATGAAAACTTGCACCCACCTCGTTGTAATTTTGCTTGTAAGTGGCACACCACTTGCATCTTCAGAGAAAGCTGAATAGGGCGCTGATGGAGCTTGAAACTGCTTGAGGGCAACCTGGCGCAGAAGTGGTGCGTCGAATTTTAAGCCAGCCTTCCTTAATCGATCAAACTCCTCCAGAAGCACCGGATACAACCATGTAACCCATGCACTTGGTCGCCGTCCTCTACCTTGAATGCAGTTACGGTTAACACGATGTCGACCACCGTCTCTACGCCCCGAAAGCGACGTCGTACCACGCGCAGCTTCAAGATATCTCGCTCTTTTTTGCCACCAGTCCGCAGCTTTTGCTAGGTTAGCTCGACGCGTTGCCGACTTGAAGATCGCAGGAAAGTTGTCTACAGCTTTATGGAAGAGAAGTTTATCGCCGTGTCGTTCCTCAGTGGCAATCATCCAGCGTAACACCTTTCTCCTCTGAGGGATGTTTGTAACAACTTGAGCTAAAGGGCGACTTTGAAAGCGCGCTGTCCATGAACCTTCTTCCGACGATATTACCACCGGAACGACGTTTGTACCGACGCTGGATTGCACAGACTGATTTACTGCTTGGACTTGATCTCGCGCTCTGTTGTCAATACAATATGCATTTGGTCCTGGGGCGGCATTTTGAAGCTTTTTAGCACGCGCAAATGCAGCAATGATAGGCGATGGCGACAGTAACTTAGTTTTGTGCTGTAGTTGTTGCGGGTTTTGCGGCAATACCTCGACAGCGATATCTCGTTTCGTCGTACAGCTTGGACATCATATAGCTTGACCAAATCCCTCAGGACCGACTGGAGTTCCACAGAACGGATGCATAGAGACATCACAATCTGGGCAACGATGGACTTCTCCGACAGTTGCCACCACAGTCACCACACTTTGCAGGGTCGCCCGTGTCTTTGCCCATCTTCTACAGTTTAAGAAATGACTAAACTGCCTCTGTTGGTCTGCTATACACGAGTGGCGTTCGTAAATACATGTACAAGTCTCTCCCGCAATGCCACCACAGCCACCACACTTTGCAGGGCCGCCCGTGTATTTGCCCATCTTCTGCAGTTTAAGAAATGATTAAACTGCCTCTGTCGGTCTGCTATACACGAGTGGCGTTCGTAAATACAAGTCTCTCCCGCAACAAGAGTCTTCTATCCATACTATCACTTTGCATACTGTATACCCAATTTAATTAAGAAAGAAAGAAATGGGAAGTTGAATCGGGAAAGAAAGAAAGAAATGGGTACTCGAGTTGGGAAAGAAAGAAGAACTGGTACAAAAATAGGTAAAACCGAGTGTTAATTTAGTGACACCCATCCCACCCGCATTTGTATGAAAGAAAGAAATTTATCTCACCAGCTCTCAGAGCCTTGACACCGGTGCCGTTTAATCACCACACACGGGGATTTGAACTCGGGTCATGTGTATGAACGGGCAGGATTCAAACCGCTAACCCAAGTCAAGCCCATTTATGACAGGCTAATAATGAACATTGTGAAGACAGACTATTTTTGAATCATCAGATTCCTTAGTTACATAAATTAGTCTGACCACGAAGTCAGACTAATTGTAAGGCATACTAATAACTGTAGGCACTGTAGTAGTACTAGTCATATTAGTATACTACTTTGACTACTACTATTTCTGACTTACGATTCGTTCGACTTGCGAGCGTCCAGCTTCATCTTCATGATTGCATCCCTATTGTACCGCAGTAGCAGCTGCCGCTCCGTTCGCCTGCTATCCGTCCTTGTCCTCAGAGGTCCCATAATTATCCCTCCAGTTGAAAAATCCCTCTCTTGGAACGCTAAAGACGAGATTTTGCCAAGATGGATACGCGCCAGTAGCGCAATAGAGGAAAACTGAGCTTCGCCTTCATCTCGAGATCACTTTAGCACATCTATATGTTTGTAGAGGCCCAGCAGAGCGTAGTGCATCCCGCTCTGTGCGTCAATCGACATGTCCTTCGACAAATCCTCAATCTTGATCTTGGGGCTCTGGCGTTGAGCGACCTCGAGCCCCTCTGGCTCTAAATCAAGCCACTCTCGCAGTACAGCGTCGGCTCTGGCATTGTCCTCGGTCTCCGTCAGCTCGTCTCTTGTCTTTGTAGCCCGAATAGGTGCTCCTAGTAAGAGTTCATCAGCGTCATCCCAGCCCGTTGATGAGGGCGATGAAAAAGGCGACGAGTCTTGGCTCAATAGACTACTTAGGGACACCGACGGCTGGGAGAGAGAGAGATCTTTCCCTGTTTGGTCATCTGAGCAAACACGTTTCTGTGTTCGACACGAAGAAAGTCAACACCATTCTTGTAGATAGCTTTTTCCTCCTTGCGTGGAATATTATCGACGGCGGCAATCTTCTTCGCACTGGACTTTGTCGTAGGATCCAGCAGAACACATGACATCGACTCCGTGGTTACCTTGGGAAAACGAGCCTGCAGCTGCATGAGAGTTCTTCGGAGACATGTCTTACCAGCGTCCGAGAGCTGGTCTCTCGTCCTCGTCACTCGACGACGACTCGCTTCGCTAGCATCCTTGGCTCCAGAAACCTCAATAGCCATGGCTTCAAATTTGAATGTCTTCAACTTGCTCTCTGAAAGCCGCCGGAACACGACCATGTACGACGACACAAGGTTCTAGCTCTGCACCTCTACCAGAGCAAGATTGGCTATGAAATTGGTGGCGGCCTCCATTTCGACAGCGAGCATTCAATCCTTAGCGGTCAGAGCGCTCCATGAGCTAGTAGAATCATTCGTAGACTGAAAGTAAGCATCAGACGCTGCGTAGCTGACGACAGACCTTCTAATCAGTTTGCATGTGTATGCGACGCGGACGTCTTGGTCCGTCATCGGCTCCAGTTCTGGGTATGAGAGGACCTTCTGGATCTTCTTCAATGCATTGCGCTGTTTTGGCGACCGGGAGTGGTTGTTCAGGCTGCGAAGCTTTTGAATCACGTTCCCGCCTTCGTCCAGAGCTCCTCCGGGGGTTACCGTAGTAGCGATTTTGTCCCACGAGCCTGTAGATTCGTTCCAGACAGTCGTCATCTAAATATTGTCTTTGAGGCCGATACCGTATCCAATACACAGATTTAACAAGTGTATAGAGCAATTTGCTTGCTCAGTGTCGATGTGATCAGCGACGTTCTTCGCTGATGGAGTCGTGACCGACATGGTGTATCGGGTCAGTGAGCGAATATCCAGATTGAACCGTTATTTAAACGCACTCTCGAAGACCTTAGCGTCGCCCTGGGCATTGTGGCCGTCATTCTTCACGCAGGCGAGGACAGCAATAAAGCGGAATCTCCACAAACTGTCAATAAAGGCGACAGACGCACCTACGATGCTATCCTTTCCACAACTTGTTCATATATCGTGAATGAGATTGGGAAACTTCATATTACAAGCTTTCTCGTACTCAGTGGACAGCAATACACCGACCAATTCGCAAAATAGTTGAAAGTGGTCATTTAGTAGACGGTCGTGTCTGTCGCGCCCCAGGACTTGAAACGCAGGGTTTCCAGTAGCAGCACGAATGAGGTCCTTAAAAGCGGCGGACTCGCACAACGTGTACGGTAGTCCCTGTGAGATCAAGAGCCTTGAGACGAGAACGTTCAAAGTCTTCTCGCTCACTCGGAAGAGAAGCACTTCCTCCTGACACCACTCTCGCCTCATTAGGAGAAGTCATGGACGATTGGTTTTGATCCGGATCCCGTGTCAGGTCCAACACGGACGCGGAATCCACTTCGGCGGATTCGAAATCTTTCCTGGACTTATCCGTAGCACTCTGTTCCGCGAGAACGACGAGAGGATGGTCGGTGTGCTTCAGTTTTATGTGATCCTTTGCATTGCTTGCGTTCTTGGTATTCCTGAGAGCCTCTTCCCAACTATATGGGCTCGTCTTGGAGCGGGTCTTGATAGTCTCGCAGCACAGCAGGTAGATGTTGCGATATAGTTGAGAGGACGGCTTCCAAGGGTTTTGCTTTTTGTAACGCACGTCCAGCGTGTGGATGCAATCCCAGATATCGTCTGTAGTGCCCGCTTTCCTCGCGTGCTTAACGGTTAGTGGTACGCCAAGATCTGACATCGGAGGTGCAGGCAGCGGTACCGGTGCGGTCGTGAAAAGACTGTCGGCAGCTTCTGAAGACGGAGCTGCTTTCTTCTTCCCAGCCTTGGTCTGCGTAGACAGAGGTGTCTTCTTCTTCGAGGCCTTTGCGGCAGGGCTTGAAGCAGTTCTCCGCCGCTTCACTACGCGATCGTCATCCTTGACCCCAGACAGATTTGGAGATGGGGTGAAGTCCGAGTCGGTACCCCCCCCCCCCCCCCCCCCCCCCCCCCAAATATATCTCAATCCACCAGACGTGGCTGTCCGTTTTCCAGTGGCGGAAGCTGACGCAGGTGGGCTGACCTCTGGATACACAACACGCACACAAGAAGGACTGCAAAACCTAGACACCACTTTGAATTAATATACGCCCGGTTAGAATCAGACATGTTGGCTGGAATACCTTTCATTTTGTGCCGAATCGCTGCCTTCGTAGACGCCAATATCACACATGTGATGGATAAGCCTTCCACACACAGTACACGGGTCCTTCTTATGACCATCGTCTTCCTGACATCCCTCTACAAAGCACGTTATTGTTGTTTCCTGAGATGTTAACTCGATGAGCTGGTGATCTTCCTGTTTGTTCGCAAATGGCGAGCGTCTCGCACTGCAGAACGAGAGCCACTCAGTCAAAATGGTCAAATGAGGGGTGGCTTTGCTGGTTCAGGGCTCTGGTGAAAATAGTTCTTTGAGAGTACTATAGCACTGAGATTTGAGTGTAATACTAATACCAATAGTGAAGACTAAACATTCGGTATTCATATGACTACTATGTAAATATTAGTAGTAGGAGTATTACTTCATAATCATGTTTTTTGCTCAACTACCAGTCCCTGTCGACACTGTTCAGTATGAGACGACCGTTGTTTATACGATATTATGCAACTATTATCACTTTCTGTGTTGTTTAGCAGCCAAGCTTTAATAATAGTAGGGCGCGGTATTGGTGTAGCGGACAGGTTACAAGCGCAAGCATCTCCGAACATAATGTCAGTTGTACAATATTGACATGCTTGCAATGTCATTATCGATATTATTGTTCTTATTTGCCTTCACCCGGTCCATTTACCTGTCTGTACCGGCTCATGGATGGACAGCAGTTTATCACTAATGTCCAACTTCGAAGTATTGTAGTCTAAATTTCCGAGCCGACTGATTGAAATCCGCTTTGAGTTTCGCTCAGCGGCATAATATTTATATTATTTCCACCTTTGTACGATTCCATGAGTGACCGCTGTACTGGAGTGGCTCTCAACTTTATTGGACTTTGTAAGTGAGCGACTCCACCGGCCGCTCCAAACGGCAAATATAGCCGGAATTGACAATATTTATACTGGGATAGCAAATGTTTTGGCGGTGCTGGACAGCCCAAATCATGTTATTACAATTGGTTAAAGACGGTAGCTGAAGATACGGTAGCTGTATTAAAATCAGTATTGGTGTCGGTATTATAAAAAAGCGTTCATAGTAAATCTCAATCAATGTCAATGTCGGCATATCCGTCAATGTGCCAGTGTCAATATCTATCAATAACATTTTTTGAATATAATCATTTCTTTCACGGCCATAAGCTAATCAGCTAAGGGCCGGCCCAGCGGTGGGAAAGTCGACTGCTCAAGAGTGATCAGGAGCAGCAGTTTGTGGCTGCTGAGCAGCCGTAGGAGATGCTGTGAATCGAAATTCGACAGGGATAGCTATCCCTTCGTCGCCTATTAGTAGGTGTGCCAAATACGACACATTTTGGCTTTTTGTTTTGCCAGGTGCTGCAAGGTTAGGCAAAGTACGCCGTACACGATTTGGGGTACGACTAACTTGTAGTGGCACGCAGTGGGAGAATTTGCGATCGTTAATTTTACGCTCGGGGTGGGCGCAGTAAGATATTTTGTGATTGCCCCGAGCCAATTATCCACGTGCACTCTATTACCAGGAGGATCGGTCGGTAGCAGGTTCCACGGTATTATTAGTGCAGACTGCTTTACGTCGCAGTGTCTTTTTATACAAGTATGGCAATTTGGAGAATAGTTGTAGCTATTTTTCGATGCGAGGGACTCCAGGTTTTCTCGAATGCCACTGATAGTTTTGAAAAATTGTGTTCTCATAAACTTTGTGCGTTGACTTGATTAAACTGTTTATTTTTCATTACATGCGGCTAACGCCGGTAGCACTTAGTGCAAGCTATGCATCAACCCCGCTTATCAGGAATATCTACATGGTGGTGCAATTAAAGAGTCGCTATCCAGTCTTCGCGGAGCCCTAGTATGTAGCACAAATTTGTTTGACACTCCTGTGACCGTACTTAGCCGAGTCGGTTAGTGACGTTTAAAGCTATAGTTGGTATTGGAGCTATGTGATATTGTGTAAACCGATCCGGGTCCTCTCGACCCTGTTAGCCAGGTAAAGGCTGTCAAAGACAAAAGTCGCTACGTGGCTTGGCTTTACCAGAATCGCAGAGACGCTCTGAGCGATGACCTTCTTGGGGCTTTACACGAAGATTTCGAAGACAGTGCTGAGGGTGTTAGGTCGCTGAAGAAAGCCAGCATCATTTCTTCTATGAAACCCAGCAGCATATTCTGTCAATTACGATACGCATCACGTAGACGACTTTGAAATCTTTCTACTCGCTTACGAAAAGAATAATCTGATCAGTTGGTGGACGATTCGACGCTTCATGTTTATTTCATTTGTACAAATCATACGGGCGATCGATGTCGAGCGAGTTTGCAGCTGATTTGACGATGTCTTACAAGAGCCTGAAGCGAATGGTAGCGCACAGCAATAACGATGCTGGTGTGAAGCTAACTGGGGGGGGGGGAGGAGCCTCTCCCTTTTTTTGACTTTGCGATCACTTTGTGCTACGCTGCTCAAACATGATCAAGTTAAATGTATTATTGCTCATCTATTCCCTCCGATGATTTGGAATCTAATGTCTCGCGCGGGGAGCACGGCATCAAGGGTATTTCTAAAACCAGTGACCCGTTTCCCGAAACGGGGACCTCAGTCAAAAGGGGGACCTTCCCTGTCCAGAAGTAGTGCACCACGTTACATACTATTTGGCAAGCGGTGACACAACGGACTGCCTGCCACCCGACGGAGGACTTGCAACAAAGGGCGGCATGCCGGGTGCTGCGTACTGCTTGCCATCGCCGAAGGACTGCGTTCTGCACGACGGGGGGGCTGCTCACCACACGACGGAGGTCCTCGCCACACGAAAGAGGGTTGCGTGCTTTACGACGGCGGACTGCGTGGATATATGCGTGACCAGATCTGCCTACCACTTAGCGGCGGACTGCGTGCTTAATGATGGTTACTACACGATGAAGGGCTGCGCGTTCGTGCCGCCTGTCAGACGACGAAAGACCGCGTTCTATACGACGGAGAGACGCGTGCCACGACGGGGGGCTGCGCATCCGGTATCGCCTGCCACGCGGGATTGCTTGCCGCCTGCCACTCGCTGCTCGATGCTGCATTCTACAGGACGAAGGCCTGCCTGTGCGCTAAACGAAGGATGGCCGCGTGACCGGTGCCGTGTACCACATGTCCGCATTTGACGCCGAGTGGAATGATAAAGGATTGCGCGGGCCAGGGCACCGTGCTCGGGGGCAGGTAATACACTGATGGCGTGCACAGGTTTGCAATAAGGTAATACACAGAGGGCCTGCACAGGTTTGCAATAAGATCCGAAGACGGAGGCTTAGAATAGAACATTCCAATGCATCAATGTTTGAATGCCACTTTGCAAGCTAGCAAGTTGTAACGAGCGTGTAATGTCGTTGTTTGTGAATCAGCCATACCGCTAATTGATCTAGTCAACGTATACGGAACAGATAAGTTGGAGCAAGGCCAAGTATTCGCGACAATGAAAGCCGCTACGTATTTTATGAAAAATTACAGCTTCAACAACGACCGGTGCGTACTTAAGCCTCCTAATGGAGGCGGAAAATCTGCCGCATATCAGTGCAGTGACTCAGCGCGATGCTCTTGGGAAGCCGTTGTTTACAGGCGACACCTAGGTGACAAGAAGTACGATCATTACGTTTCCTAAAAAATCAATGTGCATTCGGACTCTAGCTCATCGTTCGAAAACGCATTAGAACGCCAACACCAACTACTCGACACCTTCAACGGTGCGTTTGCAGCAAACAAAAATCCTCTAGGCGGCAGGTGCAAGGGCTTCTACTGGAGCGAGATAAGATAAACTTGCAAGATCTAAAAAGCGTGTTGTATAGAGCCAAAGTTGCGGTTCTACAATAGCAAGATGTAGAATAAGGGTTTATCGTTCACAATGATCCCTTCACTTCTAGAAGGTTTTGAAGAACGAAATACCGGCTCGCGTGTAGCTTTAGAGCTCGTTACAAACGGAAGTTGTTTTTCGCGCGATTGTTGCTTTGGTGTCTGCTATTCGAGCACTTTCATCGTGGCAACCCCTCTATGGATTTGATGGAACGCATTCTAAACATGATAAGTACCGCGGGGTGATATTACTTTTATTTCCTCGAGATGGGAATGGAAACAACGTCACTGTGGCCGTGGCTGTAGTGCATTCAGATAATGAGGGCAACATTCAGTGTTTTTTTAGAATTGCGAGGCTGCTCGTGTACCTTTTGATAATATCCCTGTGTTTTGCGATCGCGGGCACATTCGAGAAGCTTCGGATAAACATTTGTAAAAGGAATTTGGCTGAATTTAAAGTTTTGTACTATACATTTCACCCGCAATGTCCATGATATGTGTAAAGCGCGCGGCAAGAAAATAGATAGCCTCGTGTTAAACGTTCAGCAATCGCAAACCAATGACCAATACGACGAGGCATTGGATACAATTGAAAGAAGGTACAACGTTTCGACATGGGGCTACGTTGAAGCAATCTCGCCAGTGCATTGGTGTGTGGGGGCAAATATGCCAGGCTACATCTCTCCTGAACCAACTCGGTTCGTCCCAGTACCAATATACGGCTAACAATCGGGCTAAGGGATTCAACACCGTACAATATGATTCAATCCGCAATGATCGACATGATGGATGCAGCTACGGCGCGCCGAAAACTATCTGAAAAATGGTGTAATGCCGAGAAAGAGCTCACCGAACTTGCAGGAACATTGCGCGACGTGGAGAGAAAAGAAGCTGGGTCTTATTGGATACGTCAGAGCTCTAGAAATAAGTTTTTTTTTTACAAGCAGAAGTGCTTTCGAATCGAGACGTGAGGTCGATATAGACAGTTTGAGTTGCGACTGCCCGATACGAAATCAATTTATGATTCCGTATAGACATGCTATCTCTGATTTACGCAGCACTGGGTCTATAGTGCACGAGGTGGACGCGTTTCATAAGACGTACTGTGAGGGGGTATTCCGAAGCGTTTGGAGAGGCCACTGTATCTATCGTCCCAGACAGCGCCATATTGAAAGTTTTCTATTCTTCCTTCGCCTTATTATCGACGGGCTGGTCGACCAAAAAGCAGAAGGATTAGAAGTGCGGGTGAAGAAAGTGGAGGCAAAACGTACAGGTGCCCCAGTTGCAACCAATGAGCAGAACACAACATTGCGACTTGTACGAACCACGCTGCCGAAATTCACATCGCCGATATCCAATTGGGCCGTGTTGTTTTGCCTGTCAATGTTGTTGAAGATAACGGCAGCACTACCGATCGTACTACAGGTACGTACGCGTCAAGCCCGAATGGAAGAAATGACAACGAACCTTTGCAAACGCGCCACAGTATTTCTCTTCTGCTATCTTAAGATACTTAGAAGAGCAGACGAACTATTTCATTATTTGTTGAGTCAATAGCTTATTTTCTTTATGTGCAATATACGGCAGCGCTTAACAACCTTCATGTTAAGCAAGTAGTGTACCTGATGGTTATGAATCCGTCATGTGGACCAGCGCATAGCAGTACCGAGTACCGATTGGTGTAGCGTACAGCCCTCCGTCATGTGGATGCCCTCCATCCTGAGGATGGCGTCGTGTAGCGCACAGTCCTCCGTATGCAGACCTTCGTCCTGTAGAATGCAGCATCGAGCAGCGAGTGGCAGGCGGCAAGCAATCCCGCGTGGCAGGCGATACCGGATGCGCAGCCCCCCGTCGTGGCACGCGTCTCTCCGTCGTATAGAACGCGGTCTTTCGTCGTCTGACAGGCGGCACGAACGCGCAGCCCTTCATCGTGTAGTAACCATCATTAAGCACGCAGTCCGCCGCTAAGTGGTAGGCAGATCTGGCCACGCATATATCCACGCAGTCCGCCGTCGTAAAGCACGCAACCCTCTTTCGTGTGGCGAGGACCTCCGTCGTGTGGCGAGCAGCCCCCCGTCGTGCAGAACGCAGTCCTTCGGCGATGGCAAGCAGTACGCAGCACCCGGCATGCAGCCCTTTGTCGCAAGTCCTCCGTCGGGTGGCAGGCAGTCCGTTGTGTCACCGTTTGCCAAATAGTATGTAAAGTGGTGCACACTACTTCTGGACAGGGAAGGTCCCCCTTTTGACTGAGGTCCCCGTTTCGGGAAACCACTGCTATCTGGGTCCCTGTTTTGGGAAATACCCCGACATCAATCCATTCAGGACATATAAGTTGGAATGGAGATGCATTCGCTTTTCTTTTTGGTCACATGAAAAAAATGACCAGATGGCACACAACCCCGTGACGCGAGGCATGTGTATGCCTATCCGCTCATCCTAGATATTTGTCCGGTGCTTGCATTAGCGATATATGCTGGTATGGACTCCTCAACGCTAAGTTATCTCCTGGAGGCAACCAATACGACAGATTCTCCAGCATACTGAAACAAGAAATGCTAGAAAATGATTTGACGATATTGCTTGAAAACGAAGGGTTAAAGACGTTAAAATAAAGGAACCCACTCTTTGCAAAAAATGATCTGCGACTTTTGTTTCTTCGTACGCTAGTGAGAGCTTTTGGCTACTGCAATAAGTATAAGAGCAGGTTGGACATTACCAGGGTGCATGACACACAAATCGCTACGAGGCGGCTGGCGGTCAAATTGTCGGCCACAGGATTACCAGTTGCCGATACCGGTTTTGCCATTTTACCTATTTTTTTTCGCGTTTGACGCTTTAGATCGCGATTGACCCTAAACAACTTGCTGTATTATCGATTACACATTGGAGGTTTTCTTCTGGTAGCTCTTGGCTATCATCATGAACACTTAAGAACGACGATCACCCACTTAGCCGCATGCTCTTTTTGGAAATACGGATTCGGTCGCTGCGCTAGAACAACGAATAATTTACCGAATGGCGCGTCCGACATACCGGATTAGACGTATAGGTGTCCTTCCTCACGCTCATTTATTGGCGGCTATGGAGAACCAAACGATTCGGCTACAGCAGTTATCACTGTCCGTGAAGGAGATGGCTCCTACTGTGGTGGGGCTGATGAAAGCAGAAATGCCAAGTCGTCAAAATAGTATTTCAGCATCAGCGCTTAGCACAAGTATTATGCGGGCACTACAAAATTGTAGAATAGCAGATCTAGTTCACTCTGTTCGAAGCCAACTAACACAAGCACTACGTGACACCGTAGACCCCCAATGAACAAGACGACCTCATCGGTGATGAACAGAGCGACCGATCACATATTTAGTGAAGCGCGTACCCTAACGCTCACCAACTCTAGGTTTACACGTTCTCCGTCGGACTTTAATATCCCTCGAATGTCATTAATTTCTGCTTGGAGGGACCGATGCTGCGGCGGTCCATCTGGAAAAATCGGTCCATACCTATTCTTGCAATATGACACGACCTTTCAGCTACCAAAAAGCAAAATCTATGTCAAATTACCGCTGAATGATGCTGAAGGTACAGCCCAAACTCCCCAGAAGTAGCAGGACAGCAGCGCCAACCATCCCGGAGGCACGTGTTATTCTTCGAAGTGTGCTGAAACAGCTTCCTTTCAGCGAGGTCACACCCAAGAATCGCCAAAGACGCAAAGACCAGCTGAAGTGGTCTACTACCCTGAGTGAAGCCCATGAAAACTAGTCTTAGAATGGACAGGAACACGTAGCTAAGTGGCACTGTCATGTACGCATTCAAATAAATAATTACCTTACCTGGTTCTTCAAAGCTGGTCTCAGTGTGCGTGACAACGCGCTCACACGGGGTGGCTGGTCGCACTTGCATCCTCACCGCAACCGTGTCTCGACGACTCCTCCTTCTTACGCTTGATCTCTCAGTTCTCTACAGCTTAGCGGTTCTTGTTTTGGGGCGGCATTGGTTAGCATTGTGTGACGCAAGTTAATTTCAAACGGTATGGAGTTATGTGTCTTGCGGTATTAATTATCTGCGCGTTTGGCGCAAACAATAATAGAGCACTTAAGAGCACTTTGCACCGTGTACTGTGCAGTCACTTTGTAACGAGCCTAGCAATCGTTTATACAGGGGTAACCATTTCGTCTAAGTCCGAACCAATCCACCCCCAAAATGAGTAAACGAGCTAAGAGCACTTTGTACTCTGCAACTTGCAGCTCGTAGGTTGGCGTTTACCACATGATATTTCGGGCAGAGAGCGCATTCTCTCCAAACGACATTGCAAGGCGATCAGCTATATTACGAGATCTATTAGTGGACGAGATCCCTGTGGTCGACATCCCTGCAATTCGAGAGAGCCAAGCTGCTCGACTGATGCACTTCCTACTGAGGCGCTACCCTCCACTGACAACTATTGTGATCGCCTTGCACTGGCGCGGCGACGATCGCGTGCTACGGCCCGCTGCTTCCCGCTTTTTTGTTGTCGTTGATCGAGCGCTGCGGCCGAGAAAAAGCTTGGAGAATGGCACTTACATCGGGTCTCTTTTTACACCGAGACTTGCCCCAGTTACCCATGTTTGCCTTTGATCTCAATGCGATGTCAGACGCGGACTGTAGAAATCGATTTCGTTTCGACCATGATGGTATTAAACGACTTGTAGTTCTTCTACAGCTGCCAGCAGTTCTATTCATGCCGCATCCACACGGAGACCGGGTTTCTGATAGGTTCTAGATACATGGGGTTTCCGCTGCAAAGTTGCCTTCAATGTGCTTCGCAATCTAGGGACTTCTGCTGCAAGGACTTCAGCAATGTTGTTGAGTTTGCACTGCAAAGCTCTACACTAAGTTCGCATTTCCGTTTAAATGCGATTTCGACTGCATTCGAAGTGCAATCTACCAGAGTGCAAGCTCTTTTAAGTGCCCAAATAAAAGTGGTTTGTATGGAAGAGTCGCCAGATGTAAAACGAATTTGTAGACGCACAGAAAACGCAAAAAGTTTTATTACAATATACAGAAAGGCGTCAGGCGCCAACGAATTCAAGAGAATTTAAAGCTCTATGGATAATAAATAGAAACAGAAACTAAAAAAGCGTTTTTAGAAGGTTGACTTTTAACCAGGAATAAAAAGTCAGTGCTATAACAACGGAGAGGATTGTCCGTGATCCCTCCGCTTATGTACGTCTTGGCGAGGGTTATATTTGTGCACCTCCGGGTTACCCCATGAAGCGAGGATTCAAGTGCAGTGGAGAAGCTCTTACGGACGACGCACTTGACGACGAAAAGGCCGACAAGCATGAAGTCCGATGTCCCTACAAGAAACTTAAAGATGTTCATTTCCCGGTCTCGGTCAGTGCTCTTCCGCATGTCTTGGCAGCGATTGACGATTTTGCTACGTCACCCGAGGAGGCCACTATCGATGCAATCCAGAATAAACAACTAGATCGCTATAACGATCTTAAGGCCAAATTTGGCTTTAAAGGGTTGGGAAAAACAATGGCTTTCGCCGCTGGAATGGGATTGCTAGACGTTGTTCAATCTATCATGGAAGTCGATGGAAACTACAGTGAGAATGAAGAAGATGACGACAGTGGGGATGATTTTATAAGTTGGGAGTCTAAACGAGACGCAGCTACGGTTGCTGCAAGCAAAGGTCACCTTAGCATCGTGCAGTATTTGTATCCCGAGATCATTTTCCGCGAGTACGACTCCGATGATGAAGATGCTGATCTGCCTTATCAAGGGGAAGTCTTCAAAGCAGCTTGGGATGTCTTGACCAACGCGGCTGAAAACGGGCATCTTGAGACAGTACAATTTGCTGTACAGGATGCTAAACGCATTAACTACTGGCACTGGTACGATCCTACTCACGATTCGACTGCTCTAACGCAAGCGAGTGCCAATGGACACGTCAGTGTCGTAAAGTTCCTACTCGAGGATCAAGAAAATGCTTGGGATATAGCAAAGCCGTTTGCTGCCGCTGCGACGCAAGGAAAGCAACAAGTAGCAAACATGCTCTATGAAGCTTATTCTCAAAGATATGGTGATCTCTTCGTTAAGATGTCCACAAATGGAAGTCTAGAAGGCGTGAAGTTTCTGTACGAACACAAACTATACAGACAGCGCAATTGTACGATGCGTTTCTAGCTACCGTGAAGCTTGAACACATCGAAGTCGTTGAATTTCTACTCAGTACAGGAAAGATATTGCCTCGGTTATTTGACGAAGGGTTCCAGATGGCTGCGCGACTTGGAAAACTCAGCTCCGTCACTCAGCTGTTCGGTTATAAGCGTGCATCTGCACAGGCTATTAGCAACGCGCTCGAGAAAGCGGGTAGTCTTGGCGTCTTTCAATTCCTGTCGGTAAATATCGACGTATCGGACGCTGCGATCATTGCTGCATTCAAACACGCTGCTCTGTATGGGACGACTGTCGAGACCATAAAATCATTTTCCAGCGAGATCTCCCGACAGTGTATTGAGATAGTGAATGCTCTCTACATGAAGGACTGCATACCAGCTGAAGTGATGAGCGAGGCCTTCGCTTGGACCGCTTTCAAGCAGCCTATCGAGGTTGAGATCGCGATGTATACAAAACATCCGGTGTCACGGGAAGCTGTTGGACGGGCTTTCTTGAACGCAGTCAATGACAAACGGGGGCTTGATTTGGTGAAGTTTCTAACGGAAAATAAGTTTGTTGATCAAAATTTTCTGGACGAAGGCGTAAAGGCTGCAGCTATGTCTGGTCGGAAAAGAGTTGTGCGGATAATGTACGCGAACACAACTTGGCACAGCAGTGTCGTGGCAAAAGCTTTAGAGCTCACGAAGAACCGTAGCCTCAAGAAACTTTTCCAGCGGGAACTAGAGCGTTTGTCACTTCGACAAAATACTGAGAAAAAGAAGATTCTGCTTTAAGGGTTAAAGAAAAAATAACCTCTTTCACTTTTTGGTTGCCCAACTGAGCGGGACATCTGCGTCTTCAAAGTTTGCACCATTATTTAACGCTACATCCGCCCACATAATTAATGTTGAAAAGTCCGAATTCGCAGAGCTTTCGTACTCGAATCGGACAGACGTGTTGGAAGCAAAATTTCTCAACATAGGCGGTCGGTTAAATACTTCGATCCTAGTGAAGTTCGAAGGCTTAAGTCTAAACTTCTTCTTGTACTTAGGTTCCGACAACGACATGGCGACCCCAAGCACTTAAGCCTGATAAACTATTTAGGAGTCTCAATCGCAGGGTTACCTATCCACACAACAACACTCTTCCAGCCTTGTTAGGAAACGCATCCAAAACCCTTTTTGGATAACATGCGTACATGGTGGCCGTGATATCCTTATACCAACCTGCACGGCCATACGCGCTGTTTCCAATTATTCCCGTGACCTCGCCGTCAACACCAACTGCAGCGTACGGACCACAGGCGTGCTTTGGTGTGTACAGCTGCGGCTTGAACATGACGGCTGATTTTTCAAAAGTGGTGATCGGTCTGGACTGGGGGGGGGGGGGGGGGGGGGGCTACACTCAGTCATGATACAGTGAAGCTTTTTTAGCGCCAAGAAGATTAAATCTAAGTGGATTGATCTAAAAGCTGATATCTTGTTTCACGAAAACAAGTTGCTATAAATACATCTTGAATACAGGAGCTCGTATATGTATGTGCAAAAGAAAAAGTAGCATGACCACTAACAGCTCGAAAACTTCTCGTTGATGAATTACATGTAGTTGCATGCTTAATAGCGTACTCATATCTTCACGACTGATTTTGGGCTTCTGCGATCCCCTCAGGATTCCACCAAATGTCACCTGACTAGCCAGGTCTTCAAATTCTTAAAACTAGTTTGAACCCTCCTCGCCACACCGGACAGGGTGATGTCAATAGATCAAGCACTGAGTGAAAAAGTTGATTAGTGTGCGCGGGTTAGTCTCAACTCTGCTCTATCTAGAGCTTACTTGAGATGGGATTTCGCTATCAATCTGCTCTTGATTTCGTCAGTATACCGTAGTTATTAAAACCACGTTTTTTCTACCATGGATGCACACACTGCTTTTAGATCTTGAATACATTTTCTTGATTTTATCCAGAGTTGCTGAGATCCGCACGAAAAAAAATGTATAGTTGCACCGCACGAAATATCGTACAATCAGATGCTTTGTTGTCGACGGATAAGCTGAGCTTTCATGAAGGCGGGTTACAACTGAATTTAACCTGGGGTCGTGCTCGTGCTACTTTGACGTAAGGTGTTCATGCGAGCATATTGGGCGGGTCAGCAGTCCAATCAGGGCGCCTTACCTCGTCGAGTAATACATGAGCTGTTAGTGTCATCTGCTAGTGTCCACACTGATCGGATTATTCCGAGCAGAAATTGGACAACGAACTGCGTTGGATAGCATTTGAGTTTGTTGCTTGAATTGAGTGTACCGATAGTAAACCTGTACATGTTGAGTCCATAAGAATGGCAGGTACAATTAAGCTGACAGTCACCTCCAGCTCCTTGTCATTGGGTTTCATGCTATCGGAGACCTTCAAGATGCGCTCTGGGAATGGACATAAAACTGAAACAAGCTCATCAAGACATCACCAAGCACCATGGTTGTACAGTACTGCACCCCGTTTTCGCAGTGTTGGCAGTCGGGGACTAATCGTTTTGACCTGGCCTGGCACCAGAAGCTACGTTTGGGGCAGTTTTTCCTTTGCTTGGCGCCCTGCTCATGATGCATACAGTACTGCACCCCGTTTTCGCGCCCTTGGACCTTTGATAAATCTCCGGATGTGATGATCCTGAATGCAAAAGAACTATTACTTGTTAGCTCAAAGTCTGATTTATTTGCAAATCCTATATGATCCACCCCCGCGAAAACCAGTGTTGGCAAAGGCCATGGGTTTTGGCCGCAGGCCAATGGCCGGGCCTGTCTATTGGCCTAAAGCCATGTCGAAAGGATTAAATAACTCGTTTCAACCCTACGATTTAAATGTCCAGTGCACTAAGTGCGATACGTTAATTCATATCAAATATTAATAAATCACAGCGCCCCAAACGGCTTAACGCCAGCCGCACTTACAACGCCAGTGTGTTTGTGGCATGATACCCAACTGGTCGTCGCCCCAATGGACAAAGAGAACGACTACGTCGGTGCCTCGCCGGACGGTACCGTCTTCACGACTCCCTCGCTGTGTTGGTGGGCCGCGAGACTGCTCATACAGAAGTGGAGGGAGCCACCCAGCCAACCTGGCGGCAAGGTCATCTCGGTCTCCTGTCCCGAGAATAACAGCATCAAGATCGTCGAAGTCGAGCGTCAGACGTGGCGTTTTGGGCGCCAAGATTGAGGCTGGACAGTCGGCTATTAATATCTCGCAGGGGGGTGAATGCTGCGGTCGTTACCAGCAGCTTCAAGTACGGCATGGTTAATCCATCATGAAAATCTCTAGTATCGGAAGCATATCCCCAGTTGCCCGTGCTTGGTGCGGTGTAGAACGCATCACCAACAACACTTGGACAATCGCAGTTGCTGCAGGTGTCTCCGTCGAATCGAGTGATTCATCGGCTGCGTCCGTGTTCACCGCCTCATTTGCGCGATCGAACCTGATGTGGCGCTTGTCACTTGATCAACGCCACCCTTTGTGATGGTGGAGCTCAGAGCCCAGTGCCGCACTTGCGCTGGCAGTTTGATCCACCACGGTTTCTGCTGCTGAAGGTATGTCTATGCCCGGGCTAGTTGAAGGCGCCACTGTCGTGACCGGGGGAACCCAAGGCGTTACAGCTGTGACGAAGGGGGTGGAGGTAAAGGGAGGAGCGGATGTATTGGTGTCGGAGACGAAGTAGGGCTGCCGAGACGTCAAAGGTAGACCAGGTCGCGTACAGCTCGACACAGCATGCATCTTGCTGTCTCCGGAGAAGCTGCGCTGGACACGAACGTAACCATCTTCACCCAATGAAGTATCCCCACTGCTTCTTAATGCGCCAATACAGAATGCTATCTTCCCTCTCACCAAACCCACTCCAAGTCCCGAGGTCTTATTGCAGTTCGCGCCCGTAAGCACGCCACCTGAGTAGTACTGGAAAGCAGTCGATCGCTGTACAGGAAGGTCGACATTGATTGCGCACGGCATCCTCAACCGCGCCAGGATCTTCACGAACGGGTTCGTAACCGGTCACACCAACTTCAAATTCTGGGCAGGAATTCGTCAAGTAGCTTGCCATATTGCCGTTCTCTGAAGCAAACGGATACGCGTCCAGCGCGCACATTTTGCCATTGCGTTCGCTAGCGATCCAGCACGCAGCGTAGCCTCCTCAACAGCAACCGTAGGAGCCCGAAGACGATGTTGTTGCGCTAAATCCCGCCGAACTGGAACAGGATAGCAACGTAATCGTCTCGTTACATTCCAGTGACCCCACGCTCACTTCATTAGAAGAGCTCACACTGCCAACAGCAGCGGTCTTGGACGACGGAGAGAAGGGCCCGACCATGCTAGAGACGCTCAAGTGTTGCTGTTGTTACCAATACACAGATCCCTAGAGGCGAGTACACTGAAATGGACCCAATCTACGTCTTAGATTGCAACGTACGTACATCCCCAGTGCAGATGATGTGAAGAAGGCCATTGAGCTCGTTGTTGACGCCATGACGGACTACCTCGCAGGTTGTAATGCACTTGAGACGTTCTTGTTCGATGAATAGCTGGCGAGCAAAGGGTAGGACGAGGAGATCCTTGTAAAGTTTGGAGAGGCTGGCGCCAACCTGCACATCACCCCTACGTTGCCAAGTTGAGCGTTGCTACTGTCTAGTCGCTCTCTACAGACACGCTGTCTACAGAGCTCGGCTCCACGGACCTTACAATCGAGTTGGTCAACAGTGTTAGTGCTGTCGTTGATCACATCAACCAGTACAGCAGTGGCCACACAGAGTGCAACGGACGCCACTGCTGCCGAGCCGTTCCAGCTGATGGTCGACAGCGCGTGCGTGCTCCACAGCACCAGCCCTCGCTTTGCTGGCGGCTACCGCTTCGGTCTTGGCGCTGAGGTTGGTATCAGTACTGGCCGCATTCACGGCCGTGGCCCCTTGGACGTGGAAGGTCTGCTTACTACCAAGTAAAACTTGTGCGGAGAGCGCCCACATCGTCTCGCAGTTCTCGGCTGCCAAGGCCGGCAAGTAAACAAGAAGCTATATCTGATCTAGACGAATGCAAATGAAGACCGCCGCTCGTTTTGTTCGTGACATATTCGCTGTGATGGAGATGACGACGGCTGTTGTGAGACTTTGCAGCTGGATGTAGCGCTGATGAACGTCGAAGAAGCTGTAATGGGACGTACGTAAAGGAATATTCAACTCTACTACTCAGCAAAAAGATCTGCTAATGTCACTTTCACGGCTCGAATCCCGTGAATGGTATTCTCACGAGGAAAGTCGGCCTGGTTTTCGTTTGGGAACGGAATTCTGACTGGATGTGGTATGGATTTGAGCTCGCTCACCTTCACCTCGTCAACATTTTCTTTTGAACGAGCGTATTCGGTACTGATCTCATCGTCTTGAAATATCTCGTCAAGAATCTCTTCCCACAGTTCCAGGGTCTCCTTCGCATCCGCGGTCCTGCAGCATGGATGATCGCTGTGGAGATGATCATTCGCAAATTCACCTCCAATCCCTCGTTCTAAAAAACAATCTTCATTGGGTGCAATGAATTGGCCATCGACCATCTTGATGGCTGCAATAAGCCTGGTATCTGTCACTGAAGCTCGGCCCAACATTCTCGTCTTCTTCCCTGATGAGCTGCGTTTCGACTGGGTCAACAACGGCACGGAGACGGACTTTCTCCAGACCCCACACATCGATAGCATCCGTAAGCGTGGACTCCATTTCAAGCGTGCAATCACGGCTTCTCCGGTCTGTGGACCTTCGCGTGCGTGCTTTGCAGCTGCCAGTCATTACGAAGAGGTCGGTGTGTTGACCAACCGCTACAACTTCCCGATCAACCGCATGACGACCTACTACAAACTACTGCAAGAAGCTGGATGGCCGTCGGTAAACTCGATTTGAACAAGAATGATACGCTCAACAGTTTCGGTTGGAACCACGACGGTAACCTACACGCCAAAAAATGGGGCTTTTCCGACATGGTCAACTGTGTCGGTGTCTTCGAGTCGTACTTCCTCGGTGAACCCTACCCGAACGGCTCTTACATTGAGCCATATACGGACTACTTATTGGAACACAACGCCACGGATGTATTCCTAAACGACACCCGCGCTCGAACGGTAGGGGGCAACACGAAGATTGGAGACCCTCGATTCTACAAGGATACTTTTCCGAATCCGCTTCCGGACGAGCTCTACAACGACAACTGGGTAGCCGACCAGGCTCTGCGGCTTCTTCGTGAGAAACCCGATGATAAGGAGTGGTTTATGATTGTGAACTGGAACGGACCGCACTACCCGATGAGTATCACGGAGAGCATGTACGGCCGAATGCAGAACCGAGTTTTCCCCCAACCGGTTGACTATACCGGTAACTTTACTGCCGCCATGCACAACCGAACGAGTGCCGACTACGCGGCCATGATAGAGAACATTGACGCGCATATTGGTCGTATCCTGGCTGCAGTAAACCTGAGTGAGACGCTCGTAGTATTCGCGAGTGATCACGGAGAGATGCTCGGTGATCGTGGCTTATGGGCGAAGGACGTCCCGTTCCAGCCGTCCGTGAGCGTCCCTCTTGTCATTGCCGGTGATATGGTGGACCCCTCAGTACAAGGAACGTCTACAAATGCTGGCGTGTCGCTTATTGATCTGGCACGTACTTTTCTAGATGTTGGCGAGGTTGAGAACGTCCCTCCTCAAATGTCGGAGGCCTATTCGTTCCGAGCACTTCTTGAAGGGAAACCTTATAAGAAGCGTGTGCTGCGTTCAGCGCTAGGAGCGTGGAAGCTCTGGTTTGACGGTCGTTATAAGTACGTGATTGGCTACAGCGACGATGAACCGATGCTGTTTGATGTGGAGACGGACCCGCACGAACGCACGAACCTTTTGTTGTCGACCAACAAGACAGAACTTGCTCACTATGCCTGTATCATCCAATGGCTGCTGGGCAAGGGCGAAGTGGTGCAGTAGATTAGCACTGAACACCCGTTTTTGATCATTTAACGCAATACTGTAACAATGGCCGAGCTACATTTCTAGTACAATCTCTCGTACGCGCCCATTTTGCAAAGTCCGCGGATCTACAACAAGATACAGCGATGCTATTAATACAGTAAATTCTCTGCTTAAAGAAGATTGGGTGAAAGGAATCTCTCTTTTGAAGAAAAACATTACCATGTCGTGAGCGACCTGGATGCCACTGCGATTCAAGTGTTGTCAGATACACAAGAGAAGCTTGCGGTACGTAAGTGGCGTCTCGCGATTGTAAATGCCAAAGGAAAGATTCGTGAAATTCTTGCCACAATTAACTTGCCGAAAAGTGTCTTTGGAGGTGACCCTCGTGTGTCGGTCGAAGATGCCGTAGCCCAAACGTCGCTGGGCACCAACACTTCAGTGTAGGAGGGGCAGTCTTTTAATTAAGAGGTTAATGCTTCAGGAGGCTCAATTATCTCTTCATTGCGTTCATTTTTCCCTCGGATCTTGGTTTTCTGCTGATATTCTGCATTTTATCAGCTCAACAGCTTGCAGTGCTTTTAAAAGGCAGTGCAGTATGTTGTTTGTAAAAATAATATAGTGGAAATATCAGGCCCCAACGGATTAATTCTGGCAAGTTACGCAATTGTTTCGAAAGATGAGGCGCAAAATAAAATCCGGCTGGCATGATTCTCTCTTTAGAAAAGCTTACAGATGAGTCGGAGTAATTGACAAACTCAGCTGGCAGCTCATGGAGAGTCTATCAATTATAATTGATGAAGAGTCCATTGCGCTGACCCAACACCGCTGGTAGTTCAACTAGCCAACCGATTGCACACACGCAAATACTGCTTGTCGGATGGTTCATCCCGGATGAATTAGCTGTTTAAAATGGGCTTTTTGAAACAGTCACTCGAGCTTTTTAAAGTATTTCTCCAGATCCAACAAGGTGAATTCTGACATATTATGTGTCATTTTGGTCCAATGCAATTTTTAAGTACTCTCAAATTCCAGTTATTTTGAAATGGCGCAGATCGTACTAAGGTCGCCGGGGTATCGTACTTAATCTGGCTTGCATTATCCAAGTCGATTATTAATACTGTACCGTGCAAGAAAAGAAAGCGCTTACAAAATCGCTACTCACACCGTGACCTCAGCGGGTCACCTTTAGATTCACCAATTGTCTTTCTAGGGTAAGGTTTGCAATTTTTATTCTTCCTAAACGCTCACACCTGCATTTTCGTATTTAACTGCTCTAGTGAATCGATATTTGTTATTTAGCTCATCAACCATAAGTCGAAAGTAACGTAATGGATGCACAACCTCTTACGACCTGGAACGACCCCAGACCGATGCTCGTGGTCAAGCACTTCTTACGCGCTTTTCGATCGGGTTTTGCACTGCATTCAACGGAGTCTAGTTCGCTACAGGAGCGTTTTGTGAAGCTGGTGTGTGCTCCGGAAATGATCACACAAGGCAGCACGACGGACGGTATAGAAGCTCTATTGCTGCAGCTTAAACGCTACACGTCGTACCATGGTACTTTAGAAATGCTGCCAGGCACAGTCAAGGTTGTGCACGCTCCAATACAGGAGATGGAGGCCCAGGCGAACGAGGAGAAACTCACTTGGGTCTTGGAGGCCAAGGGAGCAGTCAGGATGCGGATCTCGCGAGACACGTTGATAATGGTGTATCCGCATGTACTGCGACATCATGACAGTATAGCTCAGCGTATAGTGGGGCAGACGATCGAGCCGCAATTTACGGCGACGCTCCATTTTGACGCACGTGCAAAAGTTACCAAACTGGACCAGCATATCGACTTTGCGGGCGCTTTCTTCCGGATACTTGGGAACGCACAAGATGTGGCTACAGTTCTTGATGGAGCGCTCATTTCGCCCTTCTCAGAACTGGGTTTCGACCCGCAAGGCACCGCGGAATCTGCACTCACGCGCGGCAGCAAGCAGCTCAGTTTAAAATTTATTCTCCTCTAGTTTGGTACTACGTAGTAAGTAATTTAGTCGAATTCCGACGCATTCTTAAAACTTGCAAGTACAGCCGGAAAAAGATCTGTGCATTGAACTCTGTATACCTGCCGG
This sequence comes from Phytophthora betacei, assembly GCA_011320135.1. Lineage (NCBI taxonomy): Eukaryota > Oomycota > Peronosporomycetes > Peronosporales > Peronosporaceae > Phytophthora > Phytophthora betacei. The sequence goes on from JAANHX010000432.1 coordinate 490,768, forward strand.
CGTCAGCTTTTAGGGCTATACGTATAGTGCCAAAGAAAGAAGCTCGGTGGCATGAGAGCCAACGCTACGACGCTTCCAGTACCGCTGCTTACTCCTTCTTGTAGTAGTTGGCCGGCACAAACGGCATCTTGGTGATGACAGCCTGCTGCGTTTTCTTACGGGCCTTGACGTGCAGCTCCGTGCCGATCTTGCCCACATTCTTGTTGACGTAGGCCATACCGATGGCCTTCTTGAGCGACGGGCTGAAAGTCCCGCTGGTCACGTGACCCACAACGTTGTCGTCGGCGTCAAAGAGCTCTGCGCCCTCACGCGCGGCTGCTCCGTCCACCACGAAGCCGACACGCTTCTTCGTGGCCGTCTTGTTCTTCAGCTGGTCCATAATAATGCTGTGACCAGGGAAGCCTCCCTCCTCGCGACGACGCTTGCCAATAGTCCACGCTAGAGTGGCTTCAATAGGCGTGATCTTGTCCGTAATGTCGTGGCCATGCAGACACAGACCGGCCTCAAGACGCAGACTGTCACGGGCTCCAAGACCAGCTTCCAACACGCGCTCGTCATCAAGCAGAGCTCGCGCGAAAGTCTCGGCGTCCTTGCTGAGCACGGAGATCTCGAATCCATCCTCACCAGTGTAGCCACAACGCGTGAGAATGACGTCCACTTGCTTGCCGTCCTTGAGCTTCAAGGGCGTGAACACGCCGTGCATGAACTCAAGGTCTTTTAGGTTTACATTAGGGTTTAGCGTCTCCACCACATCGACGGCTCCAGGGCCCTGTAGAGCCACGAGCGCGCGATCCTGGATGCGCTCGATGGACGCATCGCCCTTGAAACCCTCGAGAAGCTTGTGCATGTGCACAAGGTCCACGTCCTGATTGCCAGCGTTCACCACCACGTACAGATGGTCGTCATAGCGTGAGACCACGCAGTCGTCGATGATGCCGCCCTGGTCGTTAGTGATGAGACTGAGCTTAGCCTCGCCACTTCCCAGAGCCTGCAGGTCGCCCACCACGACGCTCTCCAGGAACTGGAAGCGATCCTTGCCCGTGATACGCAGCTGACCCATGTGTGAGACGTCGAAGAGCGACGCCTTCTCTTGCTCGCGCGTGTGCAGGTGCGACTGCAGCACACCAGCCTGGTACTGCACAGGCATCGAGTAGCCAGCAAACGGCACCATTTTGCCACCTAGAGACACATGCAGGTCATACAGCGGCGTCTTCTTGAGCGACGCAGCGGCGGACGAGAAGCAACGGATAGCGGACGGACGCATCGTAGGCGGACGAAGGCGGATGAAGGAGTGGAGCTGCTCAGAAGTAGATCGGGGCTTATGCTGTGTCTAAACACGTTGGATTGGATGCCACATTATCTTTTCAACCAATCGTAAGCAAGAAAGAAACGGCGCGTCACCGGATGTTCGGATCCACATCACGCCAAAAAACATGCATCTGTCGAGCAAAGATGGCTACAGATTCTATTTCAAAAAATGGCTCCATTCGTTGCACTTCTACTTGAGACTCTTGGCCTTGCGAATAATCTGGTCCACAAGCACCCAGTTGGCCTTTTCCATGCGCGCTACAATGTCAATGATGGAGCGGAAGCGCGACTCCCCTGTCTTCAACACCGTGCTCACAATAACCCACTCGCGTCGGTTTTGTTCACGGTATTCCGGATAATCCGCCAGCAGCCTCTCGTACGTCTCCCACTCGAGCACGTAGAGCAACGAAACACCCAGCGACGAGCACGTGGCAGACCGAGGAATGCCATACAAGAGCGACAATTCCCCAAAGAAATCTCCCTCGTGCTTCACCAGCTCGAACCCCGGCCCTTGGACGAGGATTTTTCCTTTCGCGATGAAATACATGCTCCGATCGACGTCTCCCTTGCGTACAACTGCCTCTGATGACGAGCAGATAATGTGTTTTAAACACGTCAGTAAAGAGCGCAGGAAGCTCTCGTCACAGCTCTTGAGAATGGATACACGGTTGGCAAAACTTCGAAGGGTATACTGGGCGATATCCTCCACCAGCAACGTCGAAAGACCTCGCACACCTTCGAGATCGTCGTGGCCGTGGTACTTGAGCCATGTGTTGGTATAGTAGAGTCGTAGTCGCTGTCGAACGTCGCGTGGGACGTCGTTGTTCTTCAAGAAATGATACAGTTCCATCAAGTTCTGTTCGAACAGCATCTTGTGCTTGTAGTTGGCTTCAATCATCTCTCCTTGCGCTCCAACTAGCACCCCGAAGATCAAGATACAGACCACGATAAACGCAATCTCCACTACTGTCTCAATCGCGTTCATACTCACGACGTCGCCATAGAAAACCGTAGTAATTGAGCCAATAGCGAAGTGCAGCGAGCGAAGATATCGTCGAGAAGTGGGGATCTCACTCAGCTCTTCGAGCTCGTCTACCGCCAACATTTTGTACGTGGAAAGCCAGGACCCTCCGTAGATATTGTACGCATGCAAGCCCAGACGAAACCACAGACAACCGATCCAATGGCCCGATAAAAGATAGATACACACGGTGCGGATGAAGTGCAGTCGACTCTCTCCTATGGGTAGATTCAGATCTGCAGCCAGGAACTGAGTGAGTCGCTCGCTCGCTTCGATAGACTCCAGAATACGCGGGATTTTATTCAGTTGGAAGAGCGACAAGTAGAACCAGCGATGATCGTTCATACTTGACGTCGAAAGCGGGGGGATGTACAGCAGGATATCGAAGGGTAACGACGTCACAAGGTCGATCCATAAGTGGGTATTCACATGCTGGTGCCACCAGCTCTTGCGTTTATGTGTCACTTGTGGTGGGGCCGTTGATACGAACGTCCTCAAACTACTCATCGACTTCAACGGAGGTGGCGCCACAGGCTGTGGAGTAGCAGTAGGGACGTCCGTACTACCTCCGTCACTTAAAACTAATACTTTTCGGAAGGCTGAATGTTTAAGAAAAAAGTCGGCGATGCAAACCAAGTCAACCAAAACCACAATACGTTCCCAATGCGCTAAAGCGATTTCGTCTTCGTGGTCTTCGTGGAACGTTTCGAGGTCGGAGGCGAAGCACACGAAGAACGGGATCGTCACGGCGTAGAAGAGTCCAACAAGTACCACTAGCCACTCCCACAGTCGAAAGTATCGAGACAGTAGGTTCACGAACGCCTCGGCTTTACTCGACGTGCTATCACGTAGCGACTTTAAAGACGCGGTTCTACTATGTCCCACGTCGTGGAAAAACGAATCTGTACGCGGCTTTTCCGCATTTTCCGAGTCAGAATGTGACGACGAGAAGCTGTTGAGCCACGTAAAGCGCTCCATCTGTCGCGTGTACCACTGACTCCAGACACCTTTATGCTTCAGCCACGACAGATAAACTCGAAAAAGCGACGAGAATTCAGGTTGTCGACAACGCTGGAGCAGCTCAAAGCCGAGGTTTAACTTACTTTCGAACTCTTTGGCGTTCGAATCCTGGAGCTCGTCACGAATCATATGAGCGAAATGGCGATCAAAAAGAGGCAGAGACTGACTTCTCTTCAACTTGCGTTGTCTACGATGCGCTCTTGCGGCTCCAGAGGGCAGGTTGGCGAGCCCAAAAGACTGGTGCAGTTCGTGGCCATGGATGCTGCCTCGAGGGCGACGTTTTCTGCTGAGACCTCGTTCGCTGGGACGATTTCTGGACTCGTAGTTCTCTAGGAACCGCATACCGTCGGTGGTGACCAAAGTGCGTGTGGCACGTTGAGGACTCGCACCGGGCAGCATCGCACCGCAGAAAGTTTTACGAGATACGCGGATTTTCTTCGAAGCTGTGGACGCGTTGTCTTCTTCATTCTTCGATGTGTTTTGAGAGGTTATGGTGCTTGGTGGAGGTTGAATTAAGAGCTGGGGGGATACAGGAATTACTACTGGACTCGGTTTACTCACCTCGCCGGTGAACGCGTCGGCCATGAACAACGAGACTTTGTAGCGACGCCAGCATTCCTCCTCCATCTCGTCCAGTTGGTCGTCTCGATAATACTCGCGCATACTTCGACTCACGGGGTTGATTTGCATCGCTGTTCCGTTCTTAAAAGACTTCATTTTAGTGAGAGACGAGGTGTTTCTGGGCGTGTGCCATGCAAAGAGTCGACGGCCACAAGGAGGTGTGAGGACAGGTTCTGTACGACCATTTTCAGGCGAGTAATCAGCGTACACTCGACCGAGTTTCGCTGCCTTGCGTCCACTTGGCAGCACGTTATCTCGTATCCAATTACAGAAAATCGTCAACATATTTGGCGTCGCAGCAGCACCAAGTTTTGCTCTGCTACCGCCATATCCTGCAGTCTTCCGCAGCAGCTGACGCACTTTTCGCTCTTCAAGTGCAGTCGCTGACATATACCGAAGAGGATCAGTCACTGGAGTGTTATCTTCGTCATCTAGAGTCTTAACGGCGTTAAGTTCTCGAAGTTCTTCAATATTTTTCGGCTTCTTGGAAGTCCCACTGTCTCCAGATTTGATATCTTTCACGAGTTCCACTGTCATGATGTTGTACCCTTTAAGACAAAACTGTACCCATTGGATCAACGCACGTTCAGTGCTCTCCGCTTCTTCACGAGGACTCGAAGCCAATAATTCCTCCCACGAACGACGTCCTAAGGCAAGCAGCTCACTGCATGTCGTTGCCTGGACGGACGCAATTCGACGTTGTCCACGTAGGAAGAAAGCCACTTCTCCGAATAAACTACCGGCCGTAAGAGTGGCTACAGCTGTTCCTGTAGATTTCCAGAGCACCATCCCCGTTCCTCCTTTCACAATGTAAAGTTTGTGTCCTAGATCGCCCTCCACAATAATCGTATCTCCGGGAATGTAAAGCTCCGATTTCAGCCTCACGGCGAGTCCATTGATCTGGGTTTGATTCAGAAATGGGGCGATGCAAAGATTCTGTAAAGTATTTCCGTGGAGATCCAGCATCAATTGTACGCGTAGATTCGGTGATAAATCGCTAAACGTGTCGTAGATATCCAGACCTTTAAGATAATGATGCTGGAATTTAAGATAATGCTGCACGCGGGTGCAGATACTGGAAGGTAAATCGTGATCTTTCGCGAACTGGTCGAAGTGCGACTCGCGTTCTTTGAGTTCTTTTTTAGTTGCATCCATCTCCAGAAAAAGTTCCGAGAGTTCCCCCACGATATGACCCACAACAAATGCGCAGCATAGACACGTGAAAGTGGCCCAGAGCGTTCCAGGTAGTCCTAACGGCACAATTTCTCTTGACCCTACAAGTGTCAACTACAAAATATCACAATTTAGGTAAGTAATTTAAATTTTCACGAAAACATATGAAAAAGTTACCGTTGTCAGTGCCCAGTAGAATGCTCGCAAGTAAAGCACGCCGGTTGATTCGTGCTCCATAACTACAATGGGGTCGTGGTGGGTCCAGTTCTTGTGGTTGTGATCGGTGTGGCAGATGAGGTAGAACACACACGCAGCCAGATGTCCCGTAAATAACAAAATAAGTACCAGTTTGATAGGACTCAGATACGCCGAAATGTTCCCTCCAGCTGAGAATTTTTGCTGCAATCGCATGATAAGCGAGTCGATCATTCCTGGGATTTGGTGAAGTCGCAGTAGCCGAGGGAGTCTGCATAAACTCATAGCCAGGAAGCTACTCCCCACGTAGTACAGAGGTAGGCTACTCAGTAAATCATTGCGTAACTCTCGACCTGTATACGTCTCACTACGTTCCTCTCGGTATACGAGGTTCATCAAACCAACTTCTTCACACTCAAAGTAGTACAGCTTGAGGTAAATATCTGCAGCCAACAAGACGTCACCTACGAAGTCCGATGCCATGAGAAACAGTCGTGTGCCACTTGAAGGATGAGCTAGAAACCCAATACGGAACGTGACTTGGAAGGCATTATACACATCCAACGCGAGTATAATTAAGTCCCAATAGAGTCGAAGACGCAGCTTGTTGCGTTGCTTGCCCCAATTCTCCTTCTCCTCGAACATACTCGTACATTTTTCTGTAAATTTCATTAAAGTCGACCTCGATTTGATGTTGTCGACCACTGCTTCGAGCGTCAACGTGTCAAAAATGTGTTGCTGTGTAGCTTGGGAGCGCAAATTTTCCATCTCAATGGGAAAATGACGCTCGATTTTTGCAACAAAAGCCGAATACGTGATGACAGAGGCATCTACGACACTTGCAGCGATGACTGTAGTGTTGAAGCTTTTCCGAAGTAAAAGCTCACACACACCGAAGCAATCTCCAGCGGATAGCGCTCCAATCGGTAGCGTACCCACTCGTTTACTAAAGATATTGGCTCGTCCACTCACAACGACATACATTTCTTCACAAAGTGTACCCTCAGCGAAAAAAGGGTCTCCTCGTTGGAACAATTGACGTCGGAATAGTCCCGTCAGTTCATAGAGCAGACGTTCGTTCTGCGCATCCACAAAGAGTGGCACCTTACGTACAGACTCGGCGTGGAGGATACTGGAGATTCGATGACGTAGTTGAGTGGGTAACCCATCGAGAAGTTCCACCTCTGATGTCACTTTTTGCTCGTACATTTGCTGGTGGTAGAACTGTCGAATGCGCACTCGAACGCTCTCGGAGATACGAAAGTGCCCCAGCGTCACGTTGACAGTGTTCATTTTCTCGGAATGATGGCGACTACTGGCCGTAAGATTCGAAATGATATTGGACATAGCACCCACGACGCCGTAATTTATAATCCCTCCGAAAAATACCCACACCGCTGCAAAATAACTTTCATACGTCGAGAAAGCCACAATGTCACCGTATCCTACCGTGGTGAGTGCAACGATAGCCCAGTAAATCGAGCGCATGTACGCCATCTGCACTGTATAAATCGAATGTTCGGGGTCTTGTATCTTAAAGGTTGTGCCAATTTGTCCATACGCGTCGTACAGTGTCCACGAACAATTCCCATGAAGACCGGCGTCCCGTAAACAGCGATCACGTGTGTATTCCTCTAATATGGGCTCAAACTCGGCTTCCAACACGCTGAAACGGGCCATAAGAAACCACAGACAACCGGTCACATGAAGCAGCAACGTCACGTACAGCAGCATCGTCCCTGCCTGCTGCATTTTCGACGAGAGTCCGCGGATATGGCTGAATTCTTGGATCGTTTGTTGCAGATAGCGGGCTCGTAGAAGACGGATAAGTCGACTAATTTGGAGCCACATGGTCCATCCGTGACCGCGATTTACGACAAACTCTACCACTAACGGTAAAGGGATGATCGCCAATAGATCCAGCCACATGCCGTTCTCTCGATACGCGTCCAAGATGTAGGTTGGATCACTCACTGTGATGAGCGCAAGTTGATCTACGTACGCGAAAAACCGCGCTCGAAACGCGAAATCCACGACAAAAAACGCTTCAACTAGGATGGATGTCATGGACTGAAACGAGTATATCGACTTGGCACCGAAAGGGAATGTATCCGCGTCGAAAACGCAGTACAACGGGACCTCAAAGACCACGAAAATCAGCGAAAGCAGCCGCGCATGTTCCCAATATTTCCGAAAATTCGAACCCGGCATACGCCACGGAATCCGCTGCCGACGGACACGTACGTCGCTACCGTAGGTGACGCTGTATCACCCGCCACTGTTGTTGATATTTGCCATGGCGTCTGCGTTATCTGCCGAGCGTCCAAGCATTTTCTTCATCTTCTGCTCTTGCTGGTCGTGTCGCGCGTGCATCGAGCGCATTTCCTCCAAATGTTGGGGCGCACTTTCGCGATGAAACACGGTTAACGTCTTGTTAAAACTACGCTGTGGGAGTTTATACAAATCGCAATACGTCTGAGCTCGTGCTCGTTCATCGGATCGAGTTGGAAACAATAAAGAACCCTCTGCAAAGTGATCGCCAGCTTTCGCATAAGCTGTTTGTGGGTGTCTCGGACCGTCGAGTTGGACGCTCCCACGTAGTACAAAATACATGCCATCTGGTAGTTTCTCGATGATCCAGTCTTTCGGGGAATACACACAGTATTCGATACGTAGGGCCAGCGTATTGATGAATTCGATGCTCTCTTTAGCCAGAAAGGCCACGTCCTGGATACGTTTCGTCTTTAAAACACTGTACACACTGACCTTCAAGTGTCCTGGGAGACGTTCGATCACCTCATCATGCTGCAACGCCTGATGAGTGGCCCACGTATTTTTGTAATATCCGAGAACTCCTTCGCGTACATTTTCGGGAAAATGTCGCACTTGCATGTACTCCTTCGCACTGTCTACGTGAGCCATAAATTTCTGCATTCGAGCATTCCTGTAGCGGAAAATAAAGAGAAATGTAGCGAGAACTGCCGTGGTGAAGATGGCCCCGAGAACTTGAGCAAAAATCACATACACAGTCTCGATGTTGGTCGACGCTGCGACGTCATAGAAACCTGCAGTCACCATCGAACGGGAGGCCCAATACACCGCTCTACCGTATTGTCGACCCACATTTGTGCCCACCAAGTAGTCGTCGATAGCCCAACACGTATACCCAGAGCCGTCTCCTGTTGGCGAGACCCCTGCGATGCCCTTTGGGACGCCGTGTTCTCCAGCTCCGGGGATTGTCGTAAGTACAGTGAGAGCTTTACTACAGAGCATGAAGTCGATACCACACTCCAGATGCGCTACAGCCATGTATCCACACGCTATCCAATGACAAGCTACAAGCCCCATTACGACAGTGTTGAAGAGAACGACGTTGCCTGTATACTCGAGCATCCGGACAACTGTCGAGCCTGTATACATATGTTTGAGTTCGCGCATACAGCCAGGTACTCGATACAGTCGTAGTAGCTTCAATACTCGCAGTAAGTGCAGAGCATTAGGGCCAAATGATAACGCGAGGAGTTCTAATGGGATCATGGAAAGCATTTCTAATAGGACGGGTCTTTGGATCCCGTGATGTCGATGGCTTTTTGGGATAATTGTGTTTAAAGACCATGCCACTTGCATGGAATCTCGTATACCAGAGAGGAGAGAAGCTCTACGTCCAGGTGGGTTATTGGGGCCTTTAGTAGAGCGCTGTCGACGAGCTCCAATCGATCCAATGACGTCTGCAGCGACGGCAGCTTGAGCTCGACGTTGGGCTGCGAATATATCCAATAGACTGGCGAACCCTGCGGTGTCTGCGAGCACGTCTAGAGCTGTAAATACTGTGAGTTCGTCTGTCCAACCGGAGCTCCAGTCATCTGTAGCGTAAGGGTCAAACAGGAAGCCGATACGCAGCGGAACCGACACGAACACGTAGAATAACTCCAACACGACCATCCCGATGAACCAGCTGCGCTTTCTTCGTCGAAAGAAGAAGAACATTCTTGCCAGGGGGCTTTTCCATTGTGTCTGCTGCCACACTTCACCCGCGGGTATGGAGGACACTGCTCGCTCTCTGACGGTCGACATCTTGGCCATATTGAGCTACGAGCTGTCGTTGACTATTGGGAACATTGCGCCGAGACAGCGGGGGTTACCGTCTAAAAATGGCTGAAATGAACTTTTTACTTTAACTTTTCTTTTTAAAAAAATAAAAGTTTGTTTTAGCTTCTTAAACCGGTATCTGCTACCGGTTTGATTTCCTTTCGGTATTTTCGGTTTGTGGAACCGGTAGAGTCGAACACCCATCTGTGAGCTTATTCCGTTATTGATTGCGACACCTTGACAGCAGCAACAGTGCCGCCAGCTACTACGCCGAGTCCGAGTAGAACTACAAGAGCTTTTGCCCACTTGGGCAGCGGCTCGTGATTCTCAACTGCATGAAGGATCTGGGACGACTGACCAGAAGGAGTCGAATGCAGGAGATTCGACATCGCAGCGAAGTTCGGCGCCATTCTTTCTTCTTCGTTCGGTTGCTGTCTTCGAAGATGGCGCCGGTTGTTGACATTTCCGACGCGATTCGTGATCGCAGAGGGAGTCACGTTGTCGGTCAGGGCTTCTGTGAAGCTCGTGCAACACCACAGGAACGAAGCGATGAAGACAATTATAAGTCGCATTCTGGACATGTGAAGCTTCGTGTAGAATGATTCTTCAAATGACGGCAAAGCACGGTGTTTACAGTAATTCTTGATTACGCATATGGATTAGTCACGGAACTAAGCACTAATTTTGAATGGCAGGCGTTATTGTGACCGACTGAAAGGTACGAAGACGAGCCATTCGTGACCGACTGACCACCGACGTGACCGATTGTGCCCGACGAAGAAATTCACCCTTCTTGTATATGCTGTATAATCCGGATACGAGCACTTAGTGTTTTTAGAGCGAAGTCATCCTCAAGGCCGATGTTAACCTCAAGGACTAATCCAACCTTTCTGTGATGTTTCCGACACAATGTGTTTTAACAGCAACTATATAATTCAAGTTAAACAAAGTGTGTTGCTTCACATGCACATATGCAAGTAGCGATAACGCTCCATGGTTCTCAGTGTCTGCATCCCGATTACAAATAGACCAGGAAAATCAACTGCAAAGTCTAGCTCTGGCAATTCCTTGTGCTTCTTTTGTAGGGTAACTACCTTTTTGCTCGCTCGCTGGAGTATCTCTTTGGCCAAAATACGAGAAATGTCGATTGGATCCATGATAACTTTGTTAGCCGGCATCTTCGAAATAACGTAGGGCATTGGGGGCTTCATCTTCTTATCAAAAACAAATAGCTGGAATCGGCGTAGCGGCTCAGCACATGATGCGTAGGTAGGTTCATTTGAAAGGAGAACCTGGACTGTTTTGAGGCTCATACCTTGGTCGTGAAGTATCGAATCATCTTGTGCCATTAGGATAGATACATTCCTCTTTGCTTTCTTAGTCTTTGCCTTCTGCTTCGGGCGGCCTCGCGGGCGTAAGGGACTTGCTATCTCGAATCCAGGTGATTCCGCATTAATTGGTTCGGATTCAAGAACTTGAGTCAATTGCATCACCGAATGATCCACCAAGTGATCCACCGATTGAGGCACTGACTCCTCCGACTGGGACACCGACTGCACCGAGTGATCAACCGCCACCGATTGAGGCACCGACTCCACCGATTGAGGCACCGACTCCACCGATTGAGGCACCGACTCCACCGACTGCGACACCGACTCCACCGCCTCTACCGCGTGATCAACCGCCTCCACCGACTGGAACACCGCCTCCAACATCGGGGACACCGCCTCCACCGAGTGGTCAACCGCCTCCACCGAGTGGTCAGCCGCCTCCACCGACTGAGCCACCGACTCTACAGACTCCACCGAGTGGTCAACCGCCTCCACCGACTGAGCCACCGACTCTACAGACTCCACCGACCGAGACACCGACTCCACCGACGCTACCGACTGACCCACTGACTGAGGAACTGGACCCATAGACGACAGCTCCTTGATCAGCTCAAACTTTTTTTCAGTAAACATCGTTGATACTTGCGCTAACGCCTGAATTGCCACCCGATATTCCGCCATTCCCAGCGTGCTTACAGCTTCCGTTATGGCGGTAGCAAAGCTATTAGCTTGGCGAAATTTGCGGTTAGAGTCCCACGGAAGCTTTGGAAGCGATGCAATCCGAGTCACAGAACAGCCGTTCCTTTCGGTCTCCAACGGAGGACGCGTGTCATTCATCGAAGACAACAACCAACGAGGATGGAAACACTGAGTCGGAATAATTGTCTCCAATTTCAGTTGCTGACGCACGTAGAAAACATGCATGCATGGCAATAGCCGCGTACTTGCAAATATACACGAACACTCCCAGGTTGACTTAGTAATTGTGTACTCTGCTCGTGGTTCGTCCAGACTTCCTTCTGCATCTTTCTCATTCTTGATAAAGATCATTCCAGGCATTGCCTCGTAAAAGGAATAGGAAGCCGGACCAGTTGCGTACACGTACTGCTCATGAATTAATTCGCATACATGCTTGCTAACCAAGTTAGCCACGACATTCATCTCTTTATCGTATTCTTCGTGATGGACGTGAGAAATCTTGGTTGCACGGTTGTACTGAAGCTGTTCAGATCGAGTCTGATAGAAAATAATTGAAGCCAAACACTCATCTAAGACCATTGAAGAATTTACAATCTCCTTCATGTGCTTCCAGGACGCCTCAAGTCTGTTATTGGTGTTGTTGCCCAACGTCACCGCACTTTGTCTCGTGAAAGAACACCACATGTCCCTGCACCCGTCCCAATTCTTCGCAAAGTAAGTCTCAAACGGGTGATTTAAGGCAGCCTGCTCTGTGTCCACAGCAGTACTTAATGCTGCAACCGACTCCACACTTCCACCGACTGCAACAGATTCCGCACCCGATTCCACGATTGCACCAGATCTAGCCGTGGCGGTGCCAAGGCTGGTACCAATACAGGTCAAACGTGTCATGTAGCGTCGGTGCTTTTCATACTCTCGTTCCGTTTTTGCGTACACCAACAGATTGACAACTGCCCGAAGCTGCTTTTTTTGCCACGCCGAGAAGCCATAGTCGGCGCATGCAATCTCCTCCCGCAAATATTTCACGACGTGAAACTGACAGAGAAGTATACGAACGTCTGGAAAAGCAGTCTGCAAAACTCCAATTTCGGTAAAGTCTTTGTCCACGATCACACACTGCAGCTTAGTCCAGGAAAGATTCTGCTTCTTAAATTCTTCACACGCCGAAAACAGCGTTTCACTTCGTTCATTTTGTAGGATAGCGTGCTGTACGTACTGACCTTTCCCGAAAATATCATGATCCATGAACGAAAAAATCTTGTACTTTGAGGCGTTGGTACCATGCGTTGCGTCGATCATTAAAACTTCAGGGAATCTGCTAAAAATGTCAATCATGTGCTTCGTTTGTAGTGTAATACACGTAGCGATTTTCTACAAAACCAAACACACACATTTAGAATCAAACTGACCGATTCACAATACTTGAGACGCAAAACGAACCTTTCCGCCTGATGGGTCCACAAAAATATGCCCTACGTTCCCTTGAACAGCACAAAAGTCCACCATCCATTTCTTGATGCGTTGAGAGCGAGATGACACGCCCTGGTCTTGTTTCTTTAGCTTCCGGATTAGGTTTCGTACATCTTGAGGAGTTGGATCGCTGCTGGTGTTCTCCACGATAAATTTCAGAATGTTTTGCGTCTTTGTGCCTGACTTTCTGAGGGAGTCGACCGTCGCCAAAACATCTTCTTCTATAGCCAGTCGATTAGCGGGATAATGGCGGTACGTACGCAACCCCAATCCGTGGTTGTGAGATAATGCAGTCTTAGTGACGCAAACTGCAAAATGAAGAGGGGATGTGTTCACCACTTGAACGCAAGCGTTTATCTGTATACACACATGAGCAACGTTAGCTGTTGAATAGTATTGTTACATAAAGTACCGATCAGTAACCGACTGTGACCGACAGTGCCAGACTACAACCGACTGTGACCGGCAGTGACCGACAGTCAACGTCTCGCACCTGGGCCTTGCACTCGATCGGGCGTACTTCCTGACGTGGCCTCTTCCCTTTACCACGGTATCTGTACTTGCCGCCATGCGTGCAAATGAGCGTCTTTGCGTACGTACACCATGCCTCTGGGATGAGCGTTGAAGACGGCTTCTGGGCCTTCTGGATTAGCCTGTTCCGTTCTGCCACGCTTTTAGTTGATCGCACTCTAAAAACCTACAGTAAATTGGTCAAACCCGTTGAATACTCTCATAATGTAATACATAGTGCCATCAATGCCCTTACCTGGTAAGTCTGCTTCTGATACTCGTCCAGATACGAGTGAAAGGCTTCCCAGGACTGAAACTGCGTTTCAACTAAGTCTGCACAGACTTCTGGAGATCCTCTTCCGCTACTACCTCCACTTGTTCTCTCGCCAGGCGTATCAGTCACGCTTGAATCCTCGACACTCCACGTCGCCGCACTGGAACTACTGGATACGGCGGAGTCGTCCACCCAGCTCGCGTCCGAGCCGTCATTCTCACTGCCCCCGCTGTAGGCTTCCTCTGAGGGCCGCTTCTTCGACGCGCGTGCAGGCTGGCGCCGATCCATTGCTGGCGCTGTTCTTCTCGAAATGGAGTGCCCCTAAATGAGTGGCACAAAAGCTCCGTATACGGGTATACAAATTTAACCGTACGAGGGACTCAAAATTTCCTTGAAATTAATTTTTTGCGTTTTCAGTCTGGCACAATAACGACTCTCATTTTGAATCCACGAAAATTTAAAAGAAAAGTCCACGCCTTTGGAGAAATAAATATCTGTAAGTACTGTACAATCTTACCGGTACACCAATATTTAAATAAAAAGAGCAACGTACCAAAGTGAACGACACGACAAGCCAAAGTCACGAGCATCCAGATCATTTGTTTCCCTTGAACCAGAGGCATTTGTGTCTCCAAAACGAACGCTAATTGATAGAGCACATTCATACCGCACTTGCGACTAATAAGCGCCGCCAACAGCCAGAACGATGCCACTTGCAAAAGGCCAAAGAGAAACACTACAGTGGCGGTGTGGTTAACATTCTGATGGGTCAAATTTCTCAACTCGGTGTGATATTCTGCGTTCGGAAAATTCACCATGATCATCATGTAGTTGCCGTAGAAAAGAGGAATAAAAGCCTCCAGGTAGGCCGAGAGAACCAAACACTCCAGTGTGTATAACACTTCCAGCGTCTCGTGAAGGATAGCGGAGTGCTGAGCATCACGACTGGCGCCTACTCCATTGCATCTCTCCATGTTTGCTGCTGGTAGAACTGCGCTGAGGTGTCGTCGGACACAGAGTAGTTGCGTATTTTTCTTTTGGGGGACGCTATTTAAAATGCTACACATCGGTCCCTCACTAGGCCAGTGATTATTTGTATGCGAAACACTTTTTTCAAGCTTGAAGAGGAGATTATTATCTTCCGGCGACAAACGATACGTCAGACAGGACCGCACACGTACGTGCTCAATCCATTGAGTAGCAAATTTGTCTTGATTTCGGCAAAGAAAACAGAGCAACGAAAGTAAATTTTGGCTTCCAAAACTGTTCGTTACTTTGTATAGGCGTTGTAAGATCGTCGCGGTTTGGCGCCGAAGTTTGATCATAACCATGGCGGTTTGAGCAAAGTCAGTGCCAATGAGAATCAACATGGTATGGATACTTGAGGCACTCTCCATGAACGTGGCCAAGTACAGTGCGTTGTAGAAATCCACTGTAAAAATCACAGCTTCAGGTGTCAAGTCTTCCAGACTCTTGGTTATTCGCAATACGACGTTCTTGGCTACCAGTTTAATGACTGGCTGGAGAAGAACTACCGGTAGAGCAAAATGTGTTGAAGCCGCTTTGTGGAACAGCAGTTGATAGGCTGGATAGACCATGCCCATGGTCTTTTGCGCGCCGATAAAATAAATAGGCATCTTACAGTTTTTACCCAACAAAATGTACAGCAGAGTAAATAACGGGACGTAGAACGACGGAGTCATCGTGATGTAGAAGAACGGAATCGGAAAGAAGATATACGCGGAGACTGCCATACTCGCAGCTGTGTGGAGCAAGGAGAGGATTGCCATGAAGAGAACCAATTGGCGCCATGTTAGTGTGAATCCATCGACCAAGAAAGTTACTTGGACCAGAAATGTATTCGCCGTGACTGCCGAGATAATTGCCAGTCGAAGCCAAAATCCATAGTTTACGCTCCATCCTTCGGTGGAATCTTGCAGCGGTAGGAGCTCTTGAAGTATGAGCAGTGTTATCATTGGCACTGGTGTCCCGATGCAGACTAAAAGAGCGCGAAACAAAGACGTCTTCCGTGAGTATTCTTCAAGCGCCAACGCTCTCTCTACAGAGTATTTCCCGCCATAGTAGCTAACTTGAAGAGATGTCCAGATGTTTTGCATACAACGTAGACCCATGTACAAGAAGGAGGGGTAGAATGTGTGTCACTTCGAAGCTCAACACCATCGCTTGGTGTCACTGAAGACATTTTTGAAACTAAGCTATTTTTGTCAGCAGTGTGCCAAAACATTTATAGAATTTGCTGTAGATGAAATATGCGAGAGCAAGGAAAATGAGGGTTATAACTTGTAACGAGTATTTGTCATGCGGCGTAGCAAAAAAATCGCTTAACAAGAATGGTACTACCGGTAGCTTGTTTAATCGTACATGTACCAAGTACATGTATTAACATATCTGTTCACCGAAACAGACAAATCTGTGGGAATCGATCCAGTACCGTAGCTGACAAAACAAGACATTAGGACTTTTGTGTACCAACTACATTATAAGATTAAAACGAAACAATGAATGTGTAGCATATTGTACTAGTATTAATACATGGGGGGGGGACAATGGCTATGTTGTATTGACTTTTCGATGAGCGGGCATTAACTACAAAACGAACTTGCTAGGTAATTAGGATAAATAACGTTACGCCGAAGCGGAAGAATCCACAGAGGTCTGAAGTAGGCCATTTTGATCCAGGACGGGCCTGGACCCGCGACGACTGAAAAGCCGAGGGTTAGACACAATAAATCGTCCCAAGCGTGAGCGTTGGGGAAATTGTTGGAGGCATTCATTCAGCCGTGAACGTCCTGTAGGCCCGGAGTCTCGGTGCAGTGCCCGAAAATGTGCACTAAAAGTGGAGTAAACTCGATACACCGCCGTTGTCGCTTGCAGTGGGGGTCCGGCTTCGAAAATATGTTTGTTCCGAGTCGTCCAAATTGTATGCAGTGTGATGCTACGCATTAGCATCCACAACGCGGTAAACTCTTGTGCCTTGTTCCGTACACGAGTCGTCCACTCGGGGTCGCTTGCTACACATATGATGTCCCACGAAATGTGGACAATGAGCCTGTTCCAATCCGTACGAATGAGATGCCAAAGAGCTGCAACCCGGCGGCAGTCAAAGAACAAGTGACGTTCGGTTTCAATGGAAGAGCACGTCGGATATGCGCAACATAGTGCCTCATTGGAGGGGCGCTGCAAGAACCAGAATCGAGACCGGGTTGGGAGAAGCTTCCACGCTAACCGGAATTGCAGATCCGCGTATACAGGTAGCAGAACCCGTCGGGCGTCCTTGAGGACCTGAACCGTAGTAAGGATTGTGGCGTGGGAAGCTTCGCTATTGTGGTGGGAGATAGGGTGCTCGCGGGTGATAATGTGTCTTGAGCCATTATCTCGGACCATTTCCTTGGTGAGATGGGGAAAACAGACAACAGCGCCTTTATAAAGCTTGCCAATGGGAGAAATTGTGGCATCACGCTGAACAGGACCGAAAACGACATTGGGACCCTCCACAATTGAGGATACGATGGAGCTTAAGTCCGTGTACAGTTGTTGCAGCTACCGCATCCTAACACGGAGCTCCCACTCGGGCAGAACAAGCAGGAATCTACTTAAAAAGTCCACTTCAGTTGGCCAAGATATAGAGAAAAAATCCATGAGGCATCGACAGCCCGTTGCCGACGCAAATGCAAGGCGGAAGCGCCTCTCGCGCCCAGCACCTCGAATCAGCGACCGTCTTTTACCCCCCCCCCCCCCACGTGAATTTGAAGCAATGGATGCGCACTGTGCCAGACATTGGCGTGTAGTAACGCATCTTGCTGGAACACTAAATCTTCATCATCTGTAAGCTGTAGATGAGGTAACGAGGCGAATACAAACCACGAATGCTGCCACCACGTAGGAATAGTGGAAACGGGAAGAATTTGTAGGCGGCGTGAGAACGGGCATGCCAGAAAGTCAAACAGCGTCAGGTTCAATTCCTGAGGCAGAATATCGTGCAAGAGCGCTGAGCTGCATGCTTTCCACGGCTCATCAGATGGCATCAAAAAGAGTTGCTGGAGTATCAGCGTACGTTGCGTAGAACCGGTGGCTTCCAAGTCAGGCATTTGCAACCCCCCTCGGTTAAACGAGACATAGCAAATACTGGGCTTAGCTAGTTTCACAAAATGTCGGCCGGAGTCGCTTCGTCTAGTGAGGAGATACCGTTCACACACTCGTTGTAGCCGGCGAACTGTGGCCGCTGGTAATGAGAAATGTGGAGTGAAATGCCATAAGACCGAGAGTACCATCGCGTTGAGAATCAAAAGTCGACCACGATATGTTCGCGCGCGCCCTCCCCACCGGGTTAATCTAGTACAGACTTTAGTTTCGAGCGAGGAACACACTTCACCAAGGTGAACTGCAGGACCAACTGGGACGCCAAGATACACCACCGACGGAGATGAACCGACTCCAAACGGAGTGGCATTCGCCGTAATGGAGTCACCCGCAAAGGAAACGAGTTCCGATTTGTCCAGGTTCAGCTTAGCTCCAGAACCGGCGCAGTAAAGTTCAACAAGATCCACTTGACGCTGGAGGCCGTTAATCGATGTCGACAAAAGCGTTGAATCATCTGCAAAATAGAGCCCTGTGCTCACATAACTAGGTGTAACAGGAATGCCGACTTCAGGAAGTGTGCGTAGTAAGTTGCCAAGCGGTTCAATAGTTAGTACAAAAAGGAGTGAAGAGAGTGGGTCGCCCTGTTTGACCCCCCGAGTTGGTCGCAGCACTTCCTGAAGTGTTCCATTGAGTGAAAGCGTAGCTTCTGTTTGTGAATATAAAAGTTTTACCCAGCTGCAAAATGCAGGACCACATCCAAATTTCTCCAATACGCGAAACAAATAATCCCAATTGACACGATCATAGGCCTTTGCGAAATCCAAGAAGAGAGCGCAGCCCTTCTGACCCCGACGCCGGAGGAGCTCCTGGATGTCATGTAACAGTCTGACATGGTGATGGAGGGATCGTCCCCTCACGAACCCTTTCTGCTCCGGGTGCACTAGTAGCGGGAGATAACGCTGGAGACGGAACGCTAGCGCCTTCGAGAGAATCTTTACATCCACTTGCATCAGAGATATCGGACGATAGTTGCCTGGATGTCGACGATCTCCCTTTTTGTAAAGCAAAGAGACTGACGATTTCCGCTGAGAAGCAAGCAGTTGACCACGACCAAGCTGATGCTTGAAAACAACAGCAAGTACAGCTCCGAACGCGTCAGGATCTAGTTGGTATAATGCTGGTCCAAGCCCGTCCAGTCCAGGAGCTGAGTTACGCCGGAGGTGCCGAATTGTTGCGGCTAGTTCCTCGGCAGTGAGCGGGGCTTCAAGTTCGGCTGCGGCAGGTGGGGAAAGGGTCTTCGTAATAGTATCGAGTAATTTGGTCATCGCTGCATGGTTAACGACCGGGTCATCTCCGGAGTAGCGTTCGTCGCCAAATATATCACCCCAGTGTCGTCGAAATTGGTCACTAATGTCGATAGGATCGTCCGATTCGCTGCCATTCTCCATTACCACACCGGGAATCGATGTAGAGCGCAAGGAGGCACTCGGCGGTCGAAAAAAGAAGGAAGTAGACGCCTCCATTTGGCGCGCGTGAAAGTCAAATCCGTTGTCCTGGTGGCGATCACTGATATCTTGTTCCAGAGATTCCACGGTTGTGATACACTCGGATAATTGGGCAGCATTTTCTGGCGAAGGATCTGCAGCGTGATGACGGTCGGCGTCAGCCAGTTGCTGTCGGTAACCCGCGAGTAGATCCTTGGTAAGATCTCCTTGTCTGGCTTGTGCTAGCCGAAGTTGGGACTTGATGCGACGTTTCCATCCTTCCCATACTAGACCCGGGTTAGTCGCACTCGAAATTGTCGTCTGGAGTTGGTGAATTTCCTGGATGAGAGTACGACGGACACCGTCATCGTCTAGTGTCTGAGGGCGGAGACGCCAGTATCCCGGTCTTGGACGCCGCCGTGGTGGGCCTAAAACCAAACGGACCGCGAGATGATCTCCACTGTATGGTGCTTGGAAGTATTTAGTCGTCTCAAACGATGACTCCACCAACTCATCAGAAACGAAAATGTAGTCCAGGCGGTTAATCCTCGGACGTGGGCCAGAGAATAGCCGCCGTTGCGGGAATCGTAGATGCCACGGGTCGGCCACCCGTAAAGTAGCCAACCAGCCGAGCAAATGACCACGTGAAGGATCGAGAGCACTAGTGACCCCACGTGAGTCTAGAATAGGATCGACCGCGACGTTAACGTCACCTAGCACGACATGGTGCGCCTCAGGCTCAAACTGCGTCGGCAGACCTTGGAAAAAGTGTGCTCGTTCGTGTGGGCGCACCGGAGCGTAGATGTTGTGAATGTAAATCGAGTGCAATGGGCCTCGAATATGAACAAGGAGATAGCGACCAGGTATCGTCACCGTCGAAACTTCCTCGGCCCTCTCAACACCAGGCAAGTCTGGATGTAGGAGAGTCGCGACGCCGCCGCTTCGTGGTCCGGTTTGTACTTGGCATGAAGCATTTTTGTCGCTAATAAATATTCGATGTTGGGTAGTAGATGAGAGATGAAAAGAAAACTTTGACAAGTGATGAGCATCGCGAAATTTGGTTTCCTGGACTCCTACAACGTGGTACGGGGAAACGACTTTCTCGATGAAGTTTCTGCCGTTGCGTTTGATGCCGTTGGTGTTAACGGACAACATTGCAACGTCAGACCATTCACTCTCCACTTAAGTGATCAGCGTGGGAATTGTCCCCTCCCTCCACGTCAAACCGAGGGACGAGTCTTCGAGAACCAATACACCTCCTGCCTCAGAGAGCCAGTCACCAGCCTGGTGCAGCTCATGAAGCACGGAGACGCAGGAGTGCTGGATTTGCTGGCTGTCCAGCGCCGACAACAGAATAGTGCCCATCTCGCTACGCAATAAACCCAGCAGGGCATTCGGGTGGAGCAGGCGTGTCGGCGCGTCTCCAATCCAAGGAGACTCAAACCCGCAGAGCAGGTGGAGCCAGCCATCGTGGGCATGGATCCCCGGAGCTGCTGCCATTACCAGCAGCTCGAACAGAGCAAGAGCCTCGGAAGCTCTGTACAATGCTTGGTCGGCTTCATCAATTTCCCAACTATCTGCGATACTGAAAAGCGCAGCTTTTGTCACTGGCCACGGTTGACCGAACAGAGCTTTCCACTTCTTTGCCACGCTAGAGCAGCTACTGTAGCAGGTGTACTCACCGCAACCGCTCTAGAGTAGTATTAATACATGGTGAGTCTAAGTAAGTTTAAGCGTAATAGGGTTATCGACGCTAGACAACTTTTGGAGAATTTGTTTTGGCATCTACGGTACTGTGGTACTGAAAAGCTGATTTGTCTTGCTGTTTACCCTTCGAGATGCTCACGTCAGTGGTAGAACAACGTCATCACTCGAATTACGTCTGAATTACCACTAATCGATACCTGCCACAGTTCGAATACACGCAAGCGAAACGATGGACGAGAAACTGATTCCAAAGCGCTCAAATGGCCCAAATGAGACACTTCGAGACTCTTTCGTGGCTGTGGAATCACACCAGATCGATGCCGACCACAAGGAAGTTCGTGAGCTTCTCAAGCTAATTTTACCAGTGGCAAGCCGTACAAAGCCAAGAACTGAGCTTTAAGAATACAGTACTAAAAACTTGTATCACTTGTTGCGAGCTCAGACGGGAACCACCGTTCTCGAATTTCTTCCCGGATTCGTATCAATTCTATTGGTTGGCAACATGGGAGGACCGAGCTCGCAGCGCTACGTGGATGCTGCAACGATCTCTGTCATGGTACGTAATGATGTGGTTTGTATATAAGTAACGTGGTCTGATCGCCATGAAGCTCTTGAACATCACAGCACAATCGCTCGGACTGGGTCTTGCGTCCGCTTTAGACACTCTTTGTTCTCAAGCCTATGGCGCCAAGCGGATTGACAAAATTGGCATCTACTTCCAGACTGGCGTGGTGGTTCTCTCCGTGGCTCTCATCCCTATGCTTATCGTCAATTCGTTCGCGGAACCTATTCTCAATTTTCTCGGCCAACACACGGACGTGACATACTTGACACGATACTTTTCTCGTCTGATGCTACCTGGACTCCCGTTTCTCTTCTTCAACGAGCTCGTGCGGAAGGTGTTGCAAAGTCAAAATATTATCAAGCCGCTGGTCCTCATCGCAGTGGGCGGAAATCTCGTTAACCTCGGGGCTGGCTATGGCCTGATTTAACGGCATCGCTGTCGCTCGATCATTGGGTAGCATCACGCTCGCGCTTTTGCTGATACCGTATTTCATGTGGTAATCGCACCAACTTCGGCAATGGTGGGGTCACGGCCGGAATCTCAAGGCCGCCATGACCAATGTAAACTTTTTCGTACAAATTGGTTGTCCGGGTATGATAACGGTGGCAGTCGAGGTTTGGTCCTTTGAAATTCTGGCAACTCCGGCAGGTAATCTACCGGAAAGCGTCTTGGCTCTGTCAACGCATGCTGTGCTGACGAACGTCACCGTTACGCTCTACACTGCGTTCTACGGTATCGCAGTCGCTGCTAGTATTCGTGTGGGTAATTGTCTTGGTGCTGAGCAACCCAAGAAGGCGAAGATGGCTTGCTACTTGTCCCTCGGTATAACTTTGAGGTGTTAAAAGTATTCGCTGTGCTGCTCTTTAGTCGAAGTGACTACACACCTCGTCTGTTCCTTGACGACGACGAGAGTATCGACCTTGCTTCGAAGATCATGGCAATGTGGTCGCCACTTGATATCGCCACCGGTCTCAATGCGGTCATAGAAGGGGTATACAGAGGGGCAGGCAAACAGAAGCCTGCTGCTATCGCCAACGTGATAGGCTACTATGGTGGAGGCATCTCGCTTGGAGCAATTCTAGCGTTTGCTGCTGACATGGGCGTTGAAGGTTTGTGGTGGGGAATCGCTTTTTGGCATTGCTGCGACCTGGCTATCGCTGACATTTCTGATGAACTACTGGCGCTGGGACCGACTCGCGAGTGAAGCACCGACGTACTGCTCAGTAATGGCATATACAGTACATTTACTATTGTAGTAAATTTCATCTAGACCTCTGGTTGGCGACCTACAGCCCGGAGTTGAAAGCTAGCAATCAGCGTTGTTATGCGCTTGAAAATATGCACAATAGAGATCAACATTTAGTTTTAACAAGCACTGCTAATAGCAATCCTTTGTTTGAGTTAAAACATATACATGTATGTGCTACAGTAATCATCACCACACGTGTACGTATGTCAATGTTCGCGTTCCGTTCGCATTTTATCCAGGTTACGAGTTATCGCTTGCGTCAGCTTGATAGAGCCAAAAATGCCACCAGATACCATCCCGAGGCCGAGCACAACTAGTAGAGCTTTTTCCCTTTTGGGAAGAGGCTTGTGGTTCTCCACAGCATATAAAATCTGTGCTGACTGACCTGAAGGCGTTGAATGCAACAGATTCGACATAGCAGCGTAATTCGGTACAGTTCTCTCTTCATCTTTCACATTCTGACCTCTCAAATTGCGAACAAAGTCGGTAAGCTTGGTGTCTGACTTGGTATCTGCACGGTTGGTCAGGGCAGTGTCTTCGGCGTCTGCGAAGACCATATAGATTTCGAGAAAAGTAACCACGAGCACTACCACGGTCAAAGTAGATCGCATGCTTGATCGTCAAAGGAGCTCGATATGCTTGAGGGAATTTCTGAAAATGGTTTGCTGTCAGATAGGATACTGATGAAGGCTCGTGAGGTAATACACTTTTGATTGCCAAAATAGAAACTGATAAACTTAATACTGCAATAAAAACCTTACATCCATTAAATATTTATAAATGACCTATTAGGCTGGCGCTGTTTCATAAGCAATTGTCCTTCAAATCGATTTGTATCGCTTATAATGATCAAAACCTCACTTCTAATTTCCTTCTATAAACTAAATAAAGACTGCACTAAGCGTAATCTCTGTTCGTAAGTACAAGTACCGTGCAGTAAGAGATCCTTCTGTTGTACGTGTATGAGATCTCAAATTTACCGTAAAAATAAAAGTAGAAATGCCAATACAAAAAATAAAAAAATATTGTGTTTGAGCACACCTTGCATGAAAGGTCACACTATTCAAGATTTTGGTGTCCGAAGTATGAGATCTCAAATACGGTACAGTACCAGCTTACAATTATTAAGATCAAATGATTGGATGAAAGTCGAATTATAAAACAGAAAGATAGCAGGTTTTAGTCTGCATATGCTCCGGCTATGACGGACCACCACGCGGCATGACTTGACGCGGAATGGGACTTCCGACAGCTCTGTGATTGTTTGCTGTTCCATATTTAAGTCTCTTCATAACACCACATAAGGTGATAGAACCTTTCTTAAGCATTTGAATTTAACGGGATATATTTCGAAGTCGAAATCGGGTGGAGCAGTTTTAAGTGCAGGGGCTGTTTCATTTTAGAATACAAATAAAATAATTATCAAGCCTAGCCCTTAGCGGCAACTGCGAAGATTTCATTGGCTTTGAAGTTCAAGATCATTGGCTTTGAAGTTCAAAGCCAATAAAATCTTCGCAGCTGCCGCTAAGGGCTAGGCTAGAATATCTTCAAAGTTTGAAGTTATTCTCGGATTATCTAAATCATAGAGCCCAATACTGTAAGGGCGATCTGTGAATAAGTTTTTGGGCTCTTTGTGAAATTTCTGCCTCGCTTTTACCAGTAGTCAAACTACCGGTAAAAAGTAAGAATGCGGTCGTAATACATGCAATCTGTAAAATAGGTAAAAATCGTCACTTTAAGGCCCAATTAAGGTTAGTATTAGTGGAGCGCAAAGACTGTAGTCACACGGACTAAGCTTACGTTGCATGTATTTCGCTTTTGCGACGTTTTTGTGTGTTCTCTGATCTAGTATAGGGGTTTAAATACATGTACCGGCACGTGCTGCTGCTGCGCCCAAAATGAGAATCAACGATTATATTATATTTTCTGTTAATCCAAGATTACCGGTATTGCTCATCACCATCACAATGTAAAGACACGGAGGACGGATGTCATTTCAACTTTTTGGGATTTGCTCCGCTTGCCGTCGTAAAGACAGTCACAGTAAAAAGATTTCCCGTCCTGGAGAGTGCAATGCTTGGCTCGCTGGGAAAGCTCGGCGTCGGGCCAACCTTCGCAAGTACCGCGCGGGCTTGCTGCGGCTGCGAGACGCATCTGCTTGCATCACTTGGTCAGGCTAGCTTGTTTTTTTTTCCCGTTTTGATTTGTTCTCGATTTCACCCCGTCCCTCTGCGCGGCTGCAGTGCAGCCGCCTTTATCAAATATATCCGGAGTTGCGAGAACATTTTTCATGCTGTGCTGTTGTAAATTGTGGGTTTCGTGCTGTCGTGTCGTAATCAAAAAGAACATGCGGTCGATTACCTAATAGTAAAACGAAGTGCGAAATACCGTATGGAACGACTCGTTCCGAATGAGCATTCAACAAGAAACTTCCTCGCTATTAATCGCGTCCAGTAGCATCAATAATGCGATTCAAGTCCACTCTGGTACTGTTCGTGGGGGGTTTCCTTTGGAGCTGTATGAATTTCACAGACGCCAAGAAATCTCTTCTCGTCAACAGCGCGCCGGCGTCAAACGTTAAACTTATCGTAAACAAGAATCGCCGTCTCAGGGGAGCGCAAAATCAACATGACGAAGAGAGGGACGTTGGGATATCGAATGTCTCTCATTCATCACAGACACCGGGTAAATACAAGGCCCTAGTCAAGTTTCTAGTGGTGTACTGGATGCTAGTTGCCGGCGTCTTTGGCGTTTCCAAGATTAAGCAAAGGGGCTCCAGTGACAACGCGGCATCAACATGAGCAACGCGCTCTGCAGGCACTAGCTGGTCGCAGCACACAGCTCTTACGAAGTACTGTAGGTGACCCTACTGCTTTTCAACAACTTACTGCTAACATCTTTACCAAACGTTTTTTAATAGAAACTTCTAATAATGCTGAGTGAATCATCTACCAACTACGGTCTCCCTTGCAGTTGATGGCGATAACTCGCATCAGATGACTATGACCATCCCAGCTGAGTACATTTGGCGCCCTATTGTGGTCTACGGGTCGAGGAGAAGCAGCGTGTCGAGTGTTAGGCATCTCGGAGAGCGATTTTACATTGCTAGGCGACGTGTTCATGGATGGCTTGTTCACAGTGTACGATCGTGCTAATGAACGTGTGTGTCTTGCAATAGCAGACAACTGTCCGAATGATGTCACGTCCAGTCAGAATATCACAATTGAGACGATGACTGCTAAGGATTCGTTCTGCGACTGTGTCGGCTCTGCGGACAGGAAAAGCAGTCTCGGGTATACCTTGTTTCTTCTGGCAATGGTGGATGTATGTGGTTATTGTGTCTCTCGTCGTTATCGTCCTTAGGCTGCTTGCATACGGATATCACTGGTGGAAGCGCCGCAAACTGACGCGTCACATGGAGGCTTTACAGAGTTAGAACCAGCACCGCAAGTGCAGTTTGTACGCCAATGATCATCTCGACCGCAACCTGCTGCATTCGCTAACACAACCTAGTTCCAGATATGTCGCAGATGGGCCCAGACTGGGCGTCCAATTGTGGACAGTGGAGCTTTCGCTACTACAGGATACGCCTTAGCATCGTCTCCGTCAGTTCGCCTGAACTCCAACCTCCTGCTAATGCTGTCCCGGGTCGAAAGATTTAAGGAAGTATCATTAGGGGCATTTTAAACAATTAGTCGGCCAGCACCATACCGGTATTACTATTATCAAGAATCAAGCTAAACTATTGACTTAAGGTTAACAACAGCGCATTGGAAAAAATTAAAAAAATACCATTAAAATGGGCATTATATGTACAGAATAGCTGTTGGGTATTGCTTGAAGGCGTTTTAGAATTATTACTATTGCCACCTTTGAATTCAAAATAAATCTAGATTTAAGTGACTTCCGAATAACAAGGTTAAAATAAATTAATTGCAATAATACCTGTATTTTTATTGAAATGGATATTATAATCTTTATTATCCAGCAAAATTTTCAGCAGCACAGTACAATAAGAGAATTTATCTCGGATACTCTGGTTTCATAACTGTTTATTAATTATACGAGCATTTTCACTAACAATTAAATTGTAAAGTAACTTGCACTCTCTTCGTGACTTTTATCTTGAGAAGTGGTATTAGAAGCCATTAAAGAAGTTGAAGCATATACTCACTCAAAACTTGCTGGTTGTAGAGCACCAATTACGGTACGCTCAGATCTGCACGTAAAGCTGATATCTGATTAAAAAGGATTAACCCTTTCACTGCCGGCAAAGCCGGATTCTTTTAGAGGCCCATGGCGGACCTGTAAATCTGCTCTTGGTTTCTTGCTATTGGCCATAAAAAACTGACCTATCCCATGTGACGGACGCTTACAGGTCCACCGAGGACCGACAAGAGACCGTTTCCAAAGCAGTATCGTAAATCCCACAACAACAGGGAAACCCAGCTGAACCAATCGTTTGCTGTGGCGCAAAACTGGAATTTGCCAGTAGCCGCAAGCTAACCGCCATTCTCCAAACATCGCGCCAAGTCTGACATGGACATCACGGGGCTTCAAAACGCCGTGGACAACGCTACTAGTGACTGGGAATTTAACGACGATGAAGCTGACCTTGCAGTGGAGGAGATGGAGATAGAGTCTGGCGACGAGTCTGCCGACCTTGCAGTGGAGGAGGAGGTAGCGTGTGGCGAGGAGTCTCAGCCTGTACAAGTCCTGGCGCGTCGCACTGGCAATGCGTATGTAGATAATCCGATTCGAGACAGTGGCCTTCACATTATCCGTGAGAGAGAGGCCATGCTAGCTTATAAAGAGCGTTAAGATCTTGGCCTCTTTTCTCTTTTTTTACACGTGATTTTCGGAACTCTCTGCGAAAATGGACTAACGAAAAACTATGTGAAAAGGGAAAGAGCTTATGTCTTCCGTCGAAATGGATGTTTTTTGGCCTGGAAATTGCCACCAGCATCTTTACATTCACAGAGCTAGTTGAATTTTGGTCGACAAAGCTTTTCCTCGGACAGAACGATTTCGTGTCAGCGATGTCTAGGAATCGCTATCAAAGCATCCGTGGAAGACTTCAAACTCACCCCCTGATTGTGCGTCTGTTGTTAGAAGGACTGTAGATCCTTTTATGGCACGTCTGGCTGCTCATAGCCAAGATGCAGAAGAAGTTTGCCGCCACTGCTGTACCTGTTGATACTATCAGCCTCGATGAAAACACTGCTAGGACGAAAGCAAGAACAGCAGCCAAATCGTACTTGCCATCGAAGCCGGACAAATATGGCGCGTAGTTGGTTGGGGGAGTCTCTACATATACTCAATTTGGGACAATGGTTCGCGGAACAGGCTTACTACTACTCCAGTCGAGCGCTACATTGGTGTATTTCCTGATCTCCGGACACCGCTATTTAAGAGTCTTAGTGGCAATGACATTCACGTGAAGAAAGATTCTGCTAGCGCGCTATGGGTAGCTATGTGCGGCCACATCACGAAATCCCACCAGCCGCCGCCTGCTGATTTGTGATAATTTGTACTCGAGACATACTTTGGCGAAGGCGTTACTAGCGTTTACCGACGGTAAAATGTACATGATGGGCACAATGAGGACTGTATTTCAGAGAAAGTGGAGCTCCACAGTACTAGAAGAAGCAAAGGAGCGGCTCAAGGAAGCAGAGCGCGGGACGTGGGAGCTTATCGTCGCTGTTGACGTTCCGGCTAGCTGCAAAAAGCACATCGGAACAAACAGAAGCGACTGCCAGCTCGCAGAAAACAACTACGTTCCCCTGATGCGTTTTGCTGCCAATGCTGGATACATCGTCATAAGGACAAAAAAAAAGACAGTAGTGTTCTACCCAAACAACCTCTCCAAAATCTCGTCGCAGCGCGTGCTTACCCAAGCTTCCGAGGAGGCTGTTCGTTTGTGTCGCGAACTAGCCCCAATTAGGTGGGGGACTGGCGAGTAGAACCTGTATAGAGCAACGTTTCAAGTGCCAGTCTTCATCGTTACCTACAACTCGTTCATGAACGGCGTGGACAGAGTCGATCAGCTTCGCAGCACGAATCGCATCCGACGAAAAGAGACCCGACTGTCGATGAGCATTCTTACCTGGGCGACGGACATGGCACTCATCAATGCTTTTTGTCTGTTCAACAAGGTATCTGGTCACTCTTCAAAAGTTTAAGCACCGTGTAGCAGAGCAGCTAACATCGCCACAGCGAGCTTTCATGTAGCGAAAGCGGCGCCCGACACCACGCACCGGAACACCACAAGAGATTGTTGGCATGGATGCAAGCGTGCATACGATTACTCCAAACTCGACTAAGTTCTCCGAAGGTAAACTTGTTTGCTATCTATTCACATTACGAGGTCTTACTTAGCAAGAAGGCAAGATATGGCTGCACGGGTTGCAATAGAGATTTTCACGTCACTTGCTGGACTGCTTTCATTTTCAGCATGCGTTTACTTCGACATTTCTCAGCGTACCCGAAGCGCTGGACGCTGTCTGCACCGCTGCTACCGGCGATGCCGTGGTAGATCCACGTCTGAAGAAAAACAAGACGATAACGACTCTAGATCAGCTCGAGCTGATAGGAGACTAGATAAGTTGCTTATAAAGCCGTGTACATATCTGTTTATCCCTGTTACAACAGTCAAACGCCGTTCGATACACGTCTGGAAGAGGGGAACACCCCCTTTCGACAAGCAGGCGTGCTTCTTGTAATGATGTAGCTGATATAATGCCGCTACCACGTTGCGAGGAGCTCGTCTCCTTCGCTTGCACGTCATCATCCTGACTCTGCTAGCGAGTATCTAGGCGTCGTACTGTTCCTACTCGCAGGGAGAGCACTCGCAGCAGTTGCAAACTCCTCCTTCCTCGTCAGCGCTGTGCTCCATCGTCGTTGGCGTCCTGAAGCAAATTTAAATTGTCGAGAAGTACCGTGAGCTGCACGATGAACGAACACGTGTACTTTCCCCGCTATCTTATTGGCTCAGCTTTTTTCATTGATTGGCTGTGTAATGGGTCCAAGGTGGACCCGCTATTATCCGTTGGTAGTGAAAGAGTTTAAAAAGGCCGCCAGGAAGCCGAAGGACGAGCTCGTGTGTTATAAGCGAGACCTGGCGCTTGAACGACACATGGAAGATTATGTTGCAGGACGCTAGTCTTACTCAATCTCGTGCTATGGCAAAACGTTAGCTAAGCTTGGGACTCAAAAAGCCCTGCCTGACCGGCCCACACCTTCCGTGATACGAGCGTTATAGCCCTATCGTACAGGATTCATGTCGAGATCTTATCCTTGCGATCGACTGATGTATGCGTAGAATCGTTTTTACTCGATAGCAACGTCTTTAACTCAGGGTTCGTTCAGATCTTCGGGATTGGAAGTGGGTTCATTCATCATTATCTTTTCCGAGCTTCAACTGCTGTTGAAACTAGAGAATTCAACCACTACGTGGTCGGATAAAATTGAGCGATGCATGATAGCGCAGCGGGTGCAAGCCAATTACGGTTTTCTCAATTGCGTTAGGATTACCGATGGCACATTGTTCCCACTATCATTTAAACCGCGCCACTACGGAGAAGATTACTACAGCAGGAAGACGTCATTTTCTGTTAATGCTCTAGTGACATGCGACGATGTTAGTACGACGTATTGTGGTGGGGTGGCCAGGATCCATCCATGACAACCGCGTGTGGATGTACAGTCCCATGGTTCTTCAGCTCGGGCAGTATTTCAAGCACAACGAGTATGACTTGGGTGGTTTAGCCTTTCAGGTATTTTCTTGAAACCCCGTCTAAGGCGCATATGAACTCTCATCACAACGAAGCTTGCCAAGGCAAGAATAAAAAGCGAGCACTGCATTAGGCTGCTTAGAATGCGATTTCATTATCTGCGCGAAATTCGCTTCAAGTTGAACAAAAAAAAACAAAAGCACATGAGGCGGTTAATTAGATACGTCACGTGTGCGTGCATCATGCACAGTTTACGGGTTGCAAAACAGATTCCAAACCCGTGCCAAGATGTACTCTACAGATAACGGGTGAGCTTGACGACGGCGAGGAGCTCAATTCGCCACTTCCTGGAGGCGCAAAAGGGGACGAACGACAAGACCAATTACTTGCATACTTCCTCGAGATGTAGTCGCAGTAATACCGTCAGATCGATCTTAGTTATAGAGATGCCTTCGTCCAGCAGCTTCTTTCTCTCACGAAAAAGCACCACTTGGATCTGCTGTGGCTATTGCTCAGCTTCTTCGTTGAATTTCGTCGCTTGTGCGTTGGCCTCCCCAATACGTGCACTTGTAAGACGGCTCTCAATTTCTAGCAGCTGTTCCTCGTAAACGAATGAATTATCCTGCAACCCCAGTTCTTACTTGCGAATGTCCAAATATGCAGCTTGGATGTCGGGTTGCTGCTAGTTGAGCTAACATTGCTGCGCCACAGGCTGCGTGGGCTTCGTGCTTGCAGCTTCGTTGGCTGCACAAACGCAATTTTCTACCTGCATTCACTTTGGAAACCTTCTTGCAATCCTTCCATCGGCACACATCTGAAGATGGTAGACTTTGAGTGTCTATTGGCTGATTACCAGCTGTTTTAATTATCATGGGTAACAACGTCTGCGTCGATTGTACATGTGTTGTTAGCGATGCTCTCGATATTTCCAAACTGTTTGAGGGGTTGTTTAGCTGCTCTTTGTCACTGAACATAGCTTGAAGCTCTCTCATACGCGGAGAGAAAGAGGGACCCCACATTGTGCTTCTTCTCCAGCGACCATTCGATAGCGAAGAACATCAACCGTTTCCCGTCTTCTACTTCGTCGCGCTAATGATGCGGCATATTTTCAAATCGCTCTGCTGCTACTGGTCCACGTCTCTGTTGCAAGGTATCTACGCCATGCACTTCTTTTGCTGCTGGTGGTGCAGCAAGCTCACGTTCTTGTTGTGGACAGATCCACGCTGTACGACGGTTGCTGCTAGTCCAAGTACTCGCTGCGAGTTGGTACTGCTGTTGCTGCTAGCTCACGTACTTACTGTGGAGACATCCAGTCTTCTACTGTTGCTGCTGCTTATCCAAGTCATTACCGTGAGGCATGCTTACCTTGGATAGCTAGCCTATGTTCTCGTTGTGAAGCGGCCCACCTTGTACTGTTGCAGTTGGTCCATATTCTTGCTCCAAAGCAGCGTCTTCTTGTACTGCTTCTGCTGAGATCCATCGGGACTGAAGCACATCCACGGATTGTCTTTTGTCTTTTTGACCTAGTTGATAATGAGGCGCATCTCCTGATGACTTCACTTGCACATGGAGCCAAACGCATTTTTTTTGCTTCTCATGCCTCGCCAACAGAACCCCCCTGAAGCGGAAACACGCTCATATGCCTTGCGTGGCAGCTTCGTACTCCTCGAGTGCCCAAGGGAGCTTGACGACAAGGACTGGGATGGATCTAATTACGCGCAGTTGATTGAGACCCAGCGTTTGCGCCCAGGATTCCCCACCCCATTTGTCGCTGACGACAGCAGCTAGCACCCAGGCCGGCTGTGCAAACTCATCTATCATGGTCGGGAGTACGAGGCTTCACATGCACGCTGAGGGACAGCCTCGGACCTTGATAACACGGCAATCATCCCGTACCGGCGCCTCACCCGACCCTTCGAGGATCACATGTTCTCTTCAAGGAGGCGACAATCGACGTAGTACATTCGTTGAAACATCACTGGAAGTGTTCTTGGTCGCTTAAATAGTGTCGTACTGGTCCAGCAGTGGACTTCCCTTCCCAACAGCAACTGGTGCTTGCGTCCGTCTCCGACCAAACTATGTCTGCGTCGTGGCAGTTGCTTGGAGATAATTGGGTGAAACAAATCTCTCTTTTGAAGTAAAAATAACCCATATGGTGAATTACAATAAAACTCTACCAGTTGTGGGAGGAATTGACGACGGCTTATTCGGCTCTCCTTGAGCTCCGTTCGGTAGCAACGACGCATTCGTGATTTTTCTATATCTTGTAACATGGTGGGAATTGTTGCTAGGAATGTGCGCCGTACAACGTCATAGCGAGCTGTAGAAAAGCATTTTTAATTTACGAGCTTCAAGTAATACTGTATGAGCACCTCTTGCGTATCTCAGTTCAAGTTTTACGTATTAATTAAGAAAGTACTTCAAATGAGACTGCGTCAAACAAAATGTTACTTACGAACATTTGAGAGTTATCAAGATAATCGAGCTTAAAGTTGGCCAATTGATTTTCGCACTTAACCGAAACAGTGACATTTATTGTAAACTTCCATCGAAAAAACTGTAAAAATACCCTTATTCAATTGCTTTTAACAAGATCTTTTAAATAACACTTAAATCTCTAAAATTGAAAAATATTGAGCTCACAACACTCCTAAATGTATCGTCATTTTGACGGCCCATAAATGAAGATAATATTTTTGAGCGACCACAACTTCTTCAGTTTTAAGCATTCCGGAGCTTATAAGGGCTCAAAAGATAGAGGAGACGCCCCGCTTTCGATTAGAGTGCTTAAATCGCGATTCGTACTTAGGTTCATAAGTAACATTTTGTTTGACGCAGTCTCAAATATGCGCTGTATATCAAAGCAGCTTTTCAGCGCATAGATGTCATTTTCTCGTATTTATCGTATGCAAGAGTTGAAACAGCCCCGCTGAAAATAATGGTACTGAGATGCATGAGTTTTACCCGCATAAAACTCGTATTAAAGCTTGTATTCTATCTGGAATAAGATGTATGTGATGCAGATAAAAACCAGCAGCAGCACTACGCATTTAAGAAAATGCAAATTAAGAAAAGCGTCTCACGAAGTACGTTATTGTCGTGTTGGGAGTGATCAACCTTGGTACACGTTTTTGAAAATTGTTTGCTTTAAAAACGACTGGTATGATTTGTGCCACATTAAGGATGTCCCAATATGAGCTTCAAACCTTCTTTTTAAATATCAGACTTTGCTCGATAATACATTCGTAATTTTTGTTATTGACAAGAGTAAATTTACTTTCATTCGAGTTTTTTTTTTGGAGATTCAGAGCTCCCACGTGTGAAACACGGTATTACTTTAAAAGTTTACTAGAGAATTGGGCTTTATTGAATTTTACAGACGATATATCTTTCCTGTCGGCACATCAACATCGTTTTAGACAGGAATCTAAAAATTCACACAATAAAATTTCGAATCGCATCCTCCCCACCTCTGAAATAAATTCCAGAAAATAAATCTGACAGCTAGTATATTCACCAAAACACATTTGATTTATCGTCGAAATCATATTATACCCAGTCAAACTCGAAAGTAAAGTCGACCCCTGCCACATAGTATAGTTTAAAAGTCAGGAAACAACCAGGTTTAATATCATTTTACGTACCAAAGTGCACTACGCGCGATCGAAGCGTGAGCAAAGCCCAAGCCAGTAATTTATCTTGTATGTGCGGCATGTGCGTCTCTAATACGAAGGCGAGGTGATGGACACTCCGTAAGCCACACCCACGTCGCATCAGTGTAACTAGAGCTGTTATTGAGAGCAGCTCCAGAAACGCATAGGCTAAGATTGTTAGGATTTCGCTGCCAATCGTGTCAACAGTGACTCCGAAAAGCTCAGTGTGATATTTGGCGCTCGGAAGGTGAACCATGGCCATAATATAGATCGCGTACAAGATCGGGACAAAAGTCTCCAGATACTCCGAAAGGACTAGACATTCCGCTGTAAAAAGTATTTTTAAGGCCCCATCGAGTCGCTGGAATTCCTGTTTGGCTTCTGCCTGAAGCTGTTCGCGTTTCTTCACAGTAATGGGCCGTACTTGTACGGTATTCTTCCGTCTCCACACACAAGGCCACTGTGGTATATTTGAGCCACGTCTCAGATCCTCGAACAACCTGTTAGTCGGGATCTGATGACGATCTGTTGCTTTGTCGAGATCTTCAAGAAGAGTTCGATTTTCGAGAGACAGCCGGTGAGTCATACATGAGTGAATCTGAATGTGAGCAATGTTGATACTCTCCAGTTTTTGAGTACGAAGGAGCAAGTAAGCAACGTCAAGCAGCTTTTGGTCGTCCTCGTGGAGCTTCCCCATAATACTGGACGCTCGTCGTTGGAGATTTTTCAGAGCGTAGAACGTGTGGAAAAGATCTACGACCATGATAATGACAACGGTTGCAGTAGATGAAGCGTTCTGCATGCTAGTCGCGATGTAGAAGGCGTTGAAGAAATCGACTGAGAAGACGACTGCTTCGGGCATCATATCGTCCATACGGGATAAAGACAGTGCTACGATATTCCTCATCACAAGTTTTACGATGGGAAGCAGAGCGACGACGAATAAGTCGTATCCAGCGTCGGCTGCAGCTTTAAAAAGAACTTGATACGCTGGATACGTGACTGACATCAGCGTCTGCGCTGTAAGGTAGAGTGCGAAATGCGCCAATCGCTCTCGTTGTTGCAGAATTTCGTGGACGGTTTTGCTACCGACGAACAGTCGAAAGGAGCCCAGGACGAGGACCAAGAATGGCAGGGTCATCGTAATGGTCATGAAAGGGATCGGGAAGAACACGTTGGCGGCAATAGCTATCGCAATAATGGTGTAGATAGCCATCACGAATGTCACGATGAGTCCAAGTTGATTGGTTGATATCGTGACCCCCTCCATTAGGTGCTTCAATTGAAAGAGAATCGTGTGTGCTACTACCCCACTCACAATCGCCCCACGAATCCAAATCCCGTAGTTTGCACGCCAACCGTCCGCTGGGTCCTGTAGCGGCACAGATTCTTGGACAAGTACGAGAATTATAGTCGGGAGTGGTGTCCCCACACATACGAGAACAGCTCGAGCCCTTGACGTGGAGCGGGTATACTCACGAAGTGCTAGTAGGCGCTCGATTGAGTACTCCCCACGGTGGCTCACCTGTGTGGCTGACCAAGCTCGATTCAGAGCTGCAACCCAGCCCCGCCATCCTATACGTAATCGCGATGGAGCAGAAATTGAAGGTCCAACCAAGCCTACTGAGTGACTTGGACTTGTCAGCATCAAGACGCGGATAGTCCAAAATGTTCCGTTTTAGGTCTGGAAGAACGTCTCCGATATTGACGCTGTAAATAGATCATAGCGGTGGACTGTAGTTTTTCTTTTGCAAAGAAATGCCCCCACGACACAAAACTATTGCATCGTGGATTGGTACCTACTGCAAGGTGCTTGAGAAATTTCATGGCGTTCGCTGCGTTGTGGATAGAGCTGACCAGACTGTTCATGAGTAGTAAGAGGGTGGGCCAAAAAGACTTGCGTCGTTTCAGCGAATACGATGATGTCGAGCAGTTCACAAATTGATACCGTCTACATGTAGTCAAATCTGGAGAAGTAGAAAAGAATTTAAACAGAAATGAGTCTTGGATTTAGAAGTTCTGCGAAATAACTTCGATCGCCTCTTAAGTGGGACCTGCCAGAAGCCCGTACCTATGTTTCATCTTTGTAATCGCGATCGATGGAGCTTCTAAGAATGTGAAGAAGCAAGTGGATCCTACATCTTCTCCGATATGCGAGAAAAAGAGCATCTACGCGCTGAAGTATCATTTAATTGACGGAGAATGGACACTGCACAGCGTGCGTGGCACTTGCGACGTTATTGGAGATAACGCGATCTCCTTTCGTGTGTGTACCGCTAAGCGAGAGATTATCTCAGAATTCATCTCGGTCGTTATTCTGATATAGGAATAAGTTCCGTCTTGAGTGTCGCTTGTCCACGAAGAGATACCAAACCAGGCTGCTCGCGACAACGAAGCGCGGTAATGGTACCCCAGGTGCTCCAGTAGCACTCATATGGTCTTATTCTACCTTTTTCTCTTAATCATTGCCGATTCTAGCTACAGCACACCATGCCATTGTTTTGCTCAAGCATGGTGATCTGTTTGTACATTTCCAGGACACCAAAAGGTTTAATTTACAGTTTGAAGCGATAATCATACAACATCCGAAGCAACAAAAGTACTCGGTATTATCGAGCTCTTTAGTTTTATCGAGCAATCTTTTTCGTATTTAACGGCGATGGATGGGTTCTGAACCCGTCGTTCTCACCAGATCTGCAGTCCATCTTCGAAGAAACATGAGCTTCTCCAACACGCACGATTCGGTTGCTAGCCGCAGGACGAGCTTGTTGATCCCAGACCACGTGCCGATTGGAGTTGTAATCGGCAGAGGTGGTCGCAATTGCAAGACGCTCGAGAAAAAACACGGCGTTCAGTGCTTTGTGGACAAAACGGACCAGAAGGTGACGTTGAGTGGTCCAACGATTGGAGTCGACAGTGCGGAAAGCCAGCTAATCGCACTGTTCTCCAGCTATGGAGTCTCTAAGCTCGAAAACAAGCGTGTGTTCGAAGTGGCTGTGCGTGATGGACCGCAACGACTGTGGTCATTTCAGAAAGATGACACGATTTCAAGTAATACGCAAATTGAAACGTATCGCTATCGTCTTCGGCAATCTGGAGCAGCAGATGCTACGGCAAATATCGAGGAATCTTGGATCAAGGAGTTTCGCGAAGAGGATATGCACAATCTCATGAGTTATTTGGACAAGGAGCAGTCGGAAAGTCCGTATAAGATCGAGGTCTCGTTTGGCGAGCTATGCTTTAAGCTGAAGGCTCTTCGTTGTTCGAAGCCATCCATGTCTTGGTCCGTATTACAGAAACTCTGCAAGTATAGGGACTTTCGAACACGCTGGACCAATTTTTTGTGGATCCAAGTCGCCATCGATGGTAGCTCTGCTGGGCAAACTTGAAGACAAGGTGGAGGAGGAGATGACCCCGATAGCTTCACTATCGGTGCAGCTTACTGGCTGCTTAGCGCAAAACTACGACCTCAAGTACCATCTTGTTGGCGGACAGTGGATGTTGCACAATGTACGCGGCCAACGATGCGTGGGTGGCACATACGACGTACTTTTGGATGACGATCTCTCCTTCCGTGTACGTGCCGCTAAACGGGAGGGTATTTCTGACAACATTTTGGAAAATATTCAGCGCCTCCTGGTCATCTCGATACCAGAG
Organism: Phytophthora betacei; assembly: GCA_011320135.1. Lineage (NCBI taxonomy): Eukaryota > Oomycota > Peronosporomycetes > Peronosporales > Peronosporaceae > Phytophthora > Phytophthora betacei. The sequence goes on from JAANHX010000432.1 coordinate 528,628, forward strand.
AGCGGTAATTTCTTTGATACGAAGGTGACTTTGAGCAGACCTACGCCACCTGGAGTAACCGTGAATTTCAAGGCAAAATCCAAGGTGCACGTGGAGACCAATGGTCTTCACTTCGCTGTATCGTACTTGGACCCGATTAAGAAGGAGTTTTGTCTAGAGTGTCGATTGTCCAAGAAAGAGAAGACTGGTCTGGGGTCTCGTGATAACGAAGCTCGCGTTCTGGTGGAGAAGGTACTGCAGGTGACCAAATTCTAAATTAATAGCGCGAGAACGGGTTTTAATCCATCAAGTACTGAAAAAACTGAAAGCTATTAATTCTGTTCTGTATCGTCGCATGATTGCATTATAGTCACCGGCGATAGCTCACTTCTTGCGTCTCCGAACGGGTGTACTACGATGGCAACCGTGGTCCCATTGCCTCATAATGCTGACGAGGTGTCTTCCGAAGTTTTAGCGATCAGATCCAGTGTCCCAACCACATTCGTCGATCCTCAGGAGCTGCAGAATGCCATCATACGCGCTGGCCGTGCACTAACAAAAGTTATCGACTCAACAAGGCTCTCATCTGAATGCCAGAGTGCATTAGCTGCCATGGCAGCGTCAGGCCAAGCTCTGGAGTTGCGCTTCGTTGACGAAATCAAGAACGCTGGAGTACTCTCTAGTCCATTCCAAGAACCCTCGTCGAAGTACTTGACGGAACTATGTGAAGCAATTGCTGACTGTGCCACAAAGGCTCCTGTGCCTAAAGTTGAGCTGCTCTCTCTTTGGTCGGTTATTCACAGCCCCATCAGCGATGTGATCTCTGAAGCTGGAGCGGTAGCAGCTCAAGTGTCGACAAACGCCTCGGAAGCTTTGGCAAGTGACGGCGCTAACGCCCAAGCGATTGGAAAGATGTTGACCGGAGCACTCGCTTCGTCGAGTGTTCTGGCTTCGTCTGTAAGTGAAGAACTGCACGAAGCACTACACCACCTCTCTGAGACAGGGACCCCAATTGCAGAGCATCTCGTGGGAACATTTCGTCAACACATGGTGGACTTTCGTGCTGTCTTGTCTGAACAAGACTGGGTGGAACTTCGATCTCGCTGTTCACAGTCAATTTCTTCGGAATGGAAAGCTATAAGCGATGGTGTAGACAGCTTGGTAGACCAAGCAAAAGAAGCGACAGACTTTGTCAAACTGACCGCAGGTGAGGTATTTAATTCACCGTATGCGAAGATGATTGCAGCCCAGGGATTTGCGGGGATGGATGGAGCTCTAAGTCAAAGTCGCGATGCTGTCGATGCAGCGTTGGATGCGGTTCGAGAAGGTGGGACAGCTGCGCTAAGTGCCTTCGCAGCATGTCTAGCACGCTCGGGACTTCCTCCGTTGCTTCGCGTTGAGATAGCACGAGATTTCTTTCAAACAGTGGGGCTTTTCTTCAATGCATTGTTCAAGTCGGTACTCGAATTTTTTGAAGAGCACAAAATCGCGAGCGGATTGAACAATTTCCTCAAGGTTTTACGCGGCGCGTACGATGTGATGGCCGTGAATGTCCTCGCGCTCATTGAGAAAACGTCACAAAATCGAGCATTGATAGCTGACTTCGCAGTCGGCGCTTTACTTGCAGCTATTGGTGTTGTGTACGTGAGTTTTCTATGGTTCGTATTCTCTGGAAGACATTTGCATCGCCGAGCAGATGAAGTGCGTCAAGGCCACGAAGCTATAACGTGGGCTGCGTTAGCTAAAAAGCAGAAGATGCGCGTCAAACTATTCACTTACGTGATCACTGCTTGTCTCACGGTCTACTTGCCATTAACCCGGCTCTGTCTTGACGTGATAGCTGCAGCTATCAGTAACTCGACTGCTACCGACAGCGAAACTACAAGTGCTTCAGATTTAATTCTCTCGCGGTTTAAAGACGATAAAGCGTGGCCAGTGATCGTCGTGGCAGCTATTGTTCTCCTCTTGACGTTCACCATTCCACTGCCTTGGCTTCTTGTCCGTGCGATCGAAGAGAATCGACCAACTGGATCTTTGGAAAACCCACTGGTGACGCATGACTTGGACGGGGAAATCGTCCCCTTTGACGACAAAGTGTACGCACGGCTAGTGGCTCGAGATCCGAGCCAACTGCGATGTCCGTATCGGTCGCTGTACGCCGGGTTCGAGCAGAAATGGCGGTACTATAAAGTGTTGCAACTTTTAGTAAAACTCGCTCTTGTACTGGTAATCGTATTGGCAACCACCGCGGATGGTAAAATACGCGGTATTTTACCGTGTGTAATTTACGCTACCGTCGTCGCCATTTCGAGTTACGGTACGCCGTTTAGTGACCCCCTCAACAACATTATGGAGATTAGTGGCAAGGTCACCGCTCTGATTACATGCGTGGGTGGAGCTCTCGCTGCGTTTATCGACATGAAGCAAGCAAAGTCGAAACCTCTTGAACTCGTTGCTGTGATCGTCAGTATCGTCCACATTGTGAACCTTTTCGTCATGTTGGCAGTACTTTTACTAGGAATGAAAGGGGCTCGACTTTTCTTGAAGAATCTTCTTGGATGGATAACGTTCAGTGATACTTCTCGTGGTCTTGAAGACGCTCCAGCGAAGAACGTATTACCCCGTTGGGACGTTGATAAAGAGGTTAAACATCGAGTATGGCAGGCATTCTGGCGGTCCATCCTGCTGGAATTGACTCAAAATATCAGTAAATATACGGGAAATGGCAGTGAACTGACTGTGGCTCATAGATTGGAGGAACTGGAACAAGCAGTTGTCGCGTCAGGAGTACATCGAGTGCGATCACACTGGCGTGGAGAGGAACACCCGTATACTTTTAAGCTTCGACAGGCAACACAGACTGCCTTGGAGGGCATCGACGTTTACTGGGATGAGGCTAGTGGAGCTCGCGATGGTCACCTTGATTCCAAGTCGTTTTTCGGGAAAATGTACGTAATTCCGTACCCATTCTACTGTGTTATGGTGTACGATGACTCCAAGGATGAAGCCATAATTCGCGATGACGCTGAGACCTCAGAACAGTCGAAGTTAGCCAAACTTCTATTCCTCAACTTCTCTCCAAAAATCATAGGTAAACGTGATTTGAGACAGAAACTTCGTGTACTCAGCGCGCAAGCCACTAGTATTGACTTTCCATTTTCAAGACAAGAACAAGCGACAGTGGAAGACGGTACTGTTACCAAGACCGATTCGGAGGGAAATACACGAACGGAAACTCGCTATTCGACTGTGTCTTTCACGTGTTACTACACGTACGGTATTGTCCACGTGGCTACTAAAGGTGATGCCAGTAAGAGGATAATGGCAGAAGGATTTGACGTAAATATGACCTATCGAGACGGCCACGGAGACGCCGTGGCGCCACATACTCGCAAAGTTCATCACCTCCAGAACCGAGTGGCAGTAATGGGAGCTGATCATATCGGTCTTACAGCTGCTATGGAGGAAAGTGAACAGCTAGGTATCATTTTTTTGCAAACCAAGGATGTGTGGGGTCCTGGGGTGAAAATGTTGCGAGAACAACATCAAGAATACAGAAGAGAGCTCGAACATAAACACGCAGAGGCAAATTCGACGCTAAGCGATGCGTTCTGGTATTTTGTGTACAATAATCCCAAGGTTTCTCGTCAAGATCTCGAATTTCACTTAAAGTACCGTGAAGGTAACTCTCGTCTTCAGTCTTTGACTGAGACGCACCAAAGCGCGCTGGATTCGCTTTATCTACGGCTGAAATTCGTTTATTCGCATCCTGCGGTGACATTTTGGTTTGTGTTTTGGGATGATGTGTACGCCCGCAATGGCGAAATGAAGCGAATCCGGAAGTTCAAGTCGGATTTCGATCCACAGCAACCAACATCGATTTGCTATAACGTCATGCGACGTCCTGACCTCGAGTCCTGGTTATGCAAGCGAAAATTGGTAGGAAAGCGACGACTGTTTCACGCACGTTTACTCAATCTTCTCTACACTGAAATGGACAAACGATTGGCTTAGAAGTGATTTAATCACTGTGCTACAGTTTGTCAGCTAAGCTAAGTTTAAAATTCTAGAAGTACTACAGTAGCTGCTTCGACTCTGTAGCTGCAGCTGCGAATCAAATGGGCTTCTAAGCTTCCTCACTTATTGCTGGATACATATGGATCTTCATGCATGCCAAGCGTCGTCTGCACCGTTGCATGAGCATCTTTAACGGTCCGCGCCCTGTCCCAGACGGTGAACGTGTTGTAGCCTCGTTGGCTGATTAATTTTTCTTAATAAAATTGAAAACAATCGGCTTTTCGGTAATTTAAGTGATTACTGAGTCAAATATGAATGAAACAATCAAATCTATTACGAACTTATCTCATAGACTGAAACAGGTTCCTCAACAACTACTTGCAAAGTCTCATATCCTCTTTTCGCAAATAATGTATATCCTTCTCTTCTCGGTCTTCCTCCATTTTCTTCTCGTAGGCATCCATCTTGTCGTATAGCATTTCAATTAACCTTGAATGGAACAATATCCAGTGTCTGCTGACAAGATTACGCTCTGCCAGTCAGTCCGTTAGATATTTGTTCTCCATTGGCGGCATGAGGCAGATAGAGCTGTACGAGAGCGGATCGAGGTCTGCTTGTTTGAAATACTTCTTTATGCCACCATTCCGAGCAGACACGTCGTCCCAGAACACATACCAACAGGTTTGTCTCGGGTTAAAATAAACCCACTTTTGACGAAGATGCAGTGCACCCAACGCCTATTAATATTTGTGCGTGTCTAGTAGTCTTTGCAGTAACGGATTTGTCTCGTGTTCGCGGAAGTATGTTTGCAGCTTTCTCCTTGAAAGATGTGAATTGTAGTAGACAAAGTACCAGAAAGTGTCGCTCAAAGCCGCATTTTCGTCGTCATGCTTTTTAATGAGATCATGACGGTACTTTCGATGCTTTTCACAAAGCTTTTAATGTCCCGGCTTCCACATACTCTCATGGGCTTTAAGAATCATACTTAACGTTTCGCTTTCCTCCATCGTCGGCTTCAGGCCATAATGGTCAGCATTCATGAGAGCTTTTCGAAGGCCTTTACTTTGACTTTACAAATCAGTGTCTGGAATCTCGACTTCTCCAGTTCCGTCCTAGTACTTCATTGTGACGTTGAAACCATCTACCATAGTCCTCTTCCTGCTTTTCTTCTCACTATTGGTTGAGTTTGTTTGCACACATGTTGCTTCACAAACTCAAAAGCTGGTACCTTGCTCAGCAACAGCTTCATTTTTTGCAGCCACTTCTCCTTCCTTAGCCACTTTCTGAGTAGCTGCATCGCCCCGCTCTTCGACTTCCGAAGTGCCGTCTTCGTCACTGTTGGACAGCACTCGAATGATCCCTGTCTTGTATTTGCACTTGAACTTGTAAGAACCTGGTGTCAGATTAAAAAAAAGATGTAGCCATTTCCATTTTGTCCGTCCTAACCAAATTAACACTTTTTTCGGTGCGTGCAAACAAAAACCTGATCGGCGTTCTGGTATCACTCAGCACGTGTAATTTCTGACGTAACTCACGTTTCTTCATGATTTCAAGTGTAAAGTTAAAAAAATAAAAGCTTCGACAAGTTTTCGTGGCTTCGTACTGGTGAACCATGGTCGCAATCATCTCGAATAATTGCTTCGTTGTCTAGCGTCATCGTATACCACAACACAGTCAAAGGGATACGGTACAACGTACACTTTACCGAAGCATGTCACGGAATCAAGATGGCCATCTCGCGCTCCCAGTGGGTTGTTTTAGTATACGTCTACACCTTCCAGAGCTTCGCGAGTTAAGCGACGAAGCTGCGTGGTGTACACATGTTATGTCCCGAGCCAATGAGACTCGACGCGTTTCAATCGTGAGGCAACGACAGCTTATTCCAGTGATGCGATTCGGTCAGTTCCTTTGATGTTGCTATCCTGGCTTTCGCCGCCTTTTCTCTTCTGTACGCAAGCGTCATTGTCTTCGGAAGAGAGAGCTAACTCAAGCAGAATGGCTCGCCAAAATGACTGCCACACTCGGTGCTTTGCTTCTTTAGCAATATTCCAGCGTGCCAAAATCCATCCCCGACTCCTCGTGGCGTGTCGCTAAACGATAACAAACCCGAAAAGCGTTTGAGTAGAGCCCTCGACGCACTCACACCAAATGCAAGCGCCATAATCATAGCCGCCATATTGAAACAGTGAGCGGCAACTACAAAGGCCATGCAGCCATTTACATGCCTTACTGTCGCTAGGGACTTTTCCTCCGCTTGACAGACGTAGGAAACTGCGGTTGCTCCGGCTGCTGTGGTCAGAGCCGTCGTCTTGGAAAGAAGCTACATGAGATCATCAACCGTGTTAATGAATGGTTGGCTGTTGTTTGACAGCACCACTACAAAGAAATAGCAAATACTAATGAGCAAGCCACTGATTCTCACGGACTTCGCTGCTGTGACCACAATCAACGCCAGAATCATCTTTGCGATCATTTGAAGAACTTTGTAGGTGCTTCAATTCCGCTCGAATCCAGCATACAGCGACCGAAACGGACACCCGAGGTGACTTGGGTCACTTGACACGAGTTCGGTGTAGACTTTATCGTCAAAAAGGGACCTCTTCACCGTCCAAATCGTACGTATAGTCCACGGCAGATCGACCAAATCAGTAGAGCCGGTATACCGACCGTGAATAAAAAAAGGACTGCTTTGAGGGGGAAGAAAAACCAGCTGGGCATCCCGGACTTTTGCATGAATCCCACTTTCTCTGCTGAGTTTTGGCCGTGCATATCGTGGGTCACCACGAGTACGTTGAACGCCAATTGTGTGAAAGGTAGATACAGAGTCAGGATAGCCGTGAGAAAAATCGTGGTTAACTTGGTTGTGCGTGCATTTTCGGTAGCGTACGAAGCCCAAGTCGTAGCTTCGTGGCCATGCAAGGCAGCTCCCACCCAAAGGTGATCACCATAAGCAGGAAATAAAAGTGGATCACTAGGACGCTGTTCAGGAGAATGGCTGTTCTCACACCGAATAATCTTTGATAATAATTATGACACATCCAGAGCGGCGACGATATGCACATTTCTGAGCTACGTGATCATCGAAAGGATACAATCATGTGCATCATACCTATTGAACAAATCAGGACAGGGTCGTACAAGCCCTCGAAGAACAAACCAGCGATCTGGAAAAAAATCACGAGCGATCTCGAAGCGAAGCAAAGAGGGAAACTTGACGATAATTACCGCTACGCATCCTCCCACAAGCATTTGGCGCTGTTCACGAAACGATTGAAGCACGGTGTCGTCCTCTTTGCGACTCATTGTCAATTGCCTTTCATCCCGACAAGACTGTTGCGAGCAATCCTCTTGGCTAGGTCTTCCGCCCCGAGCCTGTCGATTAGCTCTTCACCCCCACCAGCTTGTACGTCTTGCTCGGCGATGACTTCACCTACAATAAACCTCAACGATCACGTTTTGTTTCTCAGTTTTTATCGTGTTGGCAGCACTTCTTCGGCTGCAACGACCTGTGATTTTTTTTTGCAGAAATTCTATTGCTAACCGAACCAAAGAGCAAGCAACTCCGACAGTGGAGTAGGGTCCACAGTAGTCACCGTGCACGAAGCTACTACTGCTCGTAGCTCTGCGAACTTGGTCGCTTTGTATAGTCTGATCTCTTCCGGTGTCTAATCAGGAGCGCCGTTGCCTTTGTACACGTCGGGAGGAGTGCAAAACTCGAGTGATCGAGAGAGATCCGGAGTTTCTCGATATGACGCAAATCAGCATCTCACCGGTGGGTCGCATGGCTCGGATAGCATCGTAGCATTGATAAGAGAGTCGAGGTACTGCCTTCCCACCAAGAATCTTCCCTAACTCACGAAGATCTTGTAAAACCGCCAATATTTCTTCCCCTGCAATCTGGCTGTAGAGCGCTTCTAGACACTTTCTCAGCCATCTTTGGTAACAGGAAGAAAATTTAAAACTTCCAGTATTGCTGCATCAGTTTCTTTGAGAGAACTTTCAGTGTATCCGCCAACCGTAACAATCGTCATTTCTCCGATGGATGGGAGTGTAATATGGCCCGGGATTTTTGAAGCAAAACAGGAAACACACGACGATGCGGGGGCCAACCCACACGGAAGTAGCAGCCACGTGTATTGATGTACTCTGTGTCGTGCAAATTGCAAAGTGAACGAGATCATGAGTCTGGTGCTGACCAGCTCGTTCTCGTCAATGTGCTGCTAGCCACTCATCTTGGGCGACTAGGCAGCAAGGGAAGTGGACATGAATGCCTTTCATCACAGAAAGGAAACATGCAGTTGGTAACACTAAATTCTAATGCGGTTCACAAGGCCACTGGCAGTCCAAGTGAAATCAAAGTCCTCAGCTGACCACGCGTCGGACACAACGGAAGACATTTCGTACTCCACCCATTGACTGCAATGGCACCCCCATCCGGGTGAAGTTGTCCCAGCCCGAGTCCAGCTGCAGGTGAAACCAAGGTGAAACCCCAGCACACACTACACAGCCCCAAAGCTTGATTTTACCTGTCCACATCGCACCAGTCTCCGCCGCAACCACTGCTCACGGAGCAGTCGGTTATCCTGGCCTCGGTCCTTACGACGACGCTGTGAACGGCGTGGCTGCACACGTGAAGGCGTCCCATCCCGCACTACAGCTCTTGTTCGGCAACCTCGGGGAAGTGGAGGACCAACCTCGGCACAATGTGCTGCTCATTGTCCCCGTCCGCAGTCTGCCCCGGTCCTGATTGTTTTTCGACGTGAAGGTCCTCTTCAGCCGACTGGTCGCTGCCCCGCACGGCTCTGCTTGCAATTTGGCGATGTCGTTGCTTTCGTCCGTGAAGGCGAGGTTGAACCTGCCCTGCGTCACCCTGAGGCCTACGCAGATCACCGATCGACGACACTGATTCAGAGTCTACACATGGTCGCACTTCCTGCATCACCCCGTGTCTGCGATCTCCTTGTAGCCGCTGCCAGTGGTAACGGAGCTGCTGGTCGTCGGCACTTGTCACATAGTTATTCACCAACACTCTGATTGTCATAGCCAGGTTACTCATAGGATCTAACGAGTCCTCGATAGGTTGTAGACCTTTCCAGCTAGCCAGAACCTCAAAGTCTTTGATATCACAGTTTCACCTGTGTCCCTTTAGCTGCTCCACAGCCAGGACGATGCCTTGCGAGGCCACATGCTCCAGAAGCTCGTCTGTCACGTCCAGGCTATCGTCAGAATAGAACTTCAGTCTCGATGCGTGCACATCCAGCTCGTCACCGGTCCGAAACGAATGTGTGTCGGCTCGCGTCACTCGATACGGGCCAATCCACATCACTTGCAACTTGATACCATGTTTCTCGTCTACCCGAGATCGAAGGACATAATCTCCCACAGTAAAGGTTACCAAATTCTCGCCACTCTCACGTTTCTTATTTAGTAATCGCTGCTTCTACCTCTTGTCCTCCATCGCACAGTGTATTGTTGGGATGCTTTCACGTAGATCGGTTAGGTAGCCCTCAATCTCGGTACTGGCAGGAATAGTCTGGAGGCAACGATCGTCCGAGAGGTAGAATTCAGCTAACGGTGTCGGGCACTCCAACCCCATAAACAACTCCAATGGCGAGTGATTGCCTAGGGAAGGCACTGCAGTGTGATTTAATTTTGACTGTACCAACGGCACAAGGTACACCCAGTCCTTCGGATGACTTGAAGCACGTCATGGCTGATGCGTTCAATCGATCAATTTACCCATGGCCTGTATGCCGGTGTAAAGGACTGCTGCGTGCGAAGTCGTCGACTCAGCTCTGCTACAACTTCATTCTTGAAATGGGAGCCCTGATCTGATACCCACGAAGGCGGTACGCCAAAGCGAGAGTGCCACGCCAACAAATCCTCCCCAGCTACTGGACTTGCAGCTGAATCAGCGACCGCCAATTTAGAGTAGTGCGTTGTATGGTCTTTTAGAGCCAGCAGGTAGCTGCTCGATCCATAGATGGGGCCCAGATAAAGAAAACTAAAGTGTAGAACCTTGTTGCGCTGTCTGCAGTCTATAAGCTCTCCCCATAGCCTTGGGATCCCCCCCCCCCCCCCCCCCCCCCGCGTGAATGCAGACAAAACAAACAATCATTCACAAATGACGCCACGGTCATCCAAATGTGGTCAATCGAGAAAAAGCGTTGAAGGTGAGTCACCATAACTTGTTGGCCTCGAAGCCCTTGTACTCCACAGTGAGTCACAATGCACAGCCTCTGAACGAGATCCGTTGCTGCAGCAGGCACCCAAATGCGATCGCCAACAGCGAGAACGCCGTCGTTCGAGCGAACAGCATCTTCTGGCGGGAGGTACCTGCCCTGCGTCTCCTTAATCTCAGCAAAAGAAGGCCACACAAAATTACCAGCGTCGAGCGGGCGGAGCTCAGTATGTTTGGTTGGTTGTCGGCGTCGGATTGTTTTAAGTCTCTTCATGGTGACCTGGGGGGACATGTTTGCCTGCCCACCTTGAGCCCATATCGGCCCGAGCATTGTCCGGCCCTGGTACGTGCCCCACAATATACTTAAACCTCACGCACGTCATTGCCCATTGTAACAGCTTGCGCTTTACATGCTTCTTGACGCTCTCGTCCGGTGCGAACACGTGCACCAAGTTCCGGTGGTCGCAGAACATGCGAAACGGTTTGGGTCGGAGGAGAAGGTAGTCAGGCTTCTCGCAAACAGTGACTATAGGCAGAACCTCCTTCTCGATTACAGTCCAGTTAAGCTGACTGCCTGTGAATGTACCACTCATACAGGTTAACAGCTTGTGCTGCTGCTCCGTCACAAGGATCTTTGAGTCAAAGCTCTCTACTTGGGTCACGATCACAGCCCAACCAGCGTCGCTGCCCATCAGTGAAAAGGCAGGTAGTCGCGCTATCGTCGCTGAATGCAAGGGTGGCTGCTGTCGCTAACATCTCCTTCACTTCATCGTAGCTTACACGTTCTTCCTGAGTCAACTCGATCTTGATCCCAGCCACAGCTCCCTTCGTTCGCTTAGTGTCCGCGAGTGCAGCATCAAGTCGTCGCTGGAGAGGAGCCACTTGACGAGCGTAATCCACGATACTCTTCCTCATCCAGTTAATAGCACACACAAATTGCTGTAACTCGCCAGCTGTCGTAGGGTATGGCATGGTGCGGAGAGTGTCGATCCGTGCTGAATCGTGTATTCCGCCATCACCGTTAATCAATCGTCCACACCACCTCACCTGTGTCTGGTAGAGACTCGTTTTTTTAAAGTTCAGCTGGAGCCCACACTGTTTCAGCAGAAAGAAAAACTCGGCGAGTTTGTCGAGGTAGGTGTCGATATCCTCTGCGTACAACAGCAGATCGTCGATCCAGATGAGGAGGTGCTTGTACAGCTAGGTAGCAAAACACTCCTCCATGATCTTCTCGAAGTGGATCGCCGCGTCGCTGCTTCCTTGAGGAACTCGCCGCGGAGTAAAGATCTTTTTGTCTGTCATATGTGAAATCTACTCTTGGTACAACTCGGCCAACGGCAATTGCCAAAAGCCTTTGCGAAAATCGAAAAGTCCAAAGTGTTCCATTTCGCTAGCATGTTGAGCATGCTAGCGAAAGAATAGGCATAACAGCGGCCACAGTGTCGGTCTGGGCGTTCGTAAGCCTGTAGTCCACGGTCCATGATATCTGAGGATTTCTTGACTGGGAGCACGGGACTCGACCATCGGCTCCTCAGATTCTCGTAAACCAATCATAGTTCAGCAAGACAATCGTTAGATTCGTGAAGGAAATCGGGGATGCAGGTGGGTACTTTCGGAACTTACACTTTGTAGGCCGAGCCCCTTCCCGCAGCTGCACTTCCAACGGAGGCACACTTGCTGGTGGATCTGCACGTTGCTCCAGACCCCAAACATCATACCCATGTACGATGGTACGTAATTTTTCCACATGATCCGGCGAGAAGCCACAGCTCACCGCACGATCGATTAATTTCTCCACAGCAGCGGAAATATCATTGTCACCACCAATATAAACTGAATTATTCACGTGCACTGGCATTTCGTCGGCCTCCAATTCAATCAGATCACCGGGCATCTCATCATCTCCGCGACTCGCCAGCTGCTCCAGCTGACGGTCCACGTCGATCCCCAACGCTGTCAAGATCTCGTTTCCGACGATGAACTCGTCATCGTTCACGTCCACCACCAGAACTTCCACGAGATCCATCGGTTCTACCGACCCCACTGCTGTGTGGATGCGTACTCGTATTTTTGCCATCTCCGCTGCCGTCACTTTCTGGTCACCGAAGGTCTGGTTCTGCACAGGAACCTCGAGTTGTTGGACTTGAATATCGGGATCCAACACCCGTAACTTTTCCCAGTGCGAACGGCCAATGACAGTGTTTCCGAGCCACTATCGGGGCAATATGGCAGCTCAAGTTCTCCATTAAGCAATACAGTACGCACAGCAGTCGGTAGGAGTTCACCAAGTCGCTTGGTCTTTGCCTTCTTGGACTTCCGTTCATTTGCGAAAACGTTTCAGCAGCTCAGCTTTCTCCACTTCGGTCGCTACACGACATTCCCGAAACCAGGGCATCTCATCGCACTTAGGCCAGGGTCCTGGCGGCGGTTTTGGCTTGTTCAAGAATTTGGGCTTCGGGTTTGACCCGGCGATAACCTTCTGGTCAGCCTTAGCAGAAGTCTGGGTTTGGTCCCTTTTGTTCTTCGACTTAAAAGTATGCTTGGCCTTGGGCTTCTCTTTGCCACTCCAGGCCTCACGTCTCTGACCCTTGAGACGGATGTGCTGGCGTTCCAGCTCGATCGCCTTTTCCACGATGAGCTGGAACAACACCTTGGGGTCTTTCTCAGCTTCAGGATGCGTATAGCTGATACACTGTTTTACCTCCGTCTTGAGCATCGGTGGCTTCAACGCTGAGATCAACATCTTGCACTTCTCACGTTTCCCACGCTCAAGGACGAAACACTCGCTCAAACCGATGGTCTTAAAACACTTCAAGTAATCCACGACGCGAGCAATCACGTCGCTCTCCGCTAGATTCATCTTGAGTTCCTTCTTGAAAAGGCCCTTGATGTCAGGCAGCGCCTTATTCTTCACACTAGCCACGATGTGCTCGATTTTAACCGTTAGCTTTCCCTCAGTCACGTCGACGGCGTCCACGTTCAGCTGAACTCGAAAAACACCTCGAGGAGGTCGGCATCGATAGAGTCTCGGATGTGCTCCACCACCGCTTCGTACTCCTCTCCGGTCACTCGGCACCGGTTGTGTAGCTTGGTCTCGTAGTCACGGCGCTCCTCCTTCCATTTTACGAGCGCCTCGTGCGAAACTGACTTGAGCTTGGGTGGTAAAATCGGGAGGAATACCGGTACTGCACCGGTTTGGGGTTTATCTTCGTCAGCTCCTCGCATCATCTTGAAGTGATAAGAGCTGGGTCTTGATAGTTGCACGTGTCGTCCGTCAAACGGTAGACGAACAGCAATAGATAGCTTCAAAGTCACTGGTGCACGTCGAAGGATGGCACACGGACAGTGAAACTTCTTTTAAATAATCTTTGAAGTATGGCCCGGGATTTTTGAAGCAAAACAGGAAACACACGACGATGCGGGGCCAACCCGCACGGAAGTAGCAGCCAAGTGTCTTGATGTACTCTGTGTCGTGCAAATTGTAAAGTGAACGAGATCATGAGTCTGGTGCTGACCAGCTCGTTCTCGTCAATGTGCTGCTAGCCACTCATCTTGGGCGACTAGGCAGCAAGGGAAGTGGACATGAATGCCTTTCATCACAGAAAGGAAACATGCAGTTGGTAACACTAAATTCTAATGCGGTTCACAAGGACACTGGCAGTCCAAGTGAAATCAAAGTCCTCAGCTGACCACGCGTCGGACACAACGGAAGACATTTCGTACTCCACCCATTGACTGCAATGGCACCCCCATCCGGGTGAAGTTGTCCCAGCCCGAGTCCAGCTGCAGGTGAAACCAAGGTGAAACCCCAGCACACACTACAAGTAGGCTGGTGAGTCCCTGTGTCTTGCTATCTACTTTCTTGACCGGAGGCTTTGGAGAGTCTTGGATGGAAAATGCTGACGTGATCGCTACCCTCTTCGTTGAGATCTATAACATGTTCCACTCTTGTAGCGGTAGAATATTCCTCATTACGACCTTCATCTCCAGTGCCAAAGGCTTAATCGCTAGCTCTGCTGCTATTGTGTCTCAAAGATTCATGAAGTTGGGTCACTGTCTGGTTGTCCACACGAATCAATTCATCTTCAGCTATTAAAAGAAGGCAACCCTCAGCACTAGAGGTCAACTCAAGAGCTTCACCAATGGCTTCGCCAGTATCACCGGTGTGTCGAGAGCTGCCTCTACTTTGACTGTGCTCAGCAGCGTTGAACGTCGTGTCATTTCGACTCTCTCCAGTCTGTACCAGCTCACCGCTTAGAGTGCTCTCTACACTCGTTGTCGTATCGCTAGCCACGGGGGTAGCCGTGAGTGATGATCGTTTTTCACGAAATGCGGCCATGATACTCGACGCAGATGGATGCACATATATTTGTTCTACGCGGATATACGTCTTGCTCACTTCTGACACCTTGATAAACACTAACATTGGTGGAACTTGCTTGAACGGCTGCTTTTAATGCTCGTCACACCTCTGTCATGTACGCTATCACGCACTCAATTCTCAACGCAGGTGTCTACTACTTGGCCTCGCTTAGACTCCAGATTCATATGGTTCGTCCCAATGGCATCTTCATTGTTATCGTCTTCAGAATCATCACCGTCGCTACCGTCAAACTCACTTTTCTGGTCATCAATACAAGACGCAAAGGTCTCAGTAAAAAAGCCTTATTATCTCCAATCTTCTCCTCTTCACTTCGATCTTCTTCTTTATCGATGGCAATTTCTTTACCAGTTACTCCTGCGCCATCATGTTTCAGGGTTGTACTGTCACCACCCACATTTGTCGATGATGGCCTCTCTCGAAATGACGCAATTAAATCCGACCCCACATCGAAGTTTTTCTGTAGTCGTGGAGAAGAACTCGGACTCGTCGGTGAAGCCATAAGGTTTCAGCACTCCAGTTTTTGTTTCGAATCTACCAGTATGTTATCACTTCTCTCGAGCTTGTTGTCGACTGGAAATGACTTCATGTTCCTGCCAACGAATATGCCCTGTCTGTTTTTCGCCGTCCCAAGCACATCGCACTTTCAGTCCAGCAAGTTCCCAAAATTACAGTATCTCGACCCGATCCGTGGTTTTGTTATTGCTTGCTCTAAACGTTGGTCACGGAGCGTTTGACTTCGTGACACTCTGGGCTAACTTGCACAGTCGAGAATAACATCGCTGTTAGAGGTCATATTGTTAATGAGCAGCTGGTACCCCCTTGCTCTACAGCGCTGACCAAAAATATGTAGTCATCACAATTTCTCAAGTATTTTCGTCAATTATCTGCGAATTACCATAAAACCGGGTAGAAACGCTATTTAGACAAAACCCTACCGGGGCATACCGTTTTTCTCCCAGATGATTCCTCGTTGCGGAGATCCAGAAGTGACCATCACTCTGACCCTGGACAGAAGTACGTAGCAGCGTGGATAGCGCCGGACAGTCCATTACCTCAATTTCGGAGCTCTCAAGGAAGGCTTTCGTGCTTTTGGATGCGTGTATGCTTGCATTGTCGTGCTGAAAGATGTAGTCCACGTCGTGGAACGCTTCTCCAAACGGTATCAAGTAGTTGGCTAGTGTTTCCTGGTAGTGGAATGAGTTTTGGCGGCCTATTAGCAAAGCCAAATCGGTTTTCCTCGAGAGGAAAAACCTCCCCAGATCATGACAGATAGCCCCCACCCTTTTGACGACTGAAGTAGGTCTCCTTCTCGCAGCGTAGGTCATGCCAGTAGTACTGTAGGCCGTCTGGGCCATCGAGATCGAACTTCTTCTCATCAGAGAATACAACACGGTCCCAATCAGCTCGTAGTTTAACCATACTCATAGCCCAGTTTCGTCGGGCCAGCTTGTGGCTCGCCTTGAGCATCGGAGTGCGGATGCGCTTGCTGTAGCCCATGTGCGGAGTCTGCTGAAATACTCTACGCACAGTACGTGCTGATACGGTAAGCCCCAACGACGTCCTCACGGAGCTAGATGACGCTCCAGCATTCTTTGCCTCGAGAACGATATGCCGTTTGGTCCTTTTTCAAACCGTCGTGGGCCTTCTTGACCTCTTGACCGCTCCATAAGTGTCTCGGTTTCCTCCAAACCTTGCTCACGCCTGCTGGCGACCTTCCTATGTGCTCAGCGATTGCGGTAAACGCCCAACCTGCCCCGTGAATCCCACAAATCTTGCCTCTTTCTACAGACGTGACCTCGGAGCCCTTGGTCATGATAGTGGTGTCACCAGGTTAAAGGTGACACGTGGTTGCCTTCTACACACCCGTAGCTAGGTTTTGCGGTCTGTCAGAAGCTCTAGAACCTTATAGAATGCCCAAAATCTTGCGAAGCTCACGCTGCTACGCACTTTGTCCAGGGTCAGAGTGATGGTCACTTCTGGATCTCCGCAACGAGGAATCATCTGGGAGAAAAACGGTATGCCCCGGTAGGGTTTTGTCTAAATAGCGTTTCTACCCGGTAGTATGGTAATTCGCAGATAATTGACGAAAATACTTGAGAAATTGTGATGGCTACATATTTTTGGCCAGCGCTGTAGAGCAAGGGGGTACCAGCTGCTCATTAACAATATGACCTCTAACAGCGATGTTATTCTCGACTGTGCAAGTTAGCCCAGAGTGTCACGAAGTCAAACGCTCCGTGACCAACGTTTAGAGCAAGCAATAACAAAACCACGGATCGGGTCGAGATGCTGTAGTTTTGGAAAACTTGCTGGACTGAAAGCTCGATGTAGTTTTCCGCCTCCTCGTTGCACGGGATTGTGGACAATTAATCCCAGAAAATCTTCATCATCCCATCGAAGCCGAACTTAATGGGTGAAATCTAGTTGACCCAGATAAAGTACAGTGATGTGTCGTCCGAGTTTACCATAAGACCGCCAAAAAAGCAGCATGGATAGCAAGATGAGCATCCCCACGATGGCGGCGACGGAGTAGCAGCCAATTGCGTAAGCAGGGCCAACCGAAGCACTACGCGTCAAGATTATAAGAAGCTGGAGGTAGAAGAAGACACTGAAGCCGTGGCCGATACCGATCAAGAAATAGGCCGGTACGAACACCATAAACGGCAGCAAGATCCGCATTGGTAGGTCACCCAAGTTCCTGGTCACATACCACAACACCAAGTGAAACAATCCAGCCCTCGTCGTACCATAGTGATATCTTATGGTAGCAACGTGAGTTGAATCTGCACGGCAGCTAAGATCTCGTTAGCCATGAAGTAGAAAAAAAGCACTCGAGAAGTTCTGAATAGCAATGGTTCATGTCGAGTTGGGGTATACGAGACCCAATATGGCGCTCACCACAAGGGACTGGCCAACCTCTGCGGGAAAGCGCATCTTGTCTCGAAAGAGACTCAGGACGTTGCGACCCAAGACCACGCGTAGTTGACCTACTAGACCTAGTTTGTCCTTCTCAAATTTATCGATCTATAAGTCTTCTTGAATAGTTCTGGGGCGTGTGCAACACGCCGGTGTGTTGTTGCGTAGCAGAGCTGAGAAAAAGTGTATTGTGATTGTCTGATTGAGGGATATTGTTACTTACAAGTATTGATTGGATCAATTTCACATTCCAAAATCTTATTGCGAATATTGCCGCTATATTCCTACAGGTCAATCAAAACCATATTATATATTGATTCCATCAATAAGATTGTCTCAAACGAGCCCACAGGGAAAACGCGATGGTTCGCGCGCTCTTCGCACCAAAACTATGGCTCTGAACACTTCCTCTGTTTACCAGCCTCCTCACTCTTCAATTTGCATCCTGCTATTCCACTACCTACCTCCAGCCACCACTCAGTCGCCGCTTAAACATGAAAAACGCCGATAAAGTACGCGTGCTGTTCAAGAACACAACTACCACTGATCGCACTTGCTGTATATGCGATCTACTTGTCAAGCAACCCAAACAAGCTGGCTACAAAAACCTCATCTCGCGCCTTCAGGTCCACCACAGTGGGTATAAAGATGAGGCGGCTAAGTGTAATAGGAAAGCATGTGCTCCTATGAGCAGCATGTTCGTTCTCAAGGACGCTGCTGATACGTACGGCTGGGCCAAGCTCGTTGCGCTCAAGAACTTTTCGTTTGCGCATATCGACGACCCTGTGATACGTGCTACTGTACGCTACAAAGCAATGGAACGCGAGACCCTACTGAAGCGAATGATTTCTCTTGTTGGCGTGGTGGACGTCAAGATAATCACGAGCTATCGGGTGAAACGTTTGCTCTTGTCTTTGACGGTTTAACGGATGCTGCTGAGCACGCTATTGCCATTTTCGCTGCCACGAAAAATGGCATACGATTCCAGGCATTCTCTCCTTTTCTAGATGAGGCGTCGATGACTGCAGCTGAGCACATTGACTTCATAGACATGGTTCTCGATCACTACAACCTGGACATCGCTAATATGGTCGCCATCGTAGCTGAGAACATGGAAATCAACAAAGCGATTTCCCGTCGAATTTCGGTTCCATTAATTGGATGTGCGGCCCACCGCTTCAATATTGCTGTTCGCAAATGGTTAGAGCCGCATATGCCTCTCATTAAGAAGGTTAGCGCTTTAATGAAGCTGAAGACTGTAAAGAGGGTGGCTAAGCTGAAACTACATGGATGTTATTACAAAGCTATTCCACTGCACGAACTTCGATGAAGCGGCTGTTACCGCGTGTTGAAGCGCTTTGAGGATCTGCAGCCGTATATGCACCTGTTCATGGACGACTGCACGGTCGAAGACGACGACAGTGATGGTGACGACTCCTCTACCAATCCAAATACCGAAAACTTCCGGCGTATTCCACTTGTCAACCTCATACCCTCACCAAGTGAGCAGCGAAAACGTCTTCGCGCTACTCAACGAAATGACTGCTTTTGACGTGATTTCATGCCGGCTTCAACGTCAGGATATGACAGTTACTACCGTTCGCAACATCTTCGATGTTGTTTTGGATGACTATGATGACATAAATTACTATTTGGCCGCTGGTGGAGAAGTGGTTTGGTGTCCAGACTTTGAAGTAGGGTTGGCCAAGATTCAATATGGAGCCGAAAAAACGCTGCTTGTAACGGAGAGACATGAAGTTGCTTGCTTACTGCGCTCACCGGCCGGGCAATCTGATCAACGGCGAGATACTGTACCAGCGTCGCGCTCGAAGCAACAAAGAACTACTGATGAACTTGACCAAGCCATCGCTAAGAGGGCGCAAAATCGCGGGTCCAAGGAGTTCAAGTACATCGAAACTAACTGGATTCCGGCGACATCCGTGGTGGCGGAGCGATTTTCTCGATGGTCAAAAGCTCCCGGGAAAAGTATGAGTGCGTCAACTTTGGAAATGGTAATGTTTCAAAGGTAAACTGGGACCTGGTCACACTCGGGTCCGTATCAGTTGCGATTGAAAGCGCCAAGAATAAAGAGTGGAGTAGCTACGTAGATGACAGTGACGTAATGTAATGGATGCACCAATGTATTGACAATCATCCCACTTAAGATTGTAAATATTGCAATAATTGATTGTGATGCATTGGGGAGAACAATAAATATTCAATCTATATTTCCACAGCCCTGGGTCGCCGCTCCATCGTACACACAGCTCGGTCAGACAGCAAATACAGCTTATCGAAGAGAAAAAAACACCTCGGATGACGGTTGATGTACCGTAGCGATTATAGTGCGATTGGCGTTTCGAGCGATCTCCTGTAGCTGCCTTATCACAGTCTCGGCCATGAAGCTGTCAAGCCCAGAAGTTGGTTTGTGACGAATATTAGTAGCCCCGGGCTGGTCAGGATCTCAGTGGCAAAGGACAAACGCTTACGCTCGCCACCGGAAACACGGCGTGGAGTAGATCCACCAATTAGAGTATCACGACATTTGACCAATCTTAGCTGCTCCGTAACGTCGATGACGTTACATCAAGTGTTCACGTTCTGTGATGGTATCGTAGAACATATCGCCTTGCACGATGTAGAAGGTTTGCTGCTTGAGTTGTTTGGCCCAAGGGTGGCCGCTGACGTTTCTAGTCCGTCTCAAGTGTCTTTTCGACCGAAGATATAATTTAACAGAGAGCTTTTACCAGCTCCAGAAGGCCCATCATAACCAGTAGTTGACCCGGACGATCGGTTCCGTTGACGCCATTTTGAATCACTTTCTCCTCTTTGCGTTTGGACTCGTTGTTCGTGGTCCCCACCAGCGTAAATTGTGGAGGGTTGCTGGTTTTCGGAGTCTCCACTTGGATAAAGTGTAATTCTGCATTGGTGGCACCATGACTGCTGTTTCTCCCGGCTAACTTAGAAATGAGAGAATACATATATAGCTGACATAAAGATTTAGCGCTGCTTTCACGGTCCACATGCTTTCAACAACTCAAGTGCAATCACCTTAGATGATGGACGCTCTTTAATTCACAATCGATTGTCGCTAATCACCACACAGCGTTGGTCACTTCTCTTGGAAGATGATTGTGGACGACGTCGATTGTATCTTTCACAGCGTCTCTAATCCAACATTGACATCAGTACTGCATACTTCTCAGTCCCACCAATTTAAAGAATTTCGTTTTTGTGTGCAACACACGAAAAATGTTACAATGATCCCATTGGCTGATATCGTGCTTCTTACAATGATTTGATGACCTTTTTCTCTGATTTGATACATATCGCCTTAACCGGCAGTAATACCTCATGTTATTAAGCGCCTACTTCTCCGGTCCGAAAAAAGAATAACCAGTTAGGTTTTTCAATAAAAAACCTCGCATGCGTGATTGGTCAATGTCCATTCTAAGATGGGTACGATTGGCTGAAAAGAGTTTGTATGAGGATTTGTATGCACACGGATTGAGAGTAATTGACACGGAATGGATTCAATTACTTTTAATGAAATACCACTTAAGCTCCGTTTGCGCTTTTTCTAGTTTATGTTAAAATTTAATTCTGATTATTTTTGACGTCAAAGCGAAAAAAAATCCACGTCTTCACAAAGTTAAAGTCCAAATGATCAGGTAATGACAAAATTGGCAGGAAGTTTTTTCATAAAAAAAGTGCTGACGCTACGTAAGTAGAGCTTTCAAACTAGCTCAGCCACGCTTCCGTTGGAGCTGTACGACCGAAGTTATGCCGATTTATTGAGCTGGTAATTTTTTTTTCGGGCCAGAGAAGTACTGTGTTAGCGGGTGTTACTGTACACACGTTGACGCTGATGTGTATAATATCGGAATGAGCATCTACTGCAAGTTTTGTAAAATTTCCTACGAATTTCGAAAATTATCAGAACTCCTTCCAAATAGACGCCCACATTCTAGGCGCTATTCACTTGCTGGTTGCGGATATGAAGCCACAAAAATATACTTTGAAGTAGCGAATAGCATGCTAAGCTAAGCTTTCCAGCAAGTGTACTTAGATATTTATCAAGCTCATATTGGTAGTGCTACTTTAAAAAAACCTAAAACTGAGAAGTAGAGGATTCCAATTTTTTGCTTCTCAAAATCTTCAATTGGCTTAATAGTGTGTTTTACGTATCAGCGTGTAAGCCACATACTCATTTACATTGGAAACACCAAACAGCTCTTATCATATCGACACAGCGTACAGTCGAATTCCCCCAGTCTCTTGCGCAATGTACGCTGGTGGCGGAGCGAACGAAGGTGACCACCACAGCAGTGGCAATGCGCCGTTCTCGAGCGCAGCAGCCGAAGCAAACGACCTAGACGCGTTGGTGTTCGAATTTGGCACGTCCCGCTGCAAATTCGGCTATGCGGGCGAGGACTTCCCTCGCGTGTTCGAGCGCCCCGTGCCACACGACGAAGTACACGACGACGCGGAGTTAGGACGGCGTCTGAACCGCAGATCGGCGCAGGTCGAGAGCGACCCAGAGAAATTGGCCCAATGGCTGTTCGACGCTAGCAGCTCCAGGCTACAGACACGACTGAGCGAACACCCGCTATTATTGGTGGAAAGACCGTTTACTCTGCCTGAAGAAGTCACGGGAGATGCAGGACAGACGCAGGACGAACAGGACGACGCAGGAGCTAGAGCCACCGAGACCAAGACTGTGCAGGCCAGTAGCGCCAGCAAAAAAAGAGACCTGAAGGCCCGAGAACAGATGGTGGAGGTCGTCATGGAGGAGCTCGGTGTGCCTGCCCTCTTCTGTGCCAAGAGCGCCGTCCTCGCCTGCTATGCGAATGCCAGGACCAGCGGCCTGGTTGTGGAGATGGGTGCTACATATACCAGCGTCACCTCCGTCCATGAGGGATACGCCTTCGCGTACCCCAAAAGTCAGGTTACTCTATTTGGCGGCCATGATTTAGACTCCTTTTTAAGAACAAAATTAGCACCGCAAGTTGCTAAAAATTTAGAACACAAAATGGAGGCGACGTCGGCGGAGATAGAAATTGCCAAGCGGAAGAAACAGACGTGGTCGTACGTAGTGGAAGCCAAGGAGAGCGGACTCTGTCGAGTGGCGGACGGACCGTTTGACGAAGTGCAGAACGCCCAACTGCCTCTGATCAACTACGAGTTACCCGATAAGACTATTGTGTCTTTGGGTACCGAGCGGTTCAGTGTTGCAGAGCATTATTTCTTAAGGGAGAGCGTGTCAAAAGCTGCAGAAAGCTCAGACAACAGTACCTTAGTGAACGATGGTCCGGGCATGAGACTTCCAGAGTTAATCTGCGAGACAGCTGGCCTAACAACCGAAACGGAGCTGAGGAAGGAATTGTTCCAGAATATTGTGCTGACTGGAGGAAGCTCGTGCTTTGAGAACATGCCGACGAGGATTGAACGTGAAGTAGTGACCACGTTGAGTGGGATGCCGCTACCTCTTACAGGAGCAGGCAACAACGGCGCAGCTGGCGGATTTACTAACAGCTTACGGGTGAAGGTGGTGGCAGCTCATCCCCAAGAACGCCGCGTGGGCTCGTTCCTTGGTGGCTCCATCTTGGCGTCGTTGGGGTCTTTCCACGAAATGTGGATGTCCAAAGCAGAATACGCTGAGCATGGTGCTACGCTCATTCACAAGAAGTGTCCGTAGACTCGTCGGCTTCTCAGTTAATGTGATTTTTAGTGACTAAACTTAGGTGTCACCAAATGGTTCTTTAAATCTATTGCTTACAAACAAAATCTGATTGTCGTCAAACGGAAAAACACGAATCGCGATTTATAATAATAATACGGGAGCGAGGTGCACAGTAGATGCAAATCTTTAAAAAACTCTAATCCTAACGCGTGAAAGGACACTCGTCGACGATGCTGAGTCGACTTCTGCGCTGTTGTTCAAACCGATCGAAAGAGCTTTCGTAGATCTCGACATTGCGTTTCTTGTCGACAAACACGATCGGGTCACATTAAAGAATTATAATCCAGACATTAAGGCGCATATGCTCGTGGACAGGTTGAGCCAACGGCAATGGGATGGTCTTGGAGGTGTATCCTGACTAACACATTGGAAGAGTGTACGAGTCCAATCTATGCTTCAAATGCTCCACAGGTCAATGTGCTCACGACGTTTGGAGAGCTGGATGGCAAGACACTTCATTTTCCAAGCGGGTCAACGCTACGGGCGCTGTTTGTATAATACCATCAAGCACAGTTGGCCAGGGCAAGGGCGATCATCCAGGGACGAGGATCGTCGTATCGACTCAGTGCAATCGTTATCCTGGATCTGTCTAACGCTAACCCCAAACCTCGATAATCAAGGACACAAAATAGGACCAAACAGCCACCAGCTAGAGGCGTTGCTTTGGCCTGGGAGGACGGTTGATAATGTTGGAGCGTAAGTTTGCGTTTTCCCCAATTTACCAGCTGGCATCCGTGCTTAAAACGCAGCTTGAATTGGTTCAAGTTGATATGTTCATAGCAACTTTGCTCCTACTGTTGAGCATTTTGATACGAGGTTTAAATCAACTTGTCTATATTTTTCTTGCTGATGTTGACGTGTTGTAGGTATGAATTTTACCCTGAGGTTCGCTTGGCTTAAAGGCAGTGGACGAACTAAAGTCAATGTTTCCTGCCCTCACACCACGGTGGGTGACCCATTCCCTACCGTTAGTACTGTAGTGACCCGGTATTTCTAAAGTTTAGTGGAAAGTGTGGCTCGAATTAAATCTTTGTGGATTGTTGCATAAGAATTCCAGAGCTTTTGCCGCAGCGTTACCTCCGTATTTCGAAGAAAACCTATCAGCCAGCGGTTCGAATTTCTGGCATTCTAAATTAAATTAATGGATACGTGGCGTTTCAAAAAGTCTTCACAGATGACTACATATCGCGATAATCAATTCTAAATGGATCATACATGAAAACTTAAGTTATGTATCGGCTTCGTCACACGTCACAGATTTATCACACGTCGCAGGTTTTGCTAACCCATCTTTTGACATATCCTATTATTTATCACATTGTGCAATCACCAATGCTGCTCCGCGGCATCACTTCGAGTGCTCGCATCTCCGTCTCTGTGCGTCGGATCTCACCTCTTCATCGCCGACACATCTGCAGTACGTCTCGGATCCTCTCCGGCGCTGACCCGTCGTCCAACAATGCGGCATATGCTGCTAACGACGCAGTCAAAGCGACCCCAATGGTGGCGCAATATCTCGCCCGCAAGAAGGAGTATCCAGGTGATTGTCACAATATGTTTATAGCCGTTGTAGTACTAAAACCCTTATCAGCTAAGTTGTTGTGGCGATAGACTGTATGCTTCTATTCCAAGTGGGAGATTTCTACGAGTTCTTTGGCGATGATGCGCGTCGAGCAGCTCATGTAACTTGGTCGGAATGAACAGTGTACTACAACGGCAACTTATATATTATCGTTGTACATGCTGTATACAGTTATTAAACCTGGCACTTACCAGGAAGACCAAGAAGACGCACGTACTGAACGAGATGTGCGGGTTTCCAGTGGGGTCAGTGGATTCGTTCGTGGAGAAGCTGGTATGATAAAGCTTGTTAACGGTGAAGACCCGGTAGTATATATAACTGACTAGTGCGTGGAGCGCAGGTGATGCATCATGGCGTAAAGGTGGCGATCTGCAACCAAGTTGAGGTGAGTTAAGGTTTAACACAAATTTGAGAAGATATTTAGACTGATAAATGTGCTTTTGGGCAGAGTGCATCTGCTGCAAAGAAGCGTGGCTATAACAGTCTTGTGGATCGACGAGTGGTTCGTATTGTAACGCCAGGATCGCTAGTGGAAGACACGATGTTGACCCCAAAGGAGAATAATTACCTGGCGTCTCTTTATTATGACGAAGATAAATGGGGACTTGCGTGGGCTGATTTGTCGACTGGCGAGTTTGTATCCACCACATCTACAAATGAGAAACTGGCCAGTGCAATTTTACGCTGCTCGCCGAAAGAAATCCTCCTGCCAAGTAGTGAAGAGGAAGCTATGAAGGTGGCTATGCCCAGAGATGCCGTAGCATTTCTAGACACTGTGCTTCCTGATACTTGCATGAGAACCTTTCGACCGGCGTCGAGTTTCATTCCACAAGCTTCAAGACGCTCACTGCGCGATGTGTTTAAAACACTCGACACGTCGGAACAAGCTGCTGCGTCGGCCATCTTGGACTACGTCGACTTCACGCACGGCGGTTTGAGCGCGTTGATCCGTGCGCCACTTCACGTCGAGTCATCGGACCACATGATCATCGATTCGAGCGCGTGGAGAGGCCTGGAGCTAGCCAAGTCGCTCAGTGGCTCCAAGGCATCAAGTCTACTGCAAGCTATCGACTCCACTACTTCTCCAGGAGGGTCACGTCTTCTAGCGGTAAGTTATTTATCTATCTTACCAGCTAAAATATCATTAATATTTTTTATTACAGGCTCACTTGGCGTCTCCGTTGATGAATCTCGAGCGTCTAGAACGTCGACTTGACGCTGTTTCGTACTTTTATGGACAAGAACAATTGCTTCAACGTACGCGAAGACAACTATCCGAAGTGTTCGACCTGGAACGGAACCTCCAGCGTTTATCTATTGGCGTCGGGACTCCAAAAGATCTCAAGAATGTGGCGTCGACAATCGAAGAAGCCAAGCAGTTAGAGGAGCTTGTAAAGACCCACGAACGACTTCGAATCCGTCGTCTGCCTGACCTCCCTGGGAAAGAAACCTTCGGCTTGCCAGCCTTGCTGCGTGACTGTTGCAATGGACTCGTAGCCAACGAACAACAGCAGGGAAACATCGCACAGGCAGCTCAAGAGATCCACGCAGCACTCAAAGACGACTACGCGTCACTCAATTCCAAGAGCGGGTTTGTTCGTGCTGGTTACTCTTCGGAGCTTGACAAGTGGCAAGAAATTCTACGACATGACCCCAAATCTCCAGAGAAACAAGAGCTGCAGACAAAGTACCGTACTTTACTCGGATCTAGCCGTCTTCGCGTAATTTTCCAAGCGGAGAAAGGTTATTTCCTCGATCTCCCACACGACGAGAACGCCAAACTACTCCAGAACGAGCACAGTCGACGAGAGCTCGAGAAGTTGACGTTGTTCCAGTCGTTAAAGAACTCGGTTCGGTATCGTAGTGAAGAACTGCGGCAAATGAATCGTGAGCTCACAGAAGCCGCAGTGGAGGTGGAGCGAGTGGAGAATACTATTTTTTCTTACCTACGAGACAAAGTACTATCCGTACGCGACGAGTTACAGGCCATGGCAAGTGCTATTTCTCAGATAGACGTCGTCTGTTCTCACGCTCAAGTGGCTTTGGACAGAAACTTCACGCGCCCGCTACTGGATGGGACCTGTGAGCTGCACATCGAGGACGGACGACACGCAGTTGTCGAGGCTGCGCATCTGCGAGGCTCCAACTCGAAAGGGATGCGTGCTTTTGTCCCGAATAGTCTGCATCTAGCAGCAGCGCCTGAAGGCTCTTGCTGGCTGCTTACTGGACCAAATATGGGCGGGAAGAGCACTTTTTTACGACAGAATGCGCATCTCGTTCTCCTGGCGCAAATGGGCTGCTTTGTGCCGGCCAAATTCGCGCGTGTCGGTCTCGTGGACAAACTTTTCTGTCGTGTGGGCTCGGCTGATGACCTGGCAGCTGATAAGAGCACGTTTATGGTGGAGATGCAAGAGACTTCGACGATTCTCACGCAAGCTACGAGTCGCTCGCTCGTGCTGATGGACGAAGTGGGGCGAGGGACGGCTGTGAATGACGGAGTGGCCATTGCCGGGGCCGTTCTCGAAGCCTTGTGCGCCAAGCAGACGCGTACTCTGTTTGCCACACATTTCACTGCATTAAGTGCGTTAGTTGGGGGAACGTGTAATGGACAGCTACGGCCGTATCGGATGGAAGTTTTGGAGCGTCAAGTGGCAGGAGAGACCAAGCATTTGGTGTTTTCCCATCGAGTCGTGGAAGGTCTGGCAGCTCAGTCGTACGGCGTTAACACTGCGGCGCTGGCTGGATGTCCACCCTCTGTGGTTGCTCGAGCAAGTGAGTTATTGGCTGAATTGATGCACGAAAACTCGGTTAATAGCCATGTAGATAGTTTTGATGCACAGAGCCGATTGCAGCGTGCTCAGACTGTACTGGGCGCTTGGGAGTCAGAAGTCGTATCAGGTGACGCTATTGGTCTCAAGAACCCTGTTGATCCTCTCCAGATTCTAGACGAGTTGCGTCAAATTCTTTACGAAAGCGGGGAGGGCAGGTGAACGAATACTATTTTTTATACAGGCAAGAACAGCATATCACGCTGAACTGGGCATCACGACTTTCTTGTTTACCCCGTGCTGTACAGAATAGATAGCGAGCAAGAATTGTGAGTCCAGTAAAACTTCGCAAACAATTAAACTCAAGTCATTTGGTTATTCTGTACTAGTACAATACAGGATAATTTTTGGCGGTTTATCGGTTATTTAAAATATATTACAAATTGGTTTAACCCCTTCGTTCATATAAGAGGTGTATAGATTTTTTTCGGCATCTATGTTATGTTTAGCCGCTAAACATAAGAAAAAAAATGACTCCTAGTTCAGTATTTGGATTCGCCCGAAGCTTCATCACCAGTAGTCAGCTTCTAGATTTATTGTAAATATTTTTATGAGCCGGGATAGCCTGTAAGTAACGACGGGAACGTTGTAAGCACATCGAGTAGTTTCGACATATGGTACAACTAATTAATACCGGAATTGCTACTGAGCAACTATAGTAACTAAAAGCTTGCCGAGCAAAGACAGCAACTACTCCTATAAAGCTACTTGTTACATAAGCTCCTGAGCGACTCAATTACATATATATAAGGACCGCTTTATGGACTTGTATCGCAATCACCAGTCATTTCGTCTGGCCTAATGAGTGGTCATTCTGTCTTTTATCAGAAGGCGAAGTCGTTGTGTGGACAGCGACCCCTGTAGGCCAACATTTGGAGATTGTCTGCATTTGAAGCCTTTCCATTCTTCTATTTTGGTCAAGCCCCGGGTTATCTAGATGGTCGTGGTCCTCGCTGTCATATATGGGCCAAATTTGCTAAAGAGGGCCAATAAAACGACAATATTGTTAGTCCTGTTTTATATAGTACTACTACTATAATAGTATTTCTCCCCGTCTCGCTAATAATACTCGAGTATTAATTTTGTGAACGGTAATATTGTTCTATTATAGTAGTTTGGCGAAAAATCTTGCTACTATCGATTCCTGACTGGGCGAATCCCCCGGCCCGGATCCCCAACAGCAGACGTTATCATATTAGAACCGGAGTTATCATAATACAACCCAACCGTGCATACACGTATATGTTTTCTTAGCTTTTTTTATAAACTGTTGCATTCGATACAGTAGCATAAGCTATCGAATGGTCCTTATATTTTCACTGTCCTGAACTGTAAGCGGTTATCCTGGAAGTGCTACGAGTAGTAGTCCGTACAGCCATACAGGGATTAGTTCGAAAATATGTTGCCACACCAATAGTAGTATCGATTCAATACACATTTCAAACGAGTATGTCTTATTTTCCTACCAATTTGCATAAACTTCACAGGTTTCACTCCGCGGAAAAGATTTCGCATGGATAAAAACTGATATAGACTTAATGTACCAAACAAAAGAGATTTGACTTTCCTAAAAAAATTCCCGTCAAGAGGCACCTTAGTTTGCCTTCTTTGCATGGACCTCACCGAGCGTAAATCTTGTGGTTTTGGTTTAGAGATATTATGGTTTAGAAGCGGACACTGGGCAAAAAGCACGAATCGAAATGTTTTGTTGCTTTGATATAGAACAAGCCGAGCGCCGACTCTACGCGGCGGTAGTTTAGGTTTGGTTCTACTAGTTTTGGCCTCGCTACGCTTCGGCACTGAATCTTTATGCCTAGATCGATTTTTTTTATGGGTCAACATCATGCTTACCCGATTAAAAATAATTATTCTAATGATCTTGAATCAATATTATTTATACAATATCTTTATTTTTGCTTTGCATTCACTGTATCTTCATCTTTCACACAAAACCTCATGATTTTTAAAAAAATTATACAAATGCTACACAGTTTTAGTTTATCGTCGTGCTCATCACGGGCCGTTTCTACTGTATGCCGCTATGAAACTTAGCTCACATCAAAGCAAAATGTAGTAATGGACTATTCACCTTGCACAACATACCCGCTTGTATGGCCTATTTGAGCTTGTAAGTAGCTGAAGATTGATCACTTCGTATACCAAGCTCAATGAAAGCTATTTGAAGTAAAACATATTCAAATAGTAGTATTTTTAATGCATTTAGCGTTCATTTTGTGCTGGTTCAGAATTAGTCATTAGACACTCTAAGCTGTGTCGGTTCTGTTTAAAGCATATGGATAAGCGTTCAAGACGCGTACCTGTTGTTGTTGTTGTTGTTGACAACGGTGTTTTTTTATTGTGTAACGATGATTCCAGGATGGATAAATGTCATTTAGGTTATGGGCTCTACTTATCATACTATAATTTACACCTCTCGTGCTGTGTTGCTGTCTTAACCGGTTCAATTAAATTCGTATCCTACGCCCTTGTCGGCGACACGCCCGCCCGTTAAGTAGTATCGGATTTTGCCGTCAAACAACTCTCAGAAAATAATGGTTTACAGCTGTAATTGTCAATAGCACAAATGAGTTCCTTTCTTCAATCTAAAACTTTTAATTTCTATCTTTATGGCTTAAGAGACAATATTTATTAGCACAGCGTTGTACGGCCAGCTTCTGCTGTACATGTACTACGATTCGGCAGTAACATCACCTTTAAAATAATTTCAAATATTTTTAAAACAAAACAGTTGTAGCTTTTATTTTAGTCAATGTAACTTGCAAAAGCAATTGAGTACAGAGTATTTAGTATACATGGGTGTTGGATATTCTGTCCAAAACGAGTCCAACTTTGTCCAAATTATCCAATTTTTTTTTGCTGTTTTGGTGATAAATTACCAAATTTGTCCAAAATCTGTCCAAAACATATGCGTTATTTTATAAATTACGGATCTAAATCTTACCTTTTTGCTAGTAAAAGTAAGGCTGTAACGGTTGGCGTGTAGTGCGTTCTCGAGCTAGGGCATTACTTCATTTAGGCATTTCCCAAATGCTGCACGAAGGAAAGGAGTACGCGATTAGGACAACGAACAAAGTCACTGGCACCATCTACTACAACTGCCGTCATTTCCGACAAGGTTGCCTTGCAAAGCTGATTTCGAAAAGAGAACACGTACGCGCTCGCGGTGAGCACAACTGCAAGAACTTACTGCCGAAACAAGTCGTGGATGTGCGGTGTGAAATGCGTCAGCAGCTCCAGCGAGCGGCTCTAGAATCAGCGTCTGAAGCTCCATCAATGGTGTGGGAGCGTGTCCGCTCAGCATTGAACAACTTAAACAAAGGAAGCACGCTGAACGCCATCCCAAAACTGCAAGGTGTCAACATTGTCAAAAATACCCGCAAGGGTATGGGTTGCGATATGCTACACTCGCTCGACAAGACCGAGGCGCACTGGCTCAGCAACTCGGACAAACGCTCCTTTGTGAGGTTTAACACTGGGTTCTCTGTCAAGAATAAGGAGCGCCGTATCGTAGGATTTGGGCACCCAGATCTAGTCCTCTTGCTACGAAACCCAGCAATTCCGGTCTTTATCGACGGCACCTTTAAAATGGTGCCGAAACCGTTCGTACAATGCCTTATTGTAATGCTGCTGGACGCTACTGTTAACTTGTACGTTCCGGCGATGTACGTACTCCTTCAAGGACGAGACAGCGACACCTATCTGGACGCATTGACGATGATTATCATTGCGACGGACCGCCGACTAGAACCCGCCAGCGTTACGTGCGACTTTGAGCTCGCGTTGATCAACGCTGTAGTCGACCAGTTCCCGAAAGTGCATATTGTGGGGTGTTTGTTTCATTGGAAACAAGCACTGCGCCTCACATGCTGGATCAGGGCCTAACAAGAGATCAGGTGAAGGATGCAATGACCCCCGGCAAACTCGACATTTGACCATCATTCCTGCAGATGAAATCGACGACAAGGTGCGCATATTTTTATTTTTCTTATCGTTTGAAATTTTAACTTTTTTTGTTATTGACAGTTTTGACACTTCAATTCTGACGTTATGATCTTGTATGACGTTGTAATTTTTTTTGTAACCAGGGGATCCGGTATGTGCGAAGTCTGATTAACGAAGAGGACTCTAAGGGCAAGTGGGATCGGTTTTGGCGATATTTTCGCAAGAAGTGGATGGGGCGCTTTGATTCCAGCTTGTGGAACGTCAATAGCATGATGGTTGGTGGGATTAACATCACAAACATGACCAATAACCCGTTCGAAAAGTACAACCGCGACTTTGGCGAGAAATTTGGGCGTGGGGCTCATCCAAGCTTACTGGCGTTCATGGAGACAGCTAAAGCCGAGGTACTAGGTTACGTGAACCGCATCCATGACATCAAGCTGGGAATTCAAACAGCGCCTCGCCACGCTGAAGCTGTCGTCACTCAAGTCCCAGACGACTACATGAACTTCATGTAAACAGTTTGAACAGCTTTTGGACAGTTTGGATAGCTTTTGGACAGTTTGAACAGCTTTTGGACAGTTTGAGCAGCTTTTGGACAGTTTGGATAGCTTTTGGACAGTTTGGATAGCTTTTGCACAGTTTGGATAGCTTTGGGACAGTTTGGACAGTCCTGGAAAAATATACAAAACAATCTTTTAGATTATTAAATCTGTCATTTATCAATTGGACAATTTGGACATTGTTGGACTCGTTTTGGACAGAATATCTCCTTCCACAACATACATTATTAAATAGTAAAAAAACTTAAAATGATGCCGCCTTCGGATATTTTTATAGCCTTGTGCAAATTCCCATATGTACACTGAGAAACACATGAATTTACTGATGTAAACTACACAATCCAGTTTTACCCAATTGGAGCCACCTTTGTTGCGCTCTGCAGCCAGTAGAAAGCTTTAAATTATTTTGTCCAATGATATGTCTGGAAAAGCGTGACAGACACGACAATTTATTGTGACGGAAAGACAGGTAACTGCAATAGATGCTTAAGACTAGCGCTCTGGACGCCCGGCTAGGGCATGGCTGGGTGGTGTAGTGTGGGTTGGTCGCCTCCGCTGCGCTGCGGCGGATTAAAAACCATTTTAAAATTAAACCTAAACGTATTACATCTATTACGTGCCTTACCAAGTCCGCGTCGCAAAGATCTCCCTGTACACAATATTGTTGGTGTGTACGTTCCCGTCCTAATCGACGGCCTCTGGATCCACAACAATCTTAATCGCCTTCCTTGAAGTCACTCTCGACAACGCCACATAAACCCACGTGGTGGATTGATTGTCCTTGGGCCTTGTCGATAGTCATGGCGAGCGCTGGAACCAATGGGAACTGCTTACGCTTGAGTTTAAACGGGAACTCCTTGTCATCGTCCTCACTATAAAAAGGATCCGAGGAATGAACACCTTCTTACCCCTGAACGGCCCGGACATAATGCTGGCCTCGATGCTTCTCTTGCGCAGTGACACAACCCGAAGCCGCGTTCCGTTGCAAAATTCTGCGTCGCTATTCAGCTTTCTAATCATGATGATAGGTGCTAAACCTTCAGAAAAATCCTGTGCGGAGGGATACCGGAAAAGTTAAGAGAGTTCAAGAACTCCTGCTCAAACATATTTGCATCCGCTACCCCTTCGAGGCTGTCCACCGAGAGATACTCCTTCGTTTCACCTGACAGCCGTTCCGCAACCATGTCGTTGATACGCAGATCACTTGCATTTGTGGGGGCTAGTATGGCTCGCTCAGTAAAGTATTCATCGGGTAAATTATCAGTATGAACGCCCGGGTACACCGCTTCTATAAGTGGGCTAACGTTGCGGACTCGTCGGGCTTCTTCAACTTCGTCCAAGTCTCGCTCTTGTTCCTCGTCCACCGAAGGAAGTAACCAGAAACATGGGCATAACCGCGTCTTCTTTATCAGAGGTCATTTGTTGTATAAGTCGATTTGGAATGATACACACCTCGCGTGGGTGGCATACGTCACCATCACCGATCTCATGGTTGACTGGATAACGGCCTTCTCCAATTTGAAGTAAAAAATCAGATAACTCTGCTAACTCAGCCGCGCTGGCCGCGTCGGGGGCGGTGCGGACACGTAGGTTCTCGGTCAGTCGCACTTGACGCATACGCTATGCTCCCATAGCGGGGAAGACTCGTAGCAAGCTTGATCGTCTCCGCACGCGTAGCATCGTTCAGTACAGGTAGAATCTGGCGGTGATCACCGCTGAACACCATTAACTTTCCGCCGAATGGCTCCAGCTCGTTCTTCATAATATCCCGAAGCGACCTGTCAACAACCTCAACGCAAGCTCGGTTCATCATCGGCGCTCGTCCCATACGATCAGACTCGCCCTATGAATCACTTCGGCTTTCTGCCTCTGCCATGAGAGGCTGCACTTCGACGGCTCTGTAAGTTTGAGGGGAATCCGGAACGTTGAATGCGCGGTATGACCTCCAGCTAACAGAGTGGCGGTAATCCCACTCGATGCAGCCGCGATGGCGACCTTACGTTGCATCCGAACGTGAGCGATTATTTGCTCGGGACCACCCATTGATTGATGGTAGCGTTGTCCCATACTTTCCCCTTATGGCACAAATTTCCATCTGGACGACACACGCTTGTACGTGAGGTATTTATCGGGGTTCATCACCGTTTCGTCCGCGAGCGCCTTAGGAAACTTCTTAGAACACCTTCCGTTCTTCATGCACAGGCAGTTCGGGTTCTGTTGACCATAGGGTCCATGCAGCATATTGAAAAGCACCGTATCGAACAGCTCGGGGTACTTCTCTTTATCCGGGTGCTCAGCGGACACCAGCTTATGACGTCTTCATTAGTAGTGGGCATGTCCTCCGGACGCAGTATAAGCAGTATGTGGGCGTGGGGACGATCACGCTTCTGATATTCCACTACATGGACTCGAGCGGCTTGAATCCCCAGCACACCCTCTTTGAGATCCTTTTTAAGAGCTTTTAGTTTCTCCATGAATACGCGAGCCACAATGTCCGGTCGGTCGGATGTCTTCTCCCCACGGCGTACGTTTTCCTTGATCTCAGGCCGATCGGATTGCATGTCATCGTAATGAACAGGCTAGGGGCCTTTGTTTCACGGACGATAGTCATGTCATCCAAGAAGCGTTGGTACATGTAACGGGGACCACTTGGAAAATTCGGCGGTATGATGATCTGGCGTCCAAGCTCACCCGCATCTGGCTCCGCGGACTCCGGCTCCGTATTATTCCCACGCCGCGTCCTACGTATGGCCGCTTCGTCGTCAGCTTTCATTCTGTGGATCTCAACAGACTCACCACGCAACGCGTCCGTGAGACCCTGGAGGATTTCTAAACGATACCGGAGTTGATGAGCGCAGGCGTTCTTGTTCGTGTTTGGCCCATTGGTCAACGCAGAATTACTGAGTCAGTCGGCCACCGCGCAGGATAAAAGAATTACTAACTGTCCGGTCGTAAAGCAGATACGATTCATATTCCCGAACGGACATGGTTAAGGGATCACCGTGGCGATCGACGGGATTACCAATGCACGGGATATTGTAAGTACAGACATTCTCCCCGTACGGAAAAAAGTAGAGGGTACTGCAGCTCGTCGTAGGTAACTCTCGTGTCAAAGATGTACTTGAAACCTCCTCCTGTCGTGTGTAGAATAAAATGCCGATTGTTAGCCGCATTTGTGGCGATCCCAACGGCCACCACCTCTGATGCAGCTGCGATGTTATGCGTACACTGATTCGCATTTCGTGTGACGTGCAGACACAGCTTAAGGCGATCCACCTCCGGGAGAAAATTACGCAAGGATAATGACGGATCATGGCCATCAACGTCTTCCCCTGCCGCTCGGCGTCGTTCGTGCGTCCTGATGGCTGCTGCATACCCCTCCCAACCACGCTGTATCAAAAACCTACGCGCGTTGATAAAGGCTTTTGTGTACGGGTTGTGCACCACCATCACCTAGTCAATCTTTTCCATAACGGCATGATCGAGGCCTTGGGTCATGTTCATACGGCTTCGCACACGTGCATCCATATCTGGACCGCTAAAGTAAACTTGGGCATACATGGAGCGACCGAATGTAGGAGGTAGCAACGAATTCATGTGGTGACACACTGACCCTTGTACACGGAAGTTGTAGACACCATTCCATGTCACGCTTTCGTCGACATTAAGCGGCCGAGACCGCAACGCTCCCATGGACGTAAACACGAAGCCATAGTTGTAGGCTCGGAGTGACCGCATGAACGTCGGGTTTTCAAAGGGAGTTAGAAGAGCATCAGGAGCTGTTCGCGTGAACGAAACGAGCACCAGTCCGTTACGACCGCAGCATCCGTCTGTCAATTTAGGAAACTTCCAAGCGTTACCGTAGTGACACATACGCTCGCTCTCCCGGTTGTCGTCCGTGTAACGCGTGAAGTAGTGACGGCCCCCGGAAACTCTGGAAGGGTCAAAACTTTCGTGGTGTGAGAGACCTTTCTCATACTACCGAGACCGCCGGCGACACCGCTCTCGTTCCTTTCGAAGCTTGCTTTGTTCATCAGACATGGCTTCCTTTCGTGCTCTAAGCGCGGTAGGTTCTCGGTTACGCTGTGCTTGCCGCTGCTCATCCGACATGCCTCGTTTATGATCTCTATGTGCTGAGGCATCCCGCTTGCGCTCTGCTCGTCGAAAAACCTTCAGACATAGCTTCTCTCTGCTCTCTCCGCGACGCTGTATTTTCACCCCGCTCGGCTTGACGCTGTTCAAATGCCATGCTGTCCCTGCGATATCGGTGCGCTTCTGTGTCCCGGTCGCGTTCGTCTTAGCGCTACTCATCTGACATGCATTCCCTGCGAACTGCGTGTTCCACTGCATCACAATTCCTTGCATTTTGATTCTCATCTCCAGTCCCGGTGGCGCTATAGCTGGCTTGCGCGTCTCGACCATAATCTTAATGAGATGAGAAGTCTTCGGGCTCCATTCGCCCCTCGCTTGTTCGGCTTCTCGTCCGCGATCTCGAATAGTCTAAGATTCTGATCTGGTAGCTCTACGAAGTCACTTCCTCTCCGCGTCCTTCGCTCGTGCCCGGAATCGTCTTCGTCTGTCTTCCCCTCA
Organism: Phytophthora betacei; assembly: GCA_011320135.1. Lineage (NCBI taxonomy): Eukaryota > Oomycota > Peronosporomycetes > Peronosporales > Peronosporaceae > Phytophthora > Phytophthora betacei. Next base: position 565,374 of record JAANHX010000432.1, read on the forward strand.
CGCTCTACCGCCGGTGCAGATACTCTCTTCTGTCCGGATTCAGTTGGTGCTGGGGCTTCAACTAACGCGAGATGCTCGAACTTTTAGATCGCCTTGCGATAGCGTTCCTCTGCCTTACGAAGCTTTTGTTTACGGAACAGCCTGTATTTCCTCGGTCCCAGTTGCGTGGATAAAGCGTTCTCCTGCCGAGCTCGTTGTACACGCTCATCTAGTACCTCGCGGGTAATGATAATCGTTGCACAGTAAGTCGAGTTATTTCTGCACCAAATCCCTCTACACAGTTGTTGGGAAACCTTTTTGTTTTACTTGGGGCTCTTGTCATGTTGGCGTATCTTGAACAGGACTGTCGCCTGATTTAGATAGAACATTATTACATTGGCGGTTAGACGCGAAAGTCTAAGTGCACTGGAACTTATTCTACAGCTATTTCATAAATATAAGCACCAAAACATCGAAGCGATAGTTTAAGCAACGTGATACTCGGATAGAACCCCGAACTTTCCTTTTCAGGACTAACTTAGCAGTCCTCAGTGAATATAACACACCACTGTCATTTCCATCCGGGCTCCTCAGATTATGAACAAATTAGGGGTATCGTCACTCCAGGCAGCTTGTTGGTCCAGTCAGCTTTTGCTTAGGCCCTCCCCTTGGCCAGCGTGTTACAGCCCTCAGCTCACGTTCCACGGGTCCAAATTACCTTGCACGGCTGGAGACCAAGCAGCTGTACATGATAAATCAGACGCCGCATCGCGCTGTTGCCTTTTGGGTACGACAAAGCCGTTGCCTCAGCCCTGTTAAGTGGTTGCCCTGGTCTGCTCGATACCGTCCAGCCCTTCAGGTCATGTTAGTAGTATGAACAGGGTGTCCGAGAACGACCCAGCCCCTCACAGGGCTCACACAGCTCCAAAAACACTATAAAACCGTCTATTCGGATGCTTTGCTATTTAAGTGTACAGGCGTGGGGCTCACGCATGCTCTTAAAAAGTGTTTTTGCTGTCTTGATCTCTTGTTCTTGAGCTGTCCTTACACTTGGTCTTGGACCCCTTGCTCTTGGGAGACGACTGCTGCATTCCTTTCCGTCCCGCCAGAAGTGCTCTCGCAAAGTATGTTTGATGTGGGAGCTCACACGTTAATAGCACCTCTGTATTGCGGGACCGTAACGATTCTTCCACATGTGGCTGCAACTTCGGCTTGCCAATTGGCATCATGCGCCCCTCGCTTTTGGAGCGTGGACACTCGCGGCGGGTCTAGGACCCCTAGGCGCGTGCATGGTAGTAGACGCTTCCAGTCACACCCACCCTAACCGCTTGCTATCGCTACCAACTGCAATACTACTTTGGCGTCTCAGAGCAAGCCTCTGACTGTATCCTGAGAGGTCTTTCTTGAATATATAGTAGGGCAAGGAGCCCCACGCCCGTATATACATGCATATTCATCTAAAACTAACCTACTGCTATTATACAGCCAGCGCACCTTGTCCTCGCCGCGCCGTCGACCCGAAATCCAATTTTTTGTTTTGAATGAAAAATGAGTCGAATGATTACCCAACCAGGGCGCGAGTTAATTGCGTCCGCGTTTTGGCTATAATTCTAATTTTTGTAATAGTCAAGTCGAGTCAGAAAGATAGGCGCGGTCAGTAAGATGGGCGAAAAACGAATAAGAAAGGTCGACTGTAGCCACGCGAAAAGGTAGGCAAAATCCGGAAGAAAGAAAAACGACGGACTGATCGACAGACAGACAGACTGATTGACAGACAGACAGACAGACACGCTACAAGTTTAGGTGGCGGGAAATTGGCGGTTGTGGCAGTATCACAGGACAATCGTCGCGTACGACCAGAATCACCTCATATCAATTCTGTGCATGTACGACGGTTAGATCTGCAGCGGTTACTGATAGTTAAGTGCTGCTGTTTCCTTACTATATGTGCACTATAGTAGGATAAAGGGTCGCAATGGGGGCCGTAGCTAAGGCGAAGAGAACAAATCATTTATATTTTTGTTGTCGTATTTGTCTTGTATAGTTGCCGGTGCATTTATGTATTGTTGTGATGCTGTATAGGTGCGTCGTTGTGGCGCTCTAGTCACCACACCAGTAAGACGCTTATTTTTTAGGCTCTGGTGGGCCACCAGTGGTGGCTAACAGGACGGGCAACTATTGTTTTTACAGCTTTTATTAATATGTGTACATGTAATAACGCTAGGTATATACACGCGTTTATATTTATTTTACAAGGATCACCCGCACCAGCTCACTCTTAGCCACGGTTGTGAGGTATTAATATGCCCTGAAATAATAACATGATATGTGTTTGGAGCAAGGGGAAATCGCTACAGTGCTCTCACAGCGAGGCCCAAAGTTGCATTACACGCTAACTGCTACTTCGTGAGAAAATTAAAAGTAATACTACATTATCTTTTTAAATATATTCATGGTAGTGGTTCGAGAAGTAGTACGTACAGCGATAAAGGGATTAATTCGAGATTATGTGCAAAAAAACAATAGTAGGTATCGATTCAATACTCATTTCAAATGAGAAGGTCTGCTTTTCCTACCCATTCGTATAAACATTATAGGTTTCACTCTGCAGTAAAGGTTTAGCATAGGTACAATCTGATAGAAATTTGGTGTACAAAACAAATCTATATATATATATATAGAGAGAGAGAGAGAAATTTAAAAATATATATTAAAACTATATATATATATATATATATATAGCTCACTTTACTCTGTAACGTAAAAGCTAAATAGTTTTTTTAAATTTACCTTTATTCAGTTTTTCTTGCACTACTGTATAGACGGCTAGGTAAGATGAATATGGGATTCATCATGATTGAGGAATACATCTTAATTAACGAATGCTGGATGATTACAAATCGCACAGTTTGACGTATGTTTTTATAGACGGAACATAATCAGTTGAACTTTTGCAAGAGGGCGCACCAGGCGCCCCTTGACGACCTCATTCGGTCCCTTCTTTTGCAAACAAACTAAAAGGGTGCACCAGACGCACTTATGCCACGAAAGGGTTAATGGTGATCTAAGCTACCCACCCATGCGATGGCGACAAAGCTTTACTTAAGCTGCTAGCTGAGACGCGATACCGGTGTTAGCTACAGCATTGACAATGCGGGTTCAAAGCGATTTAGTAGGTGCAACGTGTTATGGAGAAATGCGAGAATACTAGAAGTAGATGTAAACACTGATGCTTTCGTATTCATGGAGTAATTTGGTTGGTAAAGCTAACAAGGCTTCGGGTCTTTAACGATGCGAGCTCGGAAAGAAGGTTTGTTGTTGTCGAAGAATTTTGTGTATCGCAGTACAATTGCGTCGGGATCACCACGTGTCCTCTACACTAGTCTTTCAAAATGTCTGGGTGAACGGCTCTCGGCTCGACGCCGTTTTCAAATCTTTGGCGACATTGTTCTCTGGATTTTATATCCAGCGTCTTAGGGGGCGAGTCATTCTGACCCAAAACTACTCTAACCTTTTATACTCAGATCCCAAACTAACTTTTCCGTCTCAAACTAAAATATACTTACTTCAGCACTTGATACGCCTGTTATACAAGATCTACATTGGATTGTCGTACCCAATATAGTAAATTTCTTCTCTAAACTTGCATAACCTGTCATTTCAGCTTGTATCTGACACCTCACCTTTCTTTAAACAAGTGGAATGGTTATGTACATACGATATTCTCTGTACCCGTGATATCACCCAGGTGAATGCTGCTTGTGGCGTCCAAGGGTAACATTACTGTAGATTATGACTGACCGAAGTAAATTAATGCCGCAGGAATGCTGTTCGAGCAGACTTCAGATTTCACAGATGATGCGGCTGCGGAGCATATGTGTACGACATACCATACAGCCATTCTCCTTATTGTGCTGCAAACGCGACTCGCACAGTGTTATCGCGCATTTACTATGATATACAGGACTGCAGCAGACGTATACAGAAATGTGCGTCAACAAAGAACGCATTGGTGAGGTAGTCAGGATCGGCTGTCAGTGTCAATGCCGGGCACTGACCGACCACTTTTATGCCCTGCTGGGGCTGCCCTCTTCACACAGAGGCTGGCATCTCACACTCACACTTGATCTCGGTAATACAGCCGCCTTATTGAGGCTATCACACGCAAGACTTCACAGGTTGAAGTTGCCGTCCAGCAGCACAGTCGTTTGTACAACAAACAGCACAGCACAGTAAACACCGTCCTTATCCATCGCAGTAGCCTTCGCATTCGTTGTCTAAACGTTCAGCGTCAGCTGTCAGCACCGGTGTGGCACTTGTGTTGTCGTAGTACAACCACGCTAGAGAGGTACAACCTGCTCGGCGCTCTTAGCACACCATCGCACTTAAACACATTGTGGCTGTCACAATTGTTTCGTTGTCCGTCGCAATCGCTGAGTTTTTTCGAATGCGTCCTAAGCCTTCACAGTCTAACCGAACGCGATCTCCGTATTATTTCGCTCGCACTGCAGCAATAGCAGTCGTAGCGGGAGCCGCAGTTTCCGCAGAAGCCGCAGCAAAAGCAGCCGTACTAGAGGCCACATGCTCCGTAGTTGTAGTAGTACCGTCCGAGAAGACCACTGGAAGCACCTTCACCGTTTGACGAAAGCGAGTGAGCTTCACCACAGCAAGTGGTTTGATCATGATGCCCGCGATCTTCAACTCGGTCCCAATGTGCTGCGTCGCGATCAGCTTAAATTCCATGTTGCGTCTTAGCATATGATACCTGTTGGCTATGTGCTTAGCCTTGGAGGACTTGCCAGGCTTGGTGGCCAGCGAGATCGCTCCCTCATTGTCACTCAGCAGTAATGGCACTGAATGCTTCCAGGCCAGCTCTTTCCACAGACCCGCAAACCATAGCACATTCTTGGTGGTTTCGCCATCGCAACATACTCCGCTTCGCACGTACACGTCGAGTTGATCTCCTGCTTTCTCGACGCGCACGATATCACGTTACCGTCAAGCGTCTTCACATAGTCACTAATTCTTCGTCTATCCACAGAATCATTCGCATAATCCGCATCCAGTAGCGGTGAGCATTGGCAGTAGCTTCCTGAAGTACGTCCTATCTCGTAGTAACATTCACAATGGACATGAACATAGTAGCCTTGCTAGCGGTCTCCACATTCATCGTACATATGTCCATAGCCAGCGTCTCAAGTGCTTTAGTGGAGCGGACAGGAAGTCGTTTATGGATCATTGACTTGGCATTGCTCACACCATAGGCAATTCGTTCGTTGGTGTTCAGATCTTTTGTGTCGAGCTTTACCCCCAAATCCATATTATCTGCCATCATCTGGAGCAAAGTCTTGTGCAAGTGGCCAACGCGCTGATGAAACCGCTTCATAGTCTTCTTGTCCTCTACAGCTTACTTAACCATAAGCATGGCCATCACGCCGGTTGCCTTTTCACTTCGTAGCCTATAGATGTTGTCACGTATATCGAACTTTAAAGTAGTGCCTGCTTTAGATAACCACACCAACGTCTTGTGGTCCATGGAGCACATCAGCATTTAGCTGCTTGTAGTCTGCAGGTATCCCATACTAATCAGGTTGACCTTGACACTCGGCATGTAGACCACATATTCCAGTAGTCGATCCTCAAATCTCACCAGTTGCCTGATTGGCAACCCGGAGTAGGACTGAGCCACCGACTACGTATGATTCGTAGTACCATTGGCAAAGTTCAACCGGCTCGTCTTGCCTTTTTGCGGTGTCGTAAACAGTGACAGATCGCCACATGTGTTGACCTGTGATCCCGAGTCGAGCGTCCACTCAGTAACGCTCCCCTCAACAGGTTGCATGCTCTCATCACATCCAACTGCATTCACGACAGCGTCTAACCTTGGTTCGCAGCGTCTTGTCCTTGCCCAGTCTCACCGCTGCGGGCGGTACCACCATTCTAACCAGTCGCAGTGCCCTTGAGAAACACCCTGAGTCGGTCCACCACTGGGGCCGTTTTCACTGTTTCGGGCATCTCCGCCTCCTCGGCGTCCTTCTTCAGCTTGAGGTCCAAAGTGAATCGTCTGATGCTGACGTGGCGACCGACTGCGTCCTTCACATCTGCGTTGCGCTGACCCGCCACGTCTTGATTGTATACGAGGAGACGATCTTCCTCGACTCTGAGGGCCACGCAGTGGCGATCGTCCTCTTGGGGGCGAGTAACGCGGTCCAGCACGTCCTCGAGGCGGCTAGCACTCGCGAGGTGGCGACTATGGTGGGATAGCCGATCCACGAGGTGGCGAACGCTCGCGAACGGCGAGCGTCAACGTTCTGGAGAGCACCCTTGGTAACGAGGCCCAGGCGGATATCTTAGCGGCGAGTAACCATGTAATGACGGCCTTGGGGTCCTAGCACTCTCCCGAGTGGGCAGTCCCCAGTCGCCACCTCCAACGGGAGATGTGTAGCCACGCCCATTGTCTACATATTGGTTAGCACGTATGCCTCTTAGTCCTGACTGCTCTCCTCCATACGGCACTCCGTCAAATGGCTAGTCAGGCCCTCTCCATCCACCATATGATCCTCCGGCGTACTGTAGTCCTTAACATCCTTGGTATCTTCGTGATTTAGCGTAGGGACCTTGTATGTTATCCCCTGGAACAGAAGAACGCACTTGTGGTCCACCTCTTTGACCTGGCTCAAACAGGATTCTGCGATCCACTCAAAATATATTGACCCAAATAGTAGAACAGCGAATTCCAAGCAGGAGGTGGCCTTTGCACATGCCCGCCCTCCCACTGGCGCTTCACAGCACCCGTACCTGGTGTTTGGCATCCATACGGCGCTTCAACGTCACGTTGAGTACCAACCGTATGTTGCACTAGTTGTGTCGGTTGCATGGCTTGCATGATTTGAGCAAGTTATATACTCTTTTTGGGTTGAATGCCGTGCACAGCTTGAGTACTTTGCACAACTAGAGCAGATTGTGTACTCTAGCGTCTTTGAATACCTTGCACAGCTCGAGTAGTTTGCACACTCTGACTCGGTTGTAGCTGCAACTACCGCGGCTTCATCGGCACGCTCACATCATCCTCGGGTCTCACCATGCGTTCGTCAGTCTCGTCGTCATCACTCACAGCTGACATCGGAGAGTAATTAGGCGACTCTGAACGGCTCTCACAGCTTGCTTCAGTCGCACATTTACCTGTTTGCGACGGGTGCACAACCAAGGTCATGAACAGGCGACGCGATTTGCCAGTCGCCGGCGTCGTATGCACGTGATCCACTGAATTGATCAGCGACACTGCCTGTTTCTTGACCTTTTTCCTCTTCAGGCGATGCATCGACTCAGGCTTTTGGTCCACACCAGTGTTCGCGGTACACACGACGTACCAATGGCCATGCTTGGCACAATTAGCAAATATATAGCGCTGTTAATTGTCGGCGTTCTTGCCCCTGCGTTGCTTCTGGCGCTTGCTTGCATGTCCTTGTCTTGCATGTTGACTCACATAGTTCACTTGGTTCACACTCCTCTACGTCGTGCTTGGTGCCGCCAGCTACATCGGCTGCTGCAACCGGTTGGCTGAATGTTCCGCGGTGCGCAAGCGCTGCAACGCATCATCAAGTGTCAAGATCCGACGGTCATGTTGCTAATCCAAAGTGAGTGTTCTCGTGTCAGATCGCGAAACACCAACAGCGTGTTCGAAATGAGTAGACTTGCATGTTCCCACTTTTCAAACCCACTCTTCGCCAGTCACAGTAGGCGTACCATAGTGCCAATGTCTTGCACGTACTTAGTCACATTTTCCTCGGGCTGTAACGGACGGCTCATCAGCTCACGACGTAGGTAATCAGGGTTGACGCCGTCACCCGAGTCTAAATGCTCAGTAATTCGTCGCCAAAGTAATGATGGGGCCTCCGTCGCATCACGGATAGAGTTGATCTTGAATGTCCAACGTATAACAACCGAGCGCGACATTGCTAAGGCTGATAAAGCCTTCACCTTCCATGTATTGTACCACTTAGCCTACTTAGGCCTTTTGTAGCCCTCCACGGAGACAAATCGCTCCGCACTGTATGTAATATTGCCCAACAGGCGGCTCTCGAAGTGCAACGGCACCTCACTGACTCACGTCGTGTACCCTTCCTTCTTCGACAACGGGAGCAGCCAAATGCCGGCCGGCCGTGTTGCGCAGCGACTTCACTCGCAACTTTCCAGTTAGAAATCAGCCAACCCCGCCACCAGCGACGGCGGCGACTCCAGAGCAGGGCACAGCAAAGCCCAGAGGCCCCTACCAAACATGCTGGACAACCAGAACCCCGGCGGCCCCAAGATGACGCAGAGCTCGCAGAGCACACACGCAGCATTTCAAGTATATTTCCACCAATGAGCGGCTACCTTTCATTCCGGATAACAACCGGATAAGATGCTCGGCTTCTTCGTGTGACAGCACATCATCATTACGACCTGTCGCGGTGTCAGCCACATTATCATCCAATCGGGGCGCCCCTCGATTCCACTTGCCGAAATTCCGCTAGGACTTGGGTTTTCCACTCACGGTGCGTCCGCTATCGAGCCATATTCCTTATTGGGCACATAACCTGATGTGACACAGGGCCCGTCACCGGGCCGCTCACTAAACGTAGGTCGCTTCTTAGAGTAGGTACCATTATAAAAAGACGTACACTTAAGAAGCACTAGCAAATAGAGCAACCAGAAGCGGTATGTAAACACAGTGAGTGCCGGGCAAAATGCCACGGCAGGACTGCAGAACTGGTGTGGGCTTGCTCTTCTCTTTGCTTCGCTGAACCGCAAATTGAGTTGTGTGTGTGTGAGAGAGAGAGAGAGGGAGCAAGCCGCACGCAAACCAGTACGCCTCTCCGCAAGTTCGATTCGATACATAAACTAATACAAAGCACCTTTACCTAAGTCGATGTCGTCGTGAGCAGCACGACGGAACGGTCGTTCTTGTCCAGCGATATAGTAAGCTTGGTATAACCGCACGGGTCCGCGCGTCGGCAAGTGCGCAGCCGCAGGCTGCAGCGTCAGGCGAAATATAGGATTCACAATCGACTGTCAGTGTTAATTCCGGGCTCTGCCAGACCACTAGCATGCCCCGCTGGGGCTGGGCCTCTTCACACAGGGACTGGCATCTCACACATAGGAGCTAATATTCTTGTATAAATTATACAGCACAAAATGACAAGTGAATGCACTTTGAGTATACTGTAAAGTGCGGCAATAAGGAGCGCATGGGATCTAATATTATCGAAAATATTGTACAGAACTAAGTGAAAAGCATTTTTTTTAAACACTTTGAGTATGTTAAGCTCCTTACTGACGCACAATAAAATACCGTAAGCCACGGTCTCTGTTTGATGTACGGTCAATGCAGCAGCGTAAAAACCATTACATCGGGAAAAGAAAATGTGCGGTTCTAAAAAATATTGAGACGACACCCCACCTTAGTATTAACGCTTGTAAAAAAAGTCATCACATTTTATAAATCGTCGTTTTAGACATAATTATTTTTACCACGTAAGCTTGCTAACATTTTTAATAGCAATGAAACTTTTTACAGCTGTTGCACCGAGGCCGTGACTTACGGTGCTGTAAAGCCGATGGCGAGCAGCCGTCCTATACACAGTAGTGTAATTTAGATCTTCTCCGTGAAGCACGGCTTTGTTTATACAAACTTGAAAAAAAAACATAAATGCACGGTTCTAGCAGTGGTGGCAGTGGGTATTTACACGTCTGATCGTACAGACGCGTATAAACACCTCAAAAGAATGTTTAAAGTACTCTAACGGTGCATCAGACACGGTACTGTGTACCAATAGAGCTAAATAGAATACCAATTGGGAGGAAGAGCATTCTGTCACTTCAATAAAAATCAAGTTAGCAAAATGAAGGGTAATTACGCGTAAATACATTTTTTACACCGGTAAAAAACTGTATTAACTGTTTAACCGTAACATGTGTCTTTAATCACACTGCACTGGCTCTAGGGATCAGCATGATTTGACACACCTCGGACTATCGACTTGTCACAATTGACTGTGTCAAATCAGCGTCATGATGGATACATGTATCATTCATACAAAGGATATCATACCCACACAGTACTTTGCACTCTTTTCTAAATCCCACTTTCAGTTTTGCCTCGCCAAGCTCAACACCGACTACTCGATAAAGCCACTTTCTGTTGCACCCTCAAATCTTCCTCCTGTCGATGATGAAAACCATCCAAGCCGCTCTGCTATCAGCTGCATTTGTCATGCTCGTGAATGCTCTTTCGTTTCCCGAACTCACAGCCGACGAGGAGAACCGCATTTACGGCGGGACGAATGCGAAGAATGGCAAACACATGTACATGGCGAGTCTTCATCCTAACGGCTCCAATAGTGAATGGACTTGTGGTGGCGTTTTGATCGCTCCGCAGTACGTTCTCACCGCTGGGCATTGCTTGGATTATCCCATGATCGACGTGTATTTTGCCCTAGGGTCGAAGCTTAGCTCAGGTGGAGGCTCTCGACAGTCTGAGACGATCCGCGCTGTCGAGGCCTATCGCCACCCTCTGTACCGCTACTCGGGTGAGATCATGAGTGTCACACACGATGTGGCGATACTCAAACTACAAACGCCATCAAAGATTCAGCCAGCACGTTTGGTTTCTGTAGATGGATCCGACATCAAGCCTGGCATGATGGCGACGACTCTCGGCTGGGGACTGCTCAAGGACAAAGCCGGTTTTAGTGATTTTCTTCAAACAGTAGACCTCGAGATTGTGACGAATAAGAAATGCACCAAAATGTACGCCGACGTCGACGTCAACACCATAGTGGACGATTCTGTGATTTGCGCCGGCACTGGAAGTGGAAAGGGCTCGTGTGGTGGCGACGCGGGGGGCCCTCTTCTTCTAAACGACGTGGTCATCGGTATCAAGAGTGCTGGGCCTGACAAGTGTGGCGATTTGCCGGGTCCATTTGCTCGCGTCTCTGAAGTTGTGGAATTTATCAAGGATATTCAGCTCGGTGGGTCTGCTGGAAATGTTACGGAGCTGCTGAACTCTGGGACAGACACTCTGGCGACAGCCGTGCTGGAGTATTATGGATTCTCCGGGTCGAAATAGGGCCCCAGAACCTAGTTGTACTACGATACTGTGCAACGAATTGTTTATGAGACCACTTTTTGGTCTCATCAAACAATTTCAACCCGACGTTGAGTGATAAAACAAATGACTAAGCTTCACTATGCCTGGACGTCGTGTTCAATATCTTTTACGCAGTAATACATTTTAAATGTATTACTACGATAAACCTTTTACATGGATTTTGAAAAATTGCCACTATGTTGGCGCTCAAAAGGACACTTTGAATTAGGAGAACCAGACAGGTCATACGAGTACTTGAAACGCATTCGAGGTGACCATGCCAGGTATAAAGTCGCGCGGTGCACGAAAAAACTCTGAACTTTGAGCCTAGCGCATTTTGTTTTAATTGAACCAACCAAAGCCTGATATTACAGTTCAATCTAAAACAAATTTATTTCTATTTTGATCGCCACGTAATCGCAGATCAGCCAGCATTGGTGTCGTGTTTGGGCCAGCACATGTTAATATCAGTATACTTCGTATACTCCGTTCTGTATGTCGTAGGCGCTTTGATGCATCTCCCCACTGTTTACTTTTAATTAATAGAACCCCCCCTTTTTTACCTGTATACTCAGAGATAAGGGTGACGAAGGTCTCTACAAGCGGCCACCTTATTGCCATTATCTACTAGTCGTAACTGTGCAGTTGCGAAGCTAAATTCGCTTTTGGCCTGCCCTTGGTTTTGAGCTTTACAGATTCTTTGTCTTCGATTTAAATGTGGCCCAGACGTACACGTGGCCCATGAAAACAGTAGGCGGCTTGAATCGGCGCTGCTGCTATGCTACAATCTGTATTAATTGCCGTTCTTGGCGCTGTGGTAGTACTGATTGACCAAGCTCCATTGCTGCTGTCATAACCGTATAACCGCGAACCCTTTAATAAAGGGCACCAATAATAAGAGTAAATACTTTTTCCGTGCTGTCGGATTTACTCGTTTGTTTCAAACTATTCGTTTGCAGTACAGTGAAACTTATCAACATAATATAGCTGGGCTATATTTTATTGTCTACTTCATACTATCTTAATGGTGATGTAAGCTACCCACCCATGCATCACACGATGGTGACAAAGCTTTTCTCAAGCTGCTCGTTGAGGCGCGATGCTGGTGTTCGCTACAGCCTAGACAATGCGGGTTCTAAGAGATTTAGTAGGTGCAACGTGTTATGGGGAAATGCGATTAGTCTAGTGGAAGCACAGGTGCATCAAGGGATGTTTTATATTCGTGGGATATGTAGTTGACAAAGCTAAGAAGTCTTTGGATCTTGAAAGGTGCGAGCTCGGAAAGAAGATTTGTTGCTGTCGAAGAATTTTGTGTATCGCAGTACAATCGCCTCGTCAGTCAAGATTACGTCGGGGTCACCACGTGTTCTCTTTACATGTACTTTCAAAATGTCTGGGTAAAATTTTTTCGGTTTCACGCCCTTTTCCAACCATTGGCGAAACAACATTGTTTCGTAAGTTTGAGCTGACGCTGGCCGATGCTCAGTATACTGTGTCCTAGCAAGCATTCGGGCAAGTCCAACATCACCGCCGAATCCGTTTTTAAGTACATCGAACATTCTTGGTTTGTCTCCGGGGTAATTTAATTTGAACAATTCGAAGTAACGGTCCAAAATTTCCATTTTCCAGCTTTGCAGAAACGTGAAATCACTGTATTTACGGGTTTCAACCTTCAACAACGTGAACACTTCGTCGGGTGATTTCTTACTTGTCGCCCACCATTGTAGCTGACGTTCTTGCAAGTTCGTTGCGAATGCCTTCGTTTCCTCAACACGCTCTGCTTTTACCAGTGCGTGTGTCACTGCGAAGTCTCCATATTTCGCTGTGAGAGCCTTAAATACAGACCCCGTGCGCTTCTCATAATTCTGGTCGATGAACTTCACGAACAGCATCAGTTTCCCGCTACTGAGAGCTTCGTCCACATTGTCGTCAAACTTTAACAGCGACCAGACACCCTTTGGCTCCAGATTTTCGGTTTTCCACCTTAAAAGGAGAGCAGCCTCCAGCTCCTTCGCTTTATCCTTCGTAAGTGAATATATTTCTGCTTTCGCCAGCAATGGCACCAAGTTGCTCTCCCCACCAAGGCCTTTCGTCATGGCCTCCAAAAGCGTGCCATCTTTGACCGGTTTTCCACGGTTAAGTATCGCTATGTAGTCTTCTAGCACCAGCAGCTTTGGGCTACTAAGTGCTCGATAACCGTCGTCGCTTAGCTTTAGTAAGTCGAAAACTTGGTCAGTCGATTTACCGTTCTGCAGCCAATCGGTCAGTTGTTCGCTTCGCAATTTCGCCACCCGCATTGCCAACTCGGAAGCGGGGTCTGTTGTTCCCTCCAATTGAACGAGTGTTTTTGCCACGTAGTCGTCTCCGTACTTCGCTGAGAGTGGTGCAATCAATGATAGTCGGTTGTTTAGCTCCTTACCACGATTGAAATCCGTGACGAGCCGATCTAATTTCTCCATCCTTGCGCTCGTTATGGAAGCAACAAAATCGTCTCCGAGATTCAATTTACGAACCAAGGATTTATATTGCTGCATCATCCTGGTGGTGACGAGGTTGTTTACTTTTGCTTGTCCCGCCTGAATCCAACCACCCAGGTTGACTCTCACGTCCTTCTCTTCAGAAGTACTCAATATGCGCTTGGTAGGTATATCAGCGGCAATCAAACTGGACAAGTCTTCATCTATCATGCTTGACACGGTGGCGTCGGTGAAGAATGCAGATAGAGCTACATTCATAGCGACCCATGCGACTAGAACGCGACGCATTTGTGGGATGATCTTGGTATTGATCGCTGACCAGCCTGATCGTTTTGTGGCGAATTGCGGAATGAGCGAGAAGAAGGGCCCCCAAGTCGAGAAATTGGTAAGTTTCAAGGTACGGAACAGACCTTGGCGACATCCAATCAAGCCAGGTCCGTTCTATGATTGTATTGTAATCATTATTTCCTCAATACAGTAACGCAATTAAAATAATTTATTTAAAATGAACAGTCCGTTATACTCTGATTTGAATTGTGTGATGAAGGACGGTTGAAATTCAGGCAATAGGATGCCTTTGGTACAGTTAGCTTGTAGCATGGCAGTGCAACGCTAGACACATGTCGTGAGTTTTTAGCAAATTATCGTGTTTTGGTAGCGCTCTTGTTTCAAAGCTGTTGTGCGCGCAGAAGTTTCCTAACTACAGTACCATAGTATACTGACATCATTTTTAAAATAATTGTTCTAAACAACTGTCGAGTCAGCTTTTCTAAAACGTTAACTCCGTATGTTTACGGGATACGTGCTCGTAATCTCGCACCTAGCAAATACATGTACCGAAGCCTGAAGTGCTACCCCGCCACACACCTAAAATATCAATTCGCTTCGTATCGTCCTAACCTAAGCTCACGTTGCTGGTTTTGCGAGTTTGTTTCATGACTCTAAAAATGATCAAAGTACTAATTTTTAGCATTTGGACCAAGCACAAAAATACAGCTATGAGCTAATCTCATTAATTGAAGATGTATTTATTTATAACGTCATACATGTAAAATGGATAATTGAGAACAAACACATCATGTTACTACAAGTGGACTAAAGTACGCCCACTTCGCTACTCTACGCTATGATAGACGACCGTCGCCTCTGTGGTTACAGCAGTAAGGAAAAAAACTCTTCGTGCATTTCGCGCATCGTCGCGCACCATTTGAAGGACGCGAAAAAGGTGCTGTGTTGGCAGAAATTTTTTTTATAGCTATTCCATTCTACAACGAATTCGTCATTGGTTGTATTACAATTATGTAGAGATTGATCGAACATGGAGCGAAATCTATAACATAGTACCGGTGAGCCTCGATTTGTACAGTGAATATGTGTTCACGGAGCTATCGCGTCACTGAAGTGCATCGAAGAGGTAACTTCGTTATAAAACAAAGTTTCTTGACGAAAATTTCATGTGTCTAGCGAATGCGGGTGCAATGATGGTTTTGAAATCAATTTATTTATCGTTAAGCACTTTCTAGCCATGTGAAATCCATACCCACGCTCCTCAGCCGTCATATAATTATGTTGTGACGTACCCGGTGAAGCTCTCCCTAATAGTTTCTGTTTGTTTTACTATCAGCAAGTTTTAATACGTATTGACCACTTTATGAAAATGAAATGCTGTTTTTCAATATCAACTCCGGTACCAATTATAAGTCCACTTTATTTTATTATCGGTTGGGGTTTGGGATCAAGCTGTGGCAGACAACACCTTCGCAGCTGCAGGAGGAGCAGGCGGGATGGACTGGTCGCGCCAAAATTTTCCGGGAGCAAAACAACTTGCGATGATGTGTTTTTACGGGGATCACGGTTGAGCTTGCTCGTTTCTTACTCATTCCATTGGATAATAATTGACAGCTCCTTGACTTGATCATCGAAGCGACAATCGCCCCTTGTTTTCGTACTTATTTGAACGAGCTCATATTCCACTCTACAATTCTGTGCTCCCAGATTTTTTGATGGAGCAGAGGTTTTGCGGGTAGATGCTCCTGTCTTGGCTGCAGGGCTATCTTTTCATCAGTTAACGTATAAGCCTAGTTTATACTTCATACGGTGTGCGAATCGGACACTGTGTGATGTGCTAAAAAGGGTGTGTATAAATAGGAAAACGGGGTCCCAATTAATGTCATGTTAGTATACAGCAAGGACCATATGTTTAAACAGGAGACTGCCTACATGCAGGCAGCTATTAACCCTTTCGTGCGCCTCTTGTGTAGAATATAGTATACAGCTCGAAGTCATTTATATCTAAAGGGGGCATTTTCGCCCTTTTACAAAGTCACGGTACTTCTTTTGAGCTATCTCTTGTAACAGATCATTTAAGATCGGATGGTGATGCAATCTGCTTCAAGAATTTGACTGGATTAAATTATGTTAAATGATTACAAATCGTGCTGTAAATTTTATGTCGCAACATATACTTGAACTTCCGTTAAAGGGCGCATAATGCGCCTTTTAAGAGACTGATTTCAACTGTTCTTTGCACAAACCACTAAAAGGGAGCTTTCTGCGCCCTTTTGCTACGAAAGAATTAATAAAAGCTCAAATATCAAGAAGCTACATATACACGTAAGCTAGAGCTAGTTTGTAGCGACAAGTGAGCACATCTCAGCCAGCCGGTTTTGTAGGC
Source organism: Phytophthora betacei (assembly GCA_011320135.1). Lineage (NCBI taxonomy): Eukaryota > Oomycota > Peronosporomycetes > Peronosporales > Peronosporaceae > Phytophthora > Phytophthora betacei. The sequence continues at coordinate 581,635 of JAANHX010000432.1, forward strand.
ATGAGATCAGACTTAGCGAAAAGCCAACCTAACTTCGCCAAACAACCCAGTAATCAGGTTCCCCAACCATTCGGCTAGTGTTTGTGCGAACACAAGATATGGGCTTGTATGGCACATCTTGTGGACGGCCAAAGGTTTTTACTCAGCACCAAACAACCGAAGCTATACATGCGTTATGCCGTGCACTAGCGAGCAATCAACATCCCGGCCATACTCTGTACTAAATGAACCAGTCTGCTGAAGTCTCGGAACCAGTCTACGCAACTGAAGAGAGACTAGGACGGGTGAGCTATATAGTCCGAACGATTTACTATTGTGCACACATTGAAGTGCGCCGTCATCACATGGTTGATTACGCACATGCAGAACAGAGTGCGGTCCGGTCCGGCCCAGTCCGGTCCGACCCAAATCGGATGTGATAGGTCAATCCAGTTTGACTGGCTCTGGTGCAGCGGGAGCGGTGCTTGCACTAACACCCACGAGTAGACAGCAAGGAAAACAACACAGAGAGAGTGTTAGGAAAGCCAAAAATGGCTGTTTTGACTGACATCTATCTACTGGCTTCGATTTTTCCTTCTCCAACCCAAGTGCCAAGCCAACCGGCAATAGCCGTGATCTCTGCTACGACGCAGTCCTCAAGTACCAGGATATCCATGTCGAAAAAGAGAGCCTAAGTTCTACTGGGTAGTGGAAACTACTTCCACTGAGATATTAACATGCGCATGGAGCTGGTCGGGAAGGGGCTACCAGCGCACGTGAATGCAGTCAAACCGGAGAACGAGATCACACAGGAGTGGCTCGTGAGCGATGCAAAGGCATTTAGAACCATCACTAAAGGTGTTGAGCTGCAGCACTAGACGAAGACACATTCTGAGCCCCGGGCTATGCACGCGTAAATAACGCTGCGAGAATTCTACAATCGTACGACCTTGCATAACCGTGTCACGATGACACAACGGCTTCACGTTTACAAGAAGAAGGACGGAGAGACGATGGCCCTGCAGGTGGACAACGTCGACGAACATGTTGTGGGTCTGCCAGCGATGGAGAAACGGGTGGATGGGGTGCGGTAGCTTCTGGTGCTGCTGGGCAGCATGCCGGGAGCGTACGAGCTGATCGGTGCGACCTTTGAGAACACGAATAACGTATCGCTGATGGAGGGTAAGGAGAAACTATTCAAGGAATTCGAGCGGGGTCAGAAGAAGGGAACTACGGAACGTGCGCTCAAGGCGAATGCAGGACGGTTCAAAGGCGGTTGGAGAGACGGCAGAAACGGGACCGTGTCGTAAAAGAACGACAATGGTTTCCAGGGTAAATGCTTCAACTGAAACAACTTTTAGCACATGAAGTGGGACTGCACGGCCTGGAATGGGAGCAGTCGGAGCCGAAGGGGGCCCAAGCCAAGAAGGAGGTCCGACCTGGACCGGAGATCGCGATGAAGATGTGATCTTCGCGATTAGTGAGGACTGTACGGCCGGGTGGCTAATCGATAGTGGTGCGACATATCACATGCCCCTCACCGGAGTGACCTCTTCGAATTCGAGGCACTAAGCACTGGGATTGCGGCTACGATCGCAGCCGGCAAAACGTTGCAGGTAGAAGGTCGCGGAACGGTAACGCTGACCGCAAACGAAACAAAATGATCGAGGTACTGTACATTTTTGGGGTGGACCGAAGGTTGATGTCGGTGGGAAATTTGCCGAGTGCGGTACCAACATGGAGTTTCGACGTTCCTCGTGCGTGATCTGGGGCAAGACCAACGCGGTCGCACTAGAAGAAAAATTCGGGAAAGCGTATATTCTGGACTGTCAACAGAAAGAAGCACGGCTTGAGCAGTACGCTGAGGCCGACAATTAGTTGGACTAAGGCATGCTCGAGTGGGGCACCTCAGTAAAAGGGGAATGGTCAAGACGCAAGGAGCTGCACACGGTATACCAACCGTGAGCCGTGGCATCAAGCCCTTGTGCGGTGGCTGCATGAAGGGGAAGCAGGTCGGGACTTCGTTTCCGACCCAATCTCCAACGAAGACATCGCGCGTTCTAAAATGGGTTTGCGCTGATGTGATGGGACCAATCAAGACTCGATCCAAGAGTGGAGCGAAATTCATCCTGACCTTTGTTGACGACTACCCGAGGTACGCCGTGGGGTACTTCCTAAAACCAAGAGTGAAGCTGCAAGCAAGCTACTTGAGTTCGAGGAGCTCTACGAATATCGGTGGTGCAAACGGCTAACGTGTATGCGATTTGACGATGGATCGAAATTTGTAAACAAAAAAGACGCGGACATATGCAAGAAGAACAAGATCATCCATCGGCGGTCCGCTTCAATACAGCCCTCAACAGACCGGACCATCATGGAGAAGGCACGAAGTATGCTTTACTAAAAGATTGTCTCAACGGAATGTTGAGCCGAGGCTGTATCTACTGCGACCTACCTGATTAATCGGTCGACGAACACCGAACACTCGAACGTCACGCCGTACGAGTCATTCAAGTTGAAACCCACGCTGGATCATCTCCTGGTGTTCGAGCCGCAAGGACACACATATCGACGATGTAAAACGAACGAAGCTGAAGCCCAATCGCTTCAAGTGCATCTTCCTCGGTTACGTTGAGAGGGTAAGGTGTATCGCGTGTATGATTTGGACGCATCCAAGGTCAACGTTCCGCGGTCCTTCAGGCTGCACGAGCGTGGAGTGGATATACGACACGCAGTCGCCAGCTCACGAAACGGTCGTCCATGTGACGATGAGGGGTGACGCAACAGTGGATCCGGTACAAACGGAACGTCAACCCGTTCAGGACGAGAAGCTGAAAGAGACCAAGCAACCTATTCAAGACGTTGAGATGGATGAGGTTGGTCCGGAGCGAACCGCGGCGGCCCAGATCAAATCAAATCGTGCCGCACCGGCCAAGATCGCTTCGCATCAGACAGGCCTACCCCCGCTGCCACCACCGGAGGGGTTAAGGTCGTACAGATTGATATTGGCAACGTATCGCCTGCCTCCTCAAAGGTTCGATGAGGATTGATCTATTTTTTCCTTCGGAGACGGAGCTCTAGATGCGACCTCGTGAGCCAATAGTTTTGATGAAGAACGGACCGAAAGATCGAGGAAAGGAGACCGGAAGTGGTGAATCATGATTTCCCAAACGGCCAAGGTTCGATGGGGACGGACTCATCGCGAATGCAGTACTAACATACGACGCTAGTATTGGGGGGGGTACGGATTTGTCAGCTACGTATGAACATGAAATGTCAAGCGAAGAAGCTGTGGAATAGTGCAAGACCGTAAAGCTCAAATTCCTCGTCCTCTCCCTCCAACATCAATGTGTCGTTGTCATCATCAGTCTCTTTATACTCAGCATCAAGGTTACATCGATCCTATCAAATTATATCATGGTGCATACACGATTAGTCATGACTCACGAAGCTTCTTTTTGTACGATACAAGCGCTCCAACCTTGATGGTGTGAGGCGGATTGTTGCTTGCAATCACGCTGTCTATACGCCACGTGAGAGGCATTGTGGCGATCAAGTTCACCACCGTCTGCCTTTGCGTCAGGTGTGATGGCACCTCGGTATGACTGCACCTCGGTGAATGCGTCTAGTAGAAGAAACAAGTCTCTCTGAAATAGGTGGATCAGCAGTGTCTCTATCGGCAATTTAAGCGCGTACACGAGTAGTTCATTACTAACATGAGCAATACCTGATAAGTGCACTTTACCTTTCGTCTCCGACGGTGGGGCGATTGTAGCTTCTGGCGACGTGCAACCCCCACAACTTGTCAGACCCTCAAATTGAGGGAATGATTCTTGTGCCAAACAAGCCACAAATACTCACATATATCAATACCATAAAGGAATGTTCAAGCTACAGCGAATTACCTTCTGCCAAAACTGCCCCCCCCCCCCCCCCCCCCCGATTCTCCGTTCATTCCTAGGTCGTCGGTCGTCGATCATGGTTTCGATTTCCCCTTCCACGTCTTTGCAGCCCGAAGCGACTCTACGTAGCTTGTGAGCTAAACGCTGTAGCTATCTCGTCTAATACAACGCCATGCTATACCGAGGTCCATCTTGCCAAAGTACAGTACTAGTCCCTCACCACCGACGAAGTAGTCTCGTCCTCGGACGTCTTTCATCGTTTTGCCAGGCATCAGGTAGGTATGCGAGTTTGAGAGACCCGCTGGCAACTTAGACGTCCATCCGTCTTTTTGCAGCTCGCGTTATATCGTGCTTGAAATGTCATTTGTACGATAGCACCTTGATCTGTGCCCAAGCCAGCGATTCTTCAAATGAGGGGAAATAAACGCCAGCCGGTTTCTACCTGTAAAGATATACATGCGAAATTTCACTCTCCTTTGCTTAATAATAGAAAAGGCTAATCTAAAAGTCGCATCTATGGACAAAGTGGATACACTACCTACCCCCATGACTTGAAATATGTATGACCCTTTACAAAAATCAAGTACACGATTCCTTAATATGTATAATACACGTTGAAAAAAACGTTTCTAACGTGTAAGATACATGCTCCCGGGCTCAAGGGGTTAAGATGAGACATATGGGGTGATGAACTGCAGAGCATTTACGTGCTGTATTTAAATCAAAATAAATGGGTCACAAAAAGGACAAGAGGCAGAGCATGCGCTAGGACTGAATCAGGTGCGTTTGCATTTTGGAAGTACCATTTCATGTAATCAATCGACATGTTACAGCCCAAAAATGAGGCAGAACAAGAACATATCGCAGGGCCAGATCTGCTCATTAAAATGCAACCAATTATCGGGTCGGGCTTTATCATTAAAGATGCTGTATCCACAAGCTAAGCTGCCAAAACAAACCTTCTTCTGATGGTTCTGCGGTGCTTTACTCATAAATGATCGGTTAATCCTCGACCACAACAGCGTGCACTCTGACGTTCACGAATGCACTTTTCAGAGTGTTGTGGTAGCGTTTGAGTAGTCTCCTACAGAAACGAAGTAAGTTTAGAGATAAAAATGTGTGTATTAAACTCCATCCATGGTCCTTTGCTCGCTTTAGTTTATGACAACACGTAGATACGGCCACAATATATCACGTTTATCTCACTTAAATGTCATTACTTACATTGAACGCTGCCACCAGTAACAACATTCGCCGTTTTAATATGAATAATATTCCAGATATGAGGTACCAACACACGACATGCTTTTTGTTAATTAGGAAGGGTGGTACGGACGGAAAGCGCATGCGTTTAAGGGAAGGCAAAACTCATTATATTGGGGCTTTGCCAGCCCAATGCAGCAGTAATATCAGTGTTTACAGGAGCTTTTGTTAGTTTGAGGTTTTTAAGAATTTGTGGGCCTCCTGATTATAAAACTCAACGGTCATTTTGGTTTGGAATGACTCGCCGGATATAACAAATGTAAACCTGGCTACGGAGCACAAAAGAGGTGCAGCATATCCATTGCTAAGTATAACTTGCTCCTGTGATTTTAAAGTTCGTTCCTAAGACGCTATCTCACACTAATGTCGAAAACGAAACCAAAAAAAGTCTTAAGATCTAGCTTGACTTCCGCTGGATTTGTGATGTTTTGTATTTCTATTTTTTGCATTGTTTTTTTCTTCAAATTATTCACTTTGCTTGTCACTTTAAAATTGCGTATTCTTGTCAAACTGCGTACTTTTTGTCGTACGTATAACCAGGTGAAGAGCGCGAAAGGTTTTCTGACTTGCTGAGTAGGAAAATTAGCTGTGATTATATCTGGAGGGCCCACAACGTCTATAGAAAGTGGTTGAGGTTATACGAACCATTCAAAGTAACAGGTGCTTGCTGGTTGACGCTCACATTCCCGGGCTAAACCATGCAGATGATTGCAGATAGTAATGTCATGGCGATAATGGAGTACATCTTGCTTTTGGCTTCTGTTTTTATAGAGATAGTAGTACCTACGCAAGGTTTGTCGAAGCTCTTAGAGATTATAGAGTGCAATCGCAAAATAAAAATGAGCAGTTCGAATCGGATTCCTGCCTGCCATTTACATGTACTCAGCATGTGCCACAATCGAATGGTTTATAAAAGTCAAGCCTGCACGCAACAAGCTGGTAGTTTTAAACAGTGACATCACTTTCCAAGCAAGTTTACGCTAGCTCATAATGTGATATATTTCGATAGTATTCTACAAGTTTACGCTTGTTGTTGCAGGTGTCATATTTGATATTATTAAGATAATACATGTACTAAATCATGTCACGATAAATACAAACAAACGTAAAGTATATTATAATATATATATTGATACATGCGCTTTGGAGAATATTATCCTGCAGCGAGCTCGATTCGATTACATCCAGTCATGGGAACGGGAAAAGTCTCGTTTTGGATGCATCCACAAGAACGTGAGCCGAAATTTTTATATTACAGATCAAAACTCGTGCTTGGGGCTTAGCGTCAATAACTAAAGTTTCAAGGGTGGTGCTTAGCGTTATTTGGAAAAAGAGAAGCACTGTATGAAAGGAAGGATAGTAATTTATTTCCCTTTTTGAGCGGCAGCGCTCAAAACGCGGTATTGCCGTCCACAGAACAGGTTGAGACGTCTATCTACCGGCATAAACAATTTGATCGGTGTTGCCGACTAAACAATCTGCAAGATGAAATTGTTTTTGGTGACGCAGGGCATGGGAAGAATAGTATAATATCAATATTACGGGTATTATGTTTACGGAATAACTTACTATTGATTTTTTCAAGATATATATAATACATAGCTGTACACAATAATACTATATTTCCACGCTTCCAACCATTTCCAGAAGCGCTGACAACCAACAGTTCTCTACTGCCTTGCAAATACACCCTGCGCGCTTTGATCCACACATTCCCCACTTCTCAATTTCCTCTCTAGAGAACAAGCCACCGCTCTTAGCCACGCTACCCACCACGCTACCTACGATGACCTCTCGTCAACGCTGCGCATTCTACTTCAACGACCTCGGCGAAGGTCGCTTTGAGTATTAATCCTGTGGGCTTTCTCGGAAGCAGACGGCCAAGAAGCCACGGCTTGCATCGCGGGCGTCTGTCGAGTATGATCCCCTCCTGCTCTGCGCTCCTCCGACAAGCAACACGTGTGAGAGACTTTTCTCTGAGTGTAAGCTTGTTTTTACATCGCTACGTATATCTACTTTACCAGCTAATTTTGAAACGGCCATGTTGCTTCGTGCTAATCGCAGTATGTGGAACTGCTCCACCCTTCTCGGTTGCATCGAAGACTAAGGGATAGCAATATATTGTGATTATTGCAGTGATTATTATTGTGTTGCCAGGTATTGCAGTCTTTATTACGGATGTGATTCACGCAAAAAACAATTGGGTATTGTATTTCCCATGCCCTGTGGTGACGCACTTGTCTACGAAACCACGTGATATTGCGCACGAAACGTGTACGTTTGAAGCGCTTGAGACCTAAATTAATGAAAAACCTTTCGACGCAATCTTCACAGCCCGAAATGCATTCCTCGACGGCTTCGACAGCTAATTCTGAATCTACCCCGTAGCTATTGCGGACGGCAATACGATTCACTTAGTTTCGGGGCCCGACGTTTTCTTGATTGACACTACCGCATGCCCGAATGTGGCGAGGAGATAGCCCTTGATGATAGTCGTTGTTGGGGCAAGCGAGTTGATCATACGACTTGCCATCGCCTGGGTCACTTGATCGTCCATCCGTGTAAATCTCGCGAAGGCCGCAGAGCGCCACCTGCCGAAAAGCGTGATCGTTAAGCTGCGGCTGCGAAAAGCGTCATTGCTCCTTCTATTTGGAGCGATCGAGAGCTGGTTCTGATCTTGCTCGGTCGGTTTTGGCTGCCGTCTATATTTGTTGATAGACACCCCGTACTTAAATGAATTTGTTGGGTAGAGTCTTGCATAACCGTTCGTTTGGGTCTCTACGGCTAAATCGATGATGCTGCATAGCAGCTCGTTGGGGTCGCTACGGATAGATCTGTGATGTTGAGCGCGAAACTAAATGGCTCTAGCGGTAGAGCACTAGGAACTTGATGCTGCCGAAAGCATAGCGCCCACATTGGCTTGGTCATGTTTTCCTCTGCGAAACTTGATCTTCACTCGCTTGACTCTCTCACCAAAAGAACAGGTCCTCTCTAAAACTCAGTCAGAGGCTGACCGGAAGTTGAGCGACCGCTGGAATGCGCGGTGTATAGCGAGGGAAGCTGGGTGAATAGGGGACGAATGAAGCTTGCAGATGCCTAGAATTACTATAACATGGGGGTGAATGAGGCTGACATCGAATCCGACTTCCAAGCGATGATACCACGAGACCGCGCTTATTTTTGACCGGATGGTTTGTAGCGAGTTTCCTTTTCCCACGGATAAGCTGCTACCGCATAGGTGGCAGTAGACAGCAAAGAGAACAAGCTGTCGTGAAGCAGCGATGACGTCATTGGAAAGCATGGTGCTGTACGCCATGGCTACAGAGCAGCTGTACTATTGCCTCCACTCTGATCCATATCGTGTGAGCCACGACTCGGCCAGTGATTAGGTCTGCAGCGCTGGGAGAAGTCCAGGCTCCAGGCACTTGCCCCGGCACCAACAACATGACAGTGTAGTCCGCATATGTGGGTACGGAAAGACATACACCCTCGAACCCGCATGTATATTGCGGGTTATTGCCCCCAGGAGATGTTTGGCAGACATCCAAACGTTAAAAACAGCCTCAGCGAGTCCGATAAATCGGTTTGTCGCTTTCCCTACTTGGGCAATTGGCTGATCCCTGAGACGGTCGATACGTTATCGCTTTAGCACACGATGTGCGGAAATCGGAAATTTTGCTTTGCGTTGCGGTCTTCAGCACCACGCCGCGACCGCCATACATAAATGTTCACGCATAAACACCAACGACTCCGCATCACTCTTAAGCCGAAGCTTCTTGACGACAACGAATCTCTGGGTGAGGCACAGCAAGCCCAGTATCCTAGACGTCCATGTTCAATTTGAAGGTTGGTTCGAGAGGTGCATCGAATAATCGCAAAGGTAATTTCTATCAGGTGCTCATGTGATAGTATATGGTAGAACCATCGTCTATCGCGCCATGTATTCTCGCTCAGCGGCACCGAACTGTAATATAATGAGTTGGTTGCAGATCACTTGTAGCTTCTGGGAAAAAGCGTTTTGTCGTTCGAATGCAGATTGCTAGGCGTCGTAAACTACCGAAGAGCATTTATAACTGCTGCTTCCTAATCTTAGTGGCAGCCAGTCGAACAGACTCTCTGTCGATGAATTTCCTCGCTTAATCGGGGGCATTGAAACTGTACGATCGACGTTGTTCCAGATGAGCCCTAGTGACTGCTGCTTCATCAATCAATCGGTGTACTTAGCGTCGTTGAAGCTTTCCGGACCAAAAATTTTCATCGTGCTCAGTCGTGGCGTTGCTTCTGCGAGTTCGAGGCGATCGTCACGCTTTGGCTTAACGTGGGCGTGATCGTCGACCCACTCATATCCAAAGAGAGGTTCTTCGCCCGAGCCCACGGAGCCTGAGGTCGGAAAGCTGGTGTCCGCTAGCCAGCTTATTGAACGGTCAAAGGTTTATAGAAGAAGGCGATCCAAACACCCGAACGGAGCAGCTAGATCAAATTCTAGCGCTTCTTCGTCCGGATATAAAACACCCAGCCAGCGGATATTTTGTAGGCGGGCTTCACATCCCCTTTCACAATTGTGATCACCGTACCGGGGTTTGCTATGGCCAAGGCCTCTAAGCGCCTCGCAATTGCGACCACACTTATTTACTCAATCGCTGACCCACATTTACCGTCGAAACATGAATTGCTTGATGATGCGTACGGGTAAGGAAGTCAGTGAATCGGACGGACTTCGACGAAGGATTTAGTACCTTCTTCTCTACAGCGAAAAAGCATCGGTAGATCAATGACCAGCTAAGTATTCGCCTAGCCTTTTTGAATACTACGCCATAGAGCCGTGTGAGCCAGTTGAGCAGAATTGTGATGCCTTGGCGGCTGCTGTCGCTTTGATGCATCCACCATCCCCTTGTGACGACTTCCATGACAGACAGTGTCAGTTGGCAGCAGCAAAGAGATATCCCTGCAGTACATGGTGAAAACAAACTGGGCGTAGGGCTTTTTAGGTCGTCTCGACCCATGCGAAGGATGTTTGGTAGCGACAAACAGAGCTGCGTAGCATAGTTTAATACATCCTTCACCTCAGTAATCGCATCCAGTGCACGTAAGTTTCTTGAACCGCTGGTGGAAGTTATTCTAAGAAGGCGGTACCACGACGCAGCGCGCGCTGCTGCGTCAAACGTTCCGCGGACTGGTAGACCCGAGCTCTGGCAGCCAGTGAGAATGAGTTGCCCACAGATGAGACTCGTCGAAGAACGCGATTATTTACAAGTTGTAGCGTGGGGCTCAGGTTGAAAGCCTTGCCATCATTGCACTTTGGAGAAAATGCAAGTTGCATTTACTACCAGCTGGCTGTCCTTGCCGTTACAGTTGTAATTACTAGACTTGATGTTCCATGTCAGTGCCTAGGAGCTTTGCTGTGGCGAGAAGAGGAATCGGACATAGTAGTCTAGTCACTTTACCTTTTGATTTCTACTGAGCAAGCAATACAATCGGCTAAACGTTCGGAAGTACCAGCTTCTCTAACTGTGTTTACTGTTTTCGTCTCGTGGACGTACTACTCAAGTTGATCTCAAACTCGGTCTAGACGTAGCTCCATGCATACATCGGTACTTTTTCGACATGAGCTTTACTCAAGTAGCCGGTGCATAAGGCTATAAGATCGTCTTTGCAGATGCGAGAAGCCGTCGCTTAGCCTCCCATGCGCTGATCCATATGCATTTAACACGCACGTTCAATGCGTCGGGTACAACCTGAACACCGGCACCGTAGACACATCTATTGGAGGGCCCTGATGGGCAGTCCTTTACTTACAAAACCTGAGGTCACACAGGCTGGCCATTGAGTCGGAATCAAATCATAAGTAGCCGGTGGAATTCGATATTGGCCTTGATTTGTTCGATCCCCCCCCCTCGTGTGTTTAAGCGGGGATACGTTTCTTTAGAACATCTTTACGGTGGAAATACGTGGCCGAGCGGCGCGACAAAGTGCATGCATAAATGTTTTCAGCTCCCTATCGTTATATATAAAGACGCGCAATGAAATGTACACTTGATGTGTTGCTGTTTCCACCGTTTGTGTGCAGGAGTGAGCGCAGTCGTTTCATGACTAAGTTAATCCAGTACACGATATCTACAACCATCCACGCATGCTAGCCGTCGCGTCGCTGAACAAAGTCGAGTAGAGCTTCAAGTACATCGCAAACGCGTTGTGCAAGAAACTCCTGTCCGTATCGGCAAAGCATCCGAGCTGCGTCAACATACAAACCCGTCGGCGATACTGCTGGATGTCTCGAAAAGGTCAGATCCGCAAAAAATTATGTCTTTCCTTCAGCACGTTGGCATGTTTCTTGGGGATGCAAATAGTAAGCTCGTATTGATCGAACCCTCGCGCGCTTGTGATCGTGTTGCGGGTGTGGAGTGGTGGGTGTTTTTGATGAAGTAAAATCGGAAATGACAACTTTGCTAAGCTACCGTAGGTCCAGAGAAGCCCGCGTCGACTTCGGTAGCGAGGACGTCTGTCCGTTGCGGTTGGTTGGTGGTAGAGCTCCCTTTCCTCTGGATAGTGTACATCTGGATGAAGCTCCATTCCTCGTGCTCCGAAAACCAGCTCTTCGGCTGTAGCCGACAGATGCTCATTTCCTTCAGCACGTTGGCATGTTTCTTGGGGATGCAAATAGTAAGCTGGTATTGATCGAACCCTCGAGCGCTTGTGCTCGTGTTGCCTCACGTGTAAGGTCGGTTCGACTTGGCTTAGTAGGTGCATTGCCCATGAGCTTGTCGAGGTGAAGTGCTGACGCTGGGGCTTCCCGGATGTATACCTTGTAAGCGTCAGAAGCCCAGCGTCCGTGTATTCGTATCGTGTCTGCGTCTACTCCGGCCGTGTGTAGAGCTGTCGCGCCTCCCGTTTGAAGTGAGCGTGTCGAAATTCGTCCTGGATCCTCGCTGGTTTGTAGCGCTGGGTCACGCTGGACCTTCGTCATGGTCTCTGACGATAGCACTTGTCGATAAGCGGTGGAGCACAGTGGTAACTCAGGGGCCAAACTCAGTCGGATCGCGTTGCGTTGAAGTAGTAGAGCAGCGAAAACGGGACATAAAGGAGCCAGTCCGCTTTTCAATAGAACGCGGGTGCTTGTTCGCCCTGTTTGGTCGGTCTTGCTTCCTCTTAGCGTGATCTGTACCGACGTTGCCTTGTTTAAGCGGCGTGTGTCCGCACCGTTAATGTCACGTACGATAACGTCACCGACTTGAAGGCAGTAAGCATGCCGCTTACCTCTTGAACAGAGGTACTCGGATCCTCTCAGACAAAAGAAGAAGCCCAGGACCGCAGCCCCACAAACGACGCGGTGCTTGGCGATGGACATGTCGGCTGATGAGGCGATCTTGCGAAGCATATCGATGGAGACTGATGCACGTTGCCGTCGAGGGGGACTGAGACGCTGCATGCCATGGATGACCAGTTCGTGTTGTTGCTGTAATGACGGTCGGAAGCCGGCACGAAGCTGATGACACCATCGGACATGGCTGAGTTTAGCCCGTACGGTGTCAATTCGTTATGCGAGGTCTCGTTACGGCCTTGCCAGCATTCAACTGCAAACATAGTGAGCTGTACGGATTGCTGTTCAGGGTCGGCTGGTGATAGCCACTGGCTGAGGCCCCGGCGACTGCAGAGCCGACACCATTGTCTCCACGTGTTGAGATACCTGTGACGTGACGTGTCGGCGAGCGACTGCCATTGCAGGAAGGCAATTTTTCCGGTATATCTTGCGAAATTCAGTGGGGATATCCTGTTGACACCATAAACGCACATGATTAGCTCACTTCTTCAGCGTTGGTACAGTCCCCGCTCTGGATCCGAGGTCGGCCAGTAGTTAGAAGAGCCTTCGAGGTGTTTAGACGTCAGGTGTAAATTGAACGATAGTTCTGCGCAGGACAAAACTCTCGTAAGCTCTTGGCCAGCTGGATTCTTGGTATTGTGATCTCCTATCCAGGCGACCGCGGAAGTGTTGTCTATCCAGTATTGCACGTGCAGCGGTCTGTGTTGTGGACGGGAAGCAATTCTCCATTGAGGTTCCCATACGAGCACAGCGAGTACCGCTCTTAGCGATTCACGGACATTGATACTGAACCACGAGGTATTACCAGCGGACAACTGCATTGCTAGCCGTTCTTCTTCGCCAAATTGCAGTCGGATGTACTGACGGGCAGCCGGGTAGAGGACAGCGAGGCCTTGATTGCTTGCATCCATGAACAAGTATACAACTGATTCCAGCATTTCAGCCATGATGCTCGTTGGTACAGTGTTGGCTGCGCCATTCTGACGCAGCGATGCCACCCAATGGAGATCGTGTCGGACGTCCTAAGGGAGTCGGATTCTCAGGAATTGTGACGATCGTCGCCACAATTGATGGAGACGCTGGAAAAATGCACGTGTCGACCGGCAGCAGATCGCCACATAACGTAGGGATCCCAGAGGTATCTCGACTTGGTGGCGAGACACCGTTGGATGCAATATAGCATCGGCGATCCGGTTGAGAGCTTTGTGTACATTATCTGCAGGAATAGATACCGTGCGGCGTTGGGTTTCCCAAGCTAAGCCAAGAACAACGAGATTGGTCGACCATGACGAAAACTTCTTTTCGTTGATAGATTTTGGCCCTAGCGTGGCGACCACGCTCAACCGAAGAGCTGTTTCTGCTAAAGCCAGTCCGTTTCCTCGATCAACATCGAGAAGAATGTGGTCGTCGACCCACACAAATTAGAAGAACGATTCGTCGTCATGTTCGCTAGGGTCCAGCGACTTTGGGCTCTCTCGGGCCACTAGAAACGAGATAGCACCACCGAACGCTCAATAAGGAGCTGGCGAACCGGTCCACCCGAAAGGAAGAGCCATGTCCACTATAGCATGGCCTCCACACGATCCAGCGAAATGTGCTGCCAGGTTGGCGTCCACAGGTATAAGTCGAAAGGCGCTTTTCACATCGCCTTTTAGAATCTTGACATGTAGAGGAGGGATCTGGCGGGCTAAAGCTTCCATTATCGCCGCGAGGCATCAAACAGATTCATAGTCTAGGGCGGGCAAGTCTTCACGAGTAAATTTTGCATTCGTCGATGTCTCGCATGGGTACGATAGGACATGGATAAGTTGCGCTTCGATGAGAGGGTCGGTATCTTGCTTAGGGACGCGCCCAAACGGGCTGAAGCGAAGCTCGGGCCATTGCAGGGCCGTCGCTAATTCGAGAACAAGGTACGTCCCTGAAGTGTGTCCGTCGGAAACACTGCAAATTAATGCTTGGGTGTACTTTCGTGCGCCTGTATGGTTATGGACGTAATTTCTATCAGGAGACCGTGGGGAGTTCAGTTTGTGGGCGACATCTCGAGTAGCTACAGCCACGACCAGGTCTTGATGACGATACCCATACCCATGCAGCAAATTGTCGAGCCAACCTGGATCGAGCGCCTTGTTCTGTCGGGGATCGGCTGGTGTTTCGTCGCGCCATAGTGCGATCGTGGCAGCGAGCGACAAATACGTTTTCTTCACTAACGTGGAGAGGGCACTGCATAATTCTTCGTCGATGGAATAGGCAGGTTGGGTTGGGCCAGTTGCGGACAGAATGTACTTTGGTGGTCGGATACCGGCCTGAATAAAGGCTGAAGCCATACGATTGCAGCGGGTGAGATCATGCTCGTGCAGTCGGTGGTGAAGATTATACTGTTACTGGCGGACAGTCCGCGGTGTGACACGAAGCGGGAAGCCACTCGGTCGGGGGCTACGGATCAGCTTCTTTGGCGCCTGAAGGGTTTTCGGCGACCTAGAAAACCTCGAATGGGAGCTGAGCATGGACTTGTTGAACATTGACGACACTGAACGAACAGGAAACCGTGACGACGGACAAGACGCTTGGACAAATAATCGATGGACGGGATGTGCCGGCCATCATTGGCGCAGCTCTTCGCGCAGTCCTCCCATCTGCGCTGAGATTTACTTGCGAACCACAGGTGGTAGGTCGTCCGGAATGAAGTGGGCGTGGTTTGGAAGTGCACATCGGTCATCACGCTTGGACGTGCAGCCTCGTGACGATAGATACTTCATGCAGACTGAGAGAGGACCTTGTTTCGGTAACGCATCGAGGACGTCTTGGGGTATTTTCCTGGCTGTATGGGTTATTTCCGTTCGACGTGCTCCAATCAAAAGGGAAGCCGATACCGTTCTCGGCGCCGCTTTAGTGGAGACAGCTGACAATGATGCTAAACGTTCTGTCTGTATAACGCACAGCACACTTGGTAAGTCCGGGTCTTGGAAGGAGAGCCTCCAGCGAATCTCCGTTCTTGAATTCGTTCCATGACGGGCGTCCGTCTCGGTGGCAGCTCTGTAGTCTTCGAACAAGCGGTCGAACCAAAAGGTTAGTGTGTCCACATCCTCTGAGCTCCACTGGCAGAACCTCCGCAGTTCTTCGACAAACTCCCTTGAGCCACTGATTTTCCGGCAGGTGTGATGGTCGAAGAATTCCTCCGCAAAGACTATTAGGACCATTAGTGCATTTGGGATATCGCCAAAGGACTCGGCTTTCCGTGCTTTCGGCATGGCCACTGAGGTAGAAAAATTGCTGAGGCTTACAAATCCATCTGCATACCACGCCCTTCGAGCAGAGAAATTAAATCGCCAGAAATGTATGATTGAGATACCTCGGGCTACAAACTGGACGTCGTACACACGGGTGATGATGGCCGGATGTGGCTTGAACTTTGTGGACCGGGATAAAATAATCATGGAATCAACAACATCTCAGGGATCCTTACCTGCGTAGTCTGGTCCCGTGATGGTACCGTTGATCAGCTGCTGTGTCCGGGTCGGATTGAAATCGTTTTTTGATCGTCGTTCGCTGGGTTTTGAGACATCGAGCATGGAAGAAGAGGATAGGATTCGTTGTCGTCCAGATTCCCGATGATCTGATGGCGGTGCAAATCGTTTTCGTGTTTCTTGTTGACTAAGTCCCAGATAGAAGCGAATGAGGTTGGGGTCATCTGCAATGGCTGATAGGATTTTGGTGTGACAATCCTGCGGGACAAGTGTCTCCGTGGTTGTCAGCACTGAAGCGGTTGGATACGTCGCATTTGGAGTCGGGGTGGTTTCGGGCGCTTCGGTAGCACCTTCTATCGACTATAGCAGTGTCTCGAGATCGTCCCGCTCGGTTTCTTCGCCGCTAGGCAACTCCATCATCTCGTTTGCATGGCGGGGATCAGCATCAAATACGTCGCCAATGTTGGCACGTGCACTGGCGGGTATACGACGGTTTCCGTCAACGAAGAAGGCATAGTCAACGGCATGACGTACGCTCACCGTAGACTCGACCCCGGTCAAGTTGCTGGTCCACCGAAGCGTATCCATCACTTGAGGCGGTTCATGAACCGTTTGGAACCCCGCGAGCAGGTGCGGAATTGAGCGCGTTCCTCGTTGGTTGGTACCGAGAATCCTGTCCAAAATCTCAGCGTTCCGTTCGGCTAACTCCTCCGCGGTGACGTCCTCAGCTTTTGGCCGGGATTTACTGGTCAGGAAGCGTAATACCGGTGCGACCTTTTTTAAGTCCACGGGACGAGAGTTAAACTCGCCAAGTAATGTCCGGATGGTGACACAGTTTCTGTTGTAGCTCACAACCTGGCCGGTCACGTAGTTTCCGTTGGAGATACCGACAACTGCTTTACGGAGCCATTCGCCTGGAGCCCCCGTGTCGTATTCATTTTGACCAACCTGGCGACGACGGGCTATTGAGGCTGAATGCGGAGGTGTGGATAACCGGACAGTAGCGTAACCGCCAACGATGACCTCAAATGTTCCGTACGTAGGAACCGACACTACGGCTTGGTCCTGGACGTCTTCAGGCATCAGAAGTACGGAGTGGGGTGGCGTGACCATTGCGACAAGAGGGCCGAAGTAGTCTGAGGCGGTAGGAAGGCTTGTTTTCGATGAAGTAGAATAGGAAATGATTTCTTTGCTTAGCTACCGTAGGTCCGGAGAAGCCCGCGTCGACTTCGGTAGCGAGGACGTCTGTCCGTTGCGGTTGGTTGGTGGCAGAGCTCCCTTTCCTCTGGATAGTGTACATCTGGATGAATCCCCATTCCTCGTGCTCCGAAAACCAGCTCTTCGGCTGTAGCCGACAGATGCCCATGTTTGCACCGCCAGTATTGAGCTACGACATTCGCTACTAAGCACCAATTGGGACACACTGAAGCATTTATAGCCCGAAAACCCCAAACGGAAAGCCCTTAAGGTGAAATATAATTCCTGGATTGGGTTGGAACAGGAGAAGACAACGGTTTCAGCAAAAAGGGAAGGGACCTTACCTCGATGTTCTGGAGCGGTGATTCCTTCGTGAGATGCGACCTGAGCAAACGTCAGGATTAGCGCGTACTTAACCGTTTGGCGAGCTGACCCGACGTCGGGAATTTGTACCATAGATCGCCCAGTAGTGATGGATTGAACAAACCGCGCGAGTAAGTCCAGCTGGCGTGGTAGTAGCTCCAATACGAGCGTCGACGGATGGGATATCTTTGGTAGCCACAGCAGCTATCAGCCACCGTCGCCGCTGGCAAACTGGTGCCAAGCTTGGGCTCGAGTGGGGATGGGCGGAAGATAGTTGGGGGGGGGGGGGGGGGGGGGGGGGGTGAGAGGTCAGATACTAACTGGCACCCATCGGGTTGGTCATTGCGGTTCTGCTGGAACAAACAGCGAAATTTTGATGTTAGCCTGTGCTAATGAGGATGTGCCAGGAGAAGGTGACGGCTCACGCTCTTGTGGGCGTTCTGCCGTCGCATCTAAGCAGGGAGCCATGGCAAAACGATGGCTTGACCGACAGACGAAACGTAGGTAGCGCAGGTTGCCGTCGAAGTTGAACCTGTAGCTTACAGTAAGTTAAAGCCAAAGTGTGCACTTAATGCCGATGCGGGGTCGGACCCATGTTTGTCTTGACGGACCCTCAGGCATCTGCGACGGCTCCGCCAACCCGGTCGAAATGGCCGAAATGACATTGGTGGCTGGTGGCTGGTGGCCCCTATCCGCCGTTTAAAACTCAAGTAAGGATTGCTGTTTTCATGTCCATAAGTGCGTCACGAGTCTTGGCAAGAGGAAGAGGTGGGCTTGGAGGAGCAGAAGCACCACAACTGAGGCTAGTGGTGATCCAGAAGGCTCGATAAAAAATTACTCGGTCTTCTAGCTGAGCCTACCGTCCAAGTCGACGGCCTGT